>CM061066.1:14889393-15489393 GCA_030762895.1 Sophora flavescens
AAAATACTATTAACATCGATTGTTTGATACAACGCGTTAATAGCCGCACGACCACCCAAGTAATTCGGTTTTAAAATATCACTCCCTCGCCTATCCCCGCATTCAAGAAATATCCCAAGAAATGAATATCAACACATTACAGAATTGCAAAGGAAAAATGGAACAATTGGGGGACTTAAAACCAAAACCCATGTCTATATATAAATAAATTTTAGTTCCAATGTCTAAAAAACAAAACTACCAATCTAAGGATATATATATACATGTGATTAATTAGTTTCTAAAGTCTAACAAAAAAACTATTTATCTAAGTATTGCGGAGGTATATTGTCAATTCCTTTTTCAGCCGCATACTTGAAGAAGAATTCAGCGAAGCGCATCCTCAAGTCTCTTAACTCATCTTCTTGAATAGGCGATTGGTCGCTAAATGCCTACACACGTTCAAATAATAACAATAACATCAATGCAATTCATCTTCAAAACTATAATATATAATTTAACAAGTTGTTTAAATATTACCTTAATCCATCCATCCGTAATAGATGCGGAGACTATGTTCGACATATGAAGCATCACATAATAGCCGCACGACCACCATCAATTTGAAATCGAGACTACTAACAAAATTAATTTCAACGTCGGGTTGAATATACATATAAATTAGTAATTATAATATTAATTATTTGATAAATAAACTACCAAACCTTGAGGATGTTCCATACAGGATTTGCTTTAGCCTTAGAAGTCCTACTTCTCCCGTTGGCGCAACTTATGCTACTCGCCTTCTTGCGTTATCATAAACAAATAATCATGTCGATCAATTAACAAATTCATATATCATATGTGTAATAAACTAAAAACAACTTATATTAAAACTTAAATTAAATTTAAGATTAGTTATTTACTTATTTACAGCTTCCACCACCTTCGGTGGCGGATCATGGTGGAGAGAGCAGAAAATATGACAGTATGCCTAGACGGGTGAAGTACCAACAACTGCCAATGGTCATTCATACAGTAGGGAGCCAGATATAATTCTTTCCAATTTTCTCCCAACAAGTTCCCTATGTATTTACTCAATGCATCACCAGCAAAAAATTGGGGCAGAAGGACTGACGGATCTAAGAAGCCGTAAACTGATGCAACGCCCTTATCAAGCTGAAGACGATGGAGATACCTAAGATATGAAAAGGTGTGCATGTTAATTACATAATATATATACTGAAATTAAAATAAATTATTAAATGGAAAAATACCAAAAATAAATAAGTTATAAAATTAAAATTAACTTACGTGCACCGTAGACCGAAACATTGCTGTTCAACCAGACGTTATTTCTGCAGGCGTTTCTGAGATCGTCACCACAGAAGGTAAATATCATCCGTTGATCTGGGCGTGCCACCCATCCATCGTGCTCCAATGGACATTCAAAAATCTCAAACGCATAATCCTCACCAATTGAGAACAAACGAGTGATAGGTGACAGCGACACCGACGTCGACTTGGCCTTCAGTTTAGGAAAAATAAAATAGATAAGTTGTTGATAATTAAAAAAAACACAAGTAATTATTTGACTAATTTGGACATTAATAATGAATAAATACCTTTGTTAACATTTCGAGCTCACGTCGTTTGGAGTCCAACTCAAGCTCACGCCTTTTCATTTCCAACTCATGCTCATGGCACTGGACTTCCAACTCCCGCTCCCTAGCTGCCAACTCATCGTCCTCCACATGTTCCCTACTAAAACTCTCTTTTGTGCTCACATGTGAAGGGTTGGCATGCCCTGCGGTGTCCTGGGATGTACCGACGGAGGAAAGCTCTCTGGCAAGCGCCTGCTTGAATTCTGGGTTGGATATTAAGCCTTGCATCAGATGTGTTGTAATAGCTGGGTTGGACACGAGGTGCTGTCAGCCAAAATTGATGCTTCATTGACCACCCGCTGTGGAAGCAGACTTGCCATAATATTCTTTGATGGTCACGTTCCCAGGAACACCGAGAACCCGACCAGGATGGTCTTTCTTGCCTAGAGCGATCATCAAGACGTCCCGCCGTCGAAAGGGACGAATGCACCACTGGGAGGATTGTGCTTTAAGATCCATCTACAATGAAAAAAAATGAAAAAACGTGCAAGTGAAAAGTGTTGCAAATATCTATACAAATATCAATTGAAATCAAGTTAATTATTTACTTACAATCTTATCTGCCACTTCGCGAGTGGCATCAACTTTAAAAGATCCCGTCTTTGTCATGCAGCCAGCTAACCAGATATCCTCGCGGTCGATGTCCGACGGAGGACTTGATGGTGTGCCCTCAGGCACCTCTCCTCTTTCAATCCTAGCAGAGTGCTCTTCCTGCTTCGCCCTCAGCCTATCCCCCATCATCTGCTCGATCCGAGTCTGGTACCCACCCTGAGACATGGTGTGGTGGTGGATGTTCTTCGCCTGATTCTGCCGACCCTTATTTGCCTTAGACTATTCAAACAAAAACACATAATTAAATACAGTTAAATGATCTATAATAAGCATACAAAATTAACTTAATCAAACCAACCTGAAATTCTCCATCCTGTCGACTCCTGGCAAACATATCCCAAGTATCCTGATCAATCCAGGGATAATCCGAGAACATTTTATCAAGACGCTTCTTCCCAGATACATAGTACCTGGTAAGATCATGCTTGAACCCATTCCAACGCTTTGATGCCATTTTCATACATTTATGACGATGATCCTCGTCATTTGGCACAGTCCAAGCTACCTACACATTAAATACATAACAACTGGATAGATTATAACTCGGATAATTATCTAATAATGTAAATCAAACGAATGTAAAGGTAAAATACCGTGATAGCCTCCCAAATCTGATCCTTAACGTTCTGTGGAACGTTATTCCAGTGGTTGTAGTTGATGCTTACGTCTTGCTTAAGCTTGTAGAAACACCCACTTATTAAATTCTTTAGCACGGGGTCCCTGGGCATTTAGATTAGCATCGAAGGACACCTCAAGCTTCTGTCCGCTTTGCCTGTCCTTCTCTAGTTTCTTCAACGAGGTGGCTCCTCTACCCCGTTTCCTATGAGCCTGTGATGTCTGTATGGACAAAAAAAAAAAAAGAGGGTTGTAACATTATAAACTTACATTAAAAAGAAGGACTAAAGATAGTATATAACATGTAAACTTACACTTGAATCAGGCGTAGGCGTGATCGGGTCCTGCGAAACCCCCACAGTGTCCTCCCGTGCATGTGGGCTATCCGACTGATCTATATGTATGCCTGTTCAGAAACAATATATATGTATTAACATAGGTTATAACTCAAAATAAATACAGAAGTATAAATAAAAATAACTAGATAGGTCCTGTAGATATACAAAACATCTATATATCCAATATAAGGACAATACGGGAGATTGAAAACTATAGTTTTTGAAGATTACCAAGCACTGGTCACGGCCTGGCCGTGTTGTCCATCACGGCCGTAACGTGCCAACTGAACCAGATCCTCATAGGCAGAACTGATCACGGCCTAGACGTGATGAGCATCACGGCCGTGACAGATCAACCAGCAGAGCAACATGCACTCAAAACCAAAAATAGAGACATTCCAAACAACTCAAACTCACGGTTTAAAGTTACAACTATTGAGACTACAGTTTCAATATACACTCAAAACCAAAAATAGAGACATTCCAAACAACTCAAACTCACGGTTTAAAGTTACAACTACTGAGACTACAGTTTCAATATACACTCAAAACCAAAAATAGAGACATTCCAAACAACTCAAACTCACAGTTTCAAGTTTCAACTGCTGAGACTACAGTTTCAACCAGCAGAGCAACATGCATGCACTCAAAACCAAAAATAAAAAAATGTGCACTAAAGACTCACCAGAAATAGGCGCTCGCGTGGTGGTGGTGGGGAAGCTAGAGTGGTGGCCAACGTTCAATGTGGTTACTGAGAGCAGAGGGACAAGGAGAGTTAGTGCGTGGGAAGGGGAAAGAGAGATGTCAAGTTATTGCAAAGAATGAGCGGGAAAGACAGAGTTAGGGGTTAAGAGTGTACCTCACGGTGGTGGCGAAGAAGCCCTCGCGGTGGTTGCGGTGGAGATGAGCTCGCGATTAGGGCAGAGTGAGAGCGAGAGTGAGGGTTGAGAGTGAGGGTTGAGCGAGATGAAAAGAGATGTACAGAGAAGTGCAGAAGGCGCGGTGTAAACGTTATAATTAAAATAAAACAACATTTTACGTCGCTTGTTAGTAAAACCTGATGTTAAAGGTCATATATTTAACATCGATTATCTTAAGAAACCGACGTTGAAAACACTCACACTTCTTACGCCGATTGTTAGTAAAAACGACGTTAAAGGTCATATATTTAATGTCGATTGTATTAAGAAACCGACGTTAAAAACACTCACACTTCTTACGTTAGTTGTATTACACAACGAACGTTAAAAGTTTATTAGTTTCTGCAAAAACATTCATTCCTTTGACTACTTGTGCTACTTACCCATTCACCTTGTACCTAATCCTCTTAATGAGCATTAAGTTTATAGATAAGTTTTCAAGAAAATCGAGAATAGCTTAGTAACTTCATCCCCTGCTCCTATAAATAGCTTCCTTCCATCCTTTTAATATTTTGTGCTTCACAATATGGCTCGCCATGTAGATTAACTTCATCACTCTTTCTTCCTATGCCTAGACTCAAAGATCTTTGTCTTAATGGTCAAACAATTTCGAGGTTGTGTAAATCACATTACATGGATGGTAAGGTTGGGTGAATCACGTAATGTGATTCTCTCACTTTATTTCATCCTCGTCATCCCTTTCACTTTGCTTTGGAAGCAAGTGACTGTGGATTCAAGACGATGCATCAAGGAATTCCAATGAAGAAGAAAGATGCAAAGATCCATTTCACTTTGCTTTCATGCTAGTGATCGAGGATTTACTTTGCATCATGGAATTCAAGTGAGGGAGGTGATGCATCCATTGGAGTTTTGATGACAGGACTGAGAAGAAAATGATGTTGATGCAGAAACTTTTTTATATTTTAGGGCTATGTTGCAGAAATTTTTTATCTTTTACTCATGTAATTTTAACTTATGAATCGCTTCAATGACATACGATTTGATTATACATATAACTTGTTTTATGTTAAGTGTTTATTTATTTTAATTTGCACAAGAATTTGTTTACTAATTCAAGCTAATTAATAAAAATTAAAAATAAACTTGTTTAAAAAAAGGTTTAGAAATAAACTGCAGTACTATATGGAGTGATCTGCGTTAAGAGGGACAACAGGGACATGACAACTAATGAAATGAGTTTCATAATTATTTAATTACATTATTTCCAATATTCATTCTCGCGTTTATAATATATAGGATTATTTACGCCTATTTATTTAATCAAGTAAAAATCACACTTTTAACGTCGCTTGTATAAAAAAACTGCGTTAACAATAAATATTTTTTATTTTAAAAACACTTTTAACGTCAGTTTTTTTAAACAACTGACGTTAAAAGTGTATAGATATCTGCAAAAACATTCATTCCTTTGACTACTGTGCTACTTACCCATGCACCTTGTAACTTAATCCTCTTAATGAGCATAAAGGTGATATTAAAGTTTTTTAGAAAATCAGAAAAGCTTAGTAACTGAAGGATTATTTACGTTTATAATATATAGGATTATTTACGTCAGCTATTTATTTAACTGAAGTAAAAATCACACTTTTAACGTCAGTTGTATAAAAAACTGACGTTAACAATAAATATTTTTTATTTTAAAAACACTTTTAACGTCAGTTTTTTTAAACAACTGACGTTAAAAGTGTATAGATATCTGCAAAAACATTCATTCCTTTGACTACTGTGCTACTTACCCATGCACCTTGTAACTTTATCCTCTTAATGAGCATTAAGTTTATAGATAAGTTTTCAGGAAAATCAGAATAGCTTAGTAACTTCATCCCCTGCTCCTATAAATAGCTTCCTTCCATCCTTTTAATTTTCGGCTTCACAATATGGCTCTGCCATGGAGATTAACTTCATCACTCTTTCTTCCTATTCCTAGACTCAAAGATCTTTGTATTAATGGTCAAACAACTTCCGAGTTTGTGTAAATCACATTACATGGGTGATAAGTTTGTGTAAACCACATTATGTGAGTTGCTCACCTTATCATCCTTCCGGAGAATCAGCTGCTGGAGGGCAAATCAGGTGCTCGGGCGTCACAGTTCCAAAACCTCAGCTTTGGCAGCAAGTGACCGTCATGGAAGTCTCTGGAACCACTGCCTTTGCTTGAAACAGATCTTGTGCACCTATTTTTGCCTCTCTTGAGCTCTCTTATGCCCCCCAGTTTTCTGAGGTCTTCGGAGTATAGTTTTCCCTTTGACATATTTCATAAAACTCTCTGATGGGATGTAGCTTTAATGTTTAGGATTTAAAACCCTTTCAATGTAACTTTTTATAGGATTTTAATCCCTTTCAATGTAACTTTTTATAGGATTTTAAACCCTTTCAATCTTCTGTATCAGTCTGTATTACACATCATGAATGAGATCCGGTTTGGGTTATTGATTCAACTTATACTTCGCACATATATTTTAGTTTTCAAAACAGAAACACAAAACATCAAAGCAATTGTGAAACTGAAACTTTGAGGAAGGCAATGCGAAAGGGTACGTATAATAGATAAAAAAATTATTAAAATAACCTTTAACGTCTGTTGATGTAAGGACTGACGTTAAAAGTGAAATGACTCACTTTTAACGTCAGTTTGATAAAGAACTGACGTTAAAATGTTCACCGTTAACGTCAGTTGTCTATTGAACTGACGTTAAAAGTGAGTCACTTCACTTTTAATGTCAGTCCTTAAAACAACTGACGTTAAAATTGAATTAATGAAGTCTGATATTTACAAAACTGCCACCGCCCCCTTTTTAACGTCTAGTTTTTGGTTAACTGACGTAAACATTTACCGTCTAATGTATATTTTCCACTAGTGTTTGACACGCTGTCGCGCACGCGTCAAAAAGCGAGCGGTTTACAAAAATATGTAGTTTAGGGAGCGACAACTCGAGTATCGTCTCACAAGGACTCTTGGGTTGTTGTTAACAGAAAACTCAGTTTGGGGGGGTTGGTTTGAAATTAAATAAAGAAAACAAAACAGAAAACTATGCAAACTAAATAACTATCAAATAGCTAAAAACGATCAACCTACTGTTCTCGGTTTCCCACTATCATTGATTCATATAATTCCATGCCCTAAGCGGATTCTAATCCCTTTTCGATTGTAACATCAATTAACAAGCGAAACCAACACTACGAGACATCTGTTCCTAATTCCGAATTAAGCAAACGGATTAAGCCCTTTGTGAATTAAGAAAACACGAATTGAACACACGCGAATTAAGCAAACGTGATTAAGTTTAGGAACACGCAATCATCGAAACAAATCAATATATATTCCATACAAACTGAATTAAGCAAACTTTATATATAGAACAAATATTGAAAGAGAAAAGCAATGAGATTAGGAATTATAGAACCTCAAGCGGCGGTGCAAACCGGTTACAGTAGATCAATCAAGGAGACTAGTTCTCCATTACAAAAGAAACACAAAATACTAAACCTAAATTCGCAGCCGTCCTAAAAGAAAAGAAGATGAAAAGATGAAGATCCCCCTGGTTCTGACCTAACACAGACTATAAATACAGATTCTGGGTTGCAGTCGCTCGCGAGGCGAAACATGTTTCACGAGGCGAATCTTATGAACAGTCTTCAGTGTTTGGATTTCTCGCGAGGCGAAACATGATTCGCGAGGCAAGTCAGAGAGGGTGACTGTTGCTTCTCGTGCTGGTCTTCAGGCTCGCGAGGCGAGTAGACTCTCGCGGGGCGAATACCTCCAGGATTGAAATTTCCCCTGTTTATTTATTCCCTTAACTTCTAAGTTAACCTGAAAACAATGAAATAGCCGTAAGTGCTTTATTTGACTCAAAACTGGATAAATTAACCTAAAACTACTTAAACGACTCAAAATGTTGATTGAGGACAATCGAGTCTAATTTGGGTGAAAACGAAATATAATTAGCACAAAACCATGGTCATACTAGCCATAAAACTAGATGAGCCAGAGGCTGATCAAGGAGTCGATGTTTTAAGCCGATCCCTGAAGTGGAAATTGTAAAAATTGCCGCAGGAGGGTTAGATTATTATATCAGAAAGAAACTTGTCAACCAGCATTTGATTGATCTTGCTCAGTTGGGTGAGAAAGTTCGACAGATTGAACAACTCAAAACTAAGAAATTGTGCAAACAAAAGAAATTCCTTAAGATAGAAAAGATTAATTTTGTCGGATGTAGTGACTCCGACGAAGGGGAAGTTAATTCTGAGGAATTTGAAATAGACCTAGTTGAACTTAAAAATGGACCTCCCTACACTTGTCAACCCTTAAGGCCTGCGAGGGCCAAGGAAAGAATCCCCATTATAAACAAAAAGGTTTACACTTTTGATGTGTCTAAGGCTGATCAA
The DNA here is from genome assembly GCA_030762895.1 of Sophora flavescens. Lineage (NCBI taxonomy): Eukaryota > Viridiplantae > Streptophyta > Magnoliopsida > Fabales > Fabaceae > Sophora > Sophora flavescens. Next base: position 14,897,929 of record CM061066.1, read on the forward strand.
ATTTTCGACATATTGTTAAAAGACAAATAGTTGAAATTGTCGGATGATCATAAAATTTTAAAGGCACATGAAATTAAAGACCGAAAATATTGCAAGTTTCATAATAATTTCGGCCATGTGACTAATGATTGCATGTATTTCTGGGACATCATTCAAAGAGGACTGATAGAAGGGAGACTGAAATTTTCTGATAAGAAGCATGATATAAAGGTTGACACAGAACCTTTCGGTGCTGCAGTATCAAATGTTGACCACAAAACTCATCTAGCAGTGGGAATGGTCAATATAAGAGCTGGATAGAAATTCAAGATGGATTTGTCCGACTCGTTTGATATTTATCCAAATCCTGGTGAGCAGTTGGCTGAGTTTACCAGTAGAAAGAAGGGAGAAGGGAGACTGAAAGTCTGCCCATGCTGTGAAATGTTTTATGATGACTTGGCAATGCTGAAGGCAAAAACATAAAACATCCTCCTACCATCCGATGGAAAGGAGTGAGTCTTTTGACAATTAGAGACGATTTTCTCAACCCAAGACGCATGCAGGGCCAAGTCACACAAAGCCAAGCAATGTGTACCGACGACCTGGGTATTACAATAAGAGAACCAACCATGAGAATGGAGGATGGTTGAATGAAAATGCCCGTGAGTCTGTCGGAAGTAACAAAACTCCAAAAGGGCTCGCTGTTCAAACAAGGACTAGGGTACCGCCATCAAATGTGATGGTCGACAAATGGTTGAAGAATTCTGCAATGGCCTTGCATCCAGGAGAACGTAGACAAGGGTGGGCCATGAGGAATAGATTTGCTGGTAACCCGCCATTCTGGAATGAAAATTATCGGAGGGATTATCTGACACAAGGTGCTAAGTTGACAGGACCAAGATTTTCTGGGTCGTCAAATCGACCAGTAATGACCAAGAGTCAGAAAAGGAGATTACAGAGCCTTAGGCAAGCCCAGAAGAAGAAAATGACGAGGTCAGAAAGTAACCAGATAAGGGACTTGCCTTCGAATGATAAGGGTTGCTTAGTAGCTATAAAACAGGGTCAAACCAATACGAAAAGGGATGAAAAACTTCGAAGTGTGGTAGTAGGCCAATATGATAAAGAAAATGTCAACCAAATGCAAGAGTGTGCTGGACAGAGCAAACTACCAATGGCTTTACCTCAGGCTCACAAGGAGGAAATCAAGATTCGTGAGTTGAGGCCACCTTCAACGGTGTCAACCGGTAATTGGTCGGTATGTTTGGTCGACATTGAGAGGGTTGCTGGATTGGAAAGAAATATCGAGGCTAGGATTCAGGCAAAAGAAGAGTTAGTCGAATTCAAACCTGAGTGTAGTCTGACAGCCAAGGAACTCTCATTTGACGAAGTTATAGAAGCATTGAATGATCCTAATGATGAGATTAATGTCAACAATGAATCTAGAATTGACATGGAGGTAGAAGAAGAAAATGGAGATTTGTCTGACATAATCGAGGCACTAGATAACTGTCGTGCAGGGATAGCCCGTCCATTGTCAGACAAATTAGGATCAGATGATGAAAGTGATTTGAGGAGACATCATGGTCGAATGGCTGGAGGGCCATTTTTGGATGAAGATCCAGAAAATGAGATCATACTAGAACCGGGAATGAGAATGAAGATAGGGTTGATTTCGGTTATCCCTGCAGAGTATGAGGGCTATTTAGAAGTGGAATATGCTGACAATGAGGATGTCGCCGAAGAACAAGATGATCCAAACAATTTATGGATGTATGTCCAAGAGAACTTGGTTACAGTATTCGACGATGTAGCCCAATTAGAAAAGCTGACAGAACAACAGAAGAGATATCTTAGGCCATTACATGTTAAGGCCATTATTGATGGCAGACCCACTAATAGAGTCTTAATAGATAGGGGAGCTGCTGTCAACTTAATGGCTAGAGCAATGTTCAAGAAATTGGGTAAGGACGACTCTGACATCATTCCGACGGATATGGTTGTTACTGACTTCAGCGGCAAAACTTCCCCATCCGATGGTGTTGTCATGATGAATATTCAAGTCGGAACTATAAAGCGGATGACCTTGTTTGTCATAGTTCCTGCCAAATCAAGCTATAATCTTTTATTGGGTAGAGATTGGATCCACGCAGTTGGGGCCATTCCATCCATAGTACACCAAAAAGTTATCTTGTGGAATGCACAAGATCAGGTAGAAATAGTGGAGGCAGATGATAGCACTTGCTATTCCCAACAACTCCATGTGGATTTCAAAATATATGCGCCAAATGTCAAACCTATTACTGCAACAGAGGGAGTGATTGACAAGGATGCTCTAGAAGCTTGTTTGTTAAATCAGTTTGGAATAAAAATAAAAAAGGAGGCCGATGAGGTTCAGCCAAGTGGTGACCATGAGTCTTGAACAACAATTACAGAGGTTGTCGGCTTACTTAGCCGACAAAGAAGTCTACACTTCAGAAGAAGTGTTAGCCGATTGTATTATCTATGACGGCCGGTTAGGATTTGAAAGAGGGCCCAACGAGAAACAAAAAGAAATAAACTTAGGAACTGAGGCTAATAAGAGGCCTATTTTCATAAGTGCGTTTCTGTCAGAAGATTACAAAAAGAAACTTGTCAGTTTATTAACAGAATACAAAGATTGCTTTGCGTGGGATTATGATGAAATGCCTGGGCTAAGAAGAGACCTTGTCGAACATAGGTTGCCATTGAGGGAGGAATGCCGGCCAGTCAAACAGGCCAGCAGGAGGTTCTCTCCAGAAATGGTACTTAAAATTAAAGAAGAGGTCGAACGGTTGCTCAAGGCCAAGTTCATCAGAACCACTAGGTATGTCGAATTACTTTCTAATGTTGTTCCTATTATTAAGAAAAATGGCAAGATGAGGGTATGTATTGATTTTAGAAATTTAAATAATGCTACCCCAAAAGATGAATATCTGATGCCTATAGCCCACATGTTAGTCGACGCATCATCTGGGAATGAAATCTTAAGTTGTATGGATGGCCATGCAGGTTATAACCAAATTTTCATAGCCAAAGAAGATGTGTCGAAAACTGCCTTCAAGTGCCCAGGTGCAATTGGGACATATGAATGGGTGGTAATGCCTTTCGGTTTAAAGAATGCAGGGGCCACATACCAAAGAACAATGAACACCATTTTTCATGATGTCACTGGAAAATTTGTCGAGGTGTACATAGATGATGTGATCGTCAAGTCGAAAACAAAAGAGGACCACTTAGAGCATCTAAAACAAGGATTTGAAGGATGAGAAAACACAACCTCAAGATGAATCCAGAAAAGTGTAGTTTTGGAGTGTCAGCTGCCAAGTTCCTAGGCTTTCTAGTTCACAAGAAGGGGATAGAGGTGGACAAGAAGAAGGCCAAGGCGGTTTTGGAAGCTGCAGCACCAACGAACAAAAAGGAATTGCAATCTTTCCTTGGAAAAGTAAATTTCCTCAGAAGATTCATATCCAATTTGTCAGGAAGAACAATAGTATTTGTGCCATTGGTTAAGTTGAAGGCTGAGCAAAACTTCGTATGGGAGTCATGCCACCAAGAAGCTTTCGACCAGATCAAGCAATATCTGACAAATCCACCGGTCATGAGGCCTGCAGTGCCTCACCAACCGTTGAAATTATACATATCAGCATCAAACGATACTATCAGATGTTTGCTGGCCTAGGATGACGAAACCAATGTCGAACGGGCCATTTATTATTTGAGTAGAGTACTTAATGATGTTGAAAAAAGATATAGTGCTATAGAGAAATTGTGCTTAGCATTATATTTTTCTTGTATGAAATTAAAATATTATATGATGCCATGTAATGTATTAGTCATTTCAAAAACTGATGTAATAAAATACATATTATCAAAGCCTGTTCTGAATGGATGAATTGGTAAATGAACCACTGCATTGTCTGAATTTTCTTTACAGTATGTGCCAGCTGAAGCTGTAAAAGGCCAGGCAATTGCTGACTTTTTAGTCGGATTCCCAGGATTAGACATACCAGATATTAATTTGGTTAATCTAAAATCTTGGAAGCTTTAATTTGATGGTTCAAGGCATCAAGGTGGGAGTGGAGTAGGAGTACTAATAGTGTCTTCGAATAATGAGGCTGAATATGAAGCCTTGATAGTTGGATTTGAGATCTTTGTCGAAATGGGAGCGTGAAATGTGCACGTGTTTGGTGACTCTCAATTAGTTATTAAACAAATTACTCAAGAATACAAGTGTGTCAATTATAATTTGACGAAGTATTGTATTATAGCAAGCCAGTTAATGAAGAAATTCGATGAAGTCACTATCGAATATATCCCTAGGGAATTGAATCAAGAGGCTAATGAATTAGGAATAACCTCTGGATACAAAATATCTCAAAATATATTGTCAGATCTGATGGAAATCAGAGAGCTATTATACCCTTTAGAAGAAAGAGATGTTTTTCTAAATGATGTGGTTCTGTTGAATGACTGGAGATTACCAATAATTGAATATTTGGAAAATCCACGTCATTAAGCTGACATAAAATTGAAGTATCAAGCCCTAATATATACTTTGCAAGGGGGTCTTTTACATAGATAATATGCCGATGGAACTTTACACAGGTGCTTAAGTGGGAAAGATGCTTACTTGGCCTTGTCCGAAGTACATGAAGGCATATGTGGAGCCCACCAAGCAGGCGACAAGATGAAATGGGTGCTTCGACGATATTTGTACTATTGGCCGACCATGGTTAGAGATTGTATTTTGTTTGCCAAGTCTTGTGAGCAATGTCAAAGACATGGTCATATAAAAAATGTTCCTGCTAGCGAGTTGCATTCAATTATTAAAACTTGGCCATTCAGAGGATGGGCTTTGATTTAATGGGCCAAGTACATCCTTCTTAGTCAAAAGGACTCCAATTTATCTTAGTGGGTGTTGATTATTTTACTAAATGGGTAGAAGCAAAATGCTTCAAGAAAGTTACCTAACAAGATGTGATTAATTTCATATAAAATCTTATAGTTTTCCGGTTTAGAATACCGCAAATATTGACGACTGATCAAGGGTCAGTTTTTACTGGGAGAAAAGTAATAGAATATGCTGAGATAGGACATATAAAGATGCTCACGTCAACTCCATATTATGCGCAAGTAAATGGTCAAGTCGAAGCCATGAATAAGATTATCATTAGTCTTATAAAGAAGAATGTGGACCGACAACCCATAAATTGGCATAATACCCTTGATCAAATTTTATGGGCATATAGAACTTCACCCAGGGAATCGACATGTACTTCACCATATAAATTAGTATATGGGCATGATCCAATACTACCTGTCGAAATTAATCTACAATCACTTAGGACTCAAAGACAAGAAGAGATACTAATCGACGAATATTGGAATTTGATATTCGACGAATTAGATGAATTAAGTGATGACAAACTGGTAGCCTTGGAAAATTTAATTCGGCAAAAAGAAAGAATTGCTAAGTTTTATGATAGTCGAGTTAAATTCAAGGCTTTTAAACTTAATGACTTGGTTTGGAAGGTAATATTGCCGATGGATAAAAGCTGTCGAGAATTTGGCAAGTGGTCCCCAAAGTGGGAGGGACCATTCAAAATTACCCAAGTTTTCTCTGGAAATGCTTATGCGCTTGTCGACGTGAATACTGGATTCAATATTAAGTAAATTAATGGCAAATATTTGAAACAATATCGACCGACAATGCTCGAAGTAAAAATTGACAGAAATTGAAATAGAAAGAAATTTTTGTTGATTTGACAAAGTACAATATTTTGTCGGATTACATTTTGTCAACTTTAAACTAAACTGGTCCTAAAGGCTATATAAAGTTATAAAGATAAGTCAAGTTTATCAGAGAAGCTCTGACAAACTCGAAGTTCTTCTCCATTGCATTCTTCAACAATGCCACAATCTACCTCAATTTGTTGAGGATTCGTTCACTCATGATGAGGCTTCATCAGTTTCATATGCTGAGGATCCACAGAGTGCAAGGGAAGAATCTGGAACGAGCAGATATCACCATCATTTAGCCCATAAGGTTGTTGTTTCTTATGGTGGGGTAAAGATGACACCAAGAGAGATAACCACCCTCCGGGAAGAAGATGATGGAACTGGAGCCAGGTGCACTCGTTCTGTCTCCAGTATGCTTAAGCCAGAAATGCACAGTGGTAGTCAGCTCTAGAAGCTACGTTGGTTGCTGATCTTCACTGCGCAGACTACGTTGGTTACTGATCTTCACTGGGAAGATGACCATCAAGACAGAGACATTTAAAATGGTCTTGAAACTCCATGGAATTAGGTTCCTGATGAGTGTGATTTCACCTCATATTTCATTGACATTTTGCATGCATTTTCATATAGTTTAGGCATTTCTAATTTGATTTTGGTTAGTTTTTACCTTGGAACGGGTAAGATGGTTTTGTGATGTTGTTGTGCATGAATTAAGGATTAAAATGCTCAAGATCAACCATGATGGAGCTTGCATGAAGATGGAGCCTAAAAAGTAAAGAAAGTGAGCCAAACAGAGCCCATCACGGCGTAGCCGTGATAGCCATCACGGCCGTGATCGAGTAGAGCTGAAAAGAAAGAATGGAAAAGTCAGAACTGGTCACGGCCAGCCCGTGATGTCTATCACGGCCGTGACATGCCAACTGAACCAGACCCTCACAGGCAGAACTGATCACGGCCTAGCCGTGATGGTGGTCACGGCCGTGACAGACCAACCAGCGAAACAACTTCCAAGTCAGAATCATCACGGCCGTGACGCGTAATATATGGATCTTTAGAAACTGATTTGATTTGAATTTGTGATTGATTGGGATTCAAGTTACCCTAATCTATAAATAGAGCACTTAGGCTCGAAAATAGGGGACTTTTGGCTGTTACCTTAGGCAAAATTAGGATTTTCTCTTCTTCTTCTTCTTCTTCTTCTTCTTCTTCTTCTTCTTCTTCTTCTTCTTCTTCTTCTTCTCCTCCTCCTCTCTTAGGTTTTCTTTCATATTTTTGTTAATCAAGCTTGCCATCACCATGGCAATGCTTGAGTAGTAGTTTTATTTCTAGGGATTGGGGCTATGCCCAAGATCTGTTTTATGTTATGAATTGATGTTTTCCCTTTGATAATTTTGATTTTGAATTCGATTTGGTTTCTATCGTATAAATTACTTGCGAATCTGGTGCGCACTTATTTGCATGTCATAGATACTCTAAGGAGGAACCTAGCGGTGAACTTATGTATTGGATCTATAGGAATCAAAATTAGGACTTAAATCACGAGAGTTAGAAGCGGTCTTTCGAGGGTTAACCAATTGTCACAAAGCTTAAAGGGTTCAATCTAAATTCAATTACCACGAGAGTAGGGGTTGGTTTAATTGGGCACAGTTTTTGTAACCCGAGAGGGAGCATTAACTTATTTAGGATAAATTCGCCTTACAAGCAATTTTGATAATTAACAAGGGGTAGTCAATTTGGTAACATGAACAATCTTGTTGGTAACTGATAAGCCTCTGGCTTATCTAGTTTTATAACTAGTAAGACCATGGCTTTTGTGCTAATTATTCGAGTTCAATCTCGTTTTCTCCCAAATTGGCCTTGTTTTGTTCCTAAGTTAGACTTTGACTCGTTCTAGGCATTTTTAGTAGTTTTTTAGTCTATTTTGAATAGAATTACGCTTTTTGTTTCTTTTTATGTTTCAGGTTATAAGTGAAGCTCCTAGAGTCAAGGAAAATGAAGAAAACAGTGAAAATTGCCATTCTGGAGATACTCGCCCTGCGAGTGGATGCTCGCCTCGCGAGCCTGAAGATCAGCTAAGCAGCAACAGTCATCCTTTCTGTCTCGCCTCGCGAGAGGCTACTCGCCTCGCGAATCACGAAGACCTTGGAGGACAGAGACCATCACGGCCTAGCCGTGATGAAGGTCACGGCTGTGACAGACTAGGATTTGAAGCCTCGCGATGCGAAACATACTCTCGTCTCGTGAGAGTCCAATTTGAAAGCACGCCGATTTTAATATTCGCCTCTCGAGATCATGCTCGCCTCGCGAGCGCGCACAGATCCTGAATCCTATATATTGCTGTTTTAGGGCAGAATGAGGAAGCTTTTGATTCACCACTTGTTTTGTAGCGTTTAGGGACGGATCGTTGTGTTTCTGCAGATGCGTCTCCTCTTTTCGTTCTTTGATTTTACAATGGTGGTTAATTCTGATTGTTCGTTTGTCGTTACGGGCATGAGGAGCTAATTCCCTCGTTTGAGGGATCAATGAAACCACCCATGGCGGTGTAGAATTTGATGTGATGTATGTTTTTCTCCCTTCTTTCAATTAATGTTTTCCAATTCTGATTTGATTGCGTTTATCATATGCATGCGTGATTGACTAGTTAAACGTGATGAGGCTTAGGAGGCAATTCGCGTTTTAGAACTTGAATTAGGATCATCGATCGAATATTGCACGAGAGTGAGTAGGAGATTGGTACAACCTTATAGGAACCAGGTTTAATAGAGTTTGATGATTAAGGTTATGAGACCTAGCAAGTAATTAATCCAATCGTCGAATACGTCCTATTGAGCACGACAGTGGATATAGGAGAATTTGGGGGTCCTGGTTGACATTGTAATTGAACTTAGGAAAGAATCATCATCACTTGGGTACTATGCATGATTGGGTAGGTGGATTTGAGACCTTAGATATTTTAATTTCCAGATTTTAATACATTAGTTCTATTAGATTTGTTAATTTAATTTGAGATCCTTTTCTCCCTCTCAACCATCTGCTGTTACTTGGCCAACTTATCGAATTTCTCGCGAATTAGTCGAATTGGTAGCCCAATCCTTGTGTTCGACCTCGGTAAATTCTTACCGTGTTTATTTTATTACTTGCGACGACCCGGTACACTTGCCGGTGACTCAACAAGTTTTTGGCGCCTTTGCCGAGGATTGGCACAACCAATTTTCCTAATTTTTAGGGGAGTTTGATTATTTGGTTAAGTTATTTTTATTTTTATTTTTACTTTTATTTTCTGTTATTTCTCTCTACTTCTTTGATTCCACTTGGTCTGGCCTTGTTTTTTGTATACGAGGTACCCTTTCACAAGAGGACTTGCTATTTGATTCAGAGATCACCAGGACCGAGAAACGCTTAAGGAAAGAAGCCAGGGAGCGAAAGAGGCTTGAAGCAATTGATTTTGAGAGGATGGCCGAAGAAAACCCTCCTCCTCCTCCTCGTTACAAGCCTCTCTTCGACTATGATCTACCCAACTTGGGTGATTGTGATTCTTCGATCGTGAGGGGCAACCTGAATACAAACTCCTTCAGAGTGGAAGGATGTGTCACAGCCCAGATCCGTGAGAATCAGTTTGATGGGAGTGGCAAACAAGACCCTCATAGACACATCACTCGCTTCCTTGAAGCTTGTGACTTGCAAAAGACAAGAGGAGTCTCTCAAGATGAGTTTCGCTTGCGGCTTTTCCCTCTCTCTCTTAGGGATGTCACTCGCGATTGGTTTGACAGCTTGGATAGGAACAGTATCAGAACTTGGGAGCAAATGGCACAAAAGTTCCTAACTAAGTATTTTCCTCCTCAAAAAGCGGCACAAGCAAGAGTTGCCGTCACATCTTTCAGGCAGACAGAAGATGAAACTTTTAATGACGCTTGGGAGAGGTACAATGTGCTCTTAAGAAGATGTCCTTCGGCGTTCTTTGACCCGATCTCCAAAGTTCAACATTTCTTTAACTGGTTAAGGGGACAATACCAGATGAATTGTGATGCCGCAGCTGGCGGCTCTTTCTCCTATTTATCGGCTGAGGATGGATGGGCATTATTGGAAAAGATGTCGTACAATGATTACAACCGTGGTAGGGAAACCTCAAGTGGAGTCAGTTCTGCAACAATGGAAGCCATTCTAGAGCAAAATAGACTGTTGAAGATGCAGAATGCGACACTGTCTGGTAACAAGAATGTTAATGTGATACACGAGGGAATGCCTCCGGGTTGTGATAATTGTAATGGAGATCATGACATTCAGAGCTGTCCTTTCAAATTCTCTCGAGAACATGTGGACTCATGCCACAATTTCTATGACAGTGTGCCCCAGAACAACTATCAGAGGAACAGACAGAATGAGTACAATCAGAATCAGAACAGGGGCTACATGAGGAGAGACCATCCGGGTTTCGCTTGGAGTAATGCTAGTGGTGGTCTAGCCGGGCAACAACAACCTCAACAGGGGTCTGAGGCCAAACATTGGAATCCATCAGCACAATACTCAGCAGGCTTTTCCAGGAACTAATCGGTTCCAAATAACAGACAGTGGAAGGCAGCCTTGGGAGTTGGCTATAGAGAAGGTGGGTGCAGCAGTTGAGAAGTTGTCAATCAATACAAGCACAGCCATTGACAAGTTGGCAACTCATACACGGGAGGCAATTCAGAATCTAGAGACGCAGGTTGCTCAGTTCGCAAGGCAACTAAGTGAGTGTCTCCCAGGCACCTTCCCAGGTGATACCGAGAACAACCCTAAGAACCAATGCAATGCCATAACAATTAGGAGCGGTAAGGTGTTAGGATCTAATAGGGGTGCAACTAGTTCTCAGGAAGACAAGGCCCCGGAACAACCACATGTTGAGGAAGAGCAACCTGAGAAAGAGGAGTTGGCAAGTGACAAGGCACCGGAGCAAGGGGGAAGGCTGAAACTTGTAGATGAAGAGTTCCTAAAAAAGAAGTGGGTTGAACCCCAAGACCTCCCGCCCTACCTGAAGGTACCATATCCTGAAAGATTGAATAAGCCTCAACAGGATAAACAGTTCAATAGATTCCTTGATGTCTTCCGCAAACTTCAAATTAACATTCCATTTGCGGAAGCCTTGGAACAAATGCCATCTTATGCCCGGTTTATGAAGGAGCTTCTCTCTAAGAAGCGGAGAATAGTGGATGAGGAAACGGTTGCTTTGACCGAGGAGTGTAGTGCCATTCTTCAAAGAAAACTACCTCCAAAGTTGAAGGATCCCGGTTCTTTTTCGATACCATGCACCATTGGGGGGATGACTCTAGGGAAAGCATTATGTGATCTAGGGGCAAGCATCAACTTGATGCCCCTCTCTATGATGAAGAGGTTGGGGATCAAAGAAGTCAAAGATACACGGATGTCATTCCAACTGGCCGATCATTCTATAAAATATCCTTATGGAGTGGTCGAAGACTTGTTAGTGAAGGTGGACAAGTTCATATTTCTGGCGGACTTTGTGGTGCTTGATATGGATGAAGACGCCGAGATCCCTCTCATATTGGGTAGGCCCTTCTTGGCCACTGGGGGTGCCTTGATAGATGTACGACAAGGGAAACTCACTCTAAGGGTGCAAGATGATGAGGTAGTCTTCAATGTCTTTTAAGCAATGAAGCACCCTGTTGAGAGGTCGGATGTGTATCGAGTGGATGTGGTGGAATCAATTGTTAAGGCAAAGGCAACTAGAGAAGCCCATGGTTCTTCACTAGCACAAGTGTTGGTAAAATCCCATGATGATGATAGAGAGGAAAAAGACCCTTTGGGGGATGAGGTCTATCTTGAGTGGTTAAAAGACATGGAAGCCTTACCGAGTCTCCCAAGGGATGAATGTGCAAAGGAAGAGCTCAACAACAAAGGCATGGAAAAGGATGATAAAGCACCGGAGTTGAAAGGTGGCACAACCGTGGTGGTCAATGAAAACAATGAGTTGATCCCAAAAAGGACCATCACGGAGTGGAGAGTATGTGCCGATTATAGAGGGCTTTTGGATTTAAATGAGTTGTCCGGGATCCGCAAGCAAGCAATCTACAAAAAGCGGACTAAGGAAAGGAATGACAAGCACATCTTGCCTAGGAAGTTTGAGCCCGGACAAACGGTACTTCTTGATAATTCAAGGTTGAAACTCTTTCCTGGAAAGCTAAGATCAAGGTGGTCGGGACCATTCAAGGTCCTCCAAGTTTGTCCACATGGAACAATAGAACTAGAAGGGGCCTCTAGTAACTTCAAGGTGAATGGGGAAGGGCTAAAGCATTATCATGGGGAGGCATGGCATGGCAAGCAAGATCTTCTGCCGGATTAACCCTTAGGGGTGACTTGAGTCAGGCTCGGGACGTTAAACAAGCGCTACTTGGGAGGCAACCCAAGCTAGGTATCCTTTATTTTTCTGTCATTTTCCTTTTAAAAAAAAATAAAAAAATAAAAAAATAGAAAAGAAAAAAAAAAGCTTGATTCGCCACACGAATCCACAGTGGCCACGCGAGACAGAAGCCCTGAATCTCAGAGGCTTGCTCACGCTTCTGTCTCGCGTCGCGAGGGATACTTTAGCCTCGCGATTCTGGGCATCATCATCTGTTGGAATTCCAGATTCGCCTGGCGAGATACTACTCGCCTCGCGATTCTGGAAAGTGTGAAGAACAAATTTCCAGATACGCCTCGCGAATCTGTAATTAAGTTTTTGATTTGCAGGATTTCTTCCAGGAGAGGCCTTTGGCCCAGCATAGGGGTGCCCGAGAGACCAATTGGATGAGGATGCAACCGTAGAAGCGCTTTCTGTGGAAGCGGTCACCTACACTACACCTTGATCAAGGAGCACCCTCTCTCTTCCTCACCCTTATTTTATATCTGCGTTCTTTCATTGAGGACAATGTATGCTTTAAGTGTGGGGGAGGGAACCAATTGTTTTGTTTCTGTTTCTGTTTTTGTTTTTGTTTTTGTTTGTCGCTGTTGAATAATTTGAGAAGATCGAGAGTATGTGTATGAATGTGTGTCGGCAAGCTTGGTGGATTTTAATTAGATTTAGCATAGATTGATTGCATGAATTATTTTGACTATTGATGATTTCCCCCTCGGTTCTGAAAATCGGAAATTTGATCCCCACGTGAAAAATTGAAAATTGAACTTTGAGAAACTTTATTGTGATTGCTTGATTTATGACAAGTTTGGGGTGAAGGGGTGCACACACTAGGAATTGTATCTCGGTCAAACAATTTGCAAAAATGTCCAGGTGAGGATTTGAGCCTCCAACTTTGTTTTTGATTGTGTGGATCACTTTTAAGTTGCACTTTCCCGAATTTGCTTGAATCTCTTCATGGTTTGCATGTCTATGTGTTGTATCAAATGATTTAGGCAATTTTCTTTGAATAACTACTTGGACTAAAAAGAACCATCTCTAATGCATGTTCCCTAGTTAGCCACGTTGAGCCTAATTAGCCTATTGTTTCTTGATGACCCTATACTATAAGCCAAAATCTGAAAAAACCATGTTAACCCAATCTTAGGATTAGGAGAGCATGGAAGCTTAACAAGAGAAGGGTTGTGAGAAACTAAGTTTGGGGTGGCTACAAGGTGATATGTCATTTTGGGTTGAGAAAAAGAAAAATAAAGGTTGAAACCCAAGGCAAAAAGAAAAAGAAAAAAAAAGAAAGAAAGAAAAAAAAATTGCCAAAAGAAAAGGGGCAAAACAAAAAGATTAGCAAGGAAAAGGCTGTAGTCACCCGAGGCAAAAAGAAAAATGGAAAAAGGAATTTGAGTGGAAAATGTGTCGAATGCTCATGCTCTCTTAGTTCCTAGGGACTTAAGCCTAGTATCCTTGAATATCCTACCCTTAGCCAGGCCCCATTACAACCTTTAAAAGACGTTTTGATGTTGCATGCATGTTTTTGTGGGAACTATTTTTGAGATGAAAATCAAATTCATGGGAAGTGCTCTTGGAATGTGAAGTTGAGTGAAAAGTTGATAGCCTAGACAAATTGAGCGAATGAGTGAATTACTAAATGCCCTTGTGAGGAAGGCAATTGTTTGAATTTGGTGATCTCCCTTTTGTGTGTAACTTGGATCCTCAACTTAGATTAATGATTGCATGAATGATGAAGTTCTCAATTGTTTAAAGTAAATGAATGTGGGGATTACATTGATGTAAGGGGGGAAACATAGAAGAAAAACTGTTTTGTAAAATTGCATGAAATTTGTGCAAAATTGATTGAATCCTTTAGGCTTGCCAAGTCTTGAGTCTTTTTTGAGTTTTAGCTTGCTTGGGGACAAGCAAGGTTTAAGTTTGGGGTGTTTTGATAAGCCTCTGGCTTATCTAGTTTTATAACTAGTAAGAGCATGGCTTTTGTGCTAATTATTCGAGTTCAATCTTGTTTTCGCCCAAACTGGCCTTGTTTTGTTCCTAAGTTAGACTTTGACTCGTTCTAGGCATTTTTAGTAGTTTTTTAGTCTATTTTGAATAGAATTACGCTTTTTGTTTCTTTTTATGTTTTAGGTTAGAAGTGAAGCTCCTAGAGTCAAGGAAAATGAAGAAAACAGTGAAAATTGCCATTCTGAAGATACTCGCCCCGCGAGGGAATGCTCGCCTCGCGAGCCTGAAGATCAGCTAAGCAGCAACAGTCATCCTTTCTGTCTCGCCTCGCGAGAGGCTACTCGTCTCGTGAATCATGAAGACCCTGGAGGACAGAGACCATCACGGCCTAGCCGTGATGAAGGTCATGGCTGTGACAGACTAGGATTTGAAGCCTCGCGACGCGAAACATACTCTCGCCACGCGAGAGTCCAATTTGAAAGCGCGCCAATTTTAATATTCGCCTCACGAGATCATGCTCTCCTCGCGAGCGCGCGCAGATCCTGAATCCTATATATTGCTGTTTTAGGGTAGAATGAGGAAGCTTTTGATTCTCCACTTGTTTTGTAGCGTTTAGGGACGAATCCTTGTGTTTCTGGAGCTGCGTCTCCTCTTTTCGTTCTTTTATTTTACAATGGCGGTTAATTCCGATTGTTCGTTTTTCGTTACGGGCATGAGGAGCTAATTCCCTCGTCTGAGGGATCAATGAAACCACCCATGGCGGTGTAGAATTCGATGTGATGTATGTTTTTCTCCCTTCAATTAATGTTTTCCAATTCTGATTTGATTGCGTTGATCATATGCATGCGTGATTGACTAGTTAAACGTGATGAGGCTTAGGAGGCAATTCGCGTTTTAGAACTTGAATTGGGATCATCGATCGAATATTGCACGGGAGTGAGTAGGAGATCGGTGCAACCTTATAGGAACCAGGTTTAATAGAGTTTGATGATTAGGGTTATGAGACCTAGTAAGTAATTAATCCAATCGTCGAATACGTCCTATTGAGCACGACAGTGGATATAGGAGAATTTAGGGGTCTTGGTTGACATTGTAATTGAACTTAGGAAAGAATCATCATCACTTGGGTACTATGCATGATTGGGTAGGTGGATTTGAGACCTTAGATATTTTAATTTCCAGATTTTAATACATTAGTTCTATTAGATTTGTTAATTTAATTTGTGATCCTTTTCTCCCTCTCAACCATCTGCCGTTACTTGACCAACTTATCGAATTTCTCGCGAATTAATCGAATTGGTAGCCCAATCCTTGTGTTCGACCTCGGTAAATTCTCACCGTGTTTATTTTATTACTTGCGACGACCCGGTACACTTGCCGGTGACTCAACAGTAACCTAATTCCTAGGAATCTCTTTAGATTTGAAAAACCCCAAATTGATTTACTTTCATCTTTTAATTTATTGCATTCTTAAATATCTGATTTTCTAAGTTATTTCTTATTACAAAAATCAAATCTTTTCAAAATCCCTTTTTTTTTTATATATAGTCCAATTTAATTGATTTGATAATAAATTGTTATTTGAGATCATGGTATATGTGGGATCGATCTTTTTATTACTTGGCAACGAATCCGGTACACTTGCCGGAATCCACGCTATCAAGTTTTTGGTGCCGTTGCTGGGGATTGTGCTTTCTTGAATCTCAAGTTAATTTTTAAATTGATTTTTCTGGACTTTTTCTTTTTAATTATTTCTTTTTTAAAAAAAAAAATTCTTTTTTCATTTATCTTTTTTTCTTTCTAGAGTATCTATCTCTCTCTTATAGTTATTTTTCTCTTTTATGCAAAGATCCCTAAGTCTTGGAAACCTTATTGAGGTTGACCCCGAAACCGAAATGACCTTTCATAGACGTAGGAGACTACAAAGAGAGAGGGAGAGGTTGATTCCCATTCCACTCATGGCGAATCTACCGGATACCAAACCACTGAAGGACTACGCAGCCCCAAATGCTAGGGGTTTGCGAACTGGGATTGTTATGCCAGAAATCGAGGAGGAGAACTACACTATACCACCTATGCTAATTAGCAAGATTAGGCAATATCAATTCGGAGGATTACCCCCGGAGGACCCGACCGATCATGTGGAGACATTCCTGGATTTCGCCGATGCAATTAGGATTCATGGTGCCCCGATTGATGCTATACGCTTGAAGTTATTCCCCTCCTCTCTGACTGGAAAAGCAAAAGCTTGGTTGAAGCAAGTGCCCGCTAATACGTTGTCAACTTGGGATCAACTGGAGCAGGCATTCTTGGAGAAATTCTTCCCTCCATCCAAGACTGCCTACCTACGAACTCAGATCACCGGCTTCTTCCAAAAGGATGGAGAATGCTTATCCGAAGCTTGGGATCGCTACAAGGGATTGCTGGAGTCTTGCCCACACCATGAGCTTGAGAGGTGGTTATTAGTGCATACCTTCTACAACGGATTGGATTACTCTTCGTAGGTGTCACTTGACTCCGCAACTGGTGGAGCCTTTATGAATAGACCTCTGACTGAGGTATTCAATATCATTGAAAACGTAGCCACCAACTACCACCAATGGGGTTCGGAAAGAGGTAATAACCCGAAAAAGCTTCCGGGGGGTAAGTTTGAAATGAATAGCACTGATCTTATTATGTCTAAATTTGACTCACTGAATAAACGCTTTGATCAACTTGAAAAGACTAATGTGAGTTCAATAGGTGCTACTAATATTGTTTGTGAGATTTGTGGAATGCAGGGACATGACATAATGGAGTGCCCACGTGGTATTGCTCCTGGATCCGGTGCTTCGGGGGAACAAGTGAACTCTTGTCACAACTTCTATGACATGAACCCGAAGTTGCCAAACTATGTTCCCCCAAATTCTTACAACCAAGGAAGGAAGAATAGCCCTTACCTCTCCTACGGGAACTACAAAAACACGTTGAATCACGAATTCCAGGAAGGCCAAGGTAATAGGAAACCCGCATCGGGGTATCCTCAAGTACAAAAGTCTAGACTTGAGTCTCTTCTGGAAAATTTTGTTGAAACTCAAACAAAGCAAAATGAAGAGTTTAGGAAACAAGGTAGGGCAGTCAATGAGGCAATAAAAGAGTTAGCATCTAAGGTAGATAACTTAGCCATCCATAATAAGATGTTAGAAACTCAGATTGCCCAACAAGCTAGTACATATACCAGAACTAAGGGTACGTTTCCAGGACAACCCGAAGTTAATACCAATGAGCACTGTAATGCTATATACTTAAGGGATGATAAGCTTGGGGTAGTTGAGAAGGATGTGGAATGTGAGGAGGACATGAGCGAAGATGAAGAGATAGAACCAAAGTATGTCCCTCCACCACCTTACCAACCCCCAATACCTTTCCCACAAAGGTTGGTCAAGAAAAAGCAAGTAGAAATAGAAACTAAGAGCTTAATTGAGGAGCATAATGCCATGATAAAAACTAATATGCCTCCTAAACTAAAAGATCCAGGAAGTTTCTCTATTGCTTGCTCAATCGGAGAAGTGAAAATAGACCAAGCCTTATGTGATTTAGGGGCTAGTGCGAGTTTGATGCCGCTTACTATCTTTGAGAGGTTAGGAACCAAGGAATTGAGTCCATCCAAGTTCTCTTTACAATTTGCGGATGGCTCAACTAAAACTCCTCTAGGCATACTAGAGAATATCCCCGTAAAGGTAGGGAAATTTTTCATTCCTATCGATTTCATGGTGTTGGATATGAACGGGAATTCTAAATTCCCTATCATTCTTGGAAGGCCATTCTTGGCCACAGCTAGAGCGATAATAGACGTAAAAAATGGCAAGCTCTCTTTAAATGTAGAGGAAGGTAGGGTAGATTTTGATTTGACTAACTCATATAACAACCCTCCTTTTGAGAGTCATGTGTGCAGGATCGAGATAATGCCTCCAGAGGTGAAGGAAGAGCTTAACATGGAAGCAACTCCGAAGCTTTGCATGACGAATGATGCACCAAATGGTGATGAAGTTGGAGTTGCTCCTCATGTGGAGATAAAACTTCCGCCGTGAGGAAGTAAGGCCATGAAACTCAGAGTGAAAAGAGCAAAGCGAAAGCGCAATAGGCCATATGAACAAAATCGGCTCTTTGAAGGACTTCCTTGTAAGAGAGGTGTTTTTGCATTTCCAAACCCAGCTGATCCCGGTTGATTGAAAGAAGTATGGTCAAGCCTAAGACCGTAAATAAGCGCTTCTTGGGAGGCAACCCAAGTTTCATTTCCCTTTTTAATTCGTTTTGAATTTTGTTATTGAATAATTGAGAAGATTTAGAGAAGAAAGATCATAAATTAATAGATTTGCCAAGTGTTTTCAGGTTAAGAAGGAAGGAAGAGCAAAAGGGCATAAAAAAATAAAGTCAGAATTGATCACGCCCAAGCCATGACAGTGGTCACGGCCGTGATTAGCTAACCAAAGAAGATCAGAGAGGATCACGGCCCAGTCGTGATATCCATCACGGGCGTGATAAGAAGGACACTGAAGATCAGAATGTATCACGGTCTAGCCGTGATGGAACTCACGGTCGTGACAGGCCAGCTTCTATAGACCAGAATTGATCACGGCCTAGCCATGATGAGCATCATGGCCGTGACACATTTTCCAGCATCTCTTTAACTGGCATGTGAGCCAGCACCCTCTACCACCTCGGTGAGTTGTTCCATTTTTCTCCTCTCTCCGACTTGATTATTTACATTGGGGACAATGCAAGTTTTTAAGCTTGGGGTAGGGGTATTTTTGAAATTTTTTGTATTTTTGCATTTTTCATGTTGCATTCTTATAGGCATAGTTTTGCATAATCACATGATTAGATTGCCCCCTTGCTTAGAGTATGCATCCAATTGTGAGAACTTGGTGCCAAATAAATTGAGACAGTGAATTTTTGAACCCAATTTTTGTATTCTTGTGATAAGGCTAAAAATAAAAATGCTTGAGATGATATTTTGATAGTTGATAATTAGCATGTGGTTCCTTAGATTTGTGTTTCTCATTGATTTTAAACTACTAAATGTGAGATTTTGAGCCTAAAAGGGGTACTCACTAAATCTACCACATTCTTTGTGATTGAGTGTTTTATTCCTCTAGGATTGTATTCTCTAGAACTTGACTTGAAACCATTTTGAAACTTAAAAATTTTTGAAAACATGTTTGAAAATGATTGAGACACTAGGTATTTTTCTGGCCTTCTGAGCTTTGATTGATTAAATGCTACCCCTTAGTTGCCCAGTTTTGAGCCTAAAAGAATAAAATACTTTTCTTGGTACCTTGAAATATTTTGATGAATGATGCTTGGTATGACACCTTTTAAAGTATTGAGGGTAAAAAGGTAGTTTGAAAAATAAATTGTTGGATGAGAAAGTTAGAAAAATATTTCTCTTAAGTTGAAAATCTCCCCTTCTCCAAATAAAAAAAAATGGAGAAGGGGATGAGAAAAAGAAAGTGAGAAATAAAAAAAAAAGGGAAGAAGAAAAGGTGGAAAAGTGAACTAAAAGGCCCAAAAAGGTATTTTAGAAGGTTGTCATGCTTTGCAATGTTTGATATTTTGTTTAGCCTTCTTGAATTTTCCTTTTCTTGATTTCCCCACCTAACAATTAATCCCATGGACCCATTACAACCAAAATAAAAGACCTCTTGATTCTTATGTGTTTTCATTAATAAAGTAGAGATTTGGTTAATAGTCAAGCTTATGGTAGAATACCTTCCTTGAGGAAATTGAGCGAATTGTCATATACCCTTAAACACTTGAGTGAGGTGAGAAGAGTGCCCAAATCAGTAAAAGATATGAATGTAGGGAACCTAAGCTTCTAATTGGACTTGAAATTGATTGTCTCTTGGGTACTTATTTGAATATACCTGTCTCTTGGATTAGTTACTTGGGTTCTTGGTTCACTATCCACGCTCTGATTGTTTATATTTTCTGGCCCTAGTGATTGCTTGAGGACAAGCAAAGTCTTAAGCTTGGGGTAGTTAAGGGGTACTTTTGCAATTTTTTGTATTTTTGTATTTTTCATGTTGCATTCATATAGGCATAGTTTTGCATAATCACATGATTAGATTGCCCCCTAGCTTAGAGTATGCATCCAATTGTGAGAACTTGGTGCCAAATAAATCGAGACAGTGAGTTTTTTAACCCAATTTTTGTATTCTTGTGATAAGGCTAAAAATAAAAATGTTTAAGATGATCTTTTGATAGTTGATAATTAGCATGTGGTTCCTTAGATTTGTGTTTCTCATTGATTTTAAACTACTAAATGTGAGATTTTTGAGCCTAAAAGGGGTACTCACTAAATCTACCACATTCTTTGTGATTGAGTGTTTTATTCCTATAGGATTGTATTCTCTAGAACTTGACTTGAAACCATTTTGAAACTTCAAAATTTTTGAAAACATATTTGAAATGATTGAGGCACTAGGTATTTTTCTGGCCTTCTGAGCTTTGATTGATTAAATGTTACCCCTTAGTTGCCCAGTTTTGAGCCTAAAAGAATAAAATACTTTTCTTGGTACCTTGAAATATTTTGATGAATGATGCTTGATATGACACCTTTTAAAGTATTGAGGATAAAAAGGTAGTTTGAAAAATAAATTGTGGGATGAGAAAGTTAGAAAAATATTTCTCTTAAGTTGAAAATCTCCCCTTCTCCAAATAAAAAAAATAAAATAAAATAAAAAATGGAGAAGGGGATGAGAAAAAGAAGTGAGAAATAAAAAAAAGAAAAATAAAAAAAGGTGGAAAAGTGAACTAAAAGGCCCAAAAATGTATTTTAGAAGGTTGTCATGCTTTGCAATGTTTGATATTTTGTTTAGCCTTATTGAATTTTCCTTTTGTTGATTTCCCCACCTAACAATTAATCCCACGGCCCCATTACAACCAAAATAAAAGACCTCTTGATTCTTATGTGTTTTCATTAATAAAGTAGAGATTTGGTTAATGGTCAAGCTTATGGTAGAATACATTCCTTGAGGAAATTGGGTGAATTGTCATATACCCTTAAATACTTGAGTGAGGTGACAAGAGTGCCCAAATCAGTGAAAGATATGAATGTAGGGAACCTAAGCTTCTAATTGGACTTGAAATTGATTGTCTCTTGGGTACTTATTTGAATATGCCTGTCACTTGGATTAGTTACTCGGGTTCTTGGTTCACTATCCACGCTCTGATTGTTTATATTTTCTGGCCTTAGTGATTGCTTGAGGACAAGCAAAGTCTTAAGCTTGGGGTAGTTTGATGAGTGTGATTTCACCTCATATTTCATTGACATTTTGCATGCATTTTCATATAGTTTAGGCATTTCTAATTTGATTTTGGTTAGTTTTTACCTTGGAATGGATAAGGCGGTTTTGTGGTGTTGTTGTGCAGGAATTATGGATTAAAATACTCAAGATCAACCATGATGGAGCTTGTATGAAGATGGAGCTTGAAAAGTGAAGAAAATGAGCCAAACAGAGCCCATCACGGCCTAGCCGTGATAGCCATCACGACCGTGATCGAGTAGAGCTGAAAAGAAAGAATGGAAATGTCAGAACTGGTCATGGCCAGCCCGTGATGTCCATCACGGCCGTGACATGCCAACTGAACCAGACCCTCACAGGCAGAACTGATCACGGCCTAGCCGTGATGGTGGTCACGGCCGTGACAGACCAACCAGCGAAGCAACTTCCAAGTCAGAATCCATCACGGCCTAGCCGTGACAGGCATCACGATCGTGACGCGAAATATATATGGATTTTTAGAAACTGATTTGATCTGAATTTGTGATTGATTGAGATTCAAGTTACCCTAACCTATAAATAGAGCACTTTGGCTCGAAAATAGGGGACTTTTGGCTGTTGCCTTAGGCAAAATGAGGATTTTCTCTTCTTCTTCTTCTTCTTCTTCTTCTTCTTCTTCTTCTTCTTCTTCTTCTTCTTCTTCTTCTTCTCATCTCTTAGGTTTTCTTTCATGTTTTTGTTAATCAAGCTTGTTATCACCATGGCAATGCTTGAGTAGTAGTTTTATTTCTAGGGATTGGGACTATGCCCAAGATCTGTTTTATGTTATGAATTGATGTTTTCCCTTTGATAATTTTGATTTTGCTTTCGATTTGGTTTCTATCGTATGAATTACTTGCGAATCTTGTGCGCACTTATTTGCATGTCATAGATACTCTAAGGAGGAACCTAGTGGTGAACTTAGGTATTGGATCTATAGGAATCAAACTTAGGACTTAAATCACGAGAGTTAGAAGCGATCCTTCGAGGGTTAACGAATTGTCACAAAGCTTAAAGGGTTCAATCTAAATTCAATTACCACGAGAGTAATTGGGCACGGTTTTTGTAACCCGAGAGGGTGCATTAACTTATTTACGATAAATTTGCCTTCAAAGCAATTTTGATTATTAACAAGGGGTAGTCAATTTGGTAACATGAACAATCTTGTTGGTAACCCAATTCCTAGGAATCTCTTTAGATTTGAAAAACCCCAAATTGATTTACTTTCCTCTTTTAATTTATTGCATTCTTAAATATCTGATTTTCTAAGTTATTTATTATTACAAAAATCAAATCTTTTCAAAATCCCTTTTTTTTTATATATAGTCCAGTTTAATTGATTTGATAATAAATTGTTATTTGAGATCACGGTCTCTGTGGGATCAATCTTTTTATTACTTGGCGACGAATCCGGTAGAGGAAGCAGAAAATGCAGAGAAAGAAGTTTGATGATAAACTTAGTCATGTTTACGCTTTGAAATTTAAGTGTAAGCAATGTTTTAGAAGATAGAGTATTTATAGAAGCCCTGGGGGGCAAAGATGGTAAATATGTGGAGTTTCCTAGGTCTTGTAACTTATCATGGTATTAATTGCTATTAATTAAAATTTAAGTTACGAGTTACTTGGGAAAGTGAATTGTTTTCTTATGAGTTTAAGAAAAGATTCTAAAAACGTGATGATCAATATAGATGGTTGGCATACAATAAATATGCGTCGAAGCTGGGACATTGTAAGATAAAAATGTTCAAACTAACGTATATTACAGATAAAAAAAACTGTCAACTAATCTAAAATTGGGAATTCTTGATATCTTCCCAAGTCTTCTGCAGAGATTCTTTGTAAGCTTTAACCACCAAGTACTCGGGCTCCAAAGTTGACAACTTGGTAGCAATGGCCCTAGCAGATATCCCCATCTTCTTTGAATCATCATCAATTTGTTGAACCTTAGTTTTGCTGGCTGACAAAGCTTTATCAATCTGAAGTTTCTCTTCTTCTGCTGAGATAAGAGCGGCCTTTAAGTCATCAATTCTTTTGTCAACTTCCGTTTTGGTTTAAATTTTACCAGAAATGACATAAATCTCCTTATATCTGTTAGTCTTCATGGTATGCAAGGTACCCAACAACTCATCCCTTTTGGTTTCTTCAGTCTCGAAAGGAATCATGACAGCATGGATGGTTGGCAACTTGTTTGTCAAGACATTAAAAAAGTCCTGGATAGAAACCAGTGTGCCCCGACTTGAAGCTGGCAGATTGTGTTTGATGGGATCAAGTTGTTGAAGAAGGTCAGCCATTTTGGAATGTAGATCTGAGTTTGAAAATAGATCTTGAATGGAGTGTTGAAGAAAAGATTTAAGATCTTGCATAAGCTTGACAGCTTGAGAGTCGTTGGAATCTTGCCCTTGAAAGTTTGTTGATTGAGCAGATCTTGATGAACTCTTACAACCGACTTCTGACAATAAATCAATGAGATTTTCGAGCTCAGGTTCAACAATTTTCTCTGTTTCGACAGTAGATGGTTGAATTTCTGTCGAAATGGAAGGGACAGAAAGATTGATCGAAGTTTCACCTAAGAGAGTCCCAACATCGTAGACAGAAGCAGGAATCTCAAGCATAGTGGTTGTAGGTTGGTTGATAGGCATTTCAGCTGCATCTTGCTTTGGTGGAGGTGAAGTGGCTTGAAGGTTTTGATCATGATCAGCTTGATCACTGGGACTGGTGACAGCGGTGTCAATAACCATTGCATTCAAATACTGCAAACATATGTCGATTTTATTAAGTTTTATCGTAGACTAAGGATGATAAAATTATGACAGAATTTAGATAAAACTTCAAATACCTTGGGAGTTTCAACTCGGTCGTTGGAAGGTTGGCAAGATTTTCCAGAGCTTTGTTAATGGAGATAGATTTGACCCCAAAAATGTAAGCTGACAACCATAAGAGCAAAAAGGCAATATGCTCTTCGTCAGAAACTTCATCTGTTTCTTGACGGTAATGTTTGACAAAAGAGGTAAAAGCAACTTTACGAAGGTTTTGAAGAGCTAAATTGGGGTGAATAACCTGAAAATCAGGACGAATGCCTGTGATAGTTGACACATCAAAAAGTGTCGGACCCATCATTCCATAACGAAAGTGAAAATTGGCAGCGATTTTGTTCCAGAAGAAAACAGAAGCGCCAATCATAGCATTGTCTACTAGTTTTAGATGGGTAGACAAATAGAGATGTTCAAAAATTCCAGCTTGTTTCTAGATGTGTTCTTTATGAGGTTTTAGCCTCTCATACCAAGATTCGAAAAGAGTGAACTTGGAAAGAGGGAGCCTAAACATTCTATGTTTTTTCTTAAAATTATTGATGTTAAGCGAATGGTAAGAAGCAAGAATGTGTTCATCTGGAACTTTACAAGGAAAAAAAGTATGAAGGTTGTTTGGAAAAGTTTCCAGAGTAGCCATTGGCCCCATAAATGCAGGTGGGGGATTAAGAGGCAATGGAGGATTAGGGAATGAATGGATTACTTGGGATTCATTCCATAAAATGGTATTGTAGAGGATTGGTTCAGGATCAGAAGGTTGAACTTGTGCCTTCCCTTTAGCTGAGTTCTTCTTTGTTGAAGTTGCCATGGGAGTTACATAATTGTGCATTCAAAGCTCGAAAAGGAAAAAGATGAATAGTGAAAGGGGTTTTAATGAGTGAGAGTAAAAATGAATTTTTACTCGGAAGACATATTAAATAAAGGACACAATTTCCTAAAAGGTAACTGTTAAAAGCCTCTAACTCATGATGGTTATTTTTTAGGGAATGGTAACCGTGTCAGAGGGGGGTGTCCTATTAATGAAACGGTTTAAAAAGTAATTGAAGTATGAGGTTGAAAGATTTTTATAAGTTTTATCTTTTTCCTCATAATGTCAAATGATAAAACTTGGGGGCATTTGTTGGATAGGAATTTTAAGAATTCCTAATTTTTGTCAGGTCGACAAAGGCAGGTTTATGAAGTGATAAGAAAATGGCTAAGTCCAAAAGTTGACAAGAATCCCATTCAGTCGACAAATGGATTGGTGTTGGAAAAGCAAATGTTGAATTGAAGATCCAGAGAAATGTTTAAGTTAAAGGTTCGACATTCAGTTATCAAGGATGACATGATGGACAACGAGATTGTCGAAGACAATAAAGTTGACGCGGAAACGGTTCGAGCAAGTTGGGCAGTTTGAAGAAGTTGCTGTCAAAATATTTTGGATTTTGAATGTGGAAAACCGCCGCACACGTGGCAGATAGTAAAGTAGGAAGTTAGAATTAGAAGTTATTTTCTTTGTCTATAAATAGTAGAATTTACGATGTAATAAAGTTTGGAAACTTAAAACATCCTACACGTCTTGATCACACAGCAAACTGACGGATTAACTCAAGTACTCCTTCCACCCTTTTGTCAAATTTCAATACAATTTCATTACAGAATCTTGTTTCTTCATTTCATTTCAAGTTCTTGTCATTATTTCTCCAAGATTCATAGTTTTCTTACATCTATCTTTTCAAGTTCTTTGTCTTTACTGCCATCAATTCAAGATGGCAGATTTACTTTAATATCCCATATTAACGTTTATTTTTAATCCACTCTCACTATTCTTCAAGTTTTTATCTTCACCTATGTAAAACTTTTCTTATTTAAACTTTTGTTTATACTATTTTTATCAAGTTTTACTTTTCAATTTATTATACAATTTTAGTTGACAACATACTTACCGTACGTTTTAAACTTAAATTCATGTTCCTTTATGCTTTTTATTGTTATTCTACTAGAAAACTCATCTCTTTCAATTTATATTTTTTATTTGTCAATGTAGTAGTGATTTAATGCTTTCTTCTAGTTTTATCTTTAATTTCAATTGTAATTCAAGTTGATTTTTGTCAACTTTTTATGTAAGTAGAGAAAAGGTCATTACCATCATACTTATAGTTTGATTCTTGTCAAATTTGTGTTGTGGCAGACATATTTATAGAAAATCATTAGAAACAAGATTACCGCATAATTTGTAGAAGTCCCACAATCTCGTGATCTTTTATTTTAATTATTTGATTTGATTTCATCGGATTTGGACACTACCAAAAACCAAGTAAAGACCGCAATCAGAGGAGATTGAACGCGCGAGAGACATTTCGATGGAAATAAGTGTTGCGCAAAATTAGTGACAACAAGTTGGAAGCATGGTGTGAATGGGTAGCAAAAGTGTGATCCATATCAAAAGCATTATAAATAATAGGAAAATGCTACTGTTCTAATGATACTTGTTAAGGAATCAAGAAAAGAAAATTTGTATAGGGAATTAGTGTATTTATATTTAAAAGAGTGAAATGCTTAGTTTTCCAATGAAAATTTAGTAAATTAAATGAATACGGATAAGTACAAGTGGACAACACAACTAGTGAAAGATGTAGCAAATCATAACTGATGATTTAATGTAAATGCAATCATAACGTAGCCACGTAGGTAGTATGAATCGTTCTAACCAATAAGAGCTTACAATGTAACAGTAGTGATGAGCAGATTGCTTTCATAAATAAACGAGAATGAATGGCTAGACGTACATGGCATATCAACAATTAATTATAATTTAAACGTGAATGAATGGCGAGATACAAATGGAAAATATCCATAATAAATTATAATCTTACCGAATAATAAAGGTTATGAAGCGACCATTTAACATATAGTAACTCTAAGCTATCCACCAAAAAAAAAAAATAGTAACTCTAAGTTTCCCTTGTTTTTTATTTTTATAGGTACTCTAAGTTTCCCTTGATTTCATGTCAATGAGAGCTAGTGCACTTTTAGTTCTTATTTAATTGGATGGCTGGTAGACAGATCAAAGACTTATATGTTTGGGCTATATTTGGTGAAATGAGGAAAATTACTGAGATTGTACAGCTAAGTTGCTACATGGGCAATGCCATATTGACACAATCATAAAAAATGATGCTGAATGAGGAACACGTAGTTGCATTAAAATTGAAAAAAAGAGATGGTCCAAGCAAGATATGGCCTTAGAAGTGCATTCTCCTTTATTTATTTACTCAACCATTTATTTATTTACCCTCCTCTTTGTACAATCGGGTTATCGGGACACCGCTGCTCTGTTAAGTCAGCTAGAGACAATTGTCCCTAGCCTTAAATCCAAGCCTCTTAAGAAGGCTTCAATTTGAGGTGAGACCTCAAAGTGGCACAAAGCGAGGTCTCTTAAGGGACTCAACAATGACATTATCATTTCATTGTGCCCCATAGTGAAACCATTAAGAGTGTCACTACCAGCCCAACCCAGCAAACCTGGAGCTTGTCCCATCACCTTAATGCCCCCACTTGGGTCACAAGCTAGCGCTACCTAGCTTGACATTCTTTGAAGTTTGTCTAAGGCTTATAAACAATAAGTTTTTTCATGATATGCACGATGTGGGACATATAAACACAAGTCCTTTTAGGTTTGATGCTTTGCAGGTGATTCGGGTTGACCTTTCACAAGGTGGGGATAGAAACATCCAAGAATGGTTGGATCAAGCTGTAGTTTCTGCTTCATAGCATGATCTTTTCCCAGAACTAAATGTTTAACGTCTTCCAATATCTAGATTCGATCATTGTCCCATCAAAGTTTGTTTACAATGTGAAGCAATGTGAAAAATATGAGAACATATTTTCTTATCCGAGGAGCTTTAGACTAAGGTGGATGAGTGTAAAAATATAGCCATGCGATGTTGGGTGAGTTCGTTGGGATCTATAACAGAGAAAATTAAATTATGTGGCTCACGATTGGACTCATGGGATGATCAGATTTTTGTGTACCTGTCAAAAACTATTACAAAGAAACAAAAGACTCTAAATGATCTTATATCTTGATCTCAAATAGAGGATGTGTTGGACGAAATTGATGTGATAGAACATGAGCTCGGAGACCTATTGATGTATGAGGAGGTAATTCGAGCTCGAGCCATGTGGCTTCAACATGGTGATCAAAATTCCATATTCGTCCATCAAAAAGCATCATAAGATGGAATATATTTCAAGCGATCTTGGGATAAAATATTAGGATGAAGAGTATATTGTATATGTATTAATAACTTTCTTTAGCATATATTTTTCATCATATTTTGTCTATAATGTTGAAGATATTGCACAACCTATTCATGGAAAAAAAATACCCAGGATATACAAGATTTCCTTATCCAATTGTTTACAAGAGAAGAGTGATCAAAGTTTTGAAACAAATGCATCCAACTATAGCCCTTAGCCCAGATGGGATGCTTGTCTTCGTTAACCCAAAATATCTAGGACAGAATGTACTCACAACAATATTGAATATTCCAAATCATAAAGCTAACCCTATTGTGGGAGAAAATCTAAATGCTTTTGTTTCGGAAAGATTAATAGCTGACAACGAATTAATAGCTTTCGAGACTTTCCACTTTGTGAGGAAGGAGAAGCTTGATTTTGTCTAAGATAAAATATGGAAGAAGCTGAATAGATACAAAGAAAATTATCTATTGCGTGCATGCAAAGATATTCCAACCAAAGCAGTGACATGGTCTATTCCAACATATATTATGGGGTCCTTTTAGTTACCTAAGATTAAAAGTATGATCAATAATTCGAGTTGGGGTAGAAAGAATGGGGAAAGGAACCTTTTGTAGAGTAAATGTACCAAGCCTCGTGATTAAAAAGTGCAGAGTGGTAAGGAATTTTCGAATTTTGAAACTTTAATCGGGGAATTCTAGCCAAGCATGCATCTAGATTGGTCAAACGTTCTAACAACCTTATGACTAAAACCTTAAATTTGATATTTTTCTCATGGTGATTTTCTTGACACAAAAATTGGGTTTATGCCAAGTTATACCCGGCGAAGTATTTTGTTTGTGAGTCGGGTTTTAAAAGAAGGGGTCTATGCAAGTTGGTGATAGGTCTACTGTTAATAATTAGTTTGGTACCCTTAAAATTCACCCCATAAGTTTTCAATGCTGTACAATAAGGCCCTGTGGAAAGGAAAGATTCCATCCAAGGTATTGGCCTTCTCTTGGCAGGTGCTCTTGGATAGGATCCCTACAAAGGTGAATTTATTCTCTAGAAGGGCTTTGTTGTCCCAACAGTCCTTGTTGTGTGTTTTATGTGGATCTGAATTGGAATCGGCTGCCCATATGTTCATGTCTTGCCCTTTGGCTCAAGTAGTTTGGATCAAAAAGTGTATGGTTGGCTTGGTATTTATATGGTATTGCCCTTAGCTCTTGAGGATCTTTTTACACAACATAGGGGGCTGTTTTGTAGGCGAAAAAGGAAAAACAAAGGCGCTATCATCTGGCATACAGTCTTGTGGTCTATTTGGCTTGAAAGGAATGTTGTAATCTTTAAAGGGAATAATCCAGACTTCACTACTAGACTAATGGATATTATTAAAACCAAATCTTGGTGTTGCTTTTTACTGTTGCTTTCTTCTTTCCTTTTGGTTACACTTGTACATGGTTTGAGTACATACAGTACTCATTTCAATACAATTCTCTGGCTTATAAAAAAAATGTTAATTTTGTGATAACTTCATGTTACTTCTTGTGGTTACTATTAATTTTTTCTTCATGTTACTTCTTCTAGTGGTCTGGTGGTTCCTCAATCTTGCTGCCACTTTTAATTCTTTGGTCCCTGTTGTTTTGGTTTTTGGCGCCTTTGGTTTGGTTGGGAAAGCTACAAAGTGCTGGTTGGTTTAAGCTAGGTCTCTGTAATATTAATGCTGGCTAATTGTTTGTCCAGTATTTTAGTTACGTTGGTCCTTGCCTTTGTACTCTTGTATATGGGTTGGGTACCCCTTGTATCCTTTTATCAATATACTTTTTTGGCTTATAAAAAAAATTTGTGATAACTTCGACAATGAATGTCATAGTGAAAGTGAGAAACATAGATGATATATGAAATCAAGTAGTGCTATATAACACGAACTTGGTTTCGTCAATTTCGACGAATTTAGAATATTGTGTATTTTTTTAATATATAAAAAAGTAAAACATTAATTTTTGTAAATAATCTATATGCCGTAACTAAATTAATATTTTTAAAAAGCTTTTTTTTTAAAAGAAAAAAGTATTTTTTACAATCGTGGGGAGGACTGTAATTGTAAATAATCTAAATATTTTTGAAGAAAAAGTTGTTTTTGTATAATCTTGTGAAGAAAATGTTATTTTTTGCATCATTCAAACGAAATGAATTATCTTGAAATTGTTTTTTCAGCAAACATACCCAAAGAAAAACAGATTTTGATTATAATCAATTTTCTCAATAATCAGCATAATATATTTTTTCCAGAAAGCAGAGTTGTATTTTTTTTAGTATCTTCATCCTCACTTGCTCGTCATAAACCCATAAAAACAACCATTATCCTATTTTCATCCTTAATCCAACCAATTATGTTTTGTTTATTATCAGTCTTTGTTGTGTCCAAGGGGGTTGGGTAGCTCCACTGGTTTAAGCTAAGGATATAAAAAGTAGAATGAAAATATTAACATAACAATTAACTACTAACATTTGCCTATAAAAAAAAACCTTTGTTGTGCCTCGGTACCCCATCTATTTACAATCACATTGCCACTCCTTCTTCCTTTGCCTCTTCCATTCCATTACAACCAAACGATTATTCATTTCTATAATCTTCCTTTAGTCCTTTGGCCCTTCGCGTGCTATTATCAGTTTCCTCCTCCCTCCTCACATCAAAATCAATATCAGTACCCACAAAATAAACCACTTGAATGGTGGTTACTTTAAAAAAAATTGTGGTTACTTTATTAGAGTAGAGATCTATATTGTATTAGAGTAGAGATGTACATTATAAACCAAAGTTTATATATATATATATATATATATATATATATATATATATATATATATATATATATATATTATTTTGTATATTTATTGAAACTGTGAATAAGTTGTTGTGCATGTGTATAACAATTCTAAGCTTCAGATTTATTCAGCTTGGCTTCATCTAAAGTCCAGTAAGTCGATGTCCAATTTTTTGAGCAACTATAATGAACCCGAATCAAATTATGCTATATAAAGTTATAACCATGATAAACTATAAAATATATACTGCCATATAAGCCTAACTGATTCATAAGCATATCGAAATTAAAAACAAGTTGACTGAAAAAGATGGACAGAAAGATCAAAGATATATATCCAAATTTTCTTAGTACATTTTATGTCAAAGCTGGCACTATCACATAAGTTTTCTATAAAACATTTTACACACGGATTCAGGAAAAGAATAAAATGTAAACATTGTCTGTGTATCACTTCCTATTCCTATTTCTACATCTTATTCTTCAAAAATTTCTGCAACATCTCCCATTTTGCGGTTAGCTATTATTTCTTGTCAACCCTTTGCTCTTTGCCTCTATCTCTCTATCAAATTAACTACTCATTCTCAATAACAAACAAAATTATTAGTCATAGCACCATACCAACCACACTAGCCAAGTTTACTGAAGATGAACTGAAAATGCTAGCTGATAAGCAGCATGTGACCAAAAAGATCATGGCATGCCCAAAATTACCATATATATGAACATGGTACAACCTTTTCTTTTTCCTTCTTTTATTTATAAAACCTATACTTCGAATCAAAAATGTAATTTTCGTCTACAGAGAAGATTAAGGTCTGGTTTATTTGGCAATATCTGTTCAACTTATAGCACTCCACCAATATCTGTTCAACCCCAAATTTATTGTGCTTCAATTTATCTTTACTAGGTAAATGGAGGTGGAGGCTTGTGAATAAGGGAGAGGGTTTATGGAAGAGGGTGCTTAGGGTGAGGTATGGGCAGAGTTTTGGATTCAGAGATGCAGTGAGGGCGGACTCATTGTGGTGGAGGGATTTAGGGAGGTTAGATGGGAGGGACTCTTCTAAGGATGGTTGGCTCTCAAATGGCATGTCTAGACAGCTAGGTAGTGGTGGGGAAACTCTTTTTTAGGAGGATGTGCGGTTGGGTGGGGAGAGGCTTAGTTCTAAATTCATGAGATTGTACAATGTCTCCTCATATAAGGAGGCTACAATTTCGGATATGGGTGTTTGGTGCGATGGAGTTTGGTGTTGGAGTTTCATTTGGTGCATATATTTGTTCTCATGGGAGGAGGATCTATTGCAAAATCTAAAACAGATACTACTACAATGCAACATTCAACATGAGAAAAAGGATTCTTGGGTTTGGTTAGGTGATGCTTCGGGGTTGTATTCTACAAGTTCGGCCAACAAGCTTATCATATCGGGTGATCAATCACCAGATGCAGACTTTTACAAGTCTCTTTGGGATAATAAAGCCCCCCTGAGAGTAACTACATTCTGTTGGAAAGCTTCTTTGGATAGGATCCCCACAGTTGTGAATCTTCAAAAGAGGGGAACTGTAGTGTCTACTGACAACCTCTGCTGTCAATTCTGCAAGGTTGAAGTGTAGGAAACAAACCATATACTGGGTGCTTGTCCGTTCTCGTACAACATTTGGATGCATATATATAATTGGATCGGAATTGATGTGGTTCTACCTTTGAAGCTAAAATCACTGCTGTTCCAACATGAGGGGCTCATTGGGGATGGGAAATGGAACCCCAGCTGGAAACTTCTATGGTTTGCAACCATTTGGTCTATTTGGATCCACAGGAATGAGTTGGTTTTTTCAGACAGCATGCTGGAGTTTGAGAAGGTTTTGGACTTGATCAAATTTAGAAGTTGGTCCTGGTCTACTAATTTAATTAAGATTTGTTGTTTTTCCTTCACGGATTGGTGCACAAATCCTAAGATATGTCTACAATACTGCACAAAGAAAAAACAACAGGCACAAGTTTAATCTTGCTGCTTTGTGTTTTGGTTATGTTGTTGCTGTCCTGTTTTTTTTATTTCTCTGCAGGGGGTGTTGGTTCTGTCATATATGGGATGGCCTTTTTCTCCTTGGCTGTCGCTACTGCTTTGTTATTAGCTGTGCAGGTCTTGCAATATGGCTCTTCTTAGGTACAGATTCTGTCTACCAACAAAGGGCTGTATGCAGTGCTTGCCTTTTATCCACGGGTTATCTACTTAGGAAATGGGGCCTGAATTCAATGCTGCCTATATGTGT
This sequence comes from Sophora flavescens, assembly GCA_030762895.1. Taxonomy (NCBI): domain Eukaryota; kingdom Viridiplantae; phylum Streptophyta; class Magnoliopsida; order Fabales; family Fabaceae; genus Sophora; species Sophora flavescens. The sequence goes on from CM061066.1 coordinate 14,931,431, forward strand.
TTGCTTGGCTCTTTTTGTTTCTGCCATACGCATATCTGGGTATTCTAGGCAGGGGTTATTTCATTGTGGGTAGGGTCTATAGCTATATCTCAACCTTATGGATTTCTTTTGTGCTTTAGGTTGATGTGATATATGTAGCTGTAAAGTATTACTCTAGATCTAATTTTGTCCTTGTATATGGGTTGGGTACCCCTTGTACTCATTCATATATACACTTTTGCTTATCAAAAAAAAAATCTATTGTCCGTGTATTTTTCTTTTCAAAAAAGGTTCCAGGCAAAGAAATGAGAATGCAGTCCCAAATGTAGATAGTTCAGAAGGGTAAGTCACAATGTAACAACACATTATGCAGGTCTTAAGAATATTCAAATGTTAAGAATATTTAATTTAAAAGGAATTGAAGACACAACCAATAGAAGGTGTAATAAATCCAATTAACATGACATCCCATTGAAAAGAAACCACAAACACACAAAAGCCGTAGCAGTAACTAAACATAGCAGTTTTCATCCTAGTTCATTTAACTGTAAAAGTAAAAACATGTCGATACTTGTTGATCTTGACAAAAGCACATGCTGGTAGTCCAACTCCTAGCACTAGGTACGGTTCTATCATTATGCAAACTATTGATTATTATTTTTAATAACAAAAAGGAACTGGGGCTGTGATTAGTTTCTTAAATGCTGGCTCCTATAAGTCTATAACATAACCACTAAGTCTAAATCTGTGGCATATCATTATGTCTTACTATTGATTATTATTTTCAATAACAATAAAGAAATTGAAAAAGACGATAAAAGAAATTGAAAAAGATGATGGTCCAAGCAAGTAGTAGCTGACTAGCTTAGGTCGTGGAAAGCTTAATGTAAGGCCTTCCAAAGCCTTAACTCTGTTAAGGCAGCAAGAGCAGGAACAGCCAGAGGCCCAGAATATGCCAGGGTAGCCATCATCCGCTCCGTGTACCTGGCCAGGCCCAGACAAGCCAGAACAATAACCAGCCTCACGTTAAGTGCACCCTCTAGTAGCAAGTATGTCATTACCCTAACGGCTCAACCCCATTCAACTCCAGGACCAGCTGTCTGCTAAAAAGGGCTTGTTCCACCACCTTAATGCCCCTACTTGGATTACAAGCTAATGTTACTTAGCTCGGTATTGTTCTGAAGTCTGTCATATGTTTATAAAGGCCAAGTTATTTCATCACCCTCTCAATGTGGGGCTTACAAATGCAAAGAAACGTGGGACTTCAATTTTCTTTTTTTATATGATTTTGTTTTTGGAAAAATACTCTCTGATATGAATTGATTTTCATACTATTTGCATAAACATATGGGGTGGACCGTGGACATCAACATAAAACACTGCCCCATTTCACCAAAGCTCGGTTTCAACATCTTATCAGCATTGGGGTGGACACCATTCTTGGCAGACAAGAACCACTTCCCCTTCCCAAGCCCATCAGCAGCATGCTTCTCAATCTCTTTCTCAATCACTCCCTTAGCAAATTCTCTTATCTCATCCAAATTACCACCACCATTGGGAATATTATTGTAATTCATTATACTTCTTATAGAAAGATTCACTATAATGAATTAAAAAAAGGACTGAAATTGGACTATGAACAGACTGCATATTTGGTTCAAACACTGTCCAATTTAGTTATAGTTTAATCATAAATTTAAATGATTAAATTAATATAAATTATGAGGTCTCAAACACTATCCAATTTTGTTATAGTTTAATCATGAATCAACATAAATTTAACTGATTAAATTAGTATAAATTCTGAGGTTGAATATGTAAGTTAAGCTCAATGCTTTTATCTCATAAATGAATCAGTGTTTAATTTTTCATCAAAGGGGAATATGGTTTTTTAAAATTCCTGTTAAATCAAATATGATAACGCAAGAGCGCTTGGATGAGATGGCACGAATCTCTTCCAGCTTAACCAAAGGTCTTGAGTTCGAATCTTGGCCCTGGGAATGCAGCAGCGTTAAAACTCTTGAGGGAGAGCTTTGTCGCCCTTGTGGTCATTCCCAGCTCGAGGGATTAGTTTTCGCAGTTGCGCGCGGAGGATACTCTGGGAAACCAAAAATATGATAATGATAGGGTATCTTGTTGGAAAGCCGCCTTAATTGCGGTTCGCCCCTAGCCGCCTTAATTGCCGCAAGTTTGGGTTGCCTTCATTGCAACCTCCAGCACCTTCATTGTGCTGAGTGTGAGGGGTGTGTTTAGTCCCACATTGCCTAGAGATATGGCCAAAGTAGTGCTTATAAAGCTTGGGCAATCCTCTCCTTACAAGCTAGCTTTTGGGGTTGAGTTAGGCCTAAACCCAAATTACAAGATGGTATCAGAGACTATCCTAGATTCGTTGTTAGGCCACCCATATTGTTCACGCTCCAGGCCTATTGCTCTGGGTGTGAGGGGGTGTGTTGGAAAGCCGCCTTAATTGTGGTTCGCCCCTAGCAGCCTTAATTGCGGCAAGTTTGGGTTGCCTTCATTGCAACCTCCAGCACCTTCATTGTGCTAAGTGTGAGGGGTGTGTTTAGTCCCACATCGCCTAGAGATATGGCCAAAGTAGTGCGTATAAACCTTGGGCAATCCTCACCTTACAAGCTAGCTTTTGGGGTTGAGTTAGGCCTAAACCCAAATTACAATATATCTAACCCACTATCCATACCCTATCAGATAACCAATGGATGATGTAAGAGATATGGCATTTCATTCAGTCAATGAAAATATGGTACTTAGTTGAAGGCGGGTACATTTTTGCCTAATGGATATTGCAACCCATTGACTTCAAATCAAATATAAATCAAATCTGATAGGATGAGCATATTATGTCTGGCAAATCATAATATGCTCACCTTCTGTCATATTCAAAAAACTAAACAAAAGAAGTTTGAATAACTGGAAAACTGTAAGTGGGATGAGCATATTATGTCTGGCAAATCATAATAACCCAATGAATTATTCCACATACCACATCCATTCCAATGTGCTTTCCATGTGGGACATACCTGCTATAACGTGGAACAAATTGTTGGCCACATTCTGCATATTCCTTCAAACCTCAAATGTAAGGCTAGAGTTGGCCATTTTAACACCAACACAACTCTTATCTGATAATCAACTCCCAAATGACAAAATGAATGATTTCAAAAAGGTGATGGTCCAAGCAAGCTAGGCTCACCAGGCATTGTGTTCTGATAATGCGGTAGCCTGTTGTCCCTCCACTGTTGGGAGCTGGAGGCGGCCGCTGCTCTGTGAAGCCAGCCTCACGCATTGCCCTCCTGTCTAGGATAGATGAGACCTATGACTTCGCTCAGATCCCATGTGTCAAATCTCAACTTGGAGCGGGCAGGCCAACCAAATTGTACCCGACAGACCAGCCTAGCAAACCAGGGAGCTGTTCCATCACCTTAGTGCCCCCACTTGGTTCACAAGCTGGTGCTACCCAACTCGGCAATCTGACCAGCTTGTCAGAGGCCTTATAAAGAATGAGTCACTATGTATTATAGCCAGTGTGGGACATATAAATGTATACAAAGACAAAGATTGATTTAGGAAGAAATTCAAATTTCATAAATGACACAGATGTTGTTGTAGCTTGTGTGTGGCTAATGAGCTCTAAGGAAGGGTAAATATGAGATTTGACATGTACCTCATGTGAAATTGACTTAGATGTTAACTAGAAGCTAGCCAGGGCTACTATATGATGCTCCAAAATTGTGTTTCCACATTCTGCCAAACATCTCAGTTTGCTACCTCATACCAGGTTTGACCGTTGGACGCACGTATGATGAAAAAAATAAAATAATAAGTGGATTCAAACACACACTCAATTCATTTTGGCATGCAAATTGTAACTTCTACTTTTGGTTTTGATATAATAATGAGGTTAGGCATTGTTTGTCTTCCACCAGGTGTTAACGTGGTTTTTTGGTTTGTTGACCAAAATTCCTTCGTGACAAATAATTAAAGATCAAACGAGTATGGGACCTACGAGTTATGCGGTAATCTCGTCAGAAATGTGCTATTTTTAAAAGCAATGTCTGCCAAGTACATATTTGACAATTTAGTCAAATTGGGAATTACTGGCAAAGAGTGCTAAGACAAGTATATGAATTTGAAAAATGGTGTACAAATTATCAATAATGAACCTTGACAATGAAACTGCTTGTATTTGAAAAGGGAAATTTGAAATTTAAAATAAGAATGTATTCTCCACGTAGAAAATAACTTCCTGATTGAACTAAGTTTACAATGAAGAGAAACACGAGTTTAAAAAGAAAGTTAAGCAAAGTAGTATCTAAGTGATACAACTTACAAGAAGTAAATGAATTTAAAAGAAGAATATAAAAGAAATGCTGGAAATAAGTAAGAATAAATGAAGAACTTGAATAAAAGAGATAGAAATAGCATTGAATTTTGTCATAGTATTGAAATAAGAAGGATAGAAGGAATACTTGAATGTAATCCGTCAATCTGCTGTGTGATCGAGATGTGTAGGATGTGTATCAAGTAACCGACCCTTATTACATTACGATTACTAGTATTTATAGGCAAATAAAATAACTACCTAGAAATAACTCCCTATCTAAATGACTGCCACATGTCTTTAGCAGTTCTCTTAAGTTTTTTACTTAAACTGTTTTGTCAAACAATTCCACTAACTGCTCAATGTCTTGAACCACTCTGTGTCAAATTGCTTATCTTCAACGGTTTGAACTTCTTGACAACTTGTATTGGTACCGTTCGTCGGATTGGGGACTTAACCAATTTCTTCCCTATTCTATTTCTCTTGACAAATATTCCTTCGACTAAGTTTTCCTTTATTATTGTCAGGAATTTGATTGTCGAATCTTTTCCTCTGTAGAAATGTATTTTCTTGTTAAACCAAATATCGTCAATACTTAGAAAATTTTTATTACCTCCTCAATCCCTTCATCGTCCTGTGAAGAAAACATCTGTCAAAATATCCAAAATTTCATCCTTAACAGATGCCCCCCAAGTTTTGCTTTTCGACGGCTTTGTCCGAAAGAATAGCAAAATTTGAATTTTCAAATCCTCAACAGATTTTTAATTCTGGGTTTAACTTCAGTAATCAAATCTTATCAACTTAATCATATCCCTATTTGATAGGGATAATCATAACGTTGTAGCTGTCTTGGAAATCGAACCACCAACCCCCACTTTCTTTAAATTTCTATCACATCACCGCTCAGTCTCCTTCTTCTTCTACTCACTTCTTTTCTTTGGGAAAAATTTTCTCTTTTACAAAGTTACTTCATTCTTCACTATTCCGCTTAGTGCTCATGGCGAATTCTTCCAAAACTTCTGGTTCAGCACCTTAATCCTCGGTGGCTGCTCCTAGGGCGGCGGATCAAGATCCACTTTTGGATAAATCAAAGCTATGGCAAAAATCTAAGGTAATTTATCCTGTTCATGACTCTTCCATTTCTCTGAACCCACCTGCTGCGTTCTTGGGTCCCCTCATTTCCCAGAACGAAATTCCTGATAATTTGCGGGGTTCTTTTCCATGCAATAACCCTGATGAAGCTATCTTAGCCTCTTTACCTTCACTTCCTATTCATGCATTCAAAAAGGGCGATAGGATTTTTAGGATGCCCCCTGCTACCAAATTTGATGCCTATGTTGGTTGGCTTGATCATGTCCAAGCCCAGAAACGCGAGGTATGGAAAGAAGTTGGAATCTTTGAATTTATTCAACTTTCTAGTCACCTTAAACTTGTAGACTTTTCTTTAATTGGAGCATCAGCCTTTTTCTGGAATAAAACTACCAACAATTTCCATTTCCCATATGGAATGATGGGCCCAACCCTTTTCGACAAGTCAGCCATTACAGGACTTCGTCCGGATGGCCCTTCCATGCATACCCGTGTCGAGGTCAAGAGACAAATTGATGTCTATGTCCCGAGATGTTCTTTTTCTAACTATGTCACAGATTTCAAAGGTAAAGAAAACGAATTGGTGACAGACACTGAGCATGTAGCCTTTTTATTCTTTTGGCTATGTCCTTATGTCTTTTGTAGTAAATCTGCCACTTTGATTGCAGCTTATGTTCCTCTTGCCAACCTTCTTGATACTGGCAAGAGGACAGCCCTAGGCCAATGTGTTATGGCCATTCTTTATGATAGCATGAGTATGTTGGTTGACACTGTCAGATTAAAAAATAAAACTAACATACGAGGTCCTTTTTGGCTTCTCCAATTGTGGCTTCATGCCGTCTTAGAGCATCGACTTTCTTACAAGGCTCCTGCAGAATTGTCAATAGACACTTATGGTTCTTATCTTTGCTATGTTTCTACTGAATCTTTGTCAAAAGATGAAACTGTCAATTTCAAATTCTATTTCAAAATTTTCCATTCTCTTCCGTCAACTTCTTCAAAAATAAATTTCACCCCTTTTGTCGATCGAAAGTATGGTCCATAGTGGTTTACTAGGCTGAGTACTACTGTGTCTAAATCCAATGAATCAATTTGGGCCAATTTTCTATGTCAAAGAGTCATTTTTGTCCATGGTCCTGGTTTTAAAACCCATCGAATCTATCTTCATTTACCCAATACCACTGCTTGTCAGCTTGGTTTCTGTCAATCTATCCCTGCTCCTTACTCATCAGACCCGGATGAGTACTTCATCAATGCCAAGATTCCAATATACGAAGATATTGTGGCCATCAGTGACGAAGATAAAGCTCGCAGGGACTCTTTAATACTTGTCCCATTTTCTACTTTTCATGGAGCAACTCAAAGTTTTCTTGACTGGTGGGATGGTTATTACCTTAATTATCATCCAAGTCTAAAAGTCTGCTTGAGTCGTATTACAGAGGCTGCTGGTAATGGTGATGATTCTTCTGTGCAGGAACAAGATCCAGCATAAAAAACTCAAGGTGAACTTCGGAAAGAAATTCAAGCCTTTGAGAAATTTTACAAAATCAAGTGGAATCCCATGAGACCACATGATATGGTTCATCATGTTAATAGTGTTTTAGCTAAAGCCAAAAGGACGCATGATAATAAGGAATCCGAAAGAATTGCCAAATATTGGAAAAATCCAAATATGACCAAAGGATATTTTGACAGTTTAAAAGCTCCTTTTCCTGATCCTGTGCCTATTCCTTGTGCTCCTTTTGGTATAGCTGATTCACACCCAGGGAAGCCGACGAAGGGAGGTAACTTCATTTTTCTAGAGAGCGTAAGTGCTTACGTCGATCCTTTTGAAAAACCAAATCCAGTAACCTTCGCTCGTTAGTTTCTTCAACCGAAAGACGACTTTTTATACCTTTCACACATGTTAACTTACAACCCAGGTACTTATTTGTCAAGTACGTATAAAGGTTTCTTCTCTTATTCACTGACGATCTATTTATTCATGTTTTCCTTGACAACTAACCCTCCTAACAAAACTATTCCTAGCAAATCTAAAGTTGTCATATCAGCAGGAGAGATGTTTGAAGATGATACGAATGAGGAGGAAGATTCGATCCCTGCGAAGACCAAGCCTGCTAATAAAAGATCAAAATCTCCCGTGTCTAAGACAACAAAAGGGACAATAAAAAGAAAAGAAAAAACTCCAGTCTTGGATTCACTTTCCAAGAAATCAAGATCTGCAAGAGTTCTTCTATCTCAGCAAATTCTGATGCTACCAAGACCTCATCCAAACCAAAAGACACCATTGCTGGTTCATCCAACAATTCCCCTTCTGATCATTCCAAGGTAAAGCTTCAATCCTTATGACTGGTTTGTCGGATTAAAATAGATTTATCCATAATCTCTAAATTTCTTTTACATTTTGACAGAAAAAGGAAACTGTCCAACCTACTGTCGAAACATAGGAAACAGGCGTGGATGTTGATTTGGTGTCTTCAGACTCAAATATGGTTTTTTTTATTTTATTATCTTGCCACTTGCTCATATATATTATATCTATCTCTCACTCTGTTTTCTCAATTAGGAAAAAAATTCCCAAGGTGAGGACTTAATGACCATCCGGGAAATTGTCAATCAAACTGTCGAACCAACAAATCCTCCTGATCGAGAGGTACAAGACAATTTGTTCACAAACTCCCTTCATTTAATTATTTTAATTCTGACTCATTCATTTTCTTACCTTTTCAGGTTGAAGAAAATTTCGAGCATTTGGCTCTTTAGGGTGAAGTTCTGAAAAAGAACTCTCCAAATTCTAAATCTGTTCAGGAATTGCCTATCAGTTCTCAACAACCCAAATTGGCTGCTCATACTTCAACTCCTGTGATCGACAAACCAGTTGAAGTGACTACCATCATTGAGATTCCAGATGAGGATATTGATATAGAAGCTTTGTTGGTAGAATCAGTTCCCATTGCTCTTCCTCCACCACCAGTCAGACTTCCAATCACTAAATATCCTGAGCCTATACCTACTCTTCATTTCCATACTTGGATCAACATGTTGGCATAGGTTAGCCGGAAAGAATCTACATTTTCTGCCAATTCTTCATCAACCCAGCATGACTCCAGTGACTCTCGAGTCGTCAATCTCATGCATGACTTGAAAGCTCTTCTTGGCAACTCCTTTAACGTTCTTTGCTCTGATGTCAACATTCGACAAGAGTTGTCAAGATTGATTAACGAAATTACTCCCCATTATTCCAATCTTCCTTTGTCCAGTCGCACCCATTTCCTCTCAATCCACAAATTTTGGGAGCGGTTCTCTGACAAATTAGAGAAGATGTCTTCTGTCATTCCTTCCTATGAAGAGGAGGAAAAGATTAAGGACAATCTTCTAGCCAAGTTCCAGGATTTAGAGTCCTCCAAACAAAAAGAGCTTGATCTTATCTTGATAGAAACTCAAACTAAAGAATCCCTCCTGGACTACTAAAAAAAGTTATTGGCAGAGATTAAATTGACAGGCCAACAGTGCGCCAAGTTTGACAAGGCTGTGGAGAAAAGCAGAGACAAAGTCAAGGCCACTGATGATGAATCTATTCAACTCAGCCAAAGAGCTAAAATCGTAGTTGGCAAACTTTGTGCTCTACAGCGTGAATATGATGCTGCAGTTGCCAACAAGGCTGATCTTACCTTTGCATGGGATCAGTTGTCTCTTGATTTTGGCTTAGACAAAAAATGATTTGCTGTAATCTTCTTTCTGTCAACCAAAATTTGTGATTCTGACACTTATTTTGTCCTCCATTTCATGAGAATGACTTTTGGTTTACTAGCACATTTAGTTAAGTTTAACTGTTAGTTCCAATAAATTTCGTAACATACCTGTATCAATTTACAATTAATTTTGTGGTAAGTTTCAAAACATTGGTAAACCCGCTACATTTAATTTCTTGTCTCTCTAGACTACTTATAAATAGCAAGGCTTACTTCTCACAACATTTGTGCCATTGAACACTGTGATTTTACATAAAATATGTTCCCATCAACGACCTTATTTTTCTTACTACCTCCAAGGGAGCCTGACCTTACAACCTTTAATGCTCAGATTCAAGGTCTCTGTCTTGATGGTCATCTTGCTAGTAAAGATCAGTAACCAACGTAATGGGCACGGTAGAGATTAGCAACCAATGTAACCACTAGAGCTGACTACCGCTACCCACCTCTGGTTAGAGCAGACTTGAAACAGAATGAGTGCATCTGTTTCCAGTTCCATCATCTTCTTCTCGGGGGGTGGTTATCTCTCTTGGTGTTGTCTTTACTACACCATAAGCAACCACCACCTTCTGGGTTAAATGATGGTGAGATCTGCTCGTGCTAGATTTTTTCATTTACACTCTGCGCACCCTCGACATATGAAGCAGATGGAACCTCATCAAATGGGAATGAAGCCTCAAAAAATTAGGTTACGCTGCTGCGTTGTCGAAGAGTGAAGGAGAAGAGTCTGCCAATCTTATCAGAGTTTCGACCCATTAGTTATTTTTAGGAATAAGTTAGCTTTGATTGCTCATTTTTACTCTTGACAAACAGTGAATAATTTAGATTGACAATTTGTACTTTTGACCATGTATGGTTGTATTGCCAAGTCAGTGAATAAAATATTCTCATTTCTTTTCACTTGCTGTCGATCTTTACTTCCAGCATGGTCGGTTGATATTTCTTCAAATACTTGTCATTAATTGATTAATTCCTAGGCCCTATTGACATCGACAAGTGCATACGCATTTCCAGAAAATACTTTAGAAATTTTAAATGGTCCTTCCCATTTTGGTGACCACTTACCATACTCTCGACAACTTTTATCCATATGCAAAATGACTTTCCACACTAAGTCATCTACTTTGAACGATTTAAATTTAACTCGATTATCGTAGAATTTTGAAATTCTTTCTTTCTGTCGAATCAAGTTTTCCAATGCAATCAACCTTTCATTGCTTAATTCGTCCAATTCATCCAACATTGCATCCCAATATTGGTCGACAGGCAAGTCATCTTGTTTTTAAATACGAATTGATTGAAGATTGATTTCGACAAGCAATACAGGATCAATTCCATACACTAACTTGTATGGTGAAGTTCTTGTTGATTGTCTGGGTGAATTCCTATATGCGCACAGTATTTGGTCAAGAGCGTTATGTCAGTTCTTAGGTTGTCGACCCACATGCTTTTTAATAAGACCAATAATAATCTTATTTATGGCCTCAACTTGGCCATTAGCTTGTGCATAGTACGGAGTAGATGAAAGCATCTTTATATACCTAGAGTTGGCATATTCTATGATTTTCTTTCTGGTAAAAACTGATCCCTAATCAGTTGTCAAGGTTTGCGGTATTCCAAACCGACAAACAATGTGATTTTCAATAAAATCAATCACGTCTTGTTGGGAGACTGCTTTGAGGCAAACTGCTTCTACCCACTTGGTAAAATAATCAACCCCAACCAAAATGAATTGATGTCCTTTTGATGAAGACGGGTGTATTTGGCCAATTAAATCCAAATCCCATCCTCTGAATGGCCATGATTTGACTATAGAATGTAATTCGTTGGCCGGAACATTCTGTGTGTGGCCATGTTTCTGACATTGCTCACAAGACTTGGCAAACAAAATGCAGTCCTTAACCATAGTTGACCAATAATACAAACTCCGTCGAAGCACCCATTTCATTTTCTCTCCTGCTTGGTGGGCCCCACATATGCCTTCATGGACCTCTGACAAAGCCAAATAAGCATCTTGCTCACTTAGGCACTTATGTAAAGTTATGTCGGCATACCTTCTATGTAATAGTCCACCCTACATAGTATAATTCAATGCTTTATATGTTATCTTTCTATCTGCATTTTGACTTGGGTTTTCCAAATATTTAATTATTGGTAATCTCTAGTCATTAGATAGAGTTAAATCACTGACCAAGACATCACTTTCTTCTAGCGGATATGATAATTCTCTAATCTCCATTAACCCTGACAAAGTCTTTTGAGATATCTTGTACCCTGATGCTATTTGAGCTAACTCATTATCCTCTTGATTCCGTTCTCTGGGGATATACTTGACAATTACGTCATCGAATTTTCTCATTAACTTACTTGCTATGATACAATATTTTGTCAAATTATAACTGACACATTTGTATTCTTGAGTAAATTGTTTAATAACCAACTGGGAATCTCCAAATATCTGCACATTTCATGCCTTCATTTCTACTAGTTTCTCTCATCCAACAATCAAAGCTTCATACCCAACCTCATTGTTAGAACATGGATATTTAAGCTCAAACATGAACTAAGTAGGAGCTCCTTGTGGAGTCACGATTAAGATTCCTACTCCACTACCTCCTTGATGCCTTGACCCATCAAAGTAAAGTTTCCAAGGTTGTAAACTGACAAAGTTTATTTTTGGCACATCCAATCCTGGATGTTCTACCAAGAGGTCGGTAACTGCCTGACCTTTGACAGCTTTGGCTGACACGTATTGTAAAGAATATTCTGATAAAGCAATGGTCCATTTACCAATACGCCCATTAAGGACTGGTTTTGACAACATATACTTTATTACATCAGTCTTAGAAATTACTAATACATTACAAGGCATCATATAATATTTGAGTTTGGTACATGAAAAATACAATGCTAGACATAATTTCTCTATAGCACTATATCTTTTCTCAACATTCTGGGCCAAGAGACATCCTATAGTATCTTCAGATGCTGATATGTACAACTTCAACGGTCGACGAGGCATAGCAGGCATCATGACCAGTGGATTGACTAAGTATTACTTGATTTGGTCAAAAGCTTCTTGATGACAAGATTCCCACATAAAGCTTTGTTTCGCTTTAAACTTGACCAATGGTGCAAATACTCTTGTTCTTCCTGACAAATTTGATATAAACCTCCACAGAAAGTTAACCTTTCCTAGGAAGGACCGTAATTCTTTCTTATTTGTTGATGCTGCGGCTTCCATAACTGCTTTGGCTTTATTTTTGTCCACCTCGATTCCCTTCTTATTAACTAAAAAGCCCAAGAATTTGGCAGCCGACACCCCGAAGCTGCACTTTTCTGGGTTCATTTCGAGATTGTGTTTCCTCATCCTTTCAAACCCTTGCTTCAGGTGCTCTAAGTGATCGTCTTTAGTTTTGATTTGACAACCACATCATCAATATATACTTCTATAAATTTCTCAATCACATCATGAAAAATAGTATTCATTGCTCGCTGGTAGGTGGCTCATGCATTCTTTAAATCGAAAGGCATGACAATCCATTCATATGTCCCAATTGCTCCTGGACACTTGAAGGCAATCTTTGACACATCTTCTTCAGCTATAAAGATTTGATTATAACCTGCATGGCCATCCATACAGCTTAAAATTTCATTTTCTGATGCTGAGTCGATAAGCGTGTCGGCTATTGGCATCGGATATTCATCTTTAGGGGTAGAAGTATTTAGATTTCTAAAATCTATGCATACCCTCATTTTGCCATTCTTTTTAATAGAGGGAACTACATTATAAAGCCAATCGACATACCTGGTTGTTCGAATGAACTTTGCTTTAAGCAGTCTCTCTACTTCTTCTTTGATCTTATGCACCACCTCTGGGGCAAATCTTCTGCTCGCCTGCTTGACAGGTTTGCAATCCTCCCTAAGTGGTAACCGGTGTTCGACAAGATCCCTGCTTAAACCAGGCATTTCATCATAGTCCCATGCTAAGCAATCTTTATACTCTGCAATTAGTCTGACAAGGTTTTGTTTGTAATCCTCTGGCAGAAAAGCACTCACAAAGACAGGCCTTTTCTTTTCCTCCGTACCTAAGTTTATTTCTTCCAGGAGATCTTCCACTTCCACATTTTGCTTAACTTCGGCTCCTTTTTCAAAACCCAAAGGGCCGTCGTCAATGATACAATCTGCTAACACACTTTCTGAAGTGTGTACTTCTTTGTCGGCCAGATAGGCCGACAATCTTTTCAATTGTATTTCAAGGCTCATTGTCGGAACTTGGCCGAGATTTGTCTGCCTCTTTATCTTAACTCAAATTGACTGAGAAGACTCGCTTCCAATGCATCCTTGTCAATGATCCCTTCGTTCGAAGTTATAGGTCTAACGTTTGGTGAATATACCTTGAAATCAACATGTAATTGCTGAGCATAACAAGCGCTGTCATCTTCTTCAACAAACTCCACTTGATCTTGTGCATTCCACAAGATTACTTTCTGATGCACTGTTGACAGAATTTCTCCTACAGCATGAATCCAATCCCTGGCAAGTAATAGGTTGTAGCTTGACTTGGCTGGAATTATCACAAACAGTGTCATCCTTTCGACAGTGCCAACTTGCATATTCAACAAAATGACACCATCTGACGGAGAGGTCTTGCCACTGAAATCAGTGACGACCATATCTGTCAGAATTAAATCCGACTGATCTTTCCCTAGCTTTTTAAACATTGCTCTCGACATTAGATTTACAACAGCTCCTCCGTCAATTAAAACCCTATTGGTAGGTCTTCCATCTATTATGACCTTTACATGCAATGGCCTTAAATGGTTCCTCTGCTCATCTGTAGGTTTCTCCAATTGGGCCACATTATCAAACACAGTGACCAAGTTTTCTTGAACATACATCCAAAAATCACCTGGATCTCTATCATTGTTGACAACATCTTCGCCGTATGAGAAATCAACTTCGAGATATCCCTCATATTCTACTGGAATGAATGAAATCAATCCTACCTTCATTTTCATCCCTGGTTCCAATATGACTTCATTCTCTGGATCCTCATCCAAGAATGCACCTCCAACCATTCTGCCATGATTTCTTTTTAAATCATTCTCATCAGCTAATCCTGACCTATCTGACAGAGGTCGGGCTATTCCTGCACCGCAGTTATCTAGTGCCTCGATGATATCAGCTAGATCTTCATTCTGGCTATCCATGTCCATGTCTTTACTGATGTTTATGTCATCATTTGGATCATTCAGTGCTTCGATGACAGCATCGAACGACAATTCTTCTTTGGTTAAATCGCACTTAGGTCTGAACGTTGCCAACTGTTGTTTTCCCATTCTCGCCTCAAACTCTTTCTCAAGTCCTGCAACCCTTTCCATATCTGCCAGCCCGACAGGCCATTTGCCTGTGGATCTTATTGGTGGTGATGCCTGCTCTAAGGCCTTCTTCTTTTCTACGAAAACCTGTGACATAGGCTTATTCTGCCTGACTTGATTAATAGGCCCCATTGTATCAACTTCCATGGGATGGGTCACTATCATGCTTTTCATTTTGGCATTTCCACTCTTGTCAGCTATGTTGTCAGCCACTGCTACCAGACAACTAGTATCCTGTGAAGGCATTTCCTTTATGGTGATGCCCTCTTGCATGGCAAGCTTATTCTTTTGAGCCTGTCGGAGCCTCTGTAGCCTCCTCTTTTGACTCTTAGACATAGCCAGCTGACTTGACGGTCCTAACAAACCAGGTCCTGTCATCTGAGTGTTTTAAGATAGTTGCCCCATTCGGTAATCCTCATTCCAAAAGGGTGGATTGTGATTTTTGAAATTATTTTTTCTAACCCATTTTTGCTTTAGTAATTCAGGATAGCAGGTCATAGCATAATTTCTTACCCATCGATCCACTGTTACATTGGACTAGGGTTTCCTGGTCCTGACAGAATTGAACCCTCCACCGACAGACTTGTTACTTCCCATTGATTCTCTGACTGGCTCTTCAAGCCAACCTCCAGTGTTATTTTGTCTAGGTCTTATCTGATACGTATATTGCTGACGACTACCTATCTGCCTGTTGACAGTATGCGTATCACTCCTGTGCACACTGTTAGACCCAGCATGGCTGCTCGGGTGCAAGAACCTGCCTTGACTATTACCGTCACGAGACTCAGTTGTCTTGTGGGTGATATGATGGCGTTTTCTGCCCCCTTGCCTTCTTGGCAGCAGCATCGTCATAAAATCCTTCACATTTTGGGCAAACTATGAAAATACCACCAGATTTCTTGCGTGTCATGAAGTCGACAAACGGTTCCCCTGGCTTTGGATAGATATCAAATGAATCTGTCAGGTCCATATGAATATTTTGTCCAACTCTTATATTGACCATACCTATTCCCATAGGGACTTGGCGGTCAGTTTTGCTAACTTCAGGACCGAATGGTTCTGTATCAATCTTCATTTCTGGTTTCTTGTCTGAAAACTTTAATCTTCCTTCTGTCAAACCTTTCTGAATTATGTCCCTGAAATGCATACAGTCGTTAGTTACATGACCAAAAGTATTATGAAACTTACAATACTTTCGATCTTTTATTTCACTGGCTTTCAATAGCCTATGATCATCCGACAATTTTAACTGCTTATCTTTAAGCAATATGTCAAATATTTGGTCGGCTTTGGTCACGTCAAATGTATACACTTTCTTATTGATGAAATGAATCATTTCTCTGGCCCTTGCAGGCCTAAAGGCTTGACATGTATAAGGGGGACCAGTTTTCAATTCAACATACTCTACCTCATATTCTTCAGAATTATTGCCCTCTTCGTCAGAATCACTACATCCGACAAAATTAATCTTTTCTCTTTTGAGGAATTTCCTCTGCTTGAAAACCTTTTCGGTCTTCAGTTGTTCAATTTGTCGGACTTTGTCACCCAACTGGGCAAGATCAATTAGGTGTTGGCTGACCAATTTCTTCTTGATATAATAGTCTAATCCCCCGGCAGCAATCTTTGCTATCTCTGCCTCAGGGATAGGGGTGAAGCAACGACTCCTCATTTGACGGAATCGGGCAAGGTAATCATCGATAGATTCGTTATTCATTCTTTTAATACCGAATAAGTCTGTCAACCCAATTTTTAAATCACCCCCCTAAAGAATTGATCATGAAAGCTCATCTCTAATTGATTCCAGGAATGTGTGGAATTAGGTCTCAGAGTTGAAAACCAAGAAAAAACATTCTTAGTTAATGAACTAGGAAAGAACTTCATTTTTAGTCCCTCCTCTAAATCCAAATCTCCTAATTCGATCGTATATCAGTCAATGTGCTTGACGGTTGATTCTCCACTTTCCCCCGAGAATTTTGACAATTTGGGTATTTTGTATCGTCGGGGCATTTCTACCTGTTGGACCCAGTCAGGAAATGTCGATGAAAAAAATGACTGATTGGCATAACTTATGTTAAAACCAAACCTATTCAATGCTTGTTCGACAACTTGGTTAACATTCTGGTTTAGAACATTTTGACGAAGCACTCCAAGACCACCCTGGTTTATGACAAAGTCTTCGTCTTCCTCTGGCTGTAGAATGCGTACATTTCCACGTCTCAAAGGGACTCGATGATGGGACTGTGGCCGCTCGTCATCTTGTTTGGATCCATCAAGTTGGATAACTTGTGGTTGTTCAACCTGTGGTTGATTATTCTGACCGTGGTTGACATTCCTATGGACATTTCTATTGGGATTTCTATTGGCATTTTGGTTGTCGTCTGGGGCCAACACACCCAAGGCTCTATTTAACCTACTTATCTAATTTGCCAATGTCATGCATGCATTATTTGTGTTTTCCATTAATGGCATAATCACTGTACCCATTTGCTGAGTAAATGTATTCACCGTGTCAAAGTTACTAGAATCAATTTGTTGTCGAACATTGGCTAATGTAGCCTCTGACAGACCAACAATATTTTGAGGGGGTTGTCTAAGTGGGGATACTTGTGGCCTTACTACTGGACGCTCTTGTCGAGTATGGGTCATCATTGACCCTGTTATCCCATTCGCTTGACTGGGGATTTGCCCCCCAGTCGAAGGTCCCGCCTATCCTGATGTATGGGCGGCCGTCGTTACTCCATTTGGATATGGTATGTATGCAAATGGGGTATTTGGGTTGACAGTGGTCGAACCATAAGGCATTCCATACATAGGTTGTGGCAGAGGTTGTGTAGTCCCTCTTGGGTTTGAATTTACAACACTCCGTGGAGACAATCCGGTAGTTGGCGGATTTATTTGTTGTAAAACTGGGGAAGTTGGTGACGGGAGTGTCCCTTGACCAACTTCGTCAAGCCAATTAACAACTTGAGCATAGGAAACGCCTCTTCTCGCCACTAAACTATTAGTGCTATTATTTCTTGCATTAGTTGCGTTAGCCATGGTTGCAGGAATATTATCAACTTGTGCAACAGTGGTTATAGGATTAGCATCCACCGTTGACACAGCGGTGTTAGTGCTGACTACGCCTGCATTACTTGCACCACTCATATTCATAGAGTTTTGGGAATTAGATGACGTTTGAATCACTTTTCCACTCCGTAGACGCATACAATAAATTTGTATGTCAGAGTTCGTGACACTATATGAGTTACTCTAAACGTGTCCCACTGGGCGTGCCAATTTGTTAACGTGGTTTTTTGGTTTGTTGACCAAAATTCCTTTGTGACAAATAATTGAAGATCAAACGAGTGTGGGACCTACGAGTTATGCGATAACCTCGTCAGAAATGTGCTATTTTTAAAATCAATGTCTGCCAAGTACATATTTGACAATTTTAGTCAAATTGGGGATTACTGGCAAAGAAACTGCTTGTATTTGAAAAGGGAAATTTGAAATTTAAAAGAAGAATGTATTCTCCACGTAGAAAATAACTTCCTGATTAAACTAAGTTTACAATGAAGAGAAACACAAGTTTTAAAAAGAAAGTTAAGCAAAGAATGATCTAAGTGATACAACTTACAAGAAGTAAATGAATTTAAAAGAAGAATATAAAAGAAATGCTGGAAATAAGTAAGAATAAATGAAGAACTTGAATAAAAGAGACAGAAATATCATTGAATTTTGTCATAGTATTGAAATAAGAAGGATGGAAGGAATACTTGAATGTAATCCGTCAATCTGCTGTGTGATCGAGATGTGTAGGATGTGTATCAAGCAACCAACCCTTATTACATTATGATTACTAGTATTTATAGGCAAATAAAATAACTACCTAGAAATAACTCCCTATCTAAATGACTGCCACATGTCTTTGGCAGTTCTCTTAAGTTTTTTACTTAAACTGTTTTGTCAAACAATTCCACTAACTGCTCAATGTCTTGAACCGCTCTGTGTCAAATTGCTTATCTTCGACGGTTTGAACTGCTTGACAACTTGTATTGGTACCTTTCGTCAGATTGGGGACTTAACGAATTTCTTCCCTTTTTCTATTTCTCTTGACGACTCTTCCTTCGACTAAGTTTTCCTTTATTATTTTGTCAGGAATTTGATTGTCGAATCTTTTCCTCTGTCAAACTGTATTTTCTTGACAAACCAAATATCTTCAATACTTAGAAAATTTTGATTACCTCCTCAATCCCTTCATCGTCCTGTCAAGAAAACATCTGTCAAAAATCCAAAATTCCATCCTTAACACCTGGAGAATGAAAACATAGGAATGGGGCTGTGATTAGTTGCTTATATGCTGGCTCCTATAAGACTAAAACATAACTAGTAAGTTTGAATCCGTGGCATACTGGCACTTGCATGAAATAAAATTTGGTGTCAAACCCAAAATCAATCTCCTATGGAAGATCAGATAACATGCTAATGGATATACATTGATGATTCATGCTATTTATATGTTGCAGTCCTTAGCCACATTGACCAAATCATAACATGCCATGTTGATAAATTCACAACATAATGATTGATAAGAAACCTCATAATGGATATAGTCAAGGACAGAGGTATGTTATATCTAGGAAGGGCATTGGCCCTCCCTGACTTTTTTTAAAAAATATATATAAATGAAGCCTGTAACACCCCGATTTTCACTGTTTCATAATAATCAAAATGCGAACGATTATTTGTATATATTTATATAAGTATTAGAAAATTATTTTAAATAAACGGAGTTCATCACTCAATCCTACTTGAATGTAGGAAGCTACGATTAAAATTTAGGTTGAAACGACGGGTGAATCCCGGCCCGCTATTTTCATTGACAGTATATTTATACTACTCAAAAAGACCTAATTTTAATTCGTGAACGAAAGACTTAAGGTTTTTATTTTATTTCCTACAACTCTGTATTTTTAGAATTATTTCAAAAAAAATAAATAATAATTTACGTTTTTTCGGGCGTAATACGTAATCGGGTGAGCGGCAGAATGGATTTCGGAGTTTCCAAGAGCATATGAAGAGTTTATGTTAGGATTTTGAGATGATTCATGGGTATGAATCATACTTTTAAGTTAGAAGGTTCTACAGGGTTAAAGTATCAATTTTTGAATTTTACGCTTAAGTCCCTGAACTTTCTGTTAATTACACTTTGGTCCCTAAGTTAGTTTCTAAGTTTTTTTAAGTGAATTGGGACAGAATCCTTACTCCCAATATCTTATCGGGCCGTGGCTATGAAGCCCAAATTTCTTGTCCATGGATTGATTCCATAAAGCCTATTTGAAACCCTACAAGTTTCCTATGTCATGCTTAAGCTTAAATCTTTTGGTGGGCCCCACAAAAATGAATCCAAGCCCAAATTTATTAGGCCCATGCGCAAGCCCATGAGGGAGAAGAGGCTGCCCTCATCATTTTTGGATGAGCCAAGATTGTTCTAGAATGCTCTACATTTTTCTTTATTATTCTACAAGATTCTACTACATTCTATTATCTTCTCAAATCTTCTCAAACATTCTAGCTTTTTCTTAAAATATCTCATGAAGAAAAATCAGCCAAGAATAGTCAAGATAAGACCACATTTAATGTGGCAAATGGTCATCATTACAATTTATTGGCAATTTGCAAAATAGTCCTTATACTTTTGGAATCTTTGCAAAATGGTCCCTAGGAATTATTTGCACTTAAATCCTTTGAACAAGCCAACTCATTCCTAATAGATCCTTCTAAAGTGGCACAAACAACCCCTATAAATACCCTCCAAACCGTGGCCTCCCTCACCATTTCACTCATCTTCTTCATTCTCTTCATCTTCCTCACCAACTAAGTTACAAAACCCTAAGAACACCGAATCCCCACCAAACATATGACCCTCTTACTTTATGAAACTCGAAAAACACTCAACATAAAAGTTGTTCCTCTTTCTCTCTTATTTCCAAAAAGATAAAGATCATAAAAAACGTATAAGTGGATTGGGAGATAGGATCACAATACCGAAACTGCCCAGAATTCTCAGTAACCCACGAAACATCAGAAAGAAGTCCCTTTTCACCCATGTTATGATCCGAAACAAATGAAGCCTTAAACACCAACGTTGTTCCTTTTCTTCTTATCTTTCTATAAAGCCAAAGTTCGTAATTTTTGGATGAGTATATTGTGAGATACACTCACAATACCATCACACCCTCAAGCTGTCCAGTTTTCAACTTAGTGAAGGTGGATCATTTTCTTCATTTATTCAATCTTCAAGAGGTAAAAGCTCTCCTCATTAATCATCTAAGTCTTCTCCTTCATTTATTTTGTAAGATCAAGCCATGATCATCAAATTTTCATAAATTTCCATTCCTAGATCTAGAACTTCAAATAATTCTAGAAAATTGTAGAAAAATCCTTTTAATGTGAAACCAATTTCTATGATCTTGTGATGTCTTCCACTTTCATTATCCAAGAGAATGTAATCAAAAACATTTTCCTTCCCCATTTTCTTTAAGTGGCAGAATCTCACTCAAAGGAGGGTTTGATGATTTTGTTTTCATTTTTGAAATCTAATGCTTGATTTGAGCTCTCTAATACTTATATGATCTAAATACAAGAGCTTGAATCCAACTAAATTTCCTAGTCTATTTTCCTAATATGGGCCGAAACCCTAACCCTAAAGGTTAGAGGATTTTGTTTCAAATTTTAGTCTTGTAATAAGTAATCTATGTTAGTTAAGACTCTAGTAACTAGGATCCAAAAGATGGCATTAAGAAGATAACCCTAAACCTATTTTCTAAGTTTTGGCCGAACCTAGCCCTAAAGTGTCATAGATGGTTGTCATTTGATTAATTATAGTTATATTGTTTGGTTCAAGGTGAAACTATTAAGCTGTGGTGTGATAGCGAGGAACGTCGAGTTCGAGATTTCGGTGCTAGCTCAGGTGGGGAAAAGAATCAACCTATCGTCGGAATCGATAAGTAGTAGATTATATGATAATTGTGTAGGGCGACCTAAACCCTACTAGTAGTCGAGTAATCGACAAGACCAAAATCCCATTGGAAACCTTTTCTGTAAAACCAATGGTGATTCAGGGATTGTAGGTTTATCGACATTAAGTTGATTTTAAGTATTTGAGGATGTTTGATTTTATGTTATCAAATTTACTGTGATACGCTGGTTGAGGTATTCCATTTGCATGTGACGTATTATTTCGGTGTTTGAATATTTATGATATTGAGGATGTTTATTGTCTGTCACGGCCGTGATGGTTGTCATGGCCAGGCCGTGACAGGTTCTGTTTTGTAGAATTCTTGCCTTTGATGTCTGTCACAGCCGTGATGGCTATCACGGCCAGGTCGTGATAGAGTCTGACTTTGTTATTTATTTGGTTTGATTATTATGAGTTGATTGTGATAAATTTCTTTATATGATATTGAGATATTTGAATATTTTCTGATGTTATGTTATGCATGATCTGCCTGGTTGTTAATATTGTGCTTAGCTGATTTTTAAGTAAGGATATGTGTTGTTCGGGAGATAATTGTTTGGGTGAGAGAATAAAGGTGATTTAGAGGTGCCTAGCCTAATTAAGTGGTTTTATCTACGAGGAAAAAGGTGTTGAGACTTTGATGGAAGGTTGAGGCACTAGGTTATTATTGATGTAATTTAGGGAGATTCATTTATCGAGGTATTGTTATTCATAGTCGTGTGAGTGGAACACACGAGGTCAGGATATCCTATTTTGGGATATCGGATATTGCGGGTGAGTGCCCTACGGATGTGGATGCCGAGGTAGACTACCGTAATACTCTTTAGTTCTTGACGTGTTTGAATGTTCTTGGCACTGGACCGTTATGGAATGATATTCCTTGACGCATTCGTATGTTATTGGCACTGGACCATTTTAGACTAATACTTGTTTAGTCTTTGATGCGTTCGAAAGTTATTGGTCTTTGGACCGCTTCGGACTACCACTAACGTGATAGGAATAGAGATGGCCACGTCAGTATAAAAGTTTAGTTATATTAGATTATGGTAGAGGATGATACATTATTTTGAGGATGATTTGTTAGTTATGTATGTTGATTGTCTGTGACATTTATTGTATAATTTACTATTACTCTTTTCCGCTTTTTGATGATAGAACTGTTTCTTATTCCCTATATCTTTCTGTGTGTTGTATTTTATTTCTGATGTGATCGTACGAGAAGACCCGATGGAGGAACCAATTGCTGAGGAGTTAGATGGAACTCCTTACGAACCAGATGCTGGAGGTCGAGCTGTGATTCATGGCGATTAGAGTATAGACATTATGGCCAATATGTCTAAAGAGTATTTATAATTCCGCTAAGTATGTTTGTAGTGAAGTTTATGCCTGTGAGGGATCTTACTGAAAGGATACCCTAAACAGTGTTGTGTAAAATAAAGGATACTTATGTGTGTAGTTATGTAATATAGTTTTGGTGTATTTGTAGAAGTTATATGATTATTAATTAAGTTTTAATTTTTACTTATTTTCAACAATAAGCGCGCGATTAAGTAAATAAATAATAAGGTTCTAATTTAATAATACAATGGGGCACAACGAGGTGTCTCAAAGCCATCCTTGACTGTTTTTTATATATAAATGAAGAACATATATATATATATGTATATAATTAGTAATATGTCAGAGGAATCATCTATCATATTTGGTGGTGAGCAGCCTTGATAAATAAATAAATATTCTTATAATAGCATAATATTGTCAATTTCCTGTCAAGTTGTTGGTCATACAATTCTTTTAATTTTAAAAAATATTAAAAAATTTAGTGTAGATTTAATTATATATGCTTTTCATGACTTGCATGATAGATATTATGTGTTTTGATATATTACTAATGTGATTAACATTTTGAAATATAAAATTATAAATATTTTGTATGAAATTTGATGCATGTATATTTATTGGGTGAACTTTAACTTTTATAGTTGGCCCTCCCAACCATTCATGTATGGCTTCGTCCCTGGATATAGTATACATTGATGATTGATCCTATATAGATGTTACAGTCCCCAGTCAAGTTGACAATTTCATAACATAGTGACTCTAATAATTAAGGAACGTGTAGTTCCAGTATTAAAACATGTAACACAACTTATTATGTGATTATCATATCAGATGATGCACAATTTTTCAATAAAAAAATTGAAAAAGATGATGGTCCAAGCAAGTAGTAGAGTAGCAGTCTTTAATGACTAGGCATCATGAGCAGGAACAACCAAGCCCAGACATGCCAGGACAACATCTACTCCGTGTACCTAGTCAGGCTCAGACCAACCAGAACAATAACCAGCATCATGTTAAGTGCCCCCTCTGGCCCTTAAGGAAGCCAACCACATTCAACTCTGGGAGGTTGCTATCTACAAAACAAGCTTGTTCCATCACCTTAATGCCCCCACTTGGGTAACAAGCTAATGTTACTTAGCTAGGCGTTGCTTTAAAGTTTGTCATATGCTTATAAAGGCTAAGTTGTTTCATGACCATCTCAATGTGGGGCTTAAAAATGCAAAGAAATGTGGGACTTCATTTTTCATATGATATTTTTTATTGAAAAATAATATCTGATATGAATTGATTTTACCATTTGTTACAAATGAGATGGACATCAAGCGAAAACACTGTTCGGGTTCACCAAAACTCAGTTTCAAGTTTCAACATCTTATCAGCATTGGGGTGGACACATTCTTGGAAGACAAGAATCGGTTGAATACCATGAATATTTATGAAACAGAAAAATATTATTGTAATTCATTATACTCCTCGTAGAAAGATTCAAGGCAATATTTTAAAAATAGGACTGAAGTTGGACTATGTACAAACTACATATTTGGTTCAAACACTATCCAATTTAGTTAATAGTTTAATCATGAATCAACCATAAATTTAACTGATTAAATTAACTTAAGTTCTAAGGTTGAATATATAATTTAAGTTCAATGCTTTTATCTCATAAATGAATCAGTGTTTAATTTTACATCAAAGAAGGGGAAGATGGTTTTTTCAATTCCTGTTAAATCAAATATGATAACCCATTGGATGATATAAGAGATATGGCATTTCATTCAATCAATGAAAATATGGTACTTAGTCGAAGGCGAGAACATTTTTGACTAATGGATGTTGCAACCCAACAACTTCAACTAAAAATCAAATATGATAAGATGTATAAACGCTCTTAACGGTTAACAAGTAGAGACAGATTGGAAAAACTGAGAAAAAGTTGGAAGAAAAAAAGTTGGAAGAGAACTAGAGAACTGTCATTGGATGGGCATATTATTGCTATTTTATCAAACATCAAATGGAAGGCCAGAAGAGACTTGGCCAACTAGGAGTCTTTCATTGTATTTCAGTATGTCAGTGTGGGACTTGTAAATGCAGAAGAAAAAAAAACAAAAATTGATTTACCATGCTAAATTCATATGCCCCCCTTCTGAAGCAATTCAAATTTCATATTCTTGTCTATAAGAAGGGCCCATTTCTCATAATTAGGTCTCTTAGTTTAATTGGAATGTCATATGTAACCTATTTAATTTGTGAGTGATTCTTCTTTTTCATCACATACATTACAAGCACTCTCCCCCTCACTTAGAAGAAAGCAAATGCACAAACTACTGAGCATAATGTGTGTTAAATCCTCTAGAGCAATATATAGAAAATGCATTGCATACGGCTCTATTATATTGTCAACCATTGCTTATTTTATTTAATAAAAGAAAAAGAATTGGGACTGTGAGAAACTTTTAGTTTCCTATATGCTGGCTC
The DNA here is from genome assembly GCA_030762895.1 of Sophora flavescens. Taxonomy (NCBI): domain Eukaryota; kingdom Viridiplantae; phylum Streptophyta; class Magnoliopsida; order Fabales; family Fabaceae; genus Sophora; species Sophora flavescens. Next base: position 14,956,790 of record CM061066.1, read on the forward strand.
CGATAAGTATATAACATAACCACAAACAATTCTAAATAAAAAGTGGTGCCAAACCCATAAATTGGTGCTTTGCATATCTGCTATAACATTAGAAGTTGTTGGCCATATTATTGCTATTTTTCCAAACCACAAATGGAAGGCCAGAAGACTTGGCCAACTAGGAGTCTTCCATTGTATTTCAGTATGTCAGTGTGGGACTTGTAAATGCAGAAAATGACAAAAATTGATTTAACTACATTCATATGCCCCCTTCTGAAGCAATTAAAATTCAGATTCCTGTCATATGTAAGAGGGGCCAATTATGCTTAAGGCTTGAACCATTTCTCTGTGAGAAGTAGCTGATAAGCTTGTTCCATGACTTTAATGCCCCCACTTGGGTCACAAGCTAATGTTACTTAGCTCGGCACTAATTGATGTTTGTCATACACTTATAAAGACTAAGTTGTTTGATTACTGGCTTGATGTGGGGCTTAAGGATTTTGGGACTTCATTTTCTTTTATATAATTCTTTTTTTCAAAAAAAAATAATATCTGATATTAATTGATTTTGGTACCATTTGCATGAACAAATGGGGTGGACATCAACGGAAAACTCCCACCCTCATAGTCGTACCCACTTCCCTTCACATTCTTCTTCAAACCCTCAATAATCTTGTCAAACTCTTCCCTTGATAACCAATCATCTGTTTTTAACTCCTTCAAATACCTCTTCAACCCACTTTCCAAAATTGCACCTTTCTCATCAAATTTCTCATTAATTCCCTTCCTCAACCCTCCAACCTCATCCTCCATCTTCCATGATTAATTATAGGTTAATCATGAAACAACCATAAATTTAACTTATTAAATTAATATTTAATATAAATATGACTTAAAGGTTCTGTCAATTAAATTCTTTTAAGACTAGAGCTTTATTTAAATCGGTAAAAGAAAAAAACAATTAAGATTCTGGCTTCTGAGGTTGAATAAACATAAACATTGAATATATAAGTTAAACAATACTTTTATAACATAAATGAATAAGTGTTTAATTTTTCATCAAAGGGGGAGATGATCTGTTACAATGACTGTTACATCAAATATGATAGTCCAAATGGATGATATAAGAGATACGGCAAATTATTCAGTGAATCAAAATATGGTACTTAATTAAAGGCGGATACATTGTTTACTAATGAATGTTGCAACCTAACAACGTCAAATATAAACCAAATCTGATAATTAACACCCTTTGTGATATGAGCCCGATTTGGAGTATGGTTTAAGAAGCTAGCCAAGGACTTGGTGGGCCAATGACAAATGTTACAATCAAGAAAGCCCAACAAGTGTTAATTCAAAATATGATTCTTATCATGGAAGCAAGCTCAAATGCAAGATTGGATGGAATGAAGCCTAAATTATTAACTTTCATTACCCAACTAAAGGACCCATGACAAGAAGGGCATGCAACATGAAGAAGAGTCCAATTTAAGTTATTTATTTTAATTTAAATAAGTGTAATGGGTTATGTAAGTGGGTCCAAATTTGTTAAGTGTTACAATTGGATCAAGCCCACTAATCTCCTGTGTACACGAGTTTTTTAGAAAGTCTGGGGAGGGAATCCTTGGCTTGCATGCTATAAGAAACTCCTCATTAGTGTGTGAATAAATTGTGTAAATTATGGGGGGTTATACTTTTAATTTGAGAAGCAAATGTAACTAACACATAATGAGTGAGAGAGAGTCATTCGGGGGGGGGTTGTAACCTATCTTTGGTGACTGAGTTAAAATTAGTGTTTGTGAGTTTTTATTGTCTTTACTAGGCCAATTATGTGGGTGTTAAGTTGGTGACTGAGTTGAATGCTTTGGTGGCTACATTAAGATGAGGTTTTAGGCTAATTAACTCATTTTATGGTGGCTGAATTAAGTGGGAATTAGTGAGTGTTTTAGTGTCATGATTAGGTGAGTTAAATGGGTGGTTTTGGAATCTTTTGGAAGATAAAGTGTGAACAAAAGAAATCAACTCACTTCTATATGTATATGATGGCGCCTAACACATGGAATAAACTTGGATGCTGAACTTTGGATTGAATCCATTTTGTGATATTATTGTCTTCTTGGTTCTTGGTTGAGTCATACTTGTTCTTATCAAGAATCCAAGATTCTTGTGGCAAACTTCACAGGCTTATCAAACCCATTGGTTTGTGGCGCCATTCCACCTCTCATCTTCTTCCATTTTGTTTCTTTCTTCATCTTATTTTGGTTACAAAATTGGTTACACATTTAACTTGTTTAAAATTCAACCAAAAGATCATAAACAAGGCAACCTCACCATTTGGTTGTCATCAAGTGGTTTCAAAGCTCAGGCTTTAGTTGAATTTTTGAGTTTTGTTCTTCATCTTCTACCTTCTACCTTTCTTCATTTTTTTTTACCCAAAAACAAAAAAACTTACACTTTGATTCTGTTTGAAGGGAATTTTCGTTTTGTTTTGTTAATGTCCAAAGCTTCAAGTTTGCAATTAGTATTTCTCTTCTCATCAAAGTTTTTTTAAAAAAAAAGATTGTGCAATTTTGTTTAAAAAAATAATAGCGAAGCAAGCGCATGAAATAGTGAGAAAAGAGGAGAAAAAGTTCTACTTGGGCATTTGGTATTCTTGAAAACATTTCCCTTCTATCTTCTATCTTGTTTCTTATTTCCAAAGCTTTTTCTTTCTAGCCTTTCCTTTTGTTTCCTTTGTTTTTGATAAGTTTTGTGATTTTTGTTACTTGAATTTTGGAATTTTTGAGTGTTTTGTGTTTGACTCTTCTAAGACCTAAAGGAGGACAATTGAGAGGAAAAAGGTAAGAGTGGAAAAAAATTACATATTGTGTGGAAAAATCCAAAAGAGCGAAAAACAATTGTGTATACAAGTGAGGGAGTGTGGTGAGGAAACTTAAAATTTCTTCTACTCAAATCATGGCAGAACATGATGATAGTTCACCTTCAACTCCAAGGACAGTCGCTCTTCAAACTAGGATGACTAAACAAATACAAGCTCTTACAAGGCAAATGGAGGAGATGCAAGCAAACTATGATAGACAACTTGCCCACCTTCAAAACAATGATGATTCAAGTGGTTATGAGAGTGAAAGAGGAAGACCTAGAGGAGGGGGACATAGAGGAGGATGACATAGAGGAAGGATACATGATAGAGGACTTGAAGGGGTCAAAATCAAAGTTCCTCCCTTTATTGGGAAGAATGATCCCGAGGCTTATTTGGAATGGGAAATGAAAATTGAACAAGTTTTTGATTGTAATACTTACAATGACAGAAAGAAGGTGAAAGTAGCCTCCCTTGAGTTCAAAAAATATGCCCTTGTATGGTGGGACCAATTACAAAAAGAGAGGAGGAGACATGGAGAGGATCCTATTGATACTTGGGAAGAGATGAAGTTTGTCATGAGGAAGAGGTTTGTCCCAAATCACTACCATAGGGACTTACACAACAAATTGCAAAGGTTGACACAAGGTTCCAAAAGTGTTGATGAGTACCATAAGGAGATTGAGTTGGCCTTGATTATGTCCAACCTTAATGAAGATAGGGAGGCTACAATGGCTAGGTTCTTACATGGGTTGAATCAAGATATTCAAGACATAGTGGAATTACAACACTATGTGGAGCTTGAAGATTTGGTCCAACAAGCAATCAAGGTGGAGCAACAACTTAAAAGGAGGAAGTCAAAATTTCATTCTTCTTCTAAATTTTCATCTTCAAATTGGAAGGAAGATACAAAGAAGGAGGGTGCACCATTCACTAAGGAGGCCGTGAGCACCTCTCAAGGGAAGAAGTCAATGGAATCTAGGAGTCACGATGTGAGGTGCTTCAAATGCCTAGGCCATGTACATATTGCATCCCAATGCCCAACAAAGAGGACCATGGTGACAAGGAATGGATAAGTATTCTCCCAATCCGAGGCTTCAAGTGAGGAGGAGAGTGAAAAAGGAGAAGAAATTCCGAAAGGAGACTTGTTCATGGTAAGAAGACTTTTGGGAAGCCAAACCAAAGAGCAAGATGATAGTCAAAGAGGAATCATCTTCCATACTAGATGCCTAATTCAATAGAAGGTTTGCTCTTTAATCATTGATGGTGGTAGTTGTGTCAATGTTGTTAGTTCTAGATTGGTCTCAAAATTAAATCTTGTTACTAAGGCACATCCAAAACCATATAGGCTTCAATGGCTAAGTGAGGTTGGAGAAATGGTGGTGAATAAGCAAGTTGAGGTTCCTTTCTCAATTGAGAAATACCATGATAGTGTACTTTGTGATGTGGTGCCTATGGAGGCAAGCCATATGTTGCTAGACCTTGGCAATTTGATAAGAAGGCCACTCATGATGGGTACACCAATAAGTTCCCTTTCTCGCATCAAAACCGAAAAGTTACTCTTGGTCCTTTGTCTCCAAAACAAGTGAGAGAGGATCAACTTAAGATGAAAAAAAGAGAGAGCAAGAGAGAAAAGAAAAGGAGAGTGAGAAAAAGAAAGGAACGGAAAGTGAGAAAAATATTGAAAAAGAGAGTGAGAAAAAGATTGAAAAAAAGAGTGATAAAACAATTGAAAAAAAAGTGATCAAGTAAAAAATAATGAGGAAAATATTGTGAAAATTAGTAAAAAAAAAAGAGAGAGTTGTTTGGCAACAAAAAGTGAAGAGAATGAGGCTTTGATTTCAAGGCAGCACTAATTCATTTTTTATTGCAACAATTGTTATTTAATTGCTAATGCTTATAATGATCTTTCTTTGTCTAGTGGTGTTGTAACTTTTTTGCAGAAATTTGGTAATTTCATTCCAAATGAAGCACCCTATGGCAACGGGGTTGTGAAGAACACTCTAGATGCACCAGAAATGACTAATTTTGGTGATGAAGACTTCAATTCGAGGTCGAATTCACTCAAAGAAGGAGGGGATGATATGAGCCCAATTTGGAGTATGGTTCAAGAAGCTAGCCAAGGACTTTGTGGGCCAATGACAAATGTTACAACCAAGAAAGCCCAACAAGTGTTAATTCAAACTATGGTTCTTATTATGGAAGTAAGCCCAAATGCAAGATTGGATGGAATGAAGCCCAAATTATTAACTTTCATTATCCAACTAAGGGATCCATGACAAGAACGACGTGCAACATGAAGAGTCCAATTTTAGTTGTTTATTTTAATTTAAATAAGTGTAATGGGTTATGTAAGTGTGTCCAAATTTGTTAAGTGTTACAATTGGATGAAGCCCACTAATCTCTTATGTGTACACGAGTTTTTTAGAGAGTCTTGGGGAGGGAATCTTTGGCTTGCATGCTATAAGAAACTCCTCATTAGTGTGTGAATAAATTGTGTAAATTATGGGGGTTACACTTTTAATTTGAGAAGCAAGTGTAACCACCACATAATGAGCGAGACAGAGTCATTCAAAGGGGAGGGGAGGGGACGTAACCTATCTTTGGTGGCTGAGTTAATATTAGTTTTTGTGAGTTTTTATTGTTTTTACCAGGCCAATTATGTGGGTGTTAAGTTAGTGGCTGAGTTGAATGCTTTGGTGGCTACATTAAGATGGGTTTTAAGGCTAATTAACTTATTTTATGGTGGCTGAATTAAATGGGAATTAGTGAGTGTTTTAGTGTCATGATTAGGTGAGTTAAGTGTGGGTTTTGGAATCTTTTGGAAGACAAAGTGTGAGCAAAGTAAATCAGCCCACTTCTATATGTATATGACACCTAACACATGGAATAAACTTGGATGTTGAATTTTGGATTGAATCCATTATGTGAGATTATTGTCTCTTTGCTTCTTCGTTGAGCCATACTTGTTCTTATCAAGAATCCAAGATTCTTGAGGCGAACTTCATAGGCTCATCAAACCCATGGTTTGTGGCGCCATTCCACCTCTCATCTTCTTCCATTTGGTTTCTTTCTTCATCTTATATTGGTTATAAAATTGGTTACACATTTAACTTGTTTAAAATTCAACCAAAAGATCATCAATAATACAACCTATTAGCCATTATTAGATTTAATTAGCCATTATTAGCTTTAATAGCCTTTATTAGTCTCGCATAATATCAGATAACAACATTCACATTTGATTTGTATCCCTTGATAGTTGCTGTAACATTATTAGGAGTTATTAGGAGTTGTTACCCATTCGTGTATATATTTTCATTCAGCTTGATGAATAAACGATAGAGAGAAAAACATTCCTTTACATGGTATCAAGAGCATCAGGTTAGAATTCTTATACCTGACGAGTGCCATGGCAGGGTTAAGCAATGAGCAATGGGAAACTTTGTTGCAAATGCTCAATACATCTAAGGTCACTCCAAATGAGTGCATGACTGGTAAGACTAAACCCAATATATGGATCCTAGATAGCGGGGCATCCAACCATATGTCAGGAAGCCTTCAATACTTTACTGATGTACGTGAAGTGCCTGGATGTCCTGTTGGACTTCTTAATGGAAAATCTGTAATGGCCACTAAGGAAGGGACAATAAGGCTTGCTGGGGGTTTAAAACTCGAGAACGTGCTTTATGTTCCTCAATTAAATTGCAACTTAATTTCTATATCACAACTGATAGATGAATCCCGTTGTATTGTTCAGTTTACTAATAACATGTGTGTTATACAGGACCAAACTTCGAAGATGCTGATTGGAGCGGGTGAACGGAGGGATGGACTCTACTTCTTCCTGGAAATTCCAAGAATGAAGGCTTGCAGATCTAAAGGGATGAACCAACTAGAACTGTGGCATAAACGCTTGGGACATCCATCTTGGAAGATTACTCAGTTGATTTCTAAATACAGCAGTGGGAAAGATAGTAATTTACTGAATAAAGCTTGTGACACTTGTCAAAGAGCTAAGAAAACTAAAGAAAAATTTCCATTGAGTAATTATCATGCTTCTAATACATTTGATTTGATACATTGTGATTTATGGGGAGCTTACAGAACTCTATCTTCTTGTGGCGCTTCATATTTTCTTACTGTTGTGGATGATTGCTCGCGTGCAGTGTGGATTTATTTGTTAATTGATAAGAAAGAAGTGTCATGGATTTTGGTAAATTTCTTTGCGATGGTGGAAAGACAATATAATAAAAGGGTTAAAGCTATTAGAAGTGATAATGGAACAGAATTTGTTTGCATGAAAAATTATTTCCTGGAACATGTAATTGTTTTTCAAACATCTTGTGTAGGGACACCGCAGCAAAATGGAAGGGTCGAAAGAAAACACCGTCACATCCTCAATGTTACAAGAGCTTTGCGGTTTCAAGGAAGTTTTCCCCTTAATTTCTGGGGCGAGTGCATCTTGACGGCAGGGTACTTGATTAATCTCACTCCAACCCCAACTTTGAATGGTAAAACTCCATATGAAGTCCTGCACGGCCAGCCACCCTCCTACACTCATCTACGCATATTCGGCTCTCTGTGCTATGCTTGCAACCAAGGCACTAAAGGAGATAAGTTTGCAAGTCGCAGTCGTCGGTGTGTTTTTGGTAGGTATCCTTATGGGCAAAAAGGATGGCGAGTTTATGACCTTGATACCCATTATTTTTTTGTGTCAAGAGATGTAGTCTTCTTTGAAACACAATTCCCCTTCCAACATAGTGAATCTACATCAAACTCAGCGAATCATAACGAAGCAGCGGGTGAAGTGGATGATTCTTGTCTAGACACATTAGAATCAGCAACAGAAGCAAGTCTTAACGATAGGGGGCACCCATACTGTTGAGGTGAATGTAGAAGACACTACTGTCATACTGAACCCGCCAGAAATGCCCCATACTATCGAAGCTGATGTAGAAGACACTGGTGCCACGACAAATCCTTCCGATGATTCTGGGCCACTGGGACGAGGTTGTCGTGTTAAACGTCCATCTACCAAGTTGGAAGGTTACGTAATGAACACTATTCAAAATTTGAGTCCTCCCACTCGTTCACTAACTCGATCCATCACATTCTTCAGGTACACCCTATCCTATAACACATTATGTAAACTGTGATAAATTTTCTTTGCCACATAGACAATTTCTTGCAGCAATTACTGCAGAAAAGGAACCACTATACTTCCATGAAGCAGTGAAAGATGTTCGGTGGAGAGAAGCCATGCAAGCCGAGATTGAAGCCCTTGAACGTAACAGCACCTGGACCATGTAGCGCTTACCACCTGGAAAGAAAGCTCTGGGATGTAAATGGGTCTATCGCATTAAATATCACTCTGATGGAACGATTGAACGTTTTAAAGACATATTGGTTGTGCTTGGAAATCATCAAGTGGAAGGGATCAATTACACCGAAACATTCACACTAGTTGCCAAAATGGTCACAGTACACACTGTCCTAGTTGTGGCAGTAGCAAAAGCTTGGGAACTTCATCAAATGGATGTGCACAATGCGTTTTTGCCTGGTGATCTTCACGAAGAAGTTTTTATAAAAATGACTCCTGGCTTTGCCGCACCGCAACCAGATATGGTGTGTAAGCTTCGCAAATCACTTTATGGGCTAAATCAAGCCCCACGTTGCTGGTTTACCAAACTCTCTGCTACCCTCAAAGCTTATGGGTTCCAACAATCATATCTTGACTATTATTTGTTCACTTTTCAAAAACAAGACACTCACCTTGTGGTCCTAGTATACGTTGATGACTTGATTATTGCTGGAAACACTTCTTCTGCCATCCAGCGCTTTAAACTCTACTTGAGCACGTGTTTCCATATGAAAGACCTTGGTGTATTGAAGTATTTTTTGGGCATTGAAGTTGCCAGAAATCCTACAGGGATCTTTCTTTGTCAGCATAGATATGCCCTCGATATTATATCTGAAGCTGGTCTCCTTGGTGCTATACCTGCTGCCACTCCATTAGATCAAAACCACCGCTTGGCACTGGCTTCGGATCAGTTATTCCCTAATCCCGAGCAGTATAGGCGCTTGGTTGGGCGTCTGATTTACTTGTGTTTCACTCGACCTGAATTATCATACAGTGTCCACACGCTGTCTCAATTTATGCAACATCCCACAACCGAGCATTGGGAAGCTGCACTTCGAGTAGTCCGATTTCTGAAAGGGAATCCAGGACAAGGAATTCTTCTGGATAGTACATGTGACCTCCAGCTTCATGGTTGGTGCAAATCCGATTGGTCCAGTTGTCCTTTAACCAGACGTTCTGTTACTGGTTGGTTAGTCCTCCTTGGTGCTCCCCTATATCCTGGAAAACAAAGAAGCAACACACTGTATCTCGTTCCTCTGCTGAAGCTGAATACAGGTCCATGGCAACTGCTGCATGTGAGTTAAAATGGTTAAAGGGGATTCTCTCCGACCTAGGTATTTCTCACAACAAACCCATGACTCTTCACCGTGATAGCCAGGCAGTGTTACATATTGCCAAAAATCTTGTGTTTCATGAACGCACCAAGCATATTGAAGTAGATTGCCACTTTGTCCGGGATGAGATTCTCAAAGGGAATATTCAACCAACCTATGTTCCCGCTACAAGTCAACTTGCGGATATTTTCACAAAGGCATTAGGAAAACCACAGTTTCAGTTCCTCCTTGACAAGCTGGGCATTCGAAACTTGCATGCACCACCTTGAGGGGGGTATTAGCCATTATTAGCTTTAATTAGCCATTATTAGCTTTAATAGCCTTTATTAGTCTCGCATAATATCAGATAACAACAATCACATTTGATTTGTATCCCTTGACAGTTGTTGTAACATTATTAGGAGTTATTATAGCAGATTTTGTGGCTATCACATTTGATTTGTATCCCTTGATAGTTGCTGTAACATTATTAGGAGTTATTAAGAGTTATTAGGAGTTGCTGCCCATTCGTGTATATATTTTCCTTCAGCTTGATGAATAAACGACAGAGAGAAAAACATTCCTTTACACAACCTCATCATTTGGTTGTCATCACTTTACCTCTACACAATGTAAGATTTTGATCTGGCTAGTGTTTCATATTTCCGTAATAAAGATACTTGGTTACACAATGTAACATGAACAATGACAACATTATCCCTTTAATGCATGAAGTAGCTTATCTTTTTTAGACGACTTTCACATAAATGGGGATGCCGCTGCACCATTATAAGGACTATATTTTGATCTCCAATCTCCTGAATAAAAGACAAATAGAAAATTTTGACTATGGTTCCAGCATGTGCTCTAATATGCAATTGAATCTTAAGTTACATGGTTAGAGATGGTTTGGCATGGTTTTGTGCTTGGCCAAGAATTTTAATGTCTATAGCCACGATAGTTTGATACATTCACATACATTTTCAATTTCGTGAGTTGTTTGGTGAAAGTATAAAATTGCTTTTATGTGACAACAGAAGTAGAAAACGTGTTGAAGAGAAGTAAAAAATTGATACTTCTGATAGGAAACAAAAAGTAGAGGCTGGAGAAAAAACGTTTTCATATAAAGTTGTGTATGTTATTCTTGGAAGTGTGCTTTTAATAAAGCAATTTACAAGGAGACTTGAAATTTTACAGGAAGGCATACTGGAACTTTGTCCCATTAAAGTTTGTTTACAACATGTAGCAATGTGAAAAAACGTGAGAACATATTTTCATATTTGATGAGTTTTAGACTAAGTAAGATGGGTGTAAAAATATAGCCATGCAATGTTGGGCGAGTTCATTGAGATCTATAACAGAGAAAATTAAATTGTGCCAGCCGGAATTGGACTTATGGATGGGCATATTTTTGGGTACCTGCCAAAAACTAAAGCAAAGAAACAAAAGATTCTAAATGATCTTATATCTGGATCTTAAATATAAGATGTGTTGGACGAAATCAAGGTAATTGAACATGAGCTTGGTAAACTATTGACGTATGAAGAGATAATGCGGGCTCGAGCTATGTGGCTTCAACATGATGATCAAAAAGCCACATTTGTCCCATCAAAGAATTTACTAGGATGAATTATATTTGAGGCGATGTTTGGATAAAGTATAAGGAAGGAGAGTTTTTTTTATAAGCAAATAGTTAATTTAAGAGGGCACAAGGGGTACCCAAAACCCGTTTACAAATAACAAAGAACCAAGAGTAATATAACTACTTAAAAGGACAGTAGGTATTTAACAACCTTAAGCAAAAATGCAACAAGGTTGAGTGATAGCTAATACCCAAGCTACTGATAAAACAGAACTAGCTCTATCGAAAAACAACCCTACATCCATTACATGTAGTTTACCAGCAAAAATGGAATGCCAGATAGCATTCCCCAAATTTAACTACCAACGCAACCAAACCTCTACTACCCTACCCTAACTTCCATCGTGACCTTGATCAAAAGTCACAAACATTTCAACATTTGACTTGATCCAAACCTAGCAACACAACCAGATGCACATTAAACGTCATCTACTTATGCTTGTTCTTCCACTTCTTACAGTACTCCAGACGGCATATTAGGCTTATGCACCAATCTGAATAAGAAAAATAACATCCCTGAACAGAATTGGACCACCAATTCCAGCTTTTCAGTCTAATATTTTCCAATACTTTTTCCCCATCCAACCCACTGTTGTTAAACAGAATCTCATTCCTATGGAGCCAAATTGACCAAACACATGCGAACCAAATCAGTTTCCAACAAGAAGCCGAGCCACTTGGAAGCTTCAAGCCCGAATGCTGCAGAAAATGTGGTTTAAACTCAGCTGGAAGCACCCCTATCAATCCGTACCAACTATAAACCTTCTTCCACAAATTGTGTGAAAATGTACAGGAGAACCATACATGTGAAGCATCCTCCAAGGCAAACTTACAGAAAGAGCAAACCGGGTTTTGTGATTCCAATTGAATCCCTCTCCTTTGTAAATTCACTGCAGTGGGTAGCCTATCCATTGAAGCCTTCCAACAAAACGCCAGAACCCTAAGTGGTGCCTTAATCTTTCACAGTAATTTGTAGATCCCAACCTACCCAATGGATTTTCCTTGCTTCCTCACAACCTACCCAAAGAAACCGGCATTGAATTTGTGAAATAATTTTTATTACATTCTTTGGTGACTTGTAGAACGAAAGATAGTATACTGACAAGCTTGTTAAAATTGAATTAATCAACACAATCCTTCCACCCAATAACAGAAACTTGTTTCTCCACCCAAGAGTCGAGACTTTATGATTTGTATTACCGGAATCCAGGTGCTCACTTTCCTTGGATTTGCCCCCACAAGAATACCTAGAAATTTGAACGAAAAGTCACCAACCTTGCAGTTTATAGAACTAGCAACCCAAAATGTGATATTGGAGTTGTCCTTGATGCCCACAACATAGCTTTTATGAAAATTCACTTTCAACTCGGATGTCAATTCAAAGCACCTTAGGATACACTTCATTACATTTGCATTTTCTAGGGATAGCAGCCCCACCATGATCGTATCATCCGCGTACTGAGTATGTGACACCCTCACTTCAACCCCGTTACCACTAATTCCATACGGCTCAAATACTCCCAAAATAACCGCATTTTTTATTAACCCGCTCAATCCTTCTGCCGTTATAAAAAACAAGAATGGTGCCATTGGATCGCCCTGGCGAATTCCTTTTGACACTGAGAATTCATTTGTTGGGCTCCCGTTTACCAAAACCGAAACCGAGGACGAATTCAAACACTCGGCTATCCACCCTCTCCACCTAACACTGAAACCCATTCTGTCAAGCATATAATCAAGATACTCCCAACTTACCGAATCATGCGCCTTTTCGAAGTCCACCTTAAGCAACATGCACAGATCCCCCTTCCTCTTTGCATAGTCAATCAACTCATTGATGATGACTACCCCATCTAGAATGTTACCTCCTTTTAGAAAAGATGATTGGCTACCGGATATGATTGTTTTCATTATCCTACTCAACCTCCCTGCTAGCAACTTTGCAAGGATCGTATAGTAACATCCTACAAGAGATATCAATCTATATTCACCCAAGAGCAAAGGACTGTCCACCTTTGGGATTAACGCAAGGAAAGAAGCATTACATCCTCTCAGTAACTTACTGTTGGAATGGAACTCGAAGAAGAGTTTGCAGAAATCATCTTTTAGAATATTCCAGAACTTCTTGATGAAAGCAAAATTGTCGCCGTCTGGACCGGGACACTTGTTACTATCACAACTCCACCGCCTCCTCTATCTCTTTTATGGAGAACTCACCTGTAAGCATTTCATCTTCACTCCCTGAGATTCTGTTAAAAACTATACCATCAAGATACGGTCTCGGCCATTTCACCTCATTGAACATATTTTTGTAGTGGTTGAAGACCTCCTCCTTAACACAAGTTACATCCTCTACCCATGAGCCACCTGTTTGAATGACATGTATTGTGTTGCTCGTTTTCCTTTTATTGATGCAAGCGTGAAAGTACTTAGAGTTTGAATCCCCCTCCTTTAGCCATTTTGATCTTGCTCTTTGCGCACAAAATACCTCTTTCATTCTAGACAATTTCCAGAAAGACTCTAAATGGTCCCTTATTCTTTTAACATCTTCCTCTGACAAAATCCCTTCCTCCCCCTTTCCATATTTTATTTGTAATTGCTTTATGGTCTGCTTTATACCTGTGGAATGGACCATTACTCTACTTTCATTCCTCCTTTTTATCACATAAAATCTGCAAAATAAATGTACTCAGAATTGGACTGCTCATTCCTTGTCTAGAGAGGACTCCATAAGATTATATATATATTTTGGGGCAAAAATTTTGATCGTGCATTTATTGTCTTTACAAAACTACACATTCAATTGGTGCATGCTTGTGCATCAACTTTTAGTTTCTGTTGAAACTGGCAATATACCGTGTGGCGTGTACTTAAAGAAGAGAGAATGCAGATTTATCACACTATAATGGCATGTAATCACACATAAAATACCATGCTGCTGATTCTGAAATTATACAAACTACAGGTGGGCAAGGATGTGGAAAGTGATAGCGGAATGTCATCATACACAAAAGAAAACCTTAGATGAAGGTAAGGTTCTTCTAGCTGGCACTACTTCTAAATCTGTTAACTCTAAAAATCACCACCTAAAGGAAAATCTGAAACATAAAAATCATGCTCCAATTAACAATTATCTTCACAAAAATCCATCTTAAAATTATTAGAATCATAAGTTTATGTGGCAATTCATTCTCACCACCCCTTTCCCCTTTCTCAAGGACAGTCATCAAAATTAGGAAACTACAGCTGAATATCCTTATATTTTAAGCAGTAAATCAACCAAAATTCCATATGGATAAAAGGCAATAGATGGCTCGATGGAAACCAATGTCGAAAACTTGTCTACTCACATCTAAGATACAAAATGATAGCATAACTGAAAAATGCATTGCATGGAACATAATGCAGTTGCAAAGTAATAGGCACCATATTTTGTATATTTGTGATCTAGGTACTTGCTGAAATGAGGAGAATTACTGAGATTGTATAGCAAAGTTGTTATGCAAAGCTTCTTATGTTGTCAAATATTTAGACGTAATTGTTGATGGCATATGTTTGGGTTACGGTTGTTTGCACCCATAGCAATAATTAGTTACTTCCATTCCAAACATACTTTTGGAGTTATTTGCAATTTTATCCCAAACACATCAGGCAATCAAATAAATCTTGAATGAAAAACTTGGATTATATAGTGTTCTTAGCCAAAATATTGCTATAGCATAGATGTGTATTTTTTTCTATTGACATCAACGAGGCAATTTGAGTTCCCTTTGAGTTTGTATTTGAAAGAATATGTGGATAATAACTTTTAGTATGTGAAGGGGAATTATCTTAAGTTCTTAAGCCATTTTCTCTGGATGGCACTAGTTGCTCTGTGGTGAAGTATCTGCACATACACTCCAACCAACAGGGATCTCAAGCATCGATTAGGCTCATAAACTTTATTGGGCCATGGTGGAGACCAGACAAATCAGGTGGACCGAACTTATTGGGCTATGAACGATCTACACCCTACTAGCTTAGGCAATAAAGAGAAGTTGACCAAGCTATGGTCAATAAGATTGGATGGGTCTACTTAAGCTTATTAGGTCTTGCAAAGTCCAGTCTTCTACCTGGGCAAAGTCATGTTTATGCATTGATAAAAAATGATACTTAATTAACGAGAAAAACATAGTTTTAAGAAAGTTGAAAAAGGAGATGGTCCAAGCAACATATGGTCTTAGAAGTGCATCCTCTTTTATTTATTTACCTTCCTCTCTTCTCAATTGGGCGTTACGAGCACCACTGCTCTGTGAAGTCAATCAGAGAGAGTTGTCCCTGCTCCGTGCTGCTAGCCTCAAAGTCAAGCCTCTTTAGAGGCTAAAGAGTGCAACTACCACTACTAGAAATCCATCTTTTTCGGACGGATTTCGTACGGAATGGCATCCGTCCGAAAAAGCCCCGTGGGAAATTAGAAAATCCATCCCAAATTCCGTCCGAAAATATTTACGGATGGATTTCGGACGGATTTCGGACAACGTGGAAATCCGGACTGTGGTTATTTTTCGGACGGATTTTCGGACGGATTTATTTTTATTTTCGGACGGATTTCGGACGGATTCTGTGATTTTGTTGGTTATTTTTCGGACGGATTTATTTTTATTTTCGGACGGATTTCAGACGGATTCTGTGATTTTGTTGGTTATTTTTCGGACGGATTTATTTTTATTTTTGGACGGATTTCGGACGGATTCTGTGATTTTGTTGGTTATTTTTTGGACGGATTTCAGACGGATTTATTTTTATTTTCGGACGGATGCTGTGATTTTGTTGGTTATTTTTCGGACGGATTTATTTTTGTTTTCGGACGGATGCTGTGATTTTGTTGGTTATTTTTCGGACGGATTTATTTTTGTTTTCGGACGGATTTGGGACGGATTTCCCACGGAAGAATCAAAAGTCAGAATCTGTCACGGCAGTGACATGTTAACTGAGCCAGACCCCTTGTAAGCAGAATCTGTCACGGCCAGGCCGTGATACCCATCACGGCCGTGACAGACCATTTAGTGAAACAACATTCAAGGCGTAAGTCGTCACGGCCGTAGTGATGCTCATCACGACCGTGACAGATCACTTCACTTACATTACAGTTTCACTATCTATGCGAATTATATGGCACCGATCACTAACATTTGCAGTTTCACATTCAATCACAAAATCATGAATTTGACTATTGTTACAAAATACAGCCTTGGTACCATACAACTTCTAAAAATCAAATACCAATTGCTGCATGCAATCCAAAAGTCATGACTTAAAAACTATCAGAAGATCAAACCACTGTGAACTGTGAAGGTCATGTAATGAACCAAAAAGTTGAGGAATCTGAGAATCCAGCCTCTCCAAATTTGCTGACATTTTTCCTTTAGAAGTAGAATGACCTGCATCAATGGAGATGCCCCCACGATACACCTGAAAGATTTATATCCAACAATTCAGTAAAAGAATGAACCTTTCCATCAACCAAGCAAGTCAATTAATTAACAAATATAAATAAGTGCACACATGTGTTCAACTGTACTCTAGAACCCCAAAAGAACTGAGCCAAGAAAGAAGCCCATGTGATCTATACTGTTTAGTATAGCCGTTTGAGCAAATATACATGCTACAGATCAGTAAGATCGATGGTACTTCCAATAGTTGGAAAGTGCAATCTAATTGTTTATCAATTAAAAAGTGCTAAATGCTTAGGACATATTTTATCTGCCAGCATTGTTAACAGCCAAAAAGCATAATTAGAAGGCTATTTATTAATTATTGGCATTTAAATTGATGTGACTAGCAGAAAGTACAAATAATAAAAATTATCAAGAGATTTTTCCAGCAAACCCTCAAATTGTTTGGATCTTTATTGCTAGAAAACCCTCAAATTGTTTGAATCTTTATCTAACTCATGTCCGTTCATAATTCCTAGGCCTAAGCATACACTACACTTTAGTTCAAAGGATAGTCAAATGTTGAGGCTAAACAAAAAATCTGCAATGCACAAGAGTATTAGGATAGCCAAAAGAACCAACATTATTTCCACTACACACACACAAAACAAACGTCACACAAACAATCAATATTGGAATCATTAAATTTGATAAAGATTAAAGAACAGAAGATTCGGTGAATAAGAGAGAAAAGGTTGAAACAGGTAAGTTGCACTGAATATAACAAACATTATCCAATGATAATGAATCTTCAAATAGTACAAAACATATCGTGAGTAAAAACATGGACTTGAATGTACACTACACATTGCAACTCATACAAGGCAAGCAACTAAAACTAAATCATGTCCCCCAATAACATAAAGTACACCCAAGATCTCCCAAAGAGATATTTATAAAATTTACATTCTTATAATCTAATTCATCAAAAAAACTATTTCCACAAAAGGAGGATGAAATTCTCGAGAATACCTGTAGTAGCAAAGTGTCACAGTATCCAAAAGTGTGTTAGTAGTGTAACTATTGGATTGCAATCTGATTCGTCCTGGCTCCACATCCACCGAGCTCCTTGACCAGAATGCAAAGGTAGATGAATCAAATTTCTGCATAATTAAATTAGAAACATATTATATTGAGACTAGTTACAAAAATTAATTTTGAAGAAATAGTCAAAATGTCAATAAGGAAGCTAACAAACTTACTTCACATCTTGTTATGTTCTCAAGAGGATATATTCTCAATGTTCGACTGGTATTTGGATCTAACATACGAATTCCATCCAAACCAATCTAAAAGGATAAACATTGAGAATAGGGAAGCAAGGAGTGTTGTTACTGACGGATATAAATATAATTCAATAATATATTTAATTTTTGAAACACGATTCTTGTACTTAGCAATGAAATCGCCAGCTTTCTGGTCAATATCGTACTCTCCAACACCCCACCGATCTTTGTCATAATCACTAGGGTAGACCTTACGGCCAGAATCATAGGTATTATCATAGTGCACTCCTCTGGACTTCTTAGATGAGAAGATTTTGAATATAGAGAAGAAACTGGAATAAGAAGACTTCCTCTGCTTATTACCTGCCATGCTGAGTTGGTAACTCTTGGTGACTATTACTAAGGACAATATATATCACAATACACACAACACAAGCTCTTATTATGTTTTTGGCTAGCAATGATAATGGCAACTATCTTTATTTATAGTTGAGGAGGCTTCAATTGCATGAGTGATGAATAGTGCTAAATATAGGGAAGCAAGAAGTGTTATTAGTGGCATTATGATCTATCTGGATGGAAATATAATCAGTAGAGTTGGTGCATTACAGGTGTATAACTGATGACCCAGAACATGATACTCCTGTCCATGACTCCCCTCAAAATTCCAAATCCCAATCTTATAATTTTCTTCAATATTATCTTGAAAGTAATTAGATTGACAGCGCAAAGTATATACATATGCAGTGTGTATTTTCTCAGCAAGCAACCAAACACACCTTAACGTTATTGAACCAAATTTCAAGAAAAGATTAATCTACGATAGTTCAAGAATGAATAATTGTGTTTTTTATTATTGAATTACCGTCGATGGGGATCGGTAAATGCCAAGCCTTGAGAAATCAAAGTTGCGAGAAGACAACGAAGACAGAGACACGAAGCGAGAGTTGCAAACCATTTTATCCAAAGAATCAGAGCCATCCGTCAGTAACAACACTCCTTGCTTCCCTTTTCTGAGAAACACAGAAAAATCAGAATCATCATCATTTAAAATTAAAACAGATTTGAGGTTTTTAGGCTTAAGATGAAAATTGAGAAAATTCAGTTTAACAAGAGATTGACAAAATTGATTTAGGGAGACACTTAATCACGCTCCCAATTTCAGAAAACACCAATTAATTTCATAAACTGAGAATTAAAAATCAAAACCTAGGGTTAGGGTTTCAAAATCAATTTGGGGGTTTTGAATCTGAGTAAAATAGAGTGTTTTCACTCACCCAAGGAAGAAGAGGAAAGTGGTGGTGGCTACCAGGACCTCCGGCGTGGCGGCTGCGGCAGCAGCCACAGTGGAGAACGGCGACGGACAGCTCCTACCACGGTGGCTAGCGCGATTTCGCGCTACAGGAACAACCGAGACACGATCTGGACAAAGACGCGAACCAGGCGTGATGTCGCGGCGTCGGAGCTCCGGCGGGCGGTGGTTACGGCGCGGTCGCAGCTGGGCCAAGGTGGTGGCGCGATTTAGTTTAGATGGGAGGAAGAAGATGAGGTTTGTGTTATGTTGTATGAAGAAGAGAAATGAAAATATGATGTTATGTTGAAGAAGAGACAGAACACAGGTAGTATAGGAAAAAGGAAGAGAGAGATGAGGTCAGGAGGAAGAAGAGAAGAGAAAGAAGAAGAAAAAGAAAAAAAGAGAGAAGAAGAAAGCAAAGAGAAGAAAGAGAAAGAAAGAAAAAGAAGAAAGAAAGAGAAAAAGAAGAAAAGAAAGAAAGAGAAAAAGAGAGAGGGGGGTGGGTTTTTACGGGTTGACAGTAGAAGTAGGAGAGAGAAAATTCATGTTTTTAATTTAGTATTTAGTAATAGGTACAAAAATGAGTGATAAATATTAAGTCTAAAATAAACATGTTTTTACTTTTTTGAATCTAAAAAATAAAGGTTGATAAAGATATGATTTCGAAATTCAAATTAGAGTAAAGATTAATAGTTGAACTGATCAACTAAGAAAATACTCGGTCCAAAATTTAATCTCCGATAAATGTCAAACCAGTTTATTTTCAACTCTAAAATTAAATAGAATGAAAATATGAAAATGCTTTTCTCTTAATCCTATTATTTAAAATATTTTTCTGTACTGGTAATAATAGTGACAATAATGTAACTTATTTTTCTGTAATTATATTTTAACCGGTTAAACAGCGTAACTAAAAACGGGCTGTTACAGGAAACACTAATTCACAGACCCAATTTCATAAAACAAGATTTAATTTTAAGATTAAAATCTGAAATCAAAGGATTAGGGTTTCAAAGAAGTACAAATTGGCCCAGTTAGGTCGTATATGACCTAAAAAGTCGATTTGGGCTCTATTAGGATCAAACAAGTCCATTTAGGCTTCATTAGGACCATAGAAGTTCAATTGGGCCGATCGGGGCAATTGGCCCAATTAGGTCCTAACAAGTCAAATTGGGCTCTATTAGGATCAAACCAGTCCATTTGGGCTCCATTAGGATCAAAGAAGTACAAATTGGCCCAGTTAGGTCGTATATGACCTAAAAAGTCGATTTGGGCTCTATTAGGATCAAACAAGTCCATTTAGGCTTCATTAGGACCATAGAAGTTCAATTGGGCCAATCGGGGCAATTGGCCCAATTAGGTCCTAACAAGTCAATTTGGGCTCTATTAGGATCAAACCAGTCCATTTGAGCTCCATTAGGATCAAAGAAGTACAAATTGACCCAGTTAGGTCGTATATGACCTAAAAAGTCGATTTGGGCTCTATTACGATAAAAAAAAGTCCATTTAGGCTTCATTAGGACCATAGAAGTTCAATTGGGCCGATCGGGGCAATTGGCCCAATTAGGTCCTAACAAGTCAATTTGGGCTCTATTAGGATCAAACCAGTCCATTTGGGCTCCATTATGATCAAAGAAGTACAAATTGGCCTAGTTAGGTCGTATATGACCTAAAAAGTCGATTTGGGCTCTATTAGGATCAAACAAGTCCATTTAGGCTTCATTAGGACCATAGAAGTTCAATTGGGCCGATCGGGGCAATTGGCCCAATTAGGTTCTAACAAGTCAAATTGGGCTCTATTAGGATCAAACCAGTCCATTTGGGCTCCATTAGGATCAAAGAAGTACAAATTGGCCCAGTTAGGTCGTATATGACCTAAAAAGTCGATTTGGGCTCTATTAGGATCAAACAAGTCCATTTAGGCTTCATTAGGACCATAGAAGTTCAATTGGGCCGATCGGGACAATCGGCCCAATTAGGTCCTAACTAGTCAATTTGGGCTCTATTAGGATCAAACCAGTCCATTTGGGCTCCATTAGGATCAAAGAAGTACAAATTGGCCCAGTTAGGTCGTATATGACCTAAAAAGTCGATTTGGGCTCTATTAGGATCAAACAAGTCCATTTAGGCTTCATTAGGACCGTAGAAGTTCAATTGGGCTGATCGGGGCAATCGGCCCAATTAGGTCCTAACAAGTCAATTTGGGCTCTATTAGGATCAAACCAGTCCATTTGGGCTCCATTAGGATCAAAGAAGTACAAATTGGCCCAGTTAGGTCGTATATGACCTAAAAAGTCGATTTGGGCTCTATTAGGATCAAACAAGTCCATTTAGGCTTCATTAGGACCGTAGAAGTTCAATTGGGCCGATCGGGGCAATTGGCCCAATTAGGTCCTAACAAGTCAATTTGGGCTCTATTAGGATCAAACCAGTCCATTTGGGCTCCATTAGGATCAAAGAAGTACAAATTGGCCCAGTGATAAACCTCTGGCTTATATAGTTTTATGACTAGATGAACTAGGGTTTATGTGCCAATTAGTCGAGTTCACTCTCGTTTTCGCCCAAATTTGCCTTGTTTTGTTCCTAAGTTGGACTTTGACTCGTTTTGCGTCTTTTGTGTAGTTTTTAGCTTATTTTGGATAGAATTATGCTTTTGGTTGCTTTTTGTGTTTTCAGGTCAATAAGTGAAGCTCCGGGAGTCAAGGAAAGTCAAGAAGCAGTGGAAAAAAAGCACTTCTGGAGATACTCACCTCGCGAGTGGATGCTCGCCTGACGAGCCTGAACATCAGATAAGCAGGAACAGTCATCACTCTAGCTCGCCCCGCGAACAGGATTCTCGCCTCGCGAATAATGAAGACCTGGAAGTCAGAGACCATCACGGCCTAGCCGTGATGAAGGTCACAGCCTAGAATTGAAGTCTCGCCCCGCGAAAAGAATCTCACCCCGCGAGAGTTGAAGACCTTGAAAGACAGAGACCATCACGGCTTAGCCGTGATGTAGGTCACGGCTGTGACAGATTAAGGCTTGAAGTCTCGCCCCGCGAGAGATCCCTCGCCTCGCGAGAGTCTGAAGACCCTGGAAAACAGAGACCATCACGGCCTAGCCGTGATGTAGGTCACGGCTGTGACAGATTGAAGTTGGAAGACTCGCCCCGCGAACACACTCTCGCCTCGCGAAAATCCAAACTTGAACGCGCGCCAAAACTAAAATTCGCGTCGCGAGAGTAAGCTCGCCCCGCGAGAAGGCGAGAAACAGAATCCTTATTTAAAGGCTATTTCAGATCAGAATTGACACACTTTTGATACTCCACTTGTTCAGAGCAGTTTAAGAGCGAATCCTTGTTTCTGGAGCTGCGTCTCCCTTTTCTTTTCTTTTCATATTTTATTATGGAGATTGTTGCCGATTGTTCGTGTGTTGTTACGAACATGAGGAACTAATCCCCTCGTCTAGGGGATCGATGAAGCCACCCATGGCTGTGTAGTGTTCATGTGATGTATGTTTTTCTCCCCTTCTCTCAATAAATGTTTTTCAATTCTGATATTATTGTGTTGATCATATGCTAGCGTGATTAACTAGTTAAACGTGTTAAGGCCGACCGGCGATTCGCGTTTTAGAACTTGAATTGGGATCATTGATCGAATATTGTACGAAAGTGAATAGGAGATCGGTGCAACCACATAGGGAACAAGATTTAATAGAATTCGAGGATTAGGGTTATGAGACCTGCAAGTAATTAACTCAAATCGTTGAATACGTCCTATTGAGCACGACTGTGAACCTAGGAGAAATTGGGGGTCCCGGTTGACATTGTAATTGAACTTAGGGAGGAATACATCATCACTTGGGTACTATACATGATTGGGTAGGTGGATTTGAGACCCTGGATATTTTAATTTCTGAATTTAATCACCTTAGCTTTAATCGATTACTTATTTGAATTGCAATATTAATCTCTCTCTCAACCACTTTCTGTAACTTGACCAAACGTATCGGATTTCCCGCGGATTAGTCGAATTGGTAGCCCAATCCCTGAGTTCGACCTCGGTAATTACTTACCGTGTTTCTTTTATTACTTGCGACGACCCGGTACACTTGCCGGCGTCACAACACCCAGTTAGGTCGTATATGACCTAAAAAGTCGATTTGGGCTCTATTAGGATCAAACAAGTCCATTTAGGCTTCATTAGGACCATAGAAGTTCAATTGGGCCGATCGGGGCAATTGACCCAATTAGGTCCTAACAAGTCAATTTGGGCTCTATTAGGATCAAACTAGTCCATTTGGGCTCCATTAGGATCAAATAAGTACAAATTGGCCCATTGGGGTCGTATATGACCTAAAAAGTCGATTTGGGCTCTATTACGATCAAAAAGTCCATTTAGGCTTCATTAGGACCATAGAAGTTCAATTGGGCCGATCGGGGCAATTGGCCCAATTAGGTCCTAACAAGTCAAATTGGGCTCTATTAGGATCAAACCCGTCCATTTGGGCTCCATTAGGATCAAAGAAGTACAAATTGACCCAGTTAGGTCGTATATGACCTAAAAAGTCGATTTGGGCTCTATTAGGCTCAAACAAGTCCATTTAGGCTTCATCAGGACCATAGAAGTTCAATTGGGCCGATCGGGGCAATTGGCCCAATTAGGTCCTAACAAGTCAATTTGGGCTCTATTAGGATCAAACCAGTTCATTTGGGCTCCATTAGGATCAAAGAAATACAAATTGGCCCAGTTAGGTCGTATATGACCTAAAAAGTCGATTTGGGCTCTATTAGGATCAAAGAAGTCCATTTTGGCTTAATTATAAGATAAATTATTTAATATTTTTTCAAGGATAATATAAGATAAATCAAGGGAATATAAAAAATAACACAATCCATCCGAAATCCGTCCGAAAATTTCGGACGGATTTCACACGGATCAAGGAAAATATAGAAACTAACGCAATCCGTCTGAAATCCGTCCGAACGGATCTATGAAAATATAAAAAATAACACATCCAGTCCGAAATCCGTCCGAAATTTGGTACGGATTTCGGACGGATCAAGGAAAATATAAAAAATAACACAATCCGTCTGAAATCCGTCCGAAATTTTCGGACGGATTTCCGACGGATCATGGAAAATATAAGAATTAACGAAATCCGTCCGAAAATTTCGGACGGATTTCGAACGGATCAAGGAAAATATAAGAATTAACGAGATCCGTCCGAAATTTTCGGACGGATTTCGGACGGATCATGGAAAATATAAGAATTAACGAAATCCGTCCGAAATTTTCGGACGGATCAAGGAAAATATAAGAATTAACGAAATCCGTCCGAAATTTTCGGACGGATTTCAGACGGATCATTGAAAATATAAGAATTAACGAAATCCGTCCGAAATTTTCGGACGGATTTCGGACGGATCATGGAAAATATAAGAATTAACGAAATCCTTCCGAAATTTTTGGACAGATTTCGGACGGATCATGGAAAATATAAGAATTAACGAAATCCGTCCGAAATTTTCGGACGGATTTCGGACGGATCATGGAAAATATAAGAATTAACGAAATCCGTCCGAAATTTCGGACGGATCATGGAAAATATAATAATTAACGAAATCCGTTCGAAATCCGTCCGAAATTTTCGGACGGATTTCGGACGGATCATGGAAAATATAAGAATTAACGAAATTCGTCCGAAATTTTCGGACGGATCAAGGAAAATATAAGAATTAACGAAATCCGTCCGAAATTTCGGACGGATTTCGGACGGATCATGGAAAATATTAGAATTAACGAAATCCGTCCGAAAATATCGGGAAATTTCGGACGGAAACATTTCCGTCCGAAAATTCCGTCCGAAAATTCAATTTTTCTAGTAGTGTACCAGCCCAACGCAGCTTCGCTAGTGCTTGTTCCATCATCTTAATGCCCCCACTTGGGTCACAAGCTAGCGCTACCTAGCCCGGCATTCTTTGAAGTTTGTCCGAGGCTTATAAACAATAAGTTGTTTCATGATGTACATAATGTGGGACTTTAAACGCAAGTCCTTTAAGGTTCGATGCTTTCCAGGTGATTAATTAGGGATGGCGTATCACATGGTGTGAAGAGAAACACCAAAGAATGATTAGATCGAGCTTTAGTGTCTGCATTATTGCTTGATCTTTTCCCAAAGTAAATGTTTAAAATTTTCTACCAATGTTTAAATTCGATCATAGTCCCATCAAAGTGTGTTTACAACGTGAAGCAATGTGAAAAAGGTGAGAACATATTTCCATATTTGATGAGTTTTAGACCAAGTAAGATTGGTGTAAAAATATAGCCATGCAATGTTGGGCGAGTTCATTGGGGTCTATATAACAGAAAAAATTAAATTGTGGCGGTCGGAATTGGACTTATGGATGGGCAGATTTTTGGGTACATGCCAAAAACTAAAGCAAAGAAACAAAAGATTCTAAATGATCTTATATCTGGATCTTAAATAGAAGATGTGTTGGACGAAATCGAGGTAATTGAACATGAGCTCGGTGAACTATTGACGTATGAAGAGGTAATGTGGGCTCGAGCTATGTGGCTTCATCACGGTGATCAAAATGCCACATTTGTCCATCAAAGAATTTACTAGGATGAATTATATTTCAGGCGATGTTTGGATAAAGTATAAGGAAGAAGAGTATATTGCATATGCAGTTAATAATTTTATGTTTTAATCAGATTTTGTCTATAATGTTGAAGATTTTGCACAAGCTATTCCGGGAAAAATTATTCAGGATATGCAATATTTTCTTATCCAACAGTTTATAAGAGAAGAAGTGATCAAAGCTTTGAAACAAACGCATCCAACTATAGCTCTTGGCCCAAATGGGAAGTTTGCTGTCATGAACCCAAAATATTTAGGACAAGGTGTACTCACAACAATATTGGATATTCTAAATCATGGAGCTAAACCTATTGTGTGAAAAAATCACGGTGCTTTTTATTTAAGAAAGATTAATACTTGGCAACAAATTAATAGCTTTCGAGTCATTCTACTTTGTGAGGAAATAGAATCTTGGTAAGAAAGGTACATTACATTAAAAGAAAAAGCTCATGACTGATTGAGTGACATTTTTTTTTGTAAGTGGAACTATAGAAAAATAGGCTTTTTGAACACTTGGATTGTCGTCATTATGTGATGCAATGTTTTAAATTGTGGTCGTGGTCGTGTTGTGGTTGTGTTGTGTTTATCGCAATCGCGGACAATTGAGAGAAAATGTGGTCGATACGACCACAATTGCAATCACGTTTCGGTTTCGGTGGCCTACAAAACCAACATGTTGCGACCTCAATTACAGTCGCGGACCTTTATTTAAAACCCTGATGTGGTATGTTTCAACACTATCTTTTTTTATCGTATAAGTTTTAAGCCATCTAAAGGGATCAAACAAGGTGTCATTTTTATTTAGTTTCTTCTTCCTCACTCGCTCATCACAAACTCTTAAACCCAACAATTATCCTGTTTTCATCCTTAATCCAACCAATAACGTTTTGTTTATTTATTAGTCTCGTTGTGTCTATGTATGGCATCTTTGTGTTCTCAATCATGTTACCACTCATGCTTTCATTGTCTCTTCCATTCCATTACAACCAAACGATTATTCGTGCTTACAATCTTCCTTTAAGCCTTTGATCCTTCTCGTGCTATAATTAGTTTCCTCCTTCCTCCTCTCACATCAAAATCAATATCAATATCCACAAAATAAACCTCTTGAATTGTGGTTACTTTTAAAAAAAATAAAATAAAAGGGTTAATTTCACTTTTTGTTTCTTAACTTTTTAAATTATGCGATTTTGGTCTCTCAAATTTTAATTACACATTTTGTCCTCAACTTTTTCAATTGTGTGATTTTGGTCCCTCAAAAATTTAATTGCACATTTAGTCCTCTAATTTTTCGAATTGTGCAAATCAGTCCTTCTGTCGATGACCAGTCAATGTGTAGTAAGGACTGATTTTGCACGGTTTTACAAATTAGAGGACTTAATGTGCAATTAAAAATTTTGAGAGATCACAATCGTACAAATCAAAAGGTTGAGGGACGAAAAATGCAACTAAAATTTTTGAGAGATCAAAATCGCTCAATTGAAAAGGTTGAGGGAAGAAAAGTACAACTAAACCTTAATAAAAAAAACAATGTTTTTACCAACATGGTGTGACACGATTGGTAGATAACTGGACCCCTTAAGCATGTGGTCAGGGGTTTGATTCCTGACTCATGCATATGAAAGAGCATCTGTTGGGAGAGGTCAACCCCTTAAATGGATCTCAGTATCTCGAGGGATTAGCCTCTGGCTTCCGGCAGGAGGATACCCAGGCTCACCCAAAAAAAAAAAACAATGTTTTGTATGGAGAAAGGTAAAGGGTCAATTTTTACAACTGGACCTCTTTTTTATTCTTCGCTGCGAGAGTTGTGAAGAATTTATGCAATTATTATTATTATTATTATTATTATTATTATTATTATTATTATTATTATTATATAAGGGATATTGGTAGGTTTCAATGGTGTTCGTGAATCAGTTTGGATATGTTTTGAGTCAAAAAAACAATATCCGATAAATTATAAAAAACAAATTGAGGTTTGGTTTAGATTGGATTCATTCTTACATTAAATCAGAACCAATCCAATCTGATGAAAAGTGGTTTGAATTCAATTGAATAATTCGGTTTTTACCAATCCAATAACTATAAAATAAGTCTAAATAACATTAATAGATATAATTGATATAACATACAAAAAA
The DNA here is from genome assembly GCA_030762895.1 of Sophora flavescens. Classification (NCBI taxonomy): domain Eukaryota; kingdom Viridiplantae; phylum Streptophyta; class Magnoliopsida; order Fabales; family Fabaceae; genus Sophora; species Sophora flavescens. The sequence goes on from CM061066.1 coordinate 14,984,486, forward strand.
TTAAAATGTTTTAATAATGAGTATTAATTTTTTGTTTTGAACATTAAAAATAGTATAAAATATTATGTTGCATCAAACTAATAAGTATTATTAGTAAAAAATTAACAAATAATGAAACAATAATGTAAAAACTAGATTAAACATATATTAAATTTTTTACATGCAGTTGGTTCGATTCGATTCGATTTGGTTTTAAAAAAACCTGAAAATCGATCCTATCCGAAAATAAGATAAAAATAATCAATAAACGTTGATTTTATTCGATTTTTTTATTTTTTTATTTTCGATTTTTCTAGATTGATGTATAATGACAACGAGTTTGAACATAGGATGAATAGATAGGTGGCTAAGAGGATATGATGCTGCCATATTGTGGGCCTGTGGCTATTTCTTTAAACCTCGTATGGAAGACCACATGATAGGTAAACTTTCACCGTGTAGACATGATGCACTTTGTTTATCCTGTTTTCATCCTTAATCCAACCAATAACGTTTTGTTTATTATTAGTCTTGTTGTGTCTCTGTATGGCATCTTTGTGTTCTCAATCATGCTATCACTCTTGCTTCCATTGCCTCTTCCATTCCATTACAACCAAACGATTATTCATTTTTATAATCTTACTTTAATCATTTGACCCTTCTATTATCAGTTTCCTCCCTCCTCTCACATCATAATCAATATCAGTGCCCACAAAATAAACCACTTGAATGGTGGTTACTTTATAAAAAAAAAATTGTGATTACTTTATTAGAGTAGAGATTTAAATTGTATTATAGTATAGATATACATTATAAACCAAAGTTAATATATATTATATTATGTATATTAATTGAAATTGTGAATAAGTTGTTGTGCATGTGCCTAACAATCCTAAGCTTGAGGTTTATTCAGCTTGGCTTCCTCTAAAGTCCAGTAAATCGATGTCCAATTGTTTGAACTGTAATGAATCTGAATCAAAATGCTACAAAAAGTTATAACCATGATAAACTATAAAATATAGACTTCCATATATATAAGCTTAATTGATCCATAAGCACACGGAAATTAAAAACAAGTTGACTGAAAAAGATGGACAGAAAGATCAAAGATATTAAACTTTTCTTAGTACATTTTATGTCAAAGCTGGTACTATTATGTAATAGTACTACATATGAGATTTCTATGAAAAATTTTTACACACGGATTCAGAAAAAGAATAAAATGTAGACATTGTCTGTGAATCACTTCCTATTCCTATTTTTGCATCTTATTCTTCAGAAATTTTGCAACATCTCCCATTATGCAGTTAGCTATTATTTCTTGTCAGCTCTTTGGCTCTTTCTCTATCAAATTAACTGCTCTTTCTCAATTACAAACAAATTTATTAGTCATAGCACCCTACCAACCACTCTGGCCAAGTTTACTGAAGATGAACTGAAAATGCTAGCTGATAAGCTGCATGTTACCAAAAAGATCATGGCATGCCCAAAATTACCATATATATGAACATGGTACAACCTTTTCTTTTTCCTTCTTCTATTTATCAAACCTATACGTCGATATCTAGAAGGTAATTTTCGTCTACAGAAAAGATTATTAAAGCAGAATAGCAGATAAGAGATGAACTATCAAAGGAGTTTAAGGTCTGGTTTATTTGGCAATATATGTTCAACTTATAGTACTCCACCAATATCTTTTCAACCCCAAACTAAATCTATGGACCATGTATTTTTTATTTTCAAAAAAGATTCCAGGCAAAGAAATGAGAATGCAGTCCCAAATCTAGATAGTTCATAAGGGTAAGTCACAATGTAACAACACATTATGCATGTCTTAAGAATATTCAAATGTTTAGAATTAATTTGAAAAGAATTGAAGACACAACAGACAGGTGGTGTAATAAATTAAATCCAATTAACATGACATCTCATTGAAAAGAAACAACAAATGCACAAAAGCAGTAGCAGTAACTGAACATAGCAGTTTTTTCATCATAGTTCATTTAACTATGAAAGTACAAGCATTGATCCTTGTTGATCTTGACAAAAGCACATGCTAATAGTCCAACTCCTAGTACTAGGTACCGTTCTATCATTATGTAAACAATTGATTATTATTTTTAATAACAAAAAAGAACTGGGGCTGTGTTTAGTTTCTTAAATACTGGCTCCTATAAGTCTATAACATAACCACGAAATCTAAATCTATGGCACACTGGCACTTGCGTGAAATACAAATTGGTGCCAAAACCAATCCTATAAGGTCAGATAACATGCTAATAGATATATATTGATGATTCATCCTATATATGTTGAAGTCCTCAGCCATGTTGACAAATTCATAACATAATGATTGATAAGGAACGTGATAATGGATATACATTGATGATTGATCCTATACAATGAATGTTACAGTCTCGAGTCATGTTGACAAATTCATAACATAGTGACTGATACTTGATAAGGAACATCTAAGAAAGCCTATTATGCGATTATCAAACGATGCATGCACAATTCTTCAATAAACAAAAAAGAAATTGAAAAAGATGAGGGTCCAAGGAAGTAGTAGCTGACTAGCTGTGGCCCTGGAAAGCTTAATGTAAGTCCTTCCAAACCAGAGAATGCATTGCTGCTCTGTTAAGGCAGCAAGAGCAGGAACAGTCAGGCCCAGAACATGCCAGAACAAAGCCATCATCTGCTCCGTGTACCTGGCCAGGCCCAGACTAGCCAGAACAATAACCAGCCTCACATTAAGTGCACCCTCTGGCAGCAAGTTGCCATTACCCTAACGGCTCAACCTCATTCAACTACTAGGATAGCTGTCAGCAAGATGAGCTTGTTCCATCACCTTAATGCCCCCACTCGGGTAACAAGCTAACACTACCTAACTCGGCTATGTTCTGAAGTCTGTCATATGCTTATAAAGGCTAAGTTGTTTCATGACCCTCTCAATGTGAGGCTTACAAATGCAAAGAAATGTGGGACTTCATTATATGATTCTTTGTTTTTTGAAAGAGAAAAAAAACTATCTTATATGAATTGATTTTGGTACCATTTGCATGAACAAATGTGGTGGACATCAATGGAAACCACTGCCCCGGTTCACCAAAGCTCGGTTCAACTTCTTATCAGCATTGAGGCGGACATCAGGGTTTTAAATTGCGGTTGCGTTCACTGCGGTTGAGGTCATTGCAGCCGCTGCGATGCATAATGCGGCAGCTGCGGCGTGAAACGATTTGAAAAATTCACAAAATGAAAAAAAATCAATTTTTTTTTTGTAATTCTTTATATATCTTTTACTAATGATGTTGTATAGATTTCTATTCATTTTTAAGACATTGTATTATGTTTATGAATAATTTAAACTTAATTTAGTGAAAATAAATTATAAATAAACTTTTAAGCACATATAAGTACAAAATTACAAAGAAGTAAGAAGGTCAGAAACTTAATAGTGCATAAATATATATGAATCACAAATAAAAAGATAGTAGTGTCACACATTGGAATACACCCAGTTGCAATTGTGATTCTAAAATAACGTCACATTGTCACGACTTAGAGATACGTCTTCACTACAAAAAAAAAAGATAAAAGTAAATAAATTAATAAATTTAAAATAATAATAATAATAATAATAATAATAATAATAATAATAATTAACAAATATATGAATCAAAGATAATAAAAATTGAACTTACATGATACTTGTTACCACATGGTAGAATGACGTGGTGGTTCATAACCTCTATTCTCACTTTGGCTATCATCTTGTGTAGCTCCTTGTCCAAAGACATAATCAAAAAATCCACCACTTGATTGTTGATGATAAGGATCTTGATAATTCATTGATGGTTGGTAGTATGAGGGAGCTTGATCACTTGCGTATGTGTTATATGTGTTGAAATAAGGATATTGATAATAAGGTGGATGAGATTGTTGACTACTCTGAGAAGAATCATTAATACCAAAGTCACTAAAACTTTGTGCAATACTAGAAGAGGAAGAATCTTCAAGTGGAACATTTTGTTTTCTTTTTCCTCTCCTAGAATGTGACCCACCTCTGCTGCTTTCGGGTAATGAACTACCAAAAGGAGTCATATCAGTCAAGCTCCTATAATGCCTATTATATGGTGAATCTTGAGATGGATCATTTTGAAATTGCCCATCATCATCACCATCATCATTATCATCACCGCCACCTTCTTAAGCTTCTACATTACCACCCCCATCACCACTATTATTACTTGGTGGACTTAAACCACCACCATCTTCATTAGAATCATCATTATCATCAACAACTTCCACATCTTCATCATTTGTATCCACTAGAGGCAACCATTCTGCATTTTGTACTCCATCTAATAGTGGATCTTCTCTCTCTTCAATCCATGGAGATAATGCATCTTCTTGAAATATATAATCAAGATTGATAGGATTAAAACTTGCTTCAATTTCATCTTGACTTTTTCTCATTTGATGCCTCATTTTCAATTTCATATTGTAGTGCGTGAAGACAAGCTTTTGCAGCTTTTTATACTTCAATCTATTCCTTGTCTTCGTGTGGATATAACTAAATGTGCTCCAATTTCTCTCACAATTTGTGGCTGAAGTTGTTTGGCTAAGAACTTTTATAGCCACATGTTTAAGCTCAGGAGCACATACACCAAAAAAGGACCACCATTCAGCTTTTTAAAGGAGCAACAAAAGGTAAACAAATTATTAGTTATTATATTAAAAAATAAAGTTAAATTTCATTGATTTATAAAAAAAATTATTTTACCTAGATTCATCTTAGACCAAGCTGCTTGAGCTTGAGGGGTACCAAATGTTTCAACCTTATCTCTAAAATGTACTAACTGTGAAATATAACATAATATATCAATACGTAAATATCTTCATTTGATAAATAATGAATTGTAAGTTTAAAAATATAAATATTCATTACTAACCTGGTTCAGAGCTTTAATTTGATCATCGATGTTTCTTTCTATTCTGAAGATGACTCTATTTGTTCCTTCAAACGTTTCTTTATAGACATCATCCCCATATTCAACTCCGTATTGAAATTGCGGATTAAGAAAATAACCTAAAAAGGGATAATATATTATTATGGATGAAAGTATAAATATAAAATTATATGATAAAAATAAATTTATAAATTATATCAACATACCGGCAGAATGAAGATCAGAATGCATGTAATTCCATCGCTTGTCTATTAAATCATTATATCTGGAATGATAACGAGAATTTTGTCTAATTGCTTGTTTAGCTCTATCAATGGCTTCATATATGAAACCCATGGTTGGTTTCTCGTCACCATCAACAAGTATCAAAACTTTTACTAAAGGCTCAAACACCTTCAATATGTCTTGAGACTTACTCCAGAATTCACTGTCATTAACAATTGTTCTTGCTTCATATGACGGTCCATTTTTCGCTTTACCAAATTTAGATCGCCTAAACTCTTCGAAGTTGAACATGTTTCTCAGACCTTGCTTTTGCTGTACAATTGCTTGAAGTTGTAGGAACTGCGTTGCAAATCGGGTAACACCAGGACGGACAATTTCTCTACCTCCAGTATATTTTTTCATGAGATCGACAGTCCATATATGGTTATAGAGAAAATTTGTCACAGTCTTTGCATCAGTTAATAACTTCTGTACATTTTTCTTTTTTCCTATATCCTCCAAGCAAAGATATAAACAATGAGCCGCACAAGCAGACCAATACAAATGAGGCCGCTTCTCCATCAGTTTCTGACCAGCTGCTTTCAGTGCTGCTTCATTATCTATAACCACTTGAACAACAAACTCTTCTCCCACTTCTTCAACAACTTTATCTAATAATTGAAAGTAGTAATCTGTGTTTCTACTAACAACATCAGAAGCATCAATAGATTTCAAGAAAATTGTCTCCTTACTACTATGCACCGAAAAATTCATAATGAGTATGGTTGATACCGTCCGTCCAACCATCACACATTATTGTCACCCCTTTTTCTTTCCATGTACCTCTCAATACGTTCAACCACTTCTTCATTTCCCTATATTCATTCTCTCAATATACATCTGAGATTTCATAAGGGGTCGGACATTTAACCCATTTACCTACCTCAGCAGCTGTAACAATCAAATTATGCAACCAAGGAGAGTTAGCTAAATTCATAGGTAAGCGATCATAAATAAAAAACTTGCTTACTACCTCTCCTAGCTTCCTCCTCAATGTCTTCATGATACCCTTACCGATTTTCGGTTGCTTCATGCTTTTGCTCCTCATAAGATCAATATTTGTAGATCTCAACTCCAGAGTAACATCTTCAGGCCTTTCACCCCCACCAACACTCGCATGAGAGCTCCTCAATGTCTAAATTGTTGCTTGTCTTCCCATTCGCGATGTGATCTAAGGCTTTCTTGTGTAGCAAACCTCATTCGTTCATCAATAAGGTGATCCACATCTTTATCTTCATCTTCTCCTCTCAGGCGTGCTTCAAATTCTTCTTTTCTTTTTTTGGAGTCATTTTTCTTTGCTTTTCCTTCAAGAAGAAGCTTCATCATACCTTCTCTAGCCAATTTGCTCACTCTAGCACAACCAGACACTTGTCCTTTCATATGTGCTATATGTTGTTTCACTCTTGTAATGCCACCTTTTATTATCTTGTGACAAAGTTTGCATTCGATATTGCTACGACTTCCGGCTACTGGGTTTCCAAAATGCCATCCAATATCATCACTCGGAGCACCATCTAATCTTCGTGTAGGAAATTCTTTTCTTGGAGGCATTGTGTATATTTTATACAACATGTTCAATATTTATAAATAAACATCAATCAATAATTCAACCAAACTGACAACTTTAATCTAAACTAGCCTTCAAATTTTTTTTTAATATAAACTAGTAATTAGCAAAACACAGATAATGTAATTAATAATTACAGTAAATTATTTAATACAACAAATCAATTATTAACATATAATTTGAACAATAAATACTAGTTAAACATATACTAAACTAGTAACTAGATTAATATATCAATATATATTTTATTTCCCTCTCAAATTTTCCCTATATTATTCCCAAATCTCAAATAATTTCCCACCTAAAATTTTTGATTAAAAAAAATCCCATCTAAACTAGCCTTAAAAAAAAAAAACTTTAATATAAACTAGTAATTAGCAAAACACACATAATCTAATTAATAATTACAGTAAATTATTTAATACAACAAATCAATTATTAACATATTATTTGAACAATAAATACTAGTTAAACATATACTAAACTAGTAATTAGATTAATATATCAATATATATTTTATTTCCCTCTCAAATTTTCCCGATATTATTCCTAAATCTCAATTAATTTCCCACCTAAAATTTTTGATTAAAAAAAAATTCCCATCTAAACTAGCCTTCAAAAAAAACTTTAATATAAACTAGTAATTAGCAAAACACAGATAATCTAATTAATAATTACAGTAAATTATTTAGTACAACAAATCAATTATTAGCATATAATTTGAACAATAAATACTAGCTAAATATATACTAAACTAGTAATTAGATTAATATATCAATATATATTTTATTTCCCTCTCAAATGTTTCCTATATTATTCCCAAATCTCAAATAATTTGCCACCTAAAATTTTTGATTAAAAAAAAAATTCCGCCCTAAAAAATTTCCCCCACCCAATTTGGTCTCCCCACCCCACCCCACACACACACGACACACACTCTCACTCCACACTTCTATTTTTTCCCCACAGTAACTGATACCTAATTACCTATCCCTCTCTCTCGTCCCTCACCTTTTCTTCTCCCCATGTCCCTCTCTCATCCCTCACCTTTTCTTCTTCCCCTCCTCTGTATCTTTTTTTTCTTCATTTTTCTCCACATCCACACTCACTCAAGTCTCAACCGGTTACCTTCCCTCCTCCTCCGTCACTCGTCCGGCGCCGCAACTACCCACCAGACGACCCATGGGCTCGCGGTTCGCGTTCGCCACTTCGCCCCAAAACCCAGATCGCGGCCCCTCTCGGCCCATCCCCTCTCTCTCAGGCTCGGGCGCTCAGCCTCTCTTCTCTTCAACGCCTCACGAGTCAGTGAGTCACGACCCATGGCCTCCGGTCCTCCGCCTCACGACCCACGGCCTCCACCTCACGACCCTCCTCAGTCACGGACTCACGGTCTCAACCCCTCACCCATGGGGACTAAACCCCACACCTGGAGGACGACGGCACAGCAATGAGCAGAGCAGAGCAAAGCACCAGAGCAAAGGAGGAAAGGAAGATCTTACCTTGGTGTGAAGCTAGTAGATCGGATGATTTGGGATTCTAAGCACAGTGAGGCTTGAGTGCTTGACCACTTGAGCAGATCCACTGATCCAGAGCAAATAAGTGAGACTGAGGAATGACCGAATGAGGTTATATGAATGAGACACTGAGTGAAGCATAAAGCAGAAAATAGATAAAGGCAAAAGCAAAATTTGATCTGAAAAGCAGGTTAGGAGAATCTATACATTTTGAAATCATTTTGTCTGATATGAGAATTTGTTTTTTTGCACCTATGATTTAGTTGAACGGAACTGTTTTGGCTTTTGGGTGTTTGGAACTCTGTTGCGGTTGATGCTGCCGTTACGGCATTACGTTGCGGCCGTTACGCCGTTACGTTGCGGTCGTAACGGGTGATTTTGAATCACACCGCAATTGCGGCCCGATGCCGTTGCGGTGAGTCCCGCAACCGCAATATTGCGGCCGCATTAGCGGTTGCGGACCGCATTTGGAAACCCCGGTGGACACCATTCTTGGCAGACAAGAACCAGTTCCCCTTCCCAAGTCCATCAGCAGCATGCTTCTCAATCATCACTTAGCAAATTCTCTATCTCATCCCAACTCCCACCACAGGGAATAACATGTATGTTTATGAAACAAAAAAGTATTTATTGTAATTCATTATACTCGTTAGAGAAAAATTCGCTGCAATGTTTTAAAAATAGGATTGAAATTGGGCTATGAACAGACTACATATTTGGTTAAAACAGTATCCAATTTAGGGGTTGGGCTAAGGTGCACCACCCATATTTTGCACCACCCAATACACCACCCATATGTGGCAAATTTTGGACCAATCAAAGTGCCACATGGGTTTGGTCAAAATTTCAGACTTTCTAGTTGTATTTTTACTATAGTCAAATATATGAATACAATATATTGTAGTATAGTATATGTACTCTTTGTATTCGCAAATTTAACCCATATTAAAATAATGTTTTTTTTATTAAAAAAACTGATTATATTGCAAAATAATATTTTAATATGAATTAAAATAATGTTCGTTGTCAATAATATTTTGTAATATAATCAGTTTTTTTAATCAAAAAACATTATTTTAATATGAGTTAAATTTGCAAATACAAAAAGCGCATATGTTATACTACAATATACTGTATTCATATAGTTTGACTACATTATAATACAACTAGAAAGTTTGAAATTTTGACCAACCTATGTGGCAATTTGATTGGCCTAAAATTTGCCATATGAGTAGTGTAGTGGGTGGTGTAAAATGTGGATGGTGCACCATAGCCCAACCCCCAATTTAGTTATAGTTTAAACTTTAATCATGAATCAACCATCAATTTAACTGATTAAATTAATATTAATTCTGAGGTTGAAGATATAATTTAAGCTCAATGCTTTTATCTAAATAATGAATCAGTTTTAATTTTTCATCAAAGGGGAAGATGGTTTTTACGATGGTTGTTAAATCAAATATGATAACTCAATGGACGATATAAGAGACATGGCATTTCATCCCGTGAATGAAAATAATGTACTTATCTTGTCAAAAAGAAAATATGGTACTTAGTTGAAGGCAGGTACATTTTTGACTAATAGATATTGCAACCCAACGACTTCAAATATAAATCAAATCTGATAGGATGTATATTAAGAAGTTGATTTATATGCTCACAGTCTTCATATTCAAAAAACTGAACAAAAGAAGTTAGAATAACTTGAGAATTGTAAGTGGGATGAGCATATTATGTCTGGCAAATCAGTAAAGCACAATAACCCAATGAATTCTTTCACATGCCACATCCATTCCAATGTGTTTTCCATACCTGCTATAACAGTGGAACAAATTGTTGGCCACATTCTGCCTATTCCTTAAAATCTCATATGTAAGGCTAGAATTGGCCATTTTCTAATTGCATTTGATGAGTAACATGTGATTACAGCACCTAACAACAACACAACTCTCAACTTGGAGTGGGCAGGCTAACCAAATTGCACCAAACAGACCAGCCCAGCAAACCATGGAGCTGTTCCATCACCTTGGTGCCCCCACTTGGGTCACAAGCTGGCGTTACCCAACTCAGCATTCTGACAACCTTGTCAGAGCCCTTATAAAGAATAAGGTGCTATGTATTCTATCCAATTTGGGATATATAAATGTATAGAAAGACAAAGATTGGTTTAGGAAAGAATTCAAATTTCATATATGACACAGATGTAGTTGTAGCTTGTGTGTCAAACTCAAATAGGAGGATTGACCTCTACCTCATAGCTTTTATTTTATGTGATTATTAAATGATGCACCATTGATAAAACATAAAATAAAAAAAAGGTTATGCCTTTGCATATGCCTGATGTTACTAGCATACCTAAGGTCTTGGAAGTGTGCTTTGCTATGCCTGATGTTACCAGCATACTTAAGGATACAATTACCAGACCGAACTGGTGCAAGCCTTTGCATATTTCATCACCTTAATGCCCCTGCTTGGGTCACAAGTTATCGCTAATTAGCTCGGCAATCATCCGAGTTTGCCACAAGTTTATAAAGGCAAAATTGTTTCATGACTTAACCAATTTGGGACTTACAAATGCGAAGGGAGATAGTTTTATATGGGCCTTTGTATTTTAAGAAGAAGTAAAGAATAATACAATCAGTTGCGGAAGACAAGGTTCATAAAAAGACAACAAATGTACATCAAATATATGCTTTTATAACTCTGTACTTTTGTCTTAATTTAAAGAAAAATGAAATTTACTTATGACATTTTTAAGCTTGTTTAGGCTTTTTAGGGGGGGAAAACAGTTTTAAGAGAAGTTGAATTTTCTAGTTTATCGAAAAAAACTTATTTTTTTTCAAAAGGAAAATAGAATTATTTTTATTTTTTTTACAAAATTATTCCTTTAAATTTTGAAAAATGGTCACTACTATCCTCACATTTTTATCAAACAAATTATTATATTTAGTTATTTTGAAGCAAATATTATGAATATAATAATTGAAAATATATTATTAATTTTTAACATGTTTAAACAAATATACTTTTTTTATTCAAACATATTTTTCAGAAAGCTTTTGATTGCCTTTATTATAATTTCATAAATTGAAAAATCACTTTTTAGACTTGCCAAATGTAAACTATTTCTGGTTTTACTTAAATTACTTTTTTCAAAACCATTTTTGGAGGACATTTTTTTTTTTAAGTTTGAATTAACGGACCCTTAATCTGTGATGGTTATTGTTCCCGTGCTGTTTTTCTAAGAGGATATTGGTTTTTCTGTTTTTGTTTGAGTAAGGGAAAATGTCTATGACACATACAAACAATAACAACAAAAAAACAAGTCTAATGCCAAACAGGCCATTGACATTTGGATTGGGTAGTCTTCAAGTCCAAACCCATAACTTATTTCCTGAGGATAACCACATAACATGTTAATGAATAGACACTGATAAATGAAATTGATCCTATATCTTGCAAATCCTCGTCATGGGAGCCACACATTGACTCAAATTCATAACATAGTGTGATACTTGATGAGGAGGAACATGTTGCATTCAAAGAATGCCACTTAACATGTAGTTGAAGTAATTTGTAGTTTTGGTTTTGATATAATAATGTGGTTGGACGTTGTTTTTGTTTCTCCATTCAAGGTAGGTCCTGAGATTTTGACATGTGATAGTAAGTTTGTAGGTTTTTTCATTAATTAAAAATAAACACCTAAATTATTTTTTAATAATTAACAAATTTAATGCCATGTGGCATTTTAAAAAAATATTTATTTTTAAATTTTATTTTTTAATCTTTTCTGAATTTTATTTTTTATTTAAATTTTTTTAACCTCTTAATTTTCTTTGCCTCATTTAAAAAAAAAAGAAGGCATGCTGCTGACATGGTGATTTCGTCTGCCAGCTAAACACTTAACGGAGTTGACTGATGGTAGAGACTAATTGCAAATTTTTAAAAGTTAAAAGTAAACAAAGCAAAGAAAAAAGATAGGGACAAAAAACAAAAGTGACATATTTTTCAGGGATCAAAATGTTCATTAAGTCAAAAATAAACATTAAATAAAAAATATTTTTTAATTAAGGGTTCATAAATAAATAATTCGAACTAAAATGACTCAGTAGCAAATAAGGAAGAAATCTCAGATGACCTGGTCAACTGGTCACAGGTTAGAAGGGGTTACAACTTATGCAAATCCAATGGTCAGAATATGATCATTGTAACATCCCGATTTTTCGCTGCTTTCTAATATCGGAAATTTATATAAATACGTTTATATTTTATCCGAGACTTAGAAAATGTTTTAAAATAAACCGAAACCTTATTCCTACTCTACTTAATGGTAGAATTACGATGGAAATTTAGGTTGAAAAGTCAGGCGAAACCCGGTCTGTGAATTTTACTGACAGTATGGTTATACTGATAAAAAAAAACCTAATTTTGACTCGTGAATGAAAAACTTAAGGTTTTTATTTTATTTCCTACGATTGTGGATTTTTAGAATTATTTCATTAAAAGTGAAATAATATACATTTTACGGGCGTTATGTTTAATTGGACGAACGACGGAGCTGATTGGGGGAGTTTCGGAACTCGATAAGTGGATAAACCCAAAGATCTTTTATGAATGAGTCATCCATGTGAGAGGATTAGTGTGACATAAGGTTATGTTGGCAATTTTTGATAATTGCATTTTGATCATTAAACTTTCTCTTAATTTCATTTTGGTCCCTAAACTAGTTTCATTATACTCTAAGTGAAGTGGATCAATTTTGGTTCTTCAAAACCATTTTGTGCTGCGGTTTTGAGGCCCAATATCATGGCTAAGATGTTGTTCTCCATGAAGCCATTTTTCACTCTTAAACTTACCTAGGTTTTATTTTTTCTTAAGCTATTTCATGATTGTAAACAAGTGAAGCTTGTTGGACTTTTTCCAAGCCCATGCGCAAGCCCATGGCCATTTTTCCTTGGTCCATAAATTCATTAAGACACTTGAAGACTTTAGCTTCTTCATTACTCTTCTATCATCTCCTTCATTTCTTAACTTTCATTAAGCTTCCATAAGCTAGTTTGTGAAACAACTTGGTGATATCTTGCACTTTTTTCCATTTCCAAGAGGTAAACCTTATTCTCTTTACTCAATCATGATCATGTTCTTCAAGAAATTTCATGATTCAATGTCTTGTTCATCCATGTTCATCATTTTCAATTCCTAGATCTAGAAACTTTGAAATTTTCTAGAAAATCATAGAAAAATCCTAAAAATATAAAACCAAATTCTATGATCTTATAATCATCTATATATTCATAATCCAAGAGTTTGTTGCAAACAAAGTTTTCCTCCCTATTTTTTACTTCATGGCCGAAACCTTGCTTTTTGGGTGGAGGAGATTTTGTTTATTTTCTTTAGCAAGTGAATTTGGATTTCATCTTTCCATATCAGGTATATGTTGGATCCAAAGTGTTGTATCAAAATCAAACCTCTAGCCTATTTTGTGTGTCATGGCCGAAAATATGTTTTTGAGGGATTAGAATATTTTTGTTTCAATCTTTGTTGTTAATCACTAATCCTATGTCTTAGGTATTAAGGATCATTAATCCAAGGACTTAAGAATTTTAGAAGTTTTTAGACACAAAAGCTCATCATGGTCGTGACCTATCCTTAGTGTATAGGTGATTGTATTTGTTTGATTTTGATTGGTTGATTGTGGCTTGTTGAAGGATAAAGAATTGTACCGTGTACGTGTGTCAACGATTTCCGGATTCGCGGCAAAGTTTTTAATCGGAAGTTAAGTTATTCGAGAGGTAAGAGGGGATTTTCTGAGGGATTTTTCCGATGGCTACGTGCTATTAGTTGTTGTCTGTATTGTTTATATGTGGTGTTTGTTTAAGTTGGGTTATTTTTATCTGCGATGGTTTATCTACACTTAATTGTTTATTTGCAGTTATATATTATAATATTGTGATGCATGATCTGTCTGGGAATATTGCTATGATGTTGTTATTGATTGTTGTTTGAGAAGCCTGACAGTGGTCAATGCCCAATCAATTAACCAGATAAAAGCTTTAAGAAGCTTTATAAATTATATTCAATGTTTAACGGTGAAATATTGGAATATAATATTGATGAAAAATATTATTTGGAAAAAACAAGAAATGTTGGAATATATTATTATTTTAATGATTTATCAGTGTAAGAGTGAACTATGAGTCACAGTGAGGATGTAACCCTGAAATTATTTTTACACTGCTAATTTTTACGTAATAAATTCCGTTATATTATAAAAAGTTATTTTATGAAATTAATTTTCGAAATAACTTAATTATGATTTTAGAAAAATATTTAAGTGGAAAAGTTTAAGAATTGACTTAAATGACTTTAAAAATGCTAGACGACGGTAATTTGGAAAAGTATTGACGATAAGAAATTATAAAATGACAGTACGTGTCTTAAACCAAGATTGGGCCTTAAGTGACTCTCTTTTTGAAACATAAAGAAAATATTTCAAGTAATTAATGATTTTACAAAGGAAATTCCAATTTTGAAATGATTTTTCAGAATCAAGTTTTACTCAACGACGGTGTTTCCGACAACTTGGATAAGTTTCGGAAGTTTTGTTTTGATTTTGTGTTTCACAGAATGAAAACGGTGTTAACGTTGAAATTTAAACCTAGTATCCGAGACGTCGTGATACCGGCGTTTTGAAATAAAAGCACGAAGATCTTTGATCCGTGTTACGTTGTTATGGACTTTGTGTCCTATTCACGTTGTAATGAACGTTGTTAATGGTGAATATTGTTTTCTATCACCATGAACCTAAGACTGATTTCAAGGTCTAAAGGTTTTGTGACTGAGCACTCAGACTTTGTGTCCTGTGTTAACGTTGAAAAATCTAACACGTTGAAAATTACGAATAGTCGTAAGCCATCTTGAGCTTCGACAAAAGAAGAATGAACACAAATAAAAATGACGAGAACATAATGTGTTATATGCATTCATTGGCAGACGTGCCCACGTTCTTATGTATGATGCCTTGACGATAAGGTATTTGTGCTACGCTGTTATGTATGGTACTTTAATAAATAAGGTATTCGTGCTACGTTGTTATGTATGGTACCTTAATAAATAAGGTATTCCATGCCAAGTTGTGCCGAAAATACCTGGCAATCGAGCTTGATCAGCTCATTTACATGGTTTTGGGATCTCCGGGGATTAAGTGAAAAGTCAGATGTTAAAAGTTGAAGTGTTCATGCATTTGTTTTCAAAAGACGGTGATCGGGTATGAAACCCGGTGATAGGCTACTTGTTTATTTATAGAAATGTATATGTATATATGTTTTCTTTTGTGTTGCACATGTAGTTATCGTGTTAAATCCATGTATTGGTTTCTCACTCTTGCATTATTCTGTTTGGATTTTCTCTGTTGTGCTCTATATTGGGGAGTTCAAATGAACCGCTCAGGGGATATGATGTATACAAGAAGAAGGTTCCTTAGTTCGGGGCATGCCGATGTTTATTTGCTACTATTATGTCTGTCTTATAGGTGTGACCAGCTTAGGTTTTATTTTTCGTATGTTGCTATTTTTCAATAAGGACCTATACTTATAAAGGTCAAGGTGTGAAAACAGTAGGATGCAATATAGTTGTATGATGTTACATATATATATATATATATATATATATATATATATATATATATATATATATATATCTATCTATATATGGTTATACTTACGTTGTTGTTGTGGTTGTCGAAAAGAAAAAGAAAAAAAATATTTATCACCGTTTTGAGAGATGATAACAACTTAAGAAAATATTATTTTCCGAAAGCAACCAGTGAATTACTTTTATTTTATTTCCGCACGTGTTTACGAAGTAATGCCCAAGGGGGTGTTACAATCACACCAGGGGAAGCAAATTACACCCCATTTTGTGGGGTGCATTGAAGACACGGCCCTGAAAGAATATGTGGATAATGACTTTTAGTATGTGAAGTGGAATTATCTTAAGTTCTTAACTCATTTTCTCCGGATGGTACTAGTTGCTCCATGGTGAAGTATTTGCACATACACTCCAACCAATAGGGATCTCAAGCATCGATTAGGCTCATAAACTCTATTGGGCCAAGTTCGAAACCAGACCAATTGGGTGGACCGAACTTATTGGGCCATGAACGATCTACACCTTCTAGCTTAGGTAATAAAGAGAAGTTGACCAAGCTATAGTCAATAAGATTAGAAGGGTTTAGTTAAGCTTATTAGGTCTTGCAAAGTCCAGTCTTCTCACGTGGGCAAAGTCATGTTTATGCATTGATAAAAATGATACTTAATGAGAAACACATAGTTTTAAGAAAATTGAAAACAGAGATGGTTCAAGCAACATATGGTCTTAGAAATGCGCTCACTTTTACTTATTTACTCAGCCATTTATTTATTTACCCTCCTTTCTTCTCAATTGGGGTTTACGGGCACCGCTGCTCTGTTAAGTCAGTCAGAGAGAGTTATCCCTATTCCGTGCAGCTAGAATCAAAGTCAAACCACTTAAGAGGCCTGATAGTGATGCCAAACTTTCAATGCCCCACATAATGAATTCAAGGCTTGCAGTTCAACCCAATCAACTTTTGGAGAAAGAGGCTAGTAAAGAGTGCAACTACCAGCCCAACCCAGCAAAGCTAGTGCTTATTCCATAATCTTAATGCCCCCAGTTGGTTTACAAGCTAGCGCTACCTAGCTTGGCATTTTTTGAAGTTTGTCCGAGTCTTATAAACAGTAAGTTGTTTCATGATGTACACAATGTGGGACTTTATACGCAAGTCCTTTAAGGCTCGAAGCTTTCCAGGTGATTAATTAGGGATGGAGTATCACAAGGTGTGGAGAGAAACACCAAAGAATGATTAAATCAAGCTTTAGTGTATGCGTCATTGCTTGATCTTTTCTCGAAAGTAAATGTTTAAAATCTACCAATATTTAAAGTCGACCATAGTCCCATCAAAGTTTGTTTACAACGTGAAGCAATGTGAAAAATGTGAGAACATATTTTCATATTTGATGAGTTTTAGACTAAGTAAGATAGGTGTAAAAATATAGCCATGCAATGTTGGGCGAGTTCATTGGGATCTATAACAGAGAAAATTAAATTGTGTCGGTCGGAATTGGACTTATGGAATGGGCAGATTTTTAGGTACCTATAAAAAACTATAGCAAAGAAACAAAAGATTCTAAATGATCTTATATCTGTATCTTAAATAGAAGATGTGTTGGACGAAATCGAGGTAATTGAACATGAGCTCGGTGACCTATTGGCATATGAAGAGGTAATGCGGGCTCGATGTAACATCCCTGACTGCTTTATGGATTGCCGACTGTCCCCACAAACCAACACGGGTCTTTTCAGTATGCTTTGTCCTCACTCACACGCTTCCTGGGAAAACTTCCCAGGAGGTCACCCATCCCAGAATTGCTCCCAGTCGCTTAACTGTGGAGTTCTTAAGTGATGGGCTCCCGAAAAGAAGATGCATCTTGTTAGTATAGGTAGTACCAACCAATTCTTATAAGCCTTCCTCAACTGTATAGTCCCATACCTACACAGTCTCAGGATCCCTCTCATTCGGGTGTGTAATCGGTTCATTCATGTGTCCCTCCGCCTAAAAGTCTGCCAAGAGCCGCTCCTTGTCTGTGCCTTCTTGCACCGGCGACCACTCCCCGCCCTCGTCGACACCCGGGTGTTACACTCGAGCTATGTGGCTTCAACACGGTGATCAAAATGCCACATTTGTCCATCAAAGAATTCATTAGGTTGAATTATATTACTGGCGATGTTTGGATAAAGTATATGGAAGAAGAGTATATTGCATAGGCAATTAATAATTTTTTTATCATATGTTTTCATCAGATTTTATCTATAATGTTGAAGATTTTGCACAAGTTATTCCAAGAAAAATTACTCAGGATATGCAATATTTTCTTATCCAATAGTTTACAAGAGAAGAAATGATCAAAGCTTTGAAACAAATGAATCCAACTAAAGCCCTTGGCCAAGATGGGAAGTTTGTTGTCATTAACCCAAAATGTTTAGGACTAGATGTACTCACAACAATATTGGATATTCTAAATCATGGAGCTAAACCTATTGTAGGAAAAAATCACGGTGCTTTTATTTAAGAAAGATTAATAGTTGGCAACAGATTAATAGATTTCGAGTCATTCCACCTTTTGAGGAAATAAAATCTTGGTAAGAAAAGGTACATCACATTGAAACTTCATAAGGCAAAACCTTGTGATTGATTGAGTGACATTTTTTTTGTAAGTGGTGCTATAGAAAATAGGCTTTTTGAACACTTAGATTGACGTCATTATGTGGTGCAAGGTTGTAAATTGCCATCGCATTGTATTTACTGCAATCGCGGACAATTGCGGGAAAATACGGTCGATACGTGATAAGCCTCTAGCTTATCTAGTTTTATAGCTAGAAAGGTTAGGGTTTTTATGCCTATTGAGCGATTTAACCTTGCTAATTACCCAAATTTGGCTTCTTTTGTCTCTAAGAAATAATTTGAGTCACTTAGGTTAGGATTAGGACATTTTGGTTATTTATGAGTCAATAAAGCATTAAAATACTACTTTTATGTTTCAGGTTAAAAATGAAGCTTAAGGGAACAAGGAAACTTGAAGAAAACAAGCTAAAGGCAAATAAGAGTGTCTCGCCTCGCGAGACAATGCTCGCCATGCGAGCCAGAGCTACAGACTGAGCAGGAATTGCACATATTTAGGCTTGCCCCGAGAGCAAAGGTTCACCTCGCGAACCAGACATAGGGAATCTGTAACTTCTCTGTCTCGGCCCGCGAGTCAGCCCTCGCCTCGCTAGCATTCATAATCCAGATGGAGCCAAAATCAAGTTTTCGCCTCGCGGACGCTGATTCAGAAAATTATAAATAACTTGTTTTGGAACAGTTTAGGAATCCGAATTTTAACCTATTTTCCTTGTTTCTCTTGGAGCTGTGTCTCCCCTAGTTTGATTAGGATTGTTACAGTTGTAATGAATTCTCTATTCTCTTTTGATTTGATTTCGATTGCTATGAGGAACTAATCCTCTTTTCTGAGGAAACGATGAAGTCGCTCATGACGGCATAGTTAATTCAAGTGGTGATTTCTTATTCCCTTCTCTTAATTTCTTGTTTCCTAATTCTGATTTTTTATTGAGTTAATCACAAGAGCCCGTGTTTAACTAGTCAAGCGGGATGAGTCTAAGAGGAGATTCGCCCTTTAGGACTTGGGTTAGGAACACCAATTGAGTATTTCTAGAGATAGAGGAGGAGGTTTGTGCAATCGTTATAAGGAACCAAGGGCTTAATGAATCTAACTTGTGGGTTGTTGGATCAAGAGATAGGGAATTTGTATGCTTAGGTATGTCTTTTTGTGCTCGAGAGAGGCATTAGGATAATTAAGGGTTCCTGATTGGCGAAGAAATTGAACTTAGGGATAAGAAGGTAATCACTTGGGTAGTATGCATGATTGGGTAGGTGGATTCGTGACCTTAGAATTCCAATCCTTAATTGAATCTTGTTTGCATTTGCTTTAATTAATTGATAATTGTTAAATTGCTTGATAAATATTTTTATCCCAACAACCTTGATAATTGACTTGGTCAAATTGTTTGAATTCCCTTGAATTTTGGATTAATTGGTCTTTCAATCCATGAGTTCGACCTCGGTAATACTTACCGTGTTTCTTTATTACTTGCTTTGATCCGCTACACTTGTTGGAGTCCCATCAATATGGCCGCAATTGCAATCGCGAGGTTTCGATGGCCTACAAAACCAACACGTTGCGGCCCTAACTACGATCTCACATTAAAATCAATATCAGTATCCACAAAATAAACCACTTGAATTATGGTTACTTTAAAAAAAAGTAAATAAATTTAATAAATAAAAGGCTTAATTGCACTTTTCGTTTCTTAACTTTTTAAATTATGCGATTTTGGTCCCTAAAAAATTTTAATTACACATTTCGTCCCTCGACTTTTTCAGTTGTCTGATTTTGGTCCCTAAAAAATTTAATTGTACATTTTGTGCTCTAATTTGTTGAATTGTGAAAAATCAGTCCTTCCGTCGATGTCCAGTCAATGTGTAGTAATGACTGATTTTGCACAATTTTACAAATTAAAGGACTTAATGTGCAATTAAAAATTTTTAGGAATAAAATCACACAATTGGAAAGGTTGAGGGACGAAAAATGCAATTAAAATTTTTTAGGGATCAAAATAGTACAATTGAAAAAATTGAGCGACGAAAAGTGCAATTAAGCCTAAGAAAACAATTTTTTGTAGGGAGAAAGGTAAAACGTCAATTTTTTACAACTGGACCTTTCTTTTTTTCTTCGCTGCGAGAGTTGTGAAGAATTTGTGCAAAGATTATTATTATTATTATTATTATTATTATTATTATTATTATTATTATTATATAAGGGGTATTGGTGGGTTTGAATAGTATCCGTGAATCACTTTGGATCGGTTTTGAGTCAAAAAATCATCCGATAAAAAATAAAAACAAGTTGAGGTTTGGTTGAGATTGGATTAATTCTTACATCAAATCCGAACCAATCCAATCTGATGAAAAGTGGTTTGAATTCAATTGAATAATTCGGTTTTTACCAACCCAATAACTATAAAATAAGTTTAAATAACATTAATAGATATAACATATTGAGTTTGTATTTGAAAGAATATGTGGATAATGACTTTTAGTATGTGAAGGGGAATTATCTTAAGTTCTTAACCCATAACTCTCTCTCTAGATGGCACTAGTTGCTCCGTGGTGAAGTATCTGCACATATACTCCAACCAATAGAGATCTCAAGCGTCGATTAGGCTCATAAACTATATTGGGCCAAGGTCGAGACCATATCAATTGGGTGGACCGAACTTATTGGGCCATGAACGATCTACACCCTACTAGCTTAGGTAATAAAGAGAAGTTGAACAAGCTATGTTCAACAAGAATGGATGGGGCTACTTAAAAGCTTATTAGGTCTTGCAAAGTCCAGTCTTCTACGTGGGCAAAGTCATGTTTATGCATTGATAAAAAATGACACTTAATGAGAAACACGTAGTTTTCGGGAAAATTGAAAAAGGAGATGGTTCAAGCAACATATGGTCTTATAAGTGCACTCACTTTTATTTATTTACTCAGCCATTTATTTATTTACCCTCCTCTCTTCTCAATTGGGCTTTACAGCACCGCTGCTCTGTTAAGTCAGCTAGAGAGAGTTATCCCTACTCCTAAGAGGCTAGTAAAGAATGCAACTACCAGCCCAATGCAACTACGCTAGTGCTTGTTCCATCATCTTAATGCCCCCACTTGGGTCACAAGCTAGTGCTACCTAGCTCGACATTCTTTGAAGTTTGTCCGAGGCTTATAAACAATAAGTTGTTTCATGATGTACACAATGTGGGACTTTAAACGCAAGTCCTTTAAGGTTTGATGCTTTCCAGGTGATTAATTAGGGATGGCGTATCACGGGTGTGGAGAGAAACACCAAAGAATGATTAGATCGAGCTTTAGTGTCTCGCGTTATTGGTTGATCTTTTCCCAAAAGTAAATGTTTAAAATATTCTACCAATGTTTAAAGTCGATCATAGTCCCATCAAAGTTTGTTTGCAACGTGAAGCAATGTGAAAAATGTGAGAACAAATTTCCATATTTGATGAGTTTTAGACCAAGTAAGATGGGTGTAAAATATAGCCATGTAATGTTGGGCGAGTTCATTGGGGTCTATAACAAAAAATTAAATTGTGTCGGTCGGAATTGGACTTATGGATGGGCAGATTTTTGGGTACCTGCCAAAATCTAAAGCAAAGAAACAAAAGATTCTAAATGATCTTATATTTGGATCTTAAATAGAAGATGTGTTGGACAAAATCGAGGTAATTGAACATGAGCTCGGTGAACTATTGGCATATGAAGAGGTAATGCAGGCTCGAGCTATGTGGCTTCAACACGGTGATCAAAATGCCACATTTGTCCATCAAAGAATTCATTAGGTTGAATTATATTATAGGCGATGTTTGGATAAAGTACAAGGAAGAAGAGTATATTGCATAGGCAATTAATAATTTTTTAGCATATGTTTTAATCAGATTTTGTCTATAATGTTGAAGATTTGCACAAGTTATTCCAAGAAAAATTACTCAAGATATGCAATATTTTCTTATCCAACAGTTTACAAGAGAAGAAGTGATCAAATCTTTGAAACAAATGCATCCAACTATAGCCGTTGTCCCAGATGGGAAGTTTGATGCCCTTAACCCAAAATGTTTAGGACAAGATGTACTCACAACAATATTGGATATTCTAAATCATGGAGCTAAACCTATTGTGGGAAAAAATCACGGTGCTTTTTATTTAAGAAAGATTAATAGTTGGCAACAAATTTATAGCTTTCGAGTCATTCCACTTTGTGAGGAAATAGAATCTTGGTAAGAAAAGGTACATTACATTGAAACTTATGAGGCAAAAACTTGTGACTGATTGAGTGGCATTTTTTTTAAGTGGTGCTTTAGAAAATAGGCTTTTTGAACACTTGGATGGACGTCATTATGTGGTGCAAGGTTGTAAAGTGTGGTCGCGATTGTGTTACAGTTGTGTTGCATTTATCACAATCGCGGACAATTGCGGGAAAATGCGACCGATACGACAGCAATTGCAATCGCGTTTTTGATTCGGTGGCCTACAAAACCAATAAATTGCAACTCCAATTACGGTCACATACCTTTATTTAAAACCCTGATGTGGTGTGTTTCAACACTATCCTTTTTTATCGTATAAGTTTTAAGCCATCTCAAGGGATCAAACAAGGTGATCATTTTTATTTAATTTCTTCTTCCTCACTCGCCCATCACCAACTCATAAACCCAACCATTATCATGTTTTCATCCTTAATCCAAACCAACGACGTTTTGTTTATTATTAGTCTTGTCGTGTCTCTGTATGGCATCTATGTGTTCTCAATCATGTTGCCACTCTTGCTTTCATTGTTTCTTACATTCGATTACAACCAAACGATTATTCATGCTTATAATCTTCCTTTTTTTGTTGGTGGATTTATAATCTTCCTTTAAGCCTTTGATCCTTCACGTGCTATAATTAGTTTCCTCCTCCCTCCTCTCACATTAAAATCAATATCAGAATCCACAAAATAAACCACTTGAATTGTGGTTACTTTAAAAAAAATAAATAAATAAAAGACTTAATTGCACTTTTCGTCTCTTAACTTTTCAATTGTGTGATTTTGGTCCGTCACAAATTTAATTGCACATTTATTTCTTTAATTTTTAGAATTGTGCAAAATCGGTCCTTCCGTCGATGACCAGTTAATGTGTAGTAAGGACTGATTTTGTACAATTTTACAAATTAGAGGACTTAATTTGCAATTACAATTTTTGAGGGATCAAAATCGTACAATTGAAAAGGTTAAGGGACAAAAAATGCAATTAAATTTTTTTAGGGATCAAAATCGTACAATTGAAAAAGTTGAGGGAGGAAAAGTGTAATTAAACATGAATAAAAAACAATGTTTTGTATGGAGAAATGTAAAGGGTCAATATTTACAACTGGCCTCTTTTTTTTCTTCGTTGCGAGAGTTGTGAAGAAATTGTGCCGTTGTTGTTATTATTATTATTATTATTATTATTATTATATTATATAAGGGGTGACATTAGTGGGTTTGAATGGTGTTCGCGAATCAGTTTGGATTTGTTTTGAGTCAAAAAATCATCGGATAAAAAATAAAAAAAAATAAAATCTGAACCAATCCAATCGAATGAAAAGTTGTTTGAATTCAATTGAATAATTCAGTTTTCACCAACCCAATAACTATAAAATAAGTGTAAATAACATTAATAGATATAATATATAACATATTAAAAATTAAAATGTTATAATAATAAGTATTAATTTTTTGTTTTGAACATTAAAAATAGTAAAATTAAAAGATTATGTCCCATCAAACTTAAGTATTTTTAGGAAAAAAAACACCAAATAAAAAAGCAATAATATAAAAACTAGAACAAACAGGTATTAAATTTTTATATACGATTTAGTTTGATTTGATTTGGTTTTAAAAAAAGAATCTGAAAATCGATCCAATCTGATCGATTTTCATAAAATAAGATTAAAAAATAATCAATAAACATCAATTTTATTCGATTTTCAATTTTTTTTCATTATTGATTTTCGATTTTTCTAGATTGATTTATAAGACCACGAGTTTGAACATAGAATGAGAATAGATAGGAGGCTAATTCTTCAAATCTCATATGGGAAGGCCACATGATGGAAAAAGAAAAAAAAGAAATTGAAAAAGATAATGATCCTACCAAGTAGTAGCTGGTCTCAAGGAAGCCATAAACCTCTAATGGCCTTAACCCCAACTCCCGGGAGCAAACAGACCTTGTTCCATCAATGAAGTCCTTCCCGAGCCAGAGTATGCATCGCTACTCTGTTAAGGCAGCAAGAACACTTCATGCTCCATGTACCTGGCCCAAGCCCAGACAAGCCTCACGTTTATGCCCTCTGGTCTCAAGGAAGCCATAAACCTCTAATGGCCTCAACCCCAACTCCCGGGAGCAAACGGACCTTGTTCCATCACCCTAATGCCCCCACTTGGGTCACAGGTTAGTGTTATCCAACCCAACGATCCGACACGCTTGCCAGTGCATTTATAAAGATTGAGTTGTTACATATTCTAGCCTATGTGGGACTTAGACTGATTTAATTAGTTTCTCACGATTATGACCCCTAGATTAATTAGAATCTCAATCTTGTATGTAAGATAATTAATCTGTGAAGTGATTCTTCTCCTGCTGCTTTTCTTTGTTTATCAGACAGCTTTTGCCTTTTGTTTGGGGAATGGAAAATCTATGACACGTAGTACAGGTAATATAACCAAAAAAACAAGTCTAATCACTAATGGCATTAGGTGGATGATTTGAGGCTGAAATTAAAATTGGTATGATTAGGTAGTATATATAGGTCTACATGGCCAAAACGTTATCTCCCATGGAAAACCAGAGAACATTTTACACTTTGTAATTATAGTTGCAATTCCGTTATGTTAGTTTAGTTAGTTATAACTAGTTGCAATTATGTTATGTTAGTTAACTCTATAGCTGTTATATATTTGGTGCTCATGTAAAGTTTTATTCATTCAATTCAATGAGGAAGTTTTAACCTTCTTGATGGGACTCAATGAACATTTCTCAAATGTTCGAGGGCAGATCCTTGCTATGGAGCCCTTTCCATCGATTGAGAAGGTATTTGCTCTTGTTCTTCAAGATGAACAACATAGAGCAGTTACTGCAATGACCTCAGCTGAAACTCAGGTTGCTTTTGCTGTCAAGCAACAATCCAATGTCAAAAATTTCAGTAATGGTAAGAAAGAAAGACCTACTTGTACTCACTGTGGACTCATTGGCCATACTGTGGATAAGTGCTACAAGATTCATGGATATCCTCCAGGATATTCCAAGAACAAGCCCAAGAATTCTGGAAAGGCTGTGGTTAATCAAGTCACAACTCAACCTTCAGTTCCCTTATCCTCTAATCAGTGCCAGTGGTTAATTTCTCTTTTGTCATCACACACACAAACAAATCACACTGACATCACAGAGCTAGACCCTCCTTCAGGTTTGGTTCTATCAGCTGTTTCATCAAATTCAAGAATTCATCCTAGTTATGATTCTAAAAGTTCTTGGATTTTAGACTCAGGGGCCACATGTCATATAGCATGCTGTCTAAATCTCTTTGATAGTCATAAACCTGTTAGTAATTTCCATGTTACTTTGCCTGATAATTCCACCATACCTGTACATTCTGTTGGTACAGTGCTTTTAAGTTCCAAACTTACCTTACACAATGTTCTTTACATTCCTAGTTTTCATGTTAACTTGATTTACTCGGTGCCTTATTGTCTTCAAATGACATTACAATCAAATTCTTACCTAATACTTTTCTGTTTCAGGACCACAGCAGCTCGATGATGATTGGGAAGGGTGACTTACTTCAAGGACTTTATGTCTATAAGTCTTCTCCCATCCACAATCGTGCTTCTGTACCTATTCCTACACATAATAAAATTTGTACGTCTTCAATTCCTTTAGTAAATAAAGTCTCAATTGCCACTTGGCATGCTAGGTTAGGTCACTTGTCAAATAAAGCTTTGCAATTAGTGAATAGCAAATGCCAATTATCCTTACAAAAATCTGATCTTGTTCATGATTGTAACATTTTTCCATTAGCTAAACAAAGAAGAATTCCTTTTGTGTCTCACAATCATTTTTCAGATTCTGTGTTTGATCTTGTCCACTGTGATATATGGGGTCCCTATCACACACCTACACATGATGGCAAAAGATTTTTTTTAACCATTGTTGACGACCATAGCAGGTTTACATGGACATATCTGATACAGTATAAGTCAGAGGCACCAAAACTGATTCAACAGTTCTTCACTATGGTAGAAACACAGTTCAAAACTACTATCAAACAGTTGAGGTCAGACAATGCCAAAGAACTAGCATTGACAGAATTCTTGCAATCCAAAGGAACACTACATCAATTCAGTTGTGTTGAAAGGCCTCAATGAGAACTCTGTAGTTGAAAGGAAGCACCAACATTTACTGAATGTGGCTAGGTCACTCTTCTTCCAATCCAGAGTTCCAATTCTGTTTTGGGGAGAATGCTTGAAGGCTGCTACTTTCTTGATCAACAAAATTCCAACTCAAAATTTGAAGAAACAATCTCCATTTGAGATATTGTATCAGAAGCAACCAAACTTGAAAGACTTAAAGGTTTTTGGATGCTTGGCATTTGCATCAACCTTGCCATCAAAAAGGGACAAATTTACTGCTAGAGCTACACCATCTGTCTTCATTGGTTATCCAATAGGGTATAGAGGATATAAACTCTATAACTTACAAACTCATACTATGTTCATATCAAGAGATGTCATTTTCCATGAACACATATTTCCTTTTCACACAATTCCACAAACATCCTCTCAACTACCTGACCCTTTTCCCAACCTAGTCTACCCAAAACCAATCCTAGACCACTGTCCAAATACACCAACAGCACCTATAATGAATCATGAACCGATTCCAGAAACAGAACTTGACCAAAGTCCACCCAATCCACCTCAAATTTCTGAACCTGAACCTAAAAATGTAACCAATCCTAATCCACCCCCTAGAAGATCCACTAGATCATCTAGGCCTCCAACATACCTTCAAAACTATCAATGCAACTCAACCTCTCATTATCCAATCACCAATCACATATCCTACCACAAACTTTCTTCCAATTACAGAAACTTCATCATGCAAGTCTCTGCACCTTATGAGCCACAATTTTATCACCAGGCTGCAAAGTTTCCTGAGTGGCATGGTATCGGTGTCTCAACCACTCACGGTTGATAACTACAACTCTTGGAGTCGTTCCATGACAATGGCACTTGATGCCAAGAACAAACTCATGTTTGTTGATGGTTCTCTTCCTAGACCTGATGGTCAAGATCCTCATCTTCTTGCTTGCTGGAAGCGCAACAACAGTATTGTAAGTTCTTGGATCCTTAATTCAGTTTCTAAAGATATGGTTGCTACTCTGCTGTATTGTCCCTCTGCTGCAGCAATTTGGACCAATCTTAAAAACAGATTTGCTCAACAAAATGGCCCCAAGATTTACAAATTAAGAAAGGAGCTTAGCAGTGTTGCTCAAGGTGATCTTTCTGTACATGAATATTTCACCAAACACAAAGCAGTTTGGAAAGAAATATATGATTTTAGGCCTGCTTGCAATTGTGTGTGTGGAGGAGCTCGTGAGATTTTGGAATTCATTCAACATGAGGAAGTTTTAACCTTCTTGATGGGACTCAATGAACATTTCTCAAATGTTCGAGGGCAGATCCTTGCTATGGAGCCCTTTCCATCGATTGAGAAGGTATTTGCTCTTGTTCTTCAAGATGAACAACATAGAGCGATTCTTTGCAATGACCTCAAATTGAAACTCAGGTTGCTTTTCTTTGTCAAGCAACAATCCAATGTCAAAAATTTCAGTAATGGTAAGAAAGAAAGACCTACTTGTACTCACTGTGGACTCATTGGCCATACTGTGGATAAGTGCTACAAGATTCATGGATATCCTCCAGGATATTCCAAGAACAAGCCCAAGAATTCTGGAAAGGCTGTGGTTAATCAAGTCACAACTCAACCTTCAGTTCCCTTATCCTCTAATCAGTGCCAGTGGTTAATTTCTCTTTTGTCATCACACACACAAACAAATCACACTGACATCACAGAGCTAGACCCTCCTTCAGGTTTGGTTCTATCAGCTGTTTCATCAAATTCTAGAATTCATCCTAGTTATGATTCTAAAAGTTCTTGGATTTTAGACTCAGGTGCCACATGTCATATAGCATGTTGTCTAAATCTCTTTGATAGTCATAAACCTGTTAGTAATTTCCATGTTACTTTGCCTGATAATTCCACCATACCTGTACATTCTGTTGGTACAGTGCTTTTAAGTTCCAAACTTACCTTACACAATGTTCTTTACATTCCTAGTTTTCATGTTAACTTGATTTCTGTCAGTGCCTTATTGTCTTCAAATGACATTACAGTCAAATTCTTACCTAATACTTTTCTGTTTCAGGACCACAGCAGCTCGATGATGATTGGGAAGGGTGACTTACTTCAAGGACTTTATGTCTATAAGTCTTCTCCCATCCACAATCGTGCTTCTGTACCTATTCCTACACATAATAAAATTTGTACGTCTTCAATTCCTTTAGTAAATAAAGTCTCAATTGCCACTTGGCATGCTAGGTTAGGTCACTTGTCAAATAAAGCTTTGCAATTAGTGAATAGCAAATGCCAATTATCCTTACAAAAATCTGATCTTGTTCATGATTGTAACATTTTTCCATTAGCTAAACAAAGAAGAATTCCTTTTGTGTCTCACAATCATTTTTCAGATTCTGTGTTTGATCTTGTCCACTGTGATATATGGGGTCCCTATCACACACCTACACATGATGGCAAAAGATTTTTTTTAACCATTGTTGACGACCATAGCAGGTTTACATGGACATATCTGATACAGTATAAGTCAGAGGCACCAAAACTGATTCAACAGTTCTTCACTATGGTAGAAACACAGTTCAAAACTACTATCAAACAGTTGAGGTCAGACAATGCCAAAGAACTAGCATTGACAGAATTCTTGCAATCCAAAGGAACACTACATCAATTCAGTTGTGTTGAAAGGCCTCAGCAGAACTCTGTAGTTGAAAGGAAGCACCAACATTTACTGAATGTGGCTAGGTCACTCTTCTTCCAATCCAGAGTTCCAATTCTGTTTTGGGGAGAATGCTTGAAGGCTGCTACTTTCTTGATCAACAAAATTCCAACTCAAAATTTGAAGAAACAATCTCCATTTGAGATATTGTATCGAAGCAACCAAACTTGAAAGACTTAAAGGTTTTTGGATGCTTGGCATTTGCATCAACCTTGCCATCAAAAAGGGACAAATTCTTTGCTAGAGCTACACCATCTGTCTTCATTGGTTATCCAATAGGGTATAGAGGATATAAACTCTATAACTTACAAACTCATACTATGTTCATATCAAGAGATGTCATTTTCCATGAACACATATTTCCTTTTCACACAATTCCACAAACATCCTCTCAACTACCCGACCCTTTTCCCAACCTAGTCTACCCAAAACCAATCCTAGACCACTTTGTCCAAATACACCAACAAGACCTATAATGAATCATGAACCGATTCCAGAAAGCGAACTTGACCAAAGTCCACCCAATCCACCTCAAATTTCTGAACTCGAACCTAAAAATGTAACCAATCCTAATCCACCCCCTAGAAGATCCACTAGATCATCTAGGCCTCCAACATACCTTCAAAACTATCAATGCAACTCAACCTCTCATTATCCAATCACCAATCACATATCCTACCACAAACTTTCTTCCAATTACGAAACTTCATCATGCAAGTCTCTCGCACCTTATGAGCCACAATTTTATCACCAGGCTGCAAAGTTTCCTGAGTGGCATGGTATCGGTGTCTCAACCACTCACGGTTGATAACTACAACTCTTGGAGTCGTTCCATGACAATGGCACTTGATGCCAAGAACAAACTCATGTTTGTTGATGGTTCTCTTCCTAGACCTGATGGTCAAGATCCTCATCTTCTTGCTTGCTGGAAGCGCAACAACAGTATTGTAAGTTCTTGGATCCTTAATTCAGTTTCTAAAGATATGGTTGCTACTCTGCTGTATTGTCCCTCTGCTGCAGCAATTTGGACCAATCTTAAAAACAGATTTGCTCAACAAAATGGCCCCAAGATTTACAAATTAAGAAAGGAGCTTAGCAGTGTTGCTCAAGGTGATCTTTCTGTACATGAATATTTCACCAAACACAAAGCAGTTTGGAAAGAAATATATGATTTTAGGCCTGCTTGCAATTGTGTGTGTGGAGGAGCTCGTGAGATTTTGGAATTCATTCAACATGAGGAAGTTTTAACCTTCTTGATGGGACTCAATGAACATTTCTCAAATGTTCGAGGGCAGATCCTTGCTATGGAGCCCTTTCCATCGATTGAGAAGGTATTTGCTCTTGTTCTTCAAGATGAACAACATAGAGCAGTTACTGCAATGACCTCAGCTGAAACTCAGGTTGCTTTTGCTGTCAAGCAACAATCCAATGTCAAAAATTTCAATAATGGTAAGAAAGAAAGACCTACTTGTACTCAATGTGGACTCATTGGCCATACTGTGGATAAGTGCTACAAGATTCATGGATATAACTAACTAAACTAACATAACAGAATTGCAACTATAATTACAAAGTGTAAAAGTTTTATCTCTGTCTTGCTGCTGGTTATGTTGGTGTTATAGTCAAAGAATATTTTTGCTAACTTGCTAATGGATTGGTTACGCAGTTTAGGATAAAAGTACACACTGGTTCTGTTTTACATTGTTACATGATTTTGATTTTGGGATAGTTTTCCTATTGCATAGTTCAGTTTTTTGGTATACCAATTAACACTTATAGGCTAATGTCTAAAGCATTAGTGTTACCATGTATATGGATTGAGTATCTTGTACTCTAATTCAATACATTTTACTTATAAAAAAAAAAAAAACTCTCAACAGGTATTGACAGATTTAAAAAACTGAGAAAAAGTTAGAAGAAAACAAGGAGTAGGAAAAGAACTAGAGATCTGTCATTAGATGGGGATATTGTGTCTTGAAAATTACAATAAGCCAATGAATTCTTCCACATATCACATCCATACCAATATGCTTTCCATACCTGCTGTGACAGTGGAAGAAGTTTTTGGCCATATTCTGGCTATTTCTTCAAACCTCAAGTGGAATAAGACTTGACCATTTTAATTGCATTTGCAGAAAGCCACTTTTCTAGCTAAACTTCCACCATGTATAAGGGAGACAATTTAAAATGACGGTAATAGAGAGTAGCATGTGGTTGCAGCACCTGATAATGCGGCAGCCATCCCTCCACTGATGGGAGCCTCACGTGAGGCCCTCCGGTCTAGGACTCATGAGACTTATGCCTTTGCTCAAATCCTATGATTCAATTCTCAACTTGGATCAGGCAGGCCAGCCAAATTGCACCCACCAAGCCCATTTCATCACCTTCTTGTCCCCACTTGGGTCACAAGTTGGCATTACCCAACTCGGCATACTGACAGTCTTGTCAGAAGGTTTATAAAGATTAAGTGCATTGGTATTTTAGACAGTGTGGGACTTGTAAATGTAGAAAAAGACAAAGATTGATTTAACAAGCTACATTTGTATGCAATGCACCTCCATTTTCTAGAAGAAATTCACATTTCATATTCTTGTATATAAGAAGGGCCAGTTTCTCATTATTATGACTCTTAGTTTAATTGGAACGTCATATGTAAGTTATTTAATTTGTGAAGTGAATCTTTTTCTTCTGCTTTTATTTCTTATAAAACAGATTTTGTTTGGGAAAAGAAAATGTATGACACGTACAAGTAATATAACCAAAGAAACAAGTCTAATCAGTAATAAAAATTGGTATGTATAGGTAGGTCTGCATGGCCAAAAATAAGTAATGTTGACAGATTCATTGTATTAACGAGGAACATGTAGCTGCAGTAGTAGTCCTAGTAACACAATAACACAGCTTTTATACAAAAATATTAAATGATGCACAATTGGTAAAACGAAAAGTAAAAGAAAAAAGTGACGCTCCATGCAGTGCTTAAGCTTTAAGATCCGACTTAAGCACAGCTAAGGGTGCAGCTACCTGACCAAACCAGCAATGCTGGTTGCATGTTATTGCCCCCACTTGGGTCACAAGCCAGTGTTAATTAGCTCGGCGATCATCGAAGTTTGTCACAGGTTTATAAAGGTGGATTTGTTTCATGACTTGCAACTACGAAAAACCTTTGGGCTAGGTTGTTTCATATGGGCCTTTGTTTTTAAAGAAGAAGCAAAGGATAATTCAATCTAGGAGGACGAGGTTTATGAAAAGACGAGGTTTAAATACGTTTTTGTTGTCCGCAAAGTTCATCAATTTTGGTTTTAGTTCCAGTAAAATTTTTTCTCAGGATTTTGTTCCTATATTTTTTTTTAATAGTCCCTACCGTCAACTTTTTCCATTATCTAGTACTCATGTGTACTGAAGTAATTTCATTTTATTGTCTGACTTACTATGAAATTCGGGCAGAAATTAGAAGCAAAATCATACATTAGGGACCACGTGGTTAAAATTGATAGATTGCTTCAACTGATATGATTTCTAGGACTCAGGGGCAACGGTAGGAACGAAATCCTAAGAAATTTTTTTACATAGACTAAAATCAAAATTGATAAACTTTGCAGGACTAAAAGCTTATTAAAAAAAAAAAGAGAATAATAAAGTGTTCAACAAATATGCTTTCATAACTTCGTACTTTTGCCAAACAAAAATATCTATTACTATGACATAAAAAGCTTGTTTGGTTAGACTTTTTAAAACAAATAATTTAAATAAAAAAAAAAACAGTTTTACCAGAAGCTAAATTTTCTAGCTTATGGGGAAAATGTTTTCTAAGAGATATAATCATTTAATATTTTTTTTATAAAAATATTCCTTTAAATTTTATAAAATACCACTAATATCTTTACACTTTTTATTAATTAAATTATTACATTTATTATTGTAATTGTAAATTATATTATTAATCTTTAACATGTTTATAAAAAACTTTTTAATTCAAACATATTTATTGGGAAAAAATATTTATGTCCTTTGTTGTAATAAATAAAAATCCCTTATTAAACTTGTCAAATGCAAAATAATTTCTAATTTTACACCATCGCTTTTGTTAAAAACGTTTTAGGAGTATATTTTTTTAAGTGTAATAAACGAACTGATCGTTAATATGTGATGGTTAGGGTGCGTTTGATTCTCATTTAGGTACAGGACAAGGAGAACATCATAGGATAAACCTGCAAAGTATTGGACAACTTTTTATCTTGTATGGTGTTTGATAAACAATGGATATAACAAACAAAAAAATGTTAAATTTACTGCAATACACTTTGTGATAATATATATTTAGGTGTAATATAACATTATAAGTTATAATATTATATATTATATAATATTATATGTTATGATATTATATTTATAAATATAATATATAACATTATTTATATAATAGTATAATTTTATAAATATATAGTAAAGTTTGATATTATATATAAGAGAGAGAGAGGAGAGAAAGGGGGAGTTTGAGAGTAAAGAGAGGGAACAGAGAGAGGGAAGAGGGAGAAAGAGGGGGTATAGAGGGGGAGAGCGGGGGTGAGGGGGAGAGAGAGGAGAAAGAGATAGGAGAGAGGTTATTTTGTCTTTTGGGTAGTTTGTCCAGGGGACAAAAAGTTGTCCCATGATTTGGTGGATGACAAAATTTTGGGTTTTTGTCCAGTCCCTTACTCCATTTTTTGTCCTGTCCCATGGCCACTTTTCTAATCAAACAGGGAACAAAAAATTTTGTGCTGTCCAGTCCCTCAATTTTTTGCAAATCAAACACACCCTTATTGTTCCTATGTTGTTGTTCTAAGTGGATAGTTTTTGAGTTTTTTTTTTTTTGCTTTTGTTTGAAGGCGACTTCTACCATGAGTAAGATGGGCGTGTCGCTAACTTGAACAACCTAGTTACCGCCGTTAATTAGAGTATGTTTTTAACTAATGACTTAGTGCCTGTTTGGTTAACACTGGAACGTTCATTTTGAAGTTGACACAGGCAAACACAAGAAGGGGGGTTGAATTGTGTTTGTTAATAATTTTCGAAAACAACCTTTTTCCAAAACAAATTTCTTACACAAGAAGATTAACACAGAAATAAACACACACAAATAGATCTTTTAGAAGCTTAACAAAAGCAATATCAAAACCCTACAGTTAGTATAAGCAAATAAAACTGAAGATTTTAGGGATAGAAGATTCACGCAAGAGATTTTATCCTGATTCACTCTCTTCCAACCAAGAGCTATGTCTAGTCCCTTCGACTTGAAGGATTTATCCACCATTTCTCCAAATAGATTACAACCAAGTATTCAACACATCTCCAGGCTACAAGTATTTCTTTCTTACCAAGCCTCTTCAGGCTCTAACTCTAACAAAGAGATATAATGATTGATCTTCTTAACTCACTATGTGTGAGAATATGACAGTTTAAGATCAGATGAATATTTTCACAATATTCAAATTAAGAAATACTGACTCTTGCTCTCTAAAGAAATACGAGTATGAGTAAAAGTTGAGCTCGTAAAGTTGTGTAGTCAAGAGTTCTACTTCTTCAGTATCTCAGATCTTCTATTTATAGTGACCTTCTTCTTCACTTGTATTTTTTCAACGATTACTTTGAATAATCCCTTTTAGAGATAGCATTTAATGCATGATATTCGTTGTGACCGATAGCTTGATAATGGCAATGTTGAATATTACTCTTGGTTATCGAGGTAGCCTGAAACTGGAGGTTCACTTCTCTGAGTATTGCAGCTTGAGCACTTGTTGTTCCTCCTTTGTGTATAATCTAGCTTTTTCAGGCATAAAGTTGTCATCGTACAGATCGTTTTGCAGTATCTTATTGTACGATTCTGCTTTTTGCATTTCTTGATTGTACTATGTTTCTTTTACAACAAGGTGAAGCATTAAAGCAGATAAAACAAATTGTGAAGAACTAATATTCTATTGAAATAAATATCAATCATTTGAAATAAATTCAAGAAATTTGGATTGCATTTAATTCATTTCAAGGATGGAGCTCGTCTAAAAAGAAACTCCGTCTACTTAGTTATATGAGAGACTGAGTCTGTTCAAAATTTTATTTTGCTCGTCTGATGACGTGACATATCCTTTTGTATATCAAGTCTTCGGACTTGTTATTCCTCAATGAGTTATAAAGATCTCCGTCTGGTGACGTGGCGGTTAGAGCTCGTCTACTAGATTACTTTATTTTTCAATTCATTTACTTCTACTAATCACTTTCGTCTGCTTATGTGGCAAGATGGACACGCTTATTTATCAAGTCTTTGGACTTGCTGTACCTAACAAGTTATTTAGGTATTCATCTAGCAAATATTTAGAGCTTCGTCTACTTAAGTAACTTTACCAAAGCTTTTGAGCAGCCCGTCTACAAGGGTGGACGCGTATTTTTCAATGAAAACTTATCCCAAGTTTATTTTACTTATATTAAAGTATTCCTGCATAACTGAAAGCACATGTTAGATCTCAACTAACACTTTGTCAAGCAAATTTAATATTTTTGTTAGCATCAAAACTTAGAGATTATTAAGTCCAAAACCACTTTGGTTCCAACAATCCCCCCTTTTTGATGATGACAAAACTAATTAAATTTGAAAAGCAAAGTCTAAGAGAGCTTGCAGGGCTCCCCCTAAGACAAAGCATTCAAATAATTTAAGCAGAATAAGCATATGAAAATCAACTGCATATAAGCTAACAATTAAGTGCAATAGCTTATCATACTTAGAATATATATAAGGGAATAAATAAACATAAGTATCAAAGCAGCAGATATCAAAGCAAGTAAGCAAACATAAGTATCAAAGCAGTTTAGCAAGTAGAAGAGAATATGCAAATGCAAACAAATAAGAACTTTTCAAAAACTGACTTTATATATATATATATATATATATATATATATATATATATATATATATATAAACCTCTTTTCTTTCCTATCTCCCCCTTTTTGTCATCAGCCAAAAAGGTAAGAGGAGAGGATCATCATTGTCAGTATAAGAAGAAAAAAATTAAGTAAAGGTTAAGCAGGAGGAGGTGGTGGAGGAGGAGGGTTATGAGCTTGACTTTTCTTGAAGTCCATGAGGAATTCAAGCATTTTATTTACAACCTCTAAGGTTGGAGCCATTGAAGTTTGAACTTGCTGATGGACATCCTCCTTGATCTTCTCAGTTATCTTTTCAACCTTCTCATCAACTATCTTGCCAACCCTTTCATCAACTATTTTTCCAAGAACCTCTTCAATATTAGATGGCAGAGCCTGTTGCCTCGAACTTTCTGCAGACTCTTGAAATGTGCTCAGTGTTCTTGAATGATCTGAAGGGTGCATCACAACTAGAGCTAAAGGTTGAGAAGATTGTTTTTCTGATGGTGAATGGATTCAGTTGTATCTTCTAAACCAACAGCAGTGGCAATATGCCCATGTTCTTCAGCAACAGGTTCATCTGTGATAGGCTCTGGAGTAGGTGGAGGGATCACTGAGACTTCCTTTGCCCATCTAATGGGGTAGACGAATTCCACATTCCTACTGTTTATAGGAAGTCCCCAGAGGTCTTTATAGATCATATATCTAAAGTTTGAAAGGCCACACTTCCCTCTGACCTTGGGAATATCCTTCTTCTCTTCTTCAGACAGACCAAAGGAAGATGCTTCTCTGGTACAGTGGATGATATGAGATTTCCAGAAATCAGCAGCTCTATGTTCATTGATCAACTCAATGGATTCATTATGCAAAAGGAAATCCAGCATTGAGTAGTCAAAGGTTTCTTAATCAAGATCAAGCATAGCTGATTTAGCTTCAGGCATCACTCCCTTGAATATTCTGTTTTTCATGTCCTTGTCCTTATTTAGATCTAGCATTGGCAGTCTTGGACAGATTCTGTAAGGCTTGATTCCAATTCTGGTTGCTTTATTATGCCTTAGCCAGGATGGAGGGACAAAATGAGTGACTCTATCAACTCTTAAATGACTGAATTCCAACTTCAGCATTTCATAGAAGAGCTTATCCAAAAAGAATTCAGAGGCCCTTCCATAGACTCTGGGATGCTCAAAAGACACCCATTTTGTGTCCCTTGGCATGATCATGGGAACATGCTTTGAAGATCTTGCTATTCTCTCAGGAATGGTAGGAAGATTTTTCCTATTGGGGTCAGTCTCCCAGATAGGTATGATATGTCTCTCAACTTCATCAGTGAGGGGTAAGAAGGGAGGAGTTTTGACAAGATTAGGGTAAATTTTTCTGCGGGGAATTTGTTTAAGGGTAGGTGAGTGACTAATGGCCCTAAGTTATTGTGCATTTGAGAAGGCACATTTTTTATTAAATTATACTCAGGATGAGGTAGGTAAAGGGGTTTAAGAGGTGGGCTGATTTCTTCCTCATACTCAGGTAGAGGATACCATCTGTTTGGAATGTGTTCGGGTTCAGGTTGGTTAGAATGAAACAGAATTTTTCATTCCCTTTTTACCTTGGCCCAATCCTCATATTTGCCATTATAAAGGATAGAAGTTGGGGTGAAGGGAAATAAAGTTCTCAAGGGTTTGGGGAAAGGAGCACCAGGGGAAATGCCATCATCTGTTTGATTTAACCAAGGATCATCAGCATGGATAATAGGTTGAAATTGTGAAGTGGCTATTTGTGTTGGTTGGGGTGAAAGGGGTGTGGAAATGTACACATCATTTGGAAAGGACACGGGCACACCATCAATCCTAGTTTCTAAACTAGACACTAGGGTATCTACAACTATTTGAATAGGATCACTAGCAGAGATGGTTACCTTAGAAGTCTTAGTTGACTGGATTTTCTTGCTGGTTGGCTTCTAGGTTTTGTTGGAACAATCGTTGGAACAGACACAACGACCTCAGCAGCAGCAACAGAGGTCTTCTGCTTCTTAGAATTAAACTGATAGGAATGTTGTCCTCATCAGCTTCCTCATCTTCATTGTGAGAGAAGATAACTCTTCTTTGCTTCTTTGCAGTAGGGGCATCAGAAGGTTCCCTGATAACAATGCCATCTTCAGGTCTCTTGGGGGCAGGCTTCCTTGTAGCAGTCGCCTTTTGCCTAGTTACCCTTTTAACTCCTAGGACTTCAGCAATGTTTTGTTCCACCATCTCTTATTTAGCCTTCATTAACTCCTCAGTCTTGGCCATTGCAACAACAACATAGGTACTGAGGTTCATGTTGGCTATATTCATTTTTCCAAAGTCTGCAGCAGACATTGGT
Source organism: Sophora flavescens (assembly GCA_030762895.1). Classification (NCBI taxonomy): domain Eukaryota; kingdom Viridiplantae; phylum Streptophyta; class Magnoliopsida; order Fabales; family Fabaceae; genus Sophora; species Sophora flavescens. The sequence continues at coordinate 15,023,363 of CM061066.1, forward strand.
TTTTCAGTCAATATCCTAGATTGTTCCTCAGGGTTCTTTGCAACAAGAATCTCATGAATTCATTGAGCCTTGAAAATCTTGGAAAGAAGATGGCAAAAAGGAAGTGCAGAGAGTCTTTTCTTATTCAACACAGCGTCTCTTAATCTTCCGTACAAGATTCTTGGAAGATTGATTTTTGTTTGTGAGAATATGGTAAAGGCAGAATTTCTGCAAAGAGGAGAGGTTGTCTTTGGATCCAACCTTGTGAAGAACCACCTTGTTGAGAAGCTGATGAAGGATACGAACAATGTCCTTCATTTCAACAGCCTTCCAGGTGTGAGTTCTGATTGTATCTTCCTTCATGTGATAGACTTCAATAGTCTCAGAGCCACCCAAGTCCTCTTCCCATGACTCAGTGAAAACTAAAACCTCCTGAGCACAGGAAATTGCATCAACAATAGTCTTCTCCGAGATTACAATCTTCTTTCTTAACACCGTTGAGAAGAAATCAGTATCAGTCAGTTGGACGTTTCTCCAGAAATCCCTGATCAGGTTGGAAAAGACAGAGACCTTCTCTGTGAAGAGTCCTCCCCACCCGCTTGCATTAACATGTTTGCTTATGTCTAGATTGTAGTCTTGTAGCACTCCAAGGTTGAAATGATGCTCTATAGCCAAGTTGAGCTTGTCCACTTTAACGGTTGAAGAAGAAGCCATTTTAGATGATCAAAGAGCTTAGGGTTTGAAAGCAGGGAGAGGTAGAGAGAGAGATAGCTCGAGAGATTACGAAAGCATAAAGTTTTTCTCAGAGGGAAAATATTACTTTTAAAGGAATTTTGAATATCAAAGGTTAAAAAAAAACGTTTTACATGACATGTCATTATGATAAAACGGCGTTGGTAACTTGGAACCATAAAAAGGTCTTGATGAGATTGATGGAAGTACTGACTCAGCAGAGAGAATAAAGGATAAATTTGTCATGAGACAAAATAAATGCATTTATTAACACAAAAAAAATGCTTAAGCATAGGCAGACGTGAACTCGTCTGAAACTATACAATGGATGCGATAACCAGTATCAGTGGACGCGTCATATGGACGTTCAATACAATACACAATAGACGCACAACTTCACATAGGTATTATATGAGCATAGGTAATAGACACAGGATTAACAAAACAAATTTTTCTCGAGACAGGACGCCTAAATTAATCCACACATATCATAATAAGATGCTTCCTAATAAAGATAAATCTGTCCTCTGCAAGAGGTTTAGTAAAGATATTTGCCCATTGATGGTCAGTATCTACAAATTGATTATCAATCACACCTTTTTGCACATAATCCATAATAAAATGATGTTTAATCTCTATGTGCTTAGCTCTAGAATGCAAAATTGGATTCTTAGATATACTTATTGTAGCAGTATTATCACACATAAGCGGAATACTACTTACAAATACATTGTAGTCCTCCAATTGATGTTTGATCCAGAGAAGTTGTGAGCAGCAGCTTGAAGCTGATATATACTCAGTTTCAGCAGTTGATAAGGCAATGATACTTTGTCTTTTGCTTGACCATGAAACAAGATTAGCTCCAATGAAGTGACATCCTCCACTAGTGCTTTTTCTTTCAATTCTATCTCCAGCATAGTCAGCATCACAGAAACCAACTAATCTGTAATCTTCATTTTTCTTAAAGCACAAACCAAGATTAGTAGTACCTTTTAAATATCTAAAAATTCTCTTAACTGCTGATAAGTGAGATTCTCTAGGATCAGATTGATATTGAGCACATAAACATACACTGAACATAATATCAGGCCTAGACGCAGTAAGATATAAGAGAGATCCTATCATACCTCTGTATACCTTTTTGTCTACCTTTTTCTCTTTATCATCTTTGTTCAGTATGGAAGTGAAGTGCATAGGAGTATTCATTGGTTTACAATCATCCATCTTAAACTTCTTCAGAAGTTCTTTTGTATATTTAGTCTGGTGGATGAGCACCTCGTCCATGGTTTGTTTTACTTGAAGTCCAAGGAAGAATTTGAGTTCTCCCATCATACACATTTCAAACTCTTTTTACATTAACTTAGAGAATTCTTTGCATAGAGACTCATTAGTACCACCAAAAATAATATCATCAACATATATCTGAACAACTATGAAATTGGACTTAATGGATTTTCTAAATAAGGTTGTGTCAACCTTTCCTCTATTGAATCCATTTTCCATAAGAAAGGAACTTAGTCTGTCATACCAAGCTCTAGGAGCTTGCTTAAGACCGTACAAAGCTTTCTTAAGCTTATATACGTGTTCAGGATGGGTTTCATAGTCAAAACCCGGAGGTTGCATCACATAGACTTCTTCATTAATAAAGCCATTTAGAAAAGCACTTTTAACATCCATCTGAAAAAGCATAATACTATGATGTGCAGCGAATGAAAGTAGAATTCTAATAGCTTCTAATCTAGCAACAGGTGCAAAATCTTCAGTATAATCTATACCTTTTTCTTGAGAGAAACCTTAAGCAACAAGTCTTTCTTTGTTTCTGATTACCTTACCAGTTTCATCAAGTTTGTTTCTGTAAACCCACTTTGTTCCAATCACTGATTTGTCTTTGGACAGTGGAACCAGAGTCCAAACATCACTTCTTTCAAACTGATTGAGTTTTTCTTGCATAGCTAGAATCCAACCATCGTCCAACAGAGCCTCGTCTACTGTCTTTCGTTCCAACTCGGAGACTAGTGCAGAATTGTCTTGTTCTCTGAAGGTTTATCTGGTTCTTATCTTGTCATTGAGGTTTCCAATGATCTGATCTTGTGGATGATAATTCTTGAAGTACCAAGATTTTTGAACTGTACCATGTTGAGAAATGGAAGTTTCTGGTTGTTGAGTGGGGTCATCTTCTTGATCGTCAACTTTTATCTCAAGTGAGTCTCCTGTTGACGGATCTGGGCAAGTATACCCAGTCGTGCAAGTAATACGGTGGTGAGACCGGTTATCGTATCCACGGGGATTGGATGTCAAGTATCAATTCACAAACTCAGTAACTATCTAGACTATGAAGAGAAATCAAAACAAACAAAAGAAAAGAAATAAAATCTTTTTGTCTTTTTGGGGACTTTTAACAGACATTTGGAGTGCAGAAAGATATGTTGGGACTAGACTTCACCAAACCTCTACCTCATGCAATACTAGGACTAGATACCTCCCATTCATGCTTCAAATATTAAAATCAATCCACTAAATTACTCAAACCCCGATTCCTCGGATGGCAAGAGCCTAAATCCACTAATAGACCCTAATTCCTTAGGTGGCCTAGATTAATGAATTTGCATTAAGATTAGGGATTACACGATTACTAGTAAACCTAACTCCATTCCTAGATGAAAGGGTTACTAGGTGATTAAATTCAGTTCCGGTTCTAATACGAATTTCTCAATTGCATACTAAAACACAAATCAAGTCATGGGGGTGCTAGCCACAACAAGCATTAAGCACAGAAAATTAATCACTAATACGAAGGCATGAACACAGAATAATCAGTCAAGATAAATACATAATAATCAGTTTGGTTACATCTAATCCCAACAAACTGGGATTTAACTACTCATAATTACAGAGAAAACCAAACCAGAGAAATAGGAGAAGAGGAGAGAACAAGCTCCATGGGAGCTTTCCACCGTCGTCACAGCAGCCCCTCTCAGCAACTCCCTTCTAGGGTTGCAATCCTCCCTCAGTCGCAGCCTCCAAGTGCCTCTCTACTCAAAACCCTCAAACTAAAACTCAAAAACTCACCCAAAACTTTCTGCCCTAAAACAGCAACTTATACCAATCAGTTCTGCGCGCGCTCGCGAGGCAAACCACGGCTCACGAGGCGAAACACGACTCGCGAGGCGAAAGTTAAAATCTGGTCTTCAGTGATTGGATCTCTCGCGAGGCGAGAGTTGTTCGCGGGGTGAAACCGAAAGGTTCTTCTCAAATATGCCTGTGATGAGCATAAGGTCCTGGGCGTGATGGCTTATGTTCCTCAGGCTCGCGAAGCGAGAAACGTTTCGCGGGGCGAGACAGAAATGGTTGCATTTTCTGGCACAGTCAGTCTTCAGTCTCGCGGGGCGAGCAGCCTCTCGCGGGGCGAATCTTCAGAATTCTGCCTGGCTCAATTTCTTCTCTTTTCAAGCTCTAAATTCATCCAAGCTTCATTATGGCCAAATCTGCACAGTTTTCCTTAAGTTCCTGCAAAATAACACCAAGAAACCGCTTCACCCGTTCCAAGGGAAAAACTAACTAAAATCAAATAAAGAATGCCTAATCTATATGAAAAATGCATGCAAAAGTGTACAAAAAATATGATGTAAAATCACACTATCAAATCACCCCAAGCTTATTCAATTGCTTGTCCTCAAGCAATCACTAAGGCCAGAAGATATAAATAATCAACGCATGGATAGTTGATGAGTGTGATTTCACATCATCTTTGTCTATCATTTTGCATGCATTTTCATGTAGTTTAGGCATATTTAATTGGTTTTTTGGTTAATTTTCCTTTGGAATAGGTAAGGCGGTTTTCGTGGTGTTGTTTTGCAGAAATCAAAGGTAAAATGCTCAAAATCAACCATGATGGAGTTTGGATGAAAATAGGGCTTGAGAAGTGAAGAAAATGAGCCAAACAGAGCCCATCACGGCCTAGCCGTGATGCCCATCACGGCCATGATCGAGCAAAACTGAAAAGGAAGAAAGACTGAAGTCAGAGTCTGTCACGACCTGGCCGTGATTACCATCACGGCCGTGACCTTTCACCCCCACATGTCAGAAGCCGTCACGGCCTAGCCGTAATTCCAATCACGGCTGTGAAATGAAGTCTCACGTCGCGAGCAGACTTTCGCGTCGCGAAAGATCTGAAACCTATAGAATTGCCAAAGGCAGAAGCCGTCACGGCCTGGCCGTGATGGCCATCACGGTCGTGACGCGCATTACTTGGACCTGAAGAAACCGAATTGGATCAGAATTTGAGTTAGATTGGGATTCAAACTTCCCACATCTATAAATAAGGACCAGGCAGAGGCAGAGGCAGAAGACACACACACATAGACTTTTTTGGCTGCTACTTAGGCTACATTTTAGGATCTATCTTCTTCTTCCTCCTCTCCATTCTGATTTGTATTTTCATGATGTTGTCAACCAAGCTTGTCATCTCCATGGCAAGGCTTGAGTAGTAGTTTATTTCTAGGGATTGGGGCTATGCCCAGGTTTTGTTTATGATGTTAATTTGATGTAATATCTTTGTTAATTTTGATTTTGTTTTAGATCTGATTTCTAGTGTTTGAATCGCTCGTAAATTCGGTGGCCACTTGTTTGCGTGTCATAGGCATTCTAAGGAGGAACCTAGCGGTGAACTTAGGTGTCGGATCTATAGAGTCAGACTTGGGACTGAAATCACGAGAGTTAGAAGTCGTCCCTCGAGGATCAACGAGTTGTCACGAAACGCAAAGGGTCCAATCTGAGTTCGACTACCACGAGAGTAGGGGTTGGGTCAATTCGGTTTTTGTAACCCGAGAGAGAGCTTAAGCTATTAGAGGATAAACTCGCCTTCAAGGCAATTTCATTAATTAACAAGGGTAAATCAGATTAGTAACATAAACAACCTCGTAGGTAACCCAAATCCCTAGGAATCCATTTAGATTTGAAACACCCTAAATAAATTGTTACTTTCTGTTTTACTTGATTTTGATTGCATTTTATCTCTTATTTCAAAAATAAAAATCCTTTTTCAAAACCTCTTTTATACAGTCCAGATTTGCCAATTTGAAAATTAATTGCGATTCGAGATCACAGTCTCTGTGGGATCGATATCTTTTATTACTTGGCGACAGTCCGGTACACTTGCCGGAAACGCGCGCGCGCGTCGCTTCGCACGCCCTGTCAAGTTTTTGGCGCCGTTGCCAGGGACTGTGCGTTTTCGAATCTCAATTTAATTTTTAAATTGATTTTTCTGGACCTTATCTTTTCCTTTAATTTTTATATTTGAAAAAAAAAATCAAAATTTCTTTCCTTCTAGTGTATCCATCTCTCTGTGTGTTATATGCAAAGATCCCTAAGTCTTGGGAGCCTTAGTGAGGTTGATCCAGAAATCGAGAGGACCTTTCACAGACGTAGGAGACTACAAAGAGAGAGAGAAAGGTTGAGTCCCGTTCCACTCATGGCGAATCAATCAGATACGAAACCTTTGAAGGACTACGCATCCCCAAATGCGAGGGGCTTGCGAACTGGGATTGCCAGGCCAGAGATTGAGGCGGAGAACTACACTATACCGCCTATGCTAATCAACATGATTAGGCAGCACCAATTCGGAGGATTGCCCTCGGAGGACCCGACTGATCACGTAGAAACATTCTTGGAGTTCACCGATGCAATTAGGATTCATGGTGCACCGGTCGATGCTATACGCTTAAGGTTATTCCCCTCATCTCTGACTGGAAATGCGAAAGCATGGCTAAAGCAATTGCCCGCCAACACCTTGTCTACTTGGGACCAACTGGAACAGACGTTCTTGGAGAAATTCTTCCCTCCATCCAAGACGACCTATATACGAACCCAGATCACCGGCTTCTTCCAAAAAGATGGAGAATCCTTATCGGATGCTTGGGATCGCTACAAGGGACTGCTGGAGTCTTGCCCACACCATGGACTCGAGAGGTGGTTACTAGTGCACACCTTCTACAATGGATTGGACTACTCTTCGAAGGTGTCACTTGATTCTGCAGCTGGTGGAGCATTTATGAATAGGCCTCTGACTGAGGCATTCAACATCATTGAAAATGTCGCCACCAACTACTACCAATGGGGTTCAGAAAGAGGTAATAACCCGAACAAGATTTCGGGGGGTAAGTTTGAAGTTAATAGCACTGATCTTATAATGTCAAAAATAGACTCACTTAATAAACGTTTTGATCGGCTTGAAAGGGCTAATGTGAGTGCAATAGGTGCTACTAACATTGTTTGTGAGATTTGTGGAATGCAGGGACATGACATTATGGAGTTCCCACAAGGTATTGCTCATGGATCCGGTGCTTTGGGGGAACAAGTGAACGCTTGTCACAACTTCTACGACACAAACCCGAAGTTGCCGAATTACGCTCCCCCAAATCCCTACAACCAGAGGAAGAACAACCCTTACCTCTCCTATGGCAACTACGGCAACACTCTGAACCATGAGTTCCAAGAGGGCCAAGGTAATAGGAAACCCACAGCGGGGTATCTTCAGGTACAGCAGTCTAAACTCGAGTCTTTATTGGAAAGTTTTGTTGAAACCCAAACAAAACAAAATGAGGAGTTTATACAGCAAGGTAGGGCAGTAAACGAGGCAATAAAGGAGCTAGCATCTAAGGTAGACAACTTAGCAATCCATAACAAGATGCTAGAAACCCAGATTGCCCAACAAGCCAGCACATACACTAGACCTAAGGGAACGTTCCCGGGTCAACCCGAAGCAAATCCCATTGAACATTGTAATGCCATACACTTAAGGGATGATAAGCTTGGGGTAACTGAAATGGACGTGGAACCGGAGGAGGACGTGAGAGAAAAGGAAGAGCCAGAACCAAAGTATGTCCCTCCCCCACCGTACCAACCCCCAATACCTTTCCCACAAAGGTTGGTCAAGAGAAAGCAAGTAGACATAGAAGCTAAAATGCCTCCTAAGCTGAAAGACCCAGGTAGTTTCTCTATCGCTTGCTCGATTGAAGAAGTGCAAGTAGACCAAGCTTTGCGTGACTTAGGGGCTAGTGCAAGCTTGATGCCCCTCACTATCTTGGAAAGGTTGGGAACCAAAGAGTTGAGTCCATTCAAATTCTCCTTACAATTTGCGGATGGCTCAACTAGGACTCCTCTAGGCATACTAGAGAATGTTCCTGTAAGGGTAGGGAAATTTTTCATCCCTACCGATTTCCTAGTATTGGATATGAAAGGGAATTCTGAATTCCCCATCATTTTAGGAAGGCCATTCTTGGCCACCGCTGGAGCAGTAATAGATGTAAGGAATGACAAACTCTCTCTAAATGTAGAGAAAGGTAGGGTAGATTTTCATTTGACTAACTCCTATAACAACCCTCCTTTTGAGAGCCATGTGTGCAGGATCAACATAACGTCTCCAGTGGTAAAGGAAGAGCTCAACATGGAAGAAACTCCGAAGATATGCATGGCTGATGATGCACCAAATGGTGATGGAGTTGGAGTTGTTGATCATGTGGAAACAAAACTTCCGCCGGGAGGGAGTAAGGCCAGGAAGGTCCGAATGAAAAGAGCAAAACGGAAGCGTAATTGGCCATATGAGCAGAATCGACTCTTTGAAGGACTCCCATGGAAGAGAAGTGTTCCTGCACTTCTACGCCCAGCCGACCCCGGTTGATTGAAGGAAGTTTGGTCAAGCTTAGGACCGTAAATAAGAGCTTCTTGGGAGGCAACCCAAGTTTTCTTTCCCTTTTCCTTTTATTTTTGAATTTATCTCTTGAATAATTTGAGAAGATCAAGAGGCAAAAATCATAAATTAATAGATTTGTCTAGTGTTTTCAGGTTAAAGAGGAAGGAAGAACAAAAAGAGCAAGGACTAATAAAGTCAGAAGCCATCACGGCCTAGCCGTGATACGCCTCACGGTCGTGATACCGTTTCCACCAAGTTTTTAACTGGCATGTGAGCCAACACCCGCTACCACCTCGGTAAGTTGTTCCGATTTCTCTCCTCTCTCCGACTTGATTATTTACATTGGAGACAATGTAAGTGTTAAGCTTGGGGTAGGGGTATTTCTGCATTTGCATTTTTGCATTCATATTGCATTCACATAAGCATAGTTTGGTATGATCACATTCTCTAGATTGCCCCTCACTTAGAATATGCATCCAATTGTGAGAACTTGGTGCCAAATGAATTGAGATAGTGAATTTTTGAACCCAATTTTTTTATTTATTCTTGTGACAAGGCTAAAAATAAAAATTCTTGAGATAATCTTTTGATAGTTGATAGTTAGCATGTGGTTCCTTAAATTTGTGTTTCTCACTGATTTTTGAACTACTAAATGTAAGATTTTGAGCCAAAAAGGGGTACTCACTAAATCTACCCCATTCCTTGTGATAGAGTGTTTTAATTCCTCTCGGACTGTATTTTCTAGAACTTGACTTGAAACCGTTTCGAAACTTAAAAATTTTTGAAAACATTTTTGAAATTGATTGAGGCACTAGGTATTTTTCCGGCCTTCTGAGTTTTGATCGATTAAATGCTACCCCTTAGTTGCCCAATTTTGAGCCTAAAAGAATACAATATTTTTCTTGGTACCTTGAATTACTTTGATGAATAATGCTTTGTATGGCACCTTTTAAAGTATTACAAAAGGGTAAAAAGGTAGTTTGAAAAAGTATGGGATTAGAAAGTTAGAAAATATTTCTCTTGAGCTAGAAAAATCTCCCCTTCTCCAAATAAATGAAATGAAATAAACACAAAAAAAAAATGGAGAATGGGATGACAAAAGAAAGTGAGAAATAAAAATAAGAAAGAAAAGAAAGGTGGAAAAGAAAATCAAAGCCCAAAAAAAGGTATTTTAGAAGGTGTCATGCTTTGCAAAGTTTGATAATTTGTTTAGCCTTCTTGAATTTCCCTTCTCTTGATTTTCCCACCTAACAATAAATCCCATGGCCACATTACGACCAAAGTAAAAGACCTCTTGATTCTTATGTGTTTTCATTAATAAAGTAGAGATTTGGTTAATAGTCAAGCCTATGGTATAATACCTTCCTTGAGGAAATTGACTGAAATGTCATATACCCTGGAACACTTGAGTGAGGTGAGACGAGTGCCCGAATAAGTGAGAATATGAATTTGAAGAACCTAAGCTTCTAATTGGACTTGAAATCGATTATATCTTGGGGATTTATTTGAATATGCCTGTCACTTGGATTAGTTTCTCGGGTTCTTGGTTCACTATCCATGCTTTGATTATTTATATCTTCTGGCCTTAGTAATTGCTTGAGGACAAGCAAAATCTTAAGCTTGGGGTGATTTGATGAGTGTGATTTCACATCATCTTTGTCTATCATTTTGCATGCATTTTCATGTAGTTTAGGCATATTTAATTTGTTTTTTGGTTAATTTTCCTTTGGAACGGGTAAGGCGGTTTTCGTGGTGTTGTTTTGCAGAAATCAAAGGTAAAATGCTCAAGATCAACCATGATGGAGTTTGGATGAAAATAGGGCTTGAGAAGTGAAGAAAATAAGCCAAACAGAGCCCATCACGGCCTAGCCGTGATGCCCATCGCGGCCATGATCGAGCAAAACTGAAAAGGAAGAAAGACTGAAGTCAGAGTCTGTCACGGCCTGGCCGTGATTACCATCACGACCGTGACCTTTCACCCCCACATGTCAGAAGCCGTCACGGCCTAGCCGTAATTCCTATCACGGCTGTGAAATGAAGTCTCGCGTCGCGAGCAGACTTTCGCGTCGCGAAAGATCTGAAACCTATAGAATTGCCAAAGGCAGAAGCCGTCACGGCCTGGCCGTGATGGCCATCACGGCCTGGCCGTGATGGCCATCACGGCCGTGACACGCATTACTTGGACCTGAAGAAACCGAATTGGATCAGAATTTGAGTTAGATTGGGATTCAAACTTCCCACATCTATAAATAAGGACCAGGCAGAGGCAGAGGCAGAAGACACACACACATAGACTTTTTTGGCTGCTACTTAGGCTACATTTTAGGATCTATCTTCTTCTTCCTCCTCTCCATTCTGATTTGTATTTTCATGATGTTGTCAACCAAGCTTGTCATCTCCATGGCAAGGCTTGAGTAGTAGTTTATTTCTAGGGATTGGGGCTATGCCCAGGTTTTGTTTATGATGTTAATTTGATGTAATATCTTTGTTAATTTCGATTTTGTTTTAGATATGATTTCTAGTGTTTGAATCACTCGTAAATTCGGTGGCCACTTGTTTGCGTGTCATAGGCATTCTAAGGAGGAACCTAGCGGTGAACTTAGGTGTCTGATCTATAGAGTCAGACTTGGGACTGAAATCACGAAAGTTAGAAGCCGTCCCTCGAGGATCAACGAGTTGTCACGAAATGCAAAGGGTCCAATCTGAGTTCGACTACCACGAGAGTAGGGGTTGGGTCAATTGGGCACGGTTTTTGTAACCCGAGAGGGAGCTTAAGCTATTAGAGGATAAACTCGCCTTCAAGGCAATTTCGTTAATTAATAAGGGTAAATCAGATTAGTAACATAAACAACCTCGTAGGTAACCCAAATCCCTAGGAATCCATTTAGATTTGAAACACCCTAAATAAATTGTTACTTTCTATTTTACTTGATTTTGATTGCATTTTATCTCTTATTTCAAAAATAAAAATCCTTTTTCAAAACCTCTTTTATACAGTCCAGATTTGCCAATTTGAAAATTAATTGCGATTCGAGATCACAGTCTCTGTGGGATCGATATCTTTTATTACTTGGCGACAGTCCGGTACACTTGCCGGAAACGCGCGCGCGCGCGTCCTGTCGCACGCCTGTCAATAGTGAACCAAGAACCCGAGTAAATACTAATCCAAGTAATAGGCATTTCAAACAATTCAGCAAGAGACAATCAGTTTCAAGTCCAATTAGAAGCTTAGGTTCCTTAGACTTATATTCTCACTGATTTGGGCACTTTTTCTCACCTGAAGCTCACCCCAAGCTTGTTCATTTGCTTGGCTCTCTTCCTCACCTCACTCAAGTGTTTAGGGGAATAAGACAATTCGCTCAATTTTCCTCAAGGAATGAATCCTACCATAGGCTTGACTATCAACCAAATCTCTACTTTATTAATGAAAACAATTAAGAATCAAGAGGTCTTTAGCTTTGGTTGTAACGTGGCCATGGGATTAATCGTTAGGTGGGGAAATCAAGAAAAGGACATTTCAAAAGGGCTAACAAAATATCAACCATTGCAAAGCATGCACCTTCTAAAATACCTTTTTGGGTTTTGATTTATTTTTCCACCTTTCTTTTCTTTCTTTTTCTTTTATTTCTCATTTCTTTTTGTCATCCCCTTCTCTATATATTTTTCTTTTTCTTTGTTTTTCTTTTATTTGGAGAAGGGGGGATTTTTCAGCTCAAGAGAAACTTTTTCTGATTCTTCCATCCCATACTTTTTTAACTACCTTTTTACCCTTTTGTAATACTTTAGAAGGTCCCTTATCAAGCATCATTTATCCACATATTCCAGGGTACCAAGAAAAGTATTCTATTCTTTCAGGCTCAAAATTGGGCAACTAAGGGGTAGCATTTCATCATTCAAAGCTCAGAAGGCCGGAAAAATACCTAGTGCCTCAATCATTTTCTAAAATGTTTTCAAAAATTTTTAAGCTTCAAAATGGTTTCAAGTCAAGTTCTAGAGAAAGCAATCCAAGAGGAATAACACTCTAACACAACGAATGGGGTAGAATTAGTGAGTACCCCTTTGGCTCAAAATCTCACATTTTAGTAGTTCAAAAATCAGTGAGCAACACAAATCTATGAAACCATATGCTAATTATCAACTATCACAGATCATCTCAAGCATTTTCATTTGCAGCCTTATCACAAGAATACAAAAATTTGGGTTCAACAATTCACTATCTCAATTTATTTGCCACTTAGTTATCACAATTGGATGCAAAATCTAAGCAAGGGCAATCTAATTGTGTGATCATGCAAACCTATCATGCAAAACTATATGAATGCAATATGAAAAATGCAAATGCAAAAAAAACCCCTACCCCAAGCTTAAAAATTTACATTGTCCCCAATGTAAACAATCAAGTTGGAGAGAGAAGAAAAATTGGAACGACTTATCGAGGCGGTAGCGGGTGTTGACTCTCATACCAGTCAGAAACTTGTTGGAAAATGTGTCACGGCCTGGGCATGATGGTTGCTGCTTTTGCTCTTTTCCTTGTCCTCTTGCTCTCCCTTCCTTCTTTCCCTGAAATCACTTGGTAATTTTATTAGCAAAAGAAAACTCTTGATCTTCTCAAATTATTCAAGAGTTAAAATCAAAAACTAACAAAAGAGAAGGGTTAAGAAACTTGGGTTGCCTCCCAGTAAGCGCTTCTTTAACGTCACTAGCTTGACGTTCTAGGATCCTCCTCCCAGATCAAATGGAACTTGGAGTGGAGATTGTAGCAGTAGTATGACTTTATCCTCAACTCCACCCAGCCAGTGTGTGAAAGCACCATTGACCTCTTTAACTACCATAATAATGCACTTACTTCCTAGCGGGTCAAATGGCATTTTCACCAGGAAGTTTGACAGACAAGTGGAAGGGACTAACTTACCAGTGTCCACACATGCATGCAAGCCAACATATTTGTCTAATGCAGTAAATTCAGCAAGCACGGTGGAGGGAATGCTTTCCAAATGCCCTGCCTTCTCACTTGTTTCTCGCCAAGGGTGCGTGAAAGGTAATCCCTCTTCTTGTGATTCGCTTACCACCTTCACCACTTCATCTTCAATTTGATCCATTCCCACAACCAGATTCTGCTCAACTTCTGCTTCATGTGGCTCTATGGGAATCACAATACACGGTGGTGGAGGGGGTAAATATGACAAAAAGGTTTCCCAATTCTCCTTGGTGTATATATATATAAGCTCGCCAGTCATAGGACCAACTCGTGATGGAATATTATGAGATAGAGAAAACTCCTCGAAGAATTCTCCCAAATTTATATCGTCTTCCCAACACAAGTTATCCTCCAAAATATGACTAGAAGCTTCCTCATCAGGTGGATAATAAAAATTTTCCATGACTTTCATCCACCTTGCAAAAACAGAACTCAAAACAAAAAGATCAAATATATACAGAAAAATAAAAAAAGATTAAAAATGTCTAAATTAGTTGCCTCCTCTGTTACTAATGATATTGGCAAAACCAATCCCCGGCAACGGCGCCAAAAACTTGTTGACGGATCTGGGCAAGTATACCCAGTCGTGCAAGTAATACGATGGTGAGACCGGTTATCGTATCCACGGGGATTGGATGTCAAGTACCAATTCACAAACTCAGTAACTATCTAGACTATGAAGAGAAATCAAAACAAACAAAAGAAAAGAAATAAAATCTTTTTGTCTTTTTGGGGACTTTTAACAAACACTTGGAGTGCAGAAAGATATGTTGGGACTAGACTTCACCAAACCTCTACCTCATGCAATACCAGGACTAGATACCTCCCATTCATGCTTCAAATATTAAAATCAATCCACTAAATTACTCAAACCCCGATTCCTCGGATGGCAAAAGCCTAAATCCACTAATAGACCCTAATTCCTTAGGTGGCCTAGATTAATGAATTTGCATTAAGATTAGGGATTACGCGATTACTAGTAAACCTAACTCCATTCCTAGATGAAAGGGTTACTAGGTGATTAAATTCAGTTCCGGTTCTAATACGAATTTCCCAATTGCATACTAAAACACAAATCAAGTCATGGGGGTGCTAGCCACAACAAGCATTAAGCACAGAAAATTAATCACTAATACGAAGGCATGAACACAGAATAATCAGTCAAGATAAATACATAATAATCAGTTTGGTTACATCTAATCCCAACAAACTGGGATTTAACTACTCATAATTACAGAGAAAACTAAACCAGAGAAATAGGAGAAGAGGAGAGAACAAGCTCCATGAGAGCTTTCCACCGTCGTCACAGCAGCCCCTCTCAGCAACTCCCTTCTAGGGTTGCAATCCTCCCTCAGCCGCAGCCTCCAAGTGCCTCTCTACTCAAAACCCTCAAACTAAAACTCAAAAACTCCCCCAAAACTTTCTGCACTAAAACAACAACTTATACCAATCAGTTCTGCGCGCGCTCGCGAAGCGAAACACGGCTCGCGAGGCGAAAGTTAAAATCTGGTCTTCAGTGATTGGATCTCTCGCGAGGCGAGAGTTATTCGCGGGGCGAAACCGAAAGGTTCTTCTCAAATACGCCCGTGATGAGCATCAGGGCCTGGGCGTGATGGCTTCTGTTCCTCAGGCTCGCGAGGCGAGAGACGTTTCGCGGGGCGAGACAGAAATGGTTGCATTTTCTGGCATAGTCAGTCTTCAGTCTCGCGGGGCGAGTAGCCTCTCGCGGGGCGAATCTTCAGAATTCTGCTTGGCTCAATTTCTTCTCTTTTCAATCTCTAAATTCATCCAAGCTTCATTATGGCCAAATCTGCACAGTTTTCCTTAAGTTCCTGCAAAATAACACCAAGAAACTGCTTCACCCGTTCCAAGGGAAAAACTAACTAAAATCAAATAAAGAATGCCTAATCTATATGAAAAATGCATGCAAAAGTGTACAGAAAATATGATGTAAAATCACACTATCATCTCCTGGAATGCTTAGATCAAGATCTGCAAAAGCTTCATCTAGCTCTGATAATTTCTTATCAGACTGTTTGTCATCAAAATTGACATGAATACTTTCCTCTACTATCAGAGTCCTAGAGTTTTAAACTCTAAAGCCTTTAGATGTTTCAGAATATCCTAATAGTATTCCACTATCTGTTTTAGCATCAAACTTACCAAGCTGATCTTTAGTATTCAGTATATAGCATTTACAACCAAACGGGTGAAAATAAGATATGTTGGGTTTTCTTACTTTCCACGGTTCATAAGGAGTCTTATTCAGGATAGGTCTAATGTATATTATGTTATGAATGTAGCAGGTAGTATTAACAGAGATAATGATTGTACTTTTGTAACTCTGATGGTTTTATCATTAAGTATCATAAACAAAGGATCTTGGCCAAAGGACATAAGCAAGGGATCCTCTATGCACTCAAGGGAGAAAATTTTGAAGCTCTTGCTACAGTGAAAGAAGCATCTCCTAAGATATGGCGCGCTCGCTTTGGACATCCAAATTTAAAATTCTTGCAAACTTTAGAAAATAAACAAGTCACTGCTGTTTCAAATTGGTTAACTAAAAATACTTTATGTACTAGTTGTCAATTTGGAAAAAGTTGCAAACTTCCCTTCAATAAATCTACTTCAACTTCAAGTTTTCCTTTAGAAAAAATTCATAGTGATTTGTGGGGACCTGCTCTTACACTTTCATCTCAAAAATTCCAATATTATGTAGTTTTTGTTGATGATTTTACTCTCTACACATGGTTATATCCTTTAAGAAATAAATCTGATTTTTATACATGTTTTCTTAAATTTCAAGCCTTTGTTGAGAAACATTTTGACAGGAAGATCAAAATTTTTCAAAGCGATGGTGGTGGTGAATTCACTTCAAATGAGTTTATGAATCATCTGACTTATAGTGGCATTTTACAACAATTATCGTGTCCTCACACGCCAGATCAAAATGGTCTTGCCGAACGAAAACATCGACATGTCGCTGAAACAAGATTAACTTTACTTTTTCATGCCAATATTCCCTTAAAATTTTGGGTTTATGCTTTCTTAACAACATTTTATCTTATTAATCGTCTACCTCTCTCATCCATTGGTAACGAAACTCCATACTTTAAACTCTTTGGTAAACATCATGATTACTCTGGACTAAGAATTTTTGGCTGTCAATGTTTTCCAGATCTAAAGACTCAAGGATTAGATAAATTTTCTAGAAAAACAGCTTCTTGTGTCTTTTTAGGATATAGTCCACTTCATAAAGGATATCGTTGTCTTGGCCCACACACTCATCGTGTTTATATTTCACGTCATGTAGTGTTTAATGAAAATTATTTTCCTTATTTATCTCACACAAATTCCACACACTCACAAACTTTTGATTCATCTATTACTACTTTTCCTAACTCTGATGAATGGTTTAGCGACCGATTTAGCGACCACCGGACGTGGTAACAGATTGCCTAGTCGCTAAACTGTTTGACGGTCGCTAAATCGGTTGCTAAATGGTTTAGCGACCAATTTAGCGACCAAATTTTTATATTTAGTGACTAAATTCCACATTTAGCAGTCGATTTAGTATGGTCGCTAAATGACTGGTCGCTAAAATGACTTTTTTTTGTAGTGGAGGTTGAGTGGTTGAAAAACCTTTTAGTAAATATTTATGTGAGTTAAATTAACTCCTTATGTGTTTATATATTGTGATTGCCAAGTGGCAAAATGAATATATTCTCTAGATATACGTATGTGTTACAATCCTGAAAAGTAGCTACTGAATGATGAGGCCTGATTATTGGGAGGTCAAAAATTAATTTGACCAATTTTCTCACAAAAAGAAAAACTTTGTGAATGACACATCGAGGGGAATGGGACTTAAGCTAATTGAAATTAACGAGTGATGGGAACCCAACCTTTGTGATTGGAGATCCCATGAAGAAGGTTCAATGGGTAAGAACAACTCACTTGT
This sequence comes from Sophora flavescens, assembly GCA_030762895.1. Lineage (NCBI taxonomy): Eukaryota > Viridiplantae > Streptophyta > Magnoliopsida > Fabales > Fabaceae > Sophora > Sophora flavescens. The sequence goes on from CM061066.1 coordinate 15,040,703, forward strand.
TAGTTCTGCTACCACACAAAACTAATTTTGTTTTGTGTCCCTTTCCTATGGTGTAATTGAGAAAGTGCTAGATACTGCATTATTGAGAGGATAAACTTATAAAGTTTTTAATGATTTTCTTATCCCTTATGGGTGGTGTATGATTTGCAGCATGCACTTAATGAAATCACCTATATGAGTGTCAAGTGGGGCCGCTTGCTTGAGATCGTGACGAAATCTCTAGAGCACTCATGAATACCGGGCGTGCGCCTATTAGCGCAAAACGGCGTAACATCAAGAATTGTGGGGGTGTAGTGTGATTGGTAGACCTCTAACACATATTAAGTGTCTTGGGTTCCATAGCTTGCTATACCAATTCACTGTGTGTTATGTTTTATCAGTCTAGGTCTGGTTCCATAGCTTGCTATACAGATCCGACGCATTGCATCCAAGATGTTAACCTAGGAAATTTTTTAATCTCTTAAGGCTCGTTTGGTGGTCAGGATAGGATAGGGGCGGATAGGATAAGGGAGCAGGATATGAGTAGGATAGGATAGGAGCATGATAAGCTGTTATCCTATCAGACGTTTGGTGTCCACCAGATAACCAATTGGATAACATTGTAATTTTAGCATGAATTTTAAAATTTTCGTTCTTGTTCTCAATGTTTTCATATTTTATTAGATTTTAGTTTTTTTTATAATTTTTATTTTTTAAGATTATATAAAAAGACAAAATTGTTTTTATGATAAAATTACATATAATATTTAAAAATTTTAAAATATTGTTTAACCATATTATAATTTATTATACTTTAGTTATTTTATGTATACATTTTTTTTATACTTTATTATACTTTAAATTACCTTATCCTATCCTGCTGAGTTCTAACCCAGCTCCCCCCTCAAGATAGAATTTTAACTAGATGGACAGGATATGATAGGAGACATGATTGGTTTATCCTATCCTGCTGGCTCACCAAACAACAGTTTCTGACATGATATGATAGCTTATCATATCCTGTCTCTCTTATCCAGTCTCTCTTTGTGGTAAGGATAGGATATGGGCGGATATGATAAGAGAGCATGATAAGAGTATGACAGGATATGAGCATGATAATATGTTATCCTATCCGACGTTTTGATGTCCCTCAGATAACCAACCGGATAGCACTATAATTTTAGTACGAATTTTAAATTTTCGTTTTTGTTCTAAAAGTTTGAATATTTTATTAGATTTTAGTTTTTTATAATTTTCATTTTTTAAGATTATATAAAAAGACAAAATTGTCCTTGTGATAAAAATACATATAATATTTTAAATTTTTAAAATATTGTTTAGCTTAAATTAATTTTGTTATAATTTTAAATATTCATTTTTAGTTTTTACTTTACATATAGTTAAATTATTAGAATTTTTTATTTTTCAATTTTTTAAAATAATGTGAAGTAACAAAATTAGTCTTGTGACAAAATAAAATTAATTTTTTTAAAATTAATTGTTAATATTTTTATTATTTTATGTTTTATTATAATTTTTTGGTAACCATATTATATTTTATTATACTTTAATTATTTTATATATAAAATATTTTTATACTTTATTATACTATAAATAACCTTGTGCTATCATGTTGAGTTCTAACCCAGTTTCCCTTAGAATAAAATTTTAACTAGATGGACATGATATGATAGGTGACATGATTGGTTTATCCTATCCTGCTAGCTCACCAAATAATCACTAGTGGAAAATATACATTAGACGGGAAAGGTTTACGTCAGTTAACCAAAAGCTAGACGTTAAAAAGGAGGCGGTGGCAGTTTTGTAAATATCAGACTTCATTAATTCAATTTTAATGCCAGTTGTTGTAAGGACTGACGTTAAAAGTTAAGTGACCCACTTTTAACGTCAGTCCTTACATCAACAGACGTTAAAGGTTATTTTAATAATTTTTTTTAGCTAGTAAACGTATCCTTCCGCATTGCCTTCCTCAAAGTTTCAGTTTCACTTGCTTTTATGTTTTGTGTTTCTGTTTTGAAAACTAAAATATATGTGCGAAGTATAAGTTGAACCAATTACCCAAACCGGATCTCATTCATGAAGTGTATCAATAATACAATTACAAGATACATTCAAAATTTTAAAACCCTATAAAAAGTTACATTGAAAGGGTTTAAAATCCTAAACATTTGTTGAGGCTTCGTTCCCTTTACGGGTGAACAAGAGAGGAGAGTCGAGCGACTGAGTTTTCCAGAATTCAATGAGGAGGTTGTGTGGCAAAGCATAAGGCCACTTTTGGAACCCCTTATCACACCCGAAACATTAAAGCTACATCCCATCAGAGAGTTTTATGAAATATGCCAAAGGGAAAACTATACTCCGAATGTGACCATGTCTAGCAGTGATGGTGTTACTCATGTTGGAATCGAGGTACATGCAGATAATGTGGTCATTCATAAGCTGAGGTTTTGGAACTGTAGCAGCCGATTCTCCGGAAGGATGATAAGGTGAACAACTCACATTATGTGATTTACAGAACCTTATCACCCATGTTATGCGATTACAGAACCTTATCACCCATGTTATGTAATTTACACAACCTCAGAAGTTGTTTGACCATTAAGACAAAGATCTTTGAGTCCAGGAATAGGAAGAAAGAGTGCTGAAGTTAATCTCCATGGCAGAGCCATATTGTGAAGCAGAAAAATAAAAGGAATGAAGGAAGCTATTTATTGGAGCAGAGGATGAAGTTACTAGGCATGGTAAGTTGCTAAAAAATTAAGTTGATCATTAAGAGGATTAGGTTCCAAGGTGAATGGGTAAGTAGCACAGTAGTCAAAGGAATGAATGTTTTTGCAGAAACTTATATACCTTTAACGTCAGTTGTTTAATACAACTGACGTTCAAAGTGTTTTTAAAATAAAAAATATTTATTTTTAACATCAGTTTTTTTATACAACTGACGTTAAAAGTGTGATTTTTACTTCAGTTAAATAAATAGTTGACGTAAATAATCCTATATCCCTATTTGAAATGCCCTGTTGTCACTCTTAACACAGGTCACTCCATGTATATAGTGCAGTTTATTTCTAAACTTTTTTTAAACAAGTTTATTTTTAATCTTCATTAATTAGCTTGAATTAGTAAACATATTCTTGTGCAAATTAAAATAAATAAACACTTAACATAAAAACAAGTTATATGTATAATCAAATCGTATCTCATTGAAGCGATTCATAAGTTACAATTAAATGATTAAAAGATAAAAAATTTCTGCAACATAGCCCTAAAATATAAAAAAGTTTTGCTTAAACATCATTTTCTTCTCAGTCATGTCCTCAGAAACTCCAATGGATGCATCTCCTCCCTCACTTGAATTCCATGATGCAAAAGTGAATCCACATTGAAATGGGTCTTTGCATCTTCTCCTTCACTGGAATTCCTTGATGCATCGTCTTGAATCCACAGTCACTTGCTTCCAAAGCAAAGTGAAAGGGATGACGGGGATGAAATAAAGTGAGGGAATCACATTACGTGATTCACCCAACCTTACCATCCATGTTATGTGATTTACTCAACCTCAGAAGTTTTTTTACCATTAAGACAAAGACCTTTAAGTCAAGGGATAGGAAGAAATAACAACACCTCAAATATGATAGAGGCATATTGTGAAGTAAAAAGCATGAAATATGGTTCTTTATATAGAGAAGAGAGACTACCTGAATTTCTTGAAAACTGATCTAAAAACTTAATGCTCATTAAGAGGATTAGGTTACAAGGTGAATGGGTAAGTAGCACAGTAGTCAAAGGAATGAATGTTTTTGCAGAAACTAATAAACTTTTAACGTCAGTTGTTTAATACAACTGACGTTAAAAGTGTTTTTTTTTTAAATATTTATTTTTAACGTCAGTTTTTTAAACAACTGACGTTAAAAGTGTGATTTTCAGTTAAATAACTAGCTGACGTAAATAATCCTATATCCCTATCTGAAATGCCCTGTTGTCACCCTTAACGCAGGTCACTCCATATATATAGTGCAGTTTATTTCTAAACTTTTTTTAAAACAAGTTTATGTTTAATCTTCATTAATTAGCTTGAATTAGTAAACATATTCTTGTGAAGAGAGACTGATACAGAAGAATGGTACTTTATATAGAGAAGAGAGACTGATTTTCTTAAAAACTGATCTATAAACTTAATGCTCAGGGGTAGGTAGCACAGTAGTCAAAGGAATTAATGTTTTTACAGAACACTTTTAACGTCAGTTGTCTTCAACAGCGGAAGTTAAAAGTTTTTTTATTTTTAACGTCAGTTTCTTAATACAACTGACGTTAATTAAATGTCCTTTAACGTCAATTTTTACAAACAACTGACGTAAAATGTTGTTTTATTTTGATTATAACGTTTACACCCGCGCGCCTTCTGCACTTCGCTCTGTACGTCTCTTTTCTCTTTTCATCACGCTCAACCCTCACTCTCAACCCTCACTCTCACTCTCACTCTGCCCTAATCACGAGCTCATCTCCACCGCAACCACCATGAGGGCTTCTTCGCCACCACCGTGAGGTACACTCTTAACCCCTAACTCTGTCTTTCCCGCTCATTCTTTGCAATAACTTGACATCTCTCTTTCCCCTTCCCTCGCACTAACTCTCTTTGTCCCTCTGCTCTCAGTAACCACATCGAACGTTGGACACCACTCGAGCTCCCCTCCCCACCACCACGCGAGCACCTATTTCTGGTGAGTCTTTAGGGCACATTTTTTTATTTTTGGTTTTGAGTGTATGTTGAAATTATAGTCTCAGTAGTTGAAAGTTGAAACTGTGAGTTTGAGTTGTTTGGAATGTCTCTATTTTTGGTTTTGAGTGTAAGTTGAAACTGTAGTCTCAGTAGTTGAAACTTGAAACCGTGAGTTTGAGTTGTTTGGAATGTCTCTATTTTTGGTTTTGAGTGCATGTTGCTCTGTTGGTTGATCTGTCACGGCCGTGATGCTCATCACGGCTAGGCCGTGATCAATTCTTCCTGTGAGGGTCTGGTTCAGTTGGCACGTTACGGCCGTGATGGACATCACTGCCAGGCCGTGACCAGTGCTTGGCAATCTTCAAAAACTATAGTTTTCAATCTCCCATATTGTCCTTATATTGGATATATGTTTTGTATATCTACAGGACCTATCTAGTTATTTTTATTTATACTTCTGTATTTATTTTGAGTTATAACCTATGTTAATAAATATATATTGGTTCTGAACAGGCATACATATGGATCAGTCGGATAGCCCACATGCACGGGAGGACACTGTGGGGGCTACGCAGGACCCGATCACGCCTACGCCTTATTCTAGTGTAAGTTTACATGTTATATACTATCTTTAGTCCTTCTTTTTAATGTAAGTTTATAATGTTACAACCCTCTATTTTATCATTTTTTTTGTCCATACAGACATCACAGGCTCATAGGAAACGGGGTAGAGGAGCCACCTCGTTGAAGAAACTAGAGAAGGTTAGGCAAAGTGGACAGAAGCTTGAGGTGTCCTTCGATGCTAATCTAAATGACCAGGGACCCCGTGCTAAAGAATTTAATAAGTGGGTGTTTCTACAAGCGAAGCAGCACGTAAGCATCAACAACAACCACTGGAATGACGTTCCACAGAACGTTAAGGATCAGATTTGGGAGGCTATCACGGTATTTTACCTTTACATTCATTTGATTTACATTATTAGATAATTATCCGAGTTATAATCCATCCAGTTGTTATGTATTTAATGTGTAGGTAGCTTGGACTGTGCCAAATGACGAGGATCATCATCATAAATGTATGAAAATGGCATCAAAGCGTTGGAATGGGTTCAAGCATGATCTCACCAGGTACTATGTATCTGGGAAGAAGCGGCCTGATAAAATGTTCTCGGATTATCCCTGGATTGATCAGGATACTTGGGATATGTTTGTCAGGAGTCGACAGGATGGAGAATTTCAGGTTGGTTGATTAAGTTAATTTTGTATGCTTCTTATAGATCATTTAACTGTATTTAATTATGTGTTTTTGTTTGAATAGGCTAAGGCAAATAAGGGTCGGCAGAATCAGGCGATGAACGTCCACCGCCACACCATGTCTCAGGGTGGGTACCAGACTCGGATCGAGCAGATGATGGCGGATAGGTTGAGGGCGAAGCAGGAAGAGCACTCTGCTAGGATTGAAAGAGGAGAGGTGGCTGAGGGCACACCATTAAGTCCTCCGTCGGACATCGACCGCGAGGATGTCTGCTTAGCCGGCCGCATGACAAAGACGGGATCTTTTAAAGTTGATGCCACTCGCGAAGTGGCAGATAAGATTGTAAGTAAATAATTAACTTGATTTCAATTGATATTTGTATAGATATTTGCAACACTTTTCACTTGCACGTTTTTTCATTTTTTTATTGTAGATGGATCTTAAAGCACAATCCTCCCAGGGCTAATTCGTCCCTTCTGGACGGTGGGACGTCTTGATGACTGCTTTAGGCAAGAAAGACCATCCTGGTCGGGTTCTCGGTGTTCCTGGGAACGTGACCATCAAAGAATATTATGGCAAGTCTGTTTCACGAAAGCGGGTGGTCGATGAAGCATCAATTTTGGCTGACATTACTCAGCACCTCATGTCCAACCCAGCTATTACAACACATCTGATGCAAAACTTAATATCCAACCCAGAATTCAAGCAGGCGCTTGCCAGAGAGCTTTCCTCCGTCGGTACATCCCAGGACATCGCATGGCATGCCAACCCTTCACATGTGAGCACAAAAGAGAGTTATAGTAGGGCACATGTGGAGGACGATGAGTTGGAAGCTAGGGAGCGGGAGTTCGAAGTCCAACGCCATGAGCGTGAGTTGGAAATTAAAAGGCGTGAGCTTGAGTTGGACTTCAAACGACGTGAGCTCGAAATGTTAACAAAGGTATGTATTCATTATTAATGTTCAAATTAGTAAAATAATTACTTGTGTTTTTTTTAATTATCAACAACTTATCTATTTTATTTTTCCTAAACTGAAGGCCAAGTCGACGTCGGTGTCGCTGTCACCTATCACTCGTTTGTTCTCACTTGGTGAGGATTATGCGTTTGAGATTTTTGAATGCCCATTGGAGCACGATGGATGGGTGGCACGCCTAGATCAACGGAGGATATTTTCCTTCTGTGGTGACGATCTCGGGAACGCCTGCAGAAATAACGTCTGGATGACCAGCACAGTTTTGAGTCTCTGGTGCACGGAAGTTAATTTTAATTTTACAACTTATTTATTTTTGGTATTTTTCCATTTAATAATTTATTTTAATTTCAATATATATATATATATATATATATATATATTATGTAATTAACATCCACACCTTTTCATATCTTAGGTATCTCCATCGTCTTTAGCTTGATAAGGGCGTTGCATCAGTTTACGGCTTCTTAGATTCGTCAATCCTTCTACCCGATTTCTTTGCTGGAGATGCATTGAGTAAATACTTAGGGAACTTATTGGGAGACAATCAGAAAGAATTATATCTGGCTCCCTACTGTATGAAAAGCCATTGGCAGTTGTTCGTACTTCACCCGTCTATGCATACTGTCATATTCTTATGCTCTCTCCACCAACAGCCGCCACAGGTGGTGTTGGAAGCTGTAAATAAGTAAGTAACTAATCTTAAATTTAATTTAAGTTTTAATGTCAGTTGTTTTTAGTTTATTACACACATGATATATGAATTTGTTAATTGATCGACATGATTATTTGTTTATGATAGCGCGCTGAAGGCGAGTAGCATAAGTTGCGCCAACGGGAGAAGTAGGACTTCTAAGGCTAAAGTAAATCCTGTATGGAAGATCCTCAAGGTTTGGTAGTTTATTTATTAAATAATTAATATTATAATTACTAATTTATATGTATATTCAACTGACATTGAAATTAATTTTGTTGGTAGTCTCGGTTTCAAATTGACGGGTGGTCGTGCGGCTATTATGTGATGCTTCATATGCTGAACATAGTCTCCGCATCTATTACGGATGGATGGAATAAGGTAATATTTAAACAACTTGTTAAATTATATATTATAGTTTTGAAGATGACTTGCATTGATGTTATTGTTATTATTTGAACGTGTGTAGGCATTTAACGACCAATCGTCTATTAAAGAAGATGAGTTAAGAGACTTGAGGATGCGCTTCGCTGAATTCTTCTTCAAGTATGCGGCTGAAAAAGGAATTGACAAGATACCTCCCCACTACTTAGATGAATAGTTTTTTTGTTAGACTTTAGAAACTAATTAATAACATGTATATATATATCCTTAGATTGGTAGTTTTGTTTTTAGACATTGGAGACTAAAATTTATATATATATACTTGTAGATAGTTATGTTTTTCCTATACATGAGTTTTGGTTTTAAGTCCCCCCATTGTTCCATTTTTCCTTTGCAATTCTGTAATGTGTGTGATATTCTGTGTTACTGGGATATTTACTGAGTGCAGGGATAGCTGAGGGGAGTGATATTTTAAAACTGAATTTAAAAAAAACTATTAATGCCAGTTGTATCAAACAACTGACGTTAATAGTATTTTATAAAATATACAGTACATTATTAACGTCAGTTGTAATAAACAGCTGACGTTAAAATTAAAACCTTTAACGTCAGTTCTTTATAACAACTGACGTTAGTTTTAACAAAATTAACGTCCGTTGCCTTAAAGAACTGACGTTAATAGTTTTATGTTTAACGTCCGTTGTTTAAACAACTGATGTTAATTTTTACAAAATTAACGTTAGTTGTGTTAAAGAACGGGCGTTAATAGTTTTATATTTAACGTTAGTTCTCAACTGACGTTAAAATATTAACTATTAACGTCAGCTGTATTTACGTCAGTCAGTATTCTGACGTAAAAAATCAATTTTAACTGACGTAAAAAGCACTTATTGCACTAGTAAATAATTTCAAACAGGATATAGCTTATCCTATCAAGTTTTTCTTATCCTGACCATCAAACGAGCCCTAAATGTTTTCTTTAACTTTTGAAATATGTGGGGATTGTTAGTTTTTATTATTTTATCCAATTATTTTTTGTGAAAATAATTTTATATTTGAGAAAACAATTTATTTTGACTTGGTCTTGTTACTTGTATTTCCAAATATTGGAGTAACAGCTTTCATAATATATGCTAAAGCGGTTACACTTTGTTTTGTTATTCCGTCTAAATTGTACGTTTTGACCAAGGTTTTCAAAACCGGACCGGACCGGTCGGTCCAATCGGTTCAACCGGGAACCGGCATGTCATCCAGTCCGAGCTACCCTTAAAACCGTTCTGTTTATGAACCGGTATGGAACCGGAAGAACCGGTCCTAAACCGGGAAAACCATTGAAAACCGGTGGTTCACCGGGTTAGCACGGTTCACGAATAAACCTCTAAAAAATTGGGCGTGGTGTTCTTCTCTGACGTTAATGTTTGTTGATCGTGTTTGCTTCTTTTTTGAGAGAGGGCGATCAAAACAGAGAGGGTTTACGGGGGTTCCAGAAAAGAAGAAGAGAAGAATTAGAAAAAGAAGAAAAGAGAAAGAAGAAGAGAAGAATTAGAAAAGGAAGAAAGAATATCATAGAAGAAATAGAAACTTACGCAGAAGAGATGAAGGGTTGGGATGCGGCGGTAATGGAGAGTGAACAAAAGTAAACTAGGTTAAAGTATTTTGTTTGTGCAAAATGGGCTCTGGCCCAACTTCACTTTAATTTTTATTTTTATTATATTCTTTTATTTTTGTAGAATGGGTTTAAAGCAGCCCAATTTTAGTTTTTTAAGAGAGTTATGAGTTGTTAGGTCCTTAAAATTATTTTTACACTTTTGAAAATAAATAAATATAATAATTATTTTTGCAAATTTATTAATATAAAATACAAAAAATATTCTATATTAGTAACATATTATATTAAAAAATATTTAATTATTACCGGTTCAACCGCGGTTCAATCACTGAACCTTGAACTGATACCTGCACCGATTCAATGACCGATCCGGTTTTAAAAATCTTGGGTAAAACCGGTCATAACTGGTTGTGGACCGGCCTGAACCGGTTTCCTAAAAAAAATTAAAAAAAAATTAGTATAAAAGGATTTGGGTCATCCTAGCCAAAACCCAATTCTTTTGTTTTTTAACATATGTAGGCTCGTTGTAGATTTTGGGTTGGCTTTACCTATGAAGATGATTTTAACATATATCTTTACATATATTTGGTTTAATTTCAAAATAAATAAATTGTGTTTAATAATTTTAGTTGTTATGTTGTTTTTTTGTTTAATATTGTTACAAATATTATATTAAAAATTAAAATAATATTATTTAATTATAACTGGTTCAACCACGGTTCAACCTCGGTTGAACCATTGAACCTTGAACTGCTGCCTTCACCGGTTCAATGGCTGATCCGGTTTTGTAAACCTTGGTTTTGACCACTTCATCATTTGTGCGCACATTAATTTAGTCAGTTTAAAGTTCAAATTATTTTCTGTTTGATTTTATCCGAAAAAAACTTGTTCCTAGTTATGTTCCAACGTGCAGCACCTTTGACCAAGACTTTAACGTCTTCAATCACGTTAACATGGTTAGTTAAGGTTTTAATTTTGATCTTATCCATTAAAAAGAGGCAATGTGCAGCAGCTGGAGGATATGGTTTTGAACAACCTTCTTTTCTAATTTTAAATAAACTGATACCTCACTCTTAGAAAGGTTAGAGAGCTACTGTGTTGAGCATTAGAAAATAATTCTGCAATTTTTATTCTCACAAAAAATTACTCTCTTATCTATTCTTCTCTTCTCGGTTACATTGCCTGCTTCATCTATTTTTTCTTGCTATTGTGTTACCTGTTATCTCGGTTTATTTGTCGGGAGGGACCTGTTGTATCCTGGGTGGTTTGCACATCACGCGGATAAACCCTTGAAGACAGTGTGATTCGACACGTCTCGAGCTATTGTGATTTGTTCGTGAGTTTTAGATTTGTTGGTGTGTTCGTGACTTGTTGTTGTTTTGTTCCTCGGCTCGTGCTAGGTTGGAGATAATTTTACAACATGGTAAATTATGTCAATTTTTTTTTTCATGGATTTATTTAATGCAACAAACTCTGGTTTTGATAAATTATGGGCTTTGAGTCTTTGACGGTCTTTTCATTATATCAGTGACCAATGTCTATTCAATAGGTAGTTCTTTACAGAGAGGTAAGTATGTAATAGTTTTGGAGACAGAGGCTCTCAAATTGTAAGTAGCCATAAATCTATAGAAGATAGGAGATTTTGAAGTCTTTAAGAAATTTTAGTGAATGGTGACACTGGTCTGTAATGATATATGGATTATGGATAACTACTTCATATTCTAATTTTAATTGTTAAATATATGTTCTATTGTATCTTTGCATTTAATTGGGTTTCACATTGGCACCAAGTATCCCTTCTGGAATGCTAAAAACAAAATTGTAACTCAATCTTCTACTTGAATGACTTTCTATTATCATAGGTAGAGTATCAATTATCAAAGTCAAACTACTATATTATAAGGAAAGTTGATGCTGACCTCAAGGAAATTCATCAGTTTTGAGTATGAAAGCCTCAATGGATATTTGCTTGTGTTTTGGATTTATTTGGGTAGGCAAATGCAATGTTAGGTTGCCTGCTATAGACCCACGTAGTAGGTCCAACCCTTTCTTGGACCATGCACATAGCGAGACTTTCATAGCACCAAGTTGAAATCATGGATATATACTTTGATTAGTGAATGTGTTAGCGGAAGAATTTCAAATTCTTGACAGAAATAAATCCGACAAGATGACGGAAGAACGTCGAACTCAGAAGACTGACACTAGTGCAATAAGTGCTTTTTACGTCAGTTAAAATTGATTTTTTACGTCAGAATACTGACTGACGTAAATACAGCTGACGTTAATAGTTAATATTTTAACGTCAGTTGAGAACTGACGTTAAATATAAAACTATTAACGTCAGTTCTTTAACACAACTGACGTTAATTTTGTAAAAATTAACGTCAGTTGTTGAAACAACTGACGTTAAACATAAAACTATTAACGTCAGTTCTTTAAGACAACGGACGTTAATTTTGTTAAAACTAACGTCAGTTGTTATAAAGAACTGACATTAAAGGTTTTAATTTTAACGTCAGTTGTTTATTACAACTGACGTTAATAGTGTACTGTATATTTTATAAAATACTATTAACGTCAGTTGTTTGATACAACTGACGTTAATAGATTTTTTTTTTAAATTCAGTTTTAAAATATCACTCCCCTCAGCTATCCCTGCATTCAGTAAATATCCCAGTAACACAGAATATCACACACATTACAGAATTGCACACACAGCTATCCCTGGGAGGATTGTGCTTTAAGATCCATCTACAATAAAAAAATGAAAAAACGTGCAAGTGAAAAGTGTTGCAAATATCTATACAAATATCAATTGAAATCAAGTTAATTATTTACTTACAATCTTATCTGCCACTTTGCGAGTGGCATCAACTTTAAAAGATCCCGTCTTTGTCATGCGGCCGGCTAAGCAGACATCCTCGCGGTCGATGTCCGACGGAGGACTTAATGGTGTGCCCTCAGGCACCTCTCCTCTTTCAATCCTAGCAGAGTGCTCTTCCTGCTTCGCCCTCAACCTATCCGCCATCATCTGCTCGATCCGAGTCTGGTACCCACCCTGAGACATGGTGTGGCGGTGGACGTTCTTCGCCTGATTCTGCCGACCCTTATTTGCCTTAGCCTATTCAAACAAAAACACATAATTAAATACAGTTAAATGATCTATAAGAAGCATACAAAATTAACTTAATCAACCAACCTGAAATTCTCCATCCTGTCGACTCCTGACAAACATATCCCAAGTATCCTGATCAATCCAGGGATAATCCGAGAACATTTTATCAAGCCGCTTCTTCCCAGATACATAGTACCTGGTAAGATCATGCTTGAACCCATTCCAACGCTTTGATTCCATTTTCATACATTTATGATGATGATCCTCGTCATTCGGCACAGTCCAAGCTACCTACACATTAAATACATAACAAATGGATGGATTATAACTTGGATAATTATCTAATAATGTAAATCAAACGAATGTAAAGGTAAAATACCGTGATAGCCTCCCAAATCTGATCCTTAACGTTCTGTGGAACGTCATTCCAGTGGTTGTAGTTGATGCTTACGTGCTGCTTCGCTTGTAGAAACACCCACTTATTAAATTCTTTAGCACGGGGTCCCTGGTCATTTAGATTAGCATCGAAGGACACCTCAAGCTTCTGTCCGCTTTGCCTGTCCTTCTCTAGTTTCTTCAACGAGGTGGCTCCTCTACCCCGTTTCCTATGAGCCTGTGATGTCTGTATGGACAAAAAAAATGATAAAATAGAGGGTTGTAACATTATAAACTTACATTAAAAAGAAGGACTAAAGATAGTATATAACATGTAAACTTACACTTGAATCAGGCGTAGGCGTGATCGGGTCCTGCGTAGCCCCCACAGTGTCCTCCCGTGCATGTGGGTTATCCGACCGATCCATATGTATGCCTGTTCAGAACCAATATATATTTATTAACATAGGTTATAACTCAAAATAAATACAGAAGTATAAATAAAAATAACTAGATAGGTCCTGTAGATATACAAAACATATATCCAATATAAGGACAATACGGGAGATTGAAAACTATAGTTTTTGAAGATTGCCAAGCACTGGTCACGGCCTGGCAGTGATGTCCATCACGGCCGTAACGTGCCAACTGAACCAGACCCTCACAGGAAGAATTGATCACGGCCTAGCGGTGATGAGCATCACGACCGTGACAGATCAACCAACAGAGCAACATGCACTCAAAACCAAAAATAGAGACATTCCAAACAACTCAAACTCACGGTTTCAAGTTTCAACTACTGAGACTACAGTTTCAACTTACACTCAAAACCAAAAATAGAGACATTCCAAACAACTCAAACTCACAGTTTCAACTTTCAACTACTGAGACTATAGTTTCAACATACACTCAAAACCAAAAATAAAAAATGTGCCCTAAAGACTCACCAGAAATAGGTGCTCGTGTGGTGGTGGGGAGGGGAGCTCGAGTGGTGTCCAACGTTCGATGTGGTTACTGAGAGCAGAGGGACAAGGAGAGTTAGTACGAGGGAAGGGGAAAAAGAGATGTCAAGTTATTGCAAAGAATGAGCGGGAAAGACAGAGTTAGGGGTTAAGAGTGTACCTCACGGTGGTGGCGAAGAAGCCCTCGCGGTGGTTGCGGTGGAGATGAGCTCGTGATTAGGGCAGAGTGAGAGTGAGAGTGAGGGTTGAGAGTGAGGGTTGAGCGTGATGAAAAGAGAAAAGAGACGTACAGAGCGAAGTGCAGAAGGCGCGCGGGTGTAAACGTTATAATCAAAATAAAACAACATTTTACGTCAGTTGTTTGTAAAAACTGACGTTAAAGGACATTTAATTAACGTCAGTTGTATTAAGAAACTGATGTTAAAAATAAAAAAGTTGAAGACAACTGACGTTAAAAGTATTCTGCAAAAACATTAATTCCTTTGACTACTGTGCTACCTACCCCTGAGCATTAAGTTTAAAGATCAGTTTTCAAGAAAATCAGTCTCTCTTCTCTATATAAAGTACCATTCTTCTGTATCAGTCTCTCTTAACAAGAATATGTTTACTAATTCAAGCTAATTAATGAAGATTAAACATAAACTTGTTTAAAAAAAAGTTTAGAAATAAACTGCACTATATATATGGAGTGACCTGCGTTAAGGGTGACAACAGGGCATTTCAGATAGGGATATAGGATTATTTACGTCAGCTAGTTATTTAACTGAAAAATCACACTTTTAACGTCATTTGTTTAAAAAACTGACATTAAAAATAAATATTTTTTTTAAAAAACACTTCTAACGTCAGTTGTATTAAACAACTGACGTTAAAAGTTTATTAGTTTCTGCAAAAACATTCATTCCTTTGACTACTGTGCTACTTACCCATTCACCTTGTAACCTAATCCTCTTAATGAGCATTAAGTTTTTAGATCAGTTTTCAAGAAATTCAGGTAGTCTCTCTTCTCTATATAAAGAACCATATTCTTCTGTATCAGTCGATCTGTATTACACCCCCCTCTTTTCCTCTATATTTCGTGCTTTTTCCTTCACAATTTGCCTATCATATTTGAGGTGTTGTTATTTCTTCCTATTCCTAGACTTAAAGGTCTCTGTCTTAATGGTAAAAAAACTTCTGAGGTTGAGTAAATCACATAACATGGATGGTAAGGTTGGGTGAATCACGTAATGTGATTCCCTAACTTTATTTCATCCCCGTCATCCCTTTCACTTTGCTTTGGAAGCAAGTGACTGTGGATTCAAGACGATGCATCAAGGAATTCCAGTGAAGGAGAAGATGCAAAAATCCATTTCAATGTGGATTCACTTTTGCATCATGGAATTCAAGTGAGGGAGGAGATGCATCCATTGGAGTTTCTGAGGACAGGACTGAGAAGAAAATGATGTTGACGCAAAACTTTTTTATATTTTAGGGCTATGTAACAGAAATTTTTTATCTTTTAATCATTTAATTGTAACTTATGAATCGCTTCAATGAGATACGATTTGATTATACATATAACTTGTTTTTATGTTAAGTGTTTATTTATTTTAATTTGCACAAGAATTTGTTTACTAATTCAAGCTAATTAATGAAGATTAAAAATAGACTTGTTTAAAAAAAAAGTTTAGAAATAAAATGCACTATATATATGGAGTGACCTGTGTTAAGAGTGACAACAAGGCATTTCAGATAGGGATATAGGATTATTTACGTCAGCTATTTATTTAACTGAAGTAAAAAATCACACTTTTAACGTCAGTTGTATAAAAAATTGACGTTAAAAATAAATATTTTTTATTTTAAAAACACTTTTAACGTCAGTTGTATTAAACAACTGACGTTAAAGGTATATAAGTTTCTGCAAAAACATTCATTCCTTTGACTACTGTGCTACTTACCCATTCACCTTGGAACCTAATCCTCTTAATGATCAACTTAATTTTTTAGCAACTTACCACGCCTAGTAACTTCATCCTCTGCTCCAATAAATAGCTTCCTTCATTCCTTTTATTTTTCTGCTTCACAATATGGCTCTGCCATGGAGATTAACTTCATCACTCTTTCTTCCTATTCCTAGACTCAAAGATCTTTGTCTTAATGGTCAAAAAACTTCTGAGGTTGTGTAAATCACATAACATGGGTGATAAGGTTCTGTAAATCACATAATGTGAGTTGCTCACCTTATCATCCTTCCGGAGAATCGGCTGCTACAGTTCCAAAACCTCAGCATATGAATGACCACATTATCAGCATGTACCTCGATTCCAACATGAGTAACACCATCACTGCTAGACAAGGTCACATTCGGAGTATAGTTTTCCTTTTGGCATATTTCATAAAACTCTCTGATGGGATGTAGCTTTAATGTTTCGGGTGTGATAAGGGGTTCCAAAAGTGGCCTTATGCTTTGCCACACAACCTCCTCATTGAATTCTGGAAAACTCAATCGCTCGACTCTCCTCTCTTGTTCACCCGTGAAGGGAACGAAGCCTCAACAAATGTTTAGGATTTTAAACCCCTTCAATGTAACTTTTTATAGGATTTTAAAATTTTGAATGTATCTTGTAATTGTATTATTGATACACTTCATGAATGAGATCCGGTTTGGGTAATTGATTCAACTTATACTTCGCACATATATTTTAGTTTTCAAAATAGAAACACAAAACATAAAAGCAAGTGAAACTGAAACTTTGAGGAAGGCAATACGGAAGGGTACATTTACTAGCTAAAAAAAATTATTAAAATAACCTTTAACGTCTGTTGATATAAGGACTGACGTTAAAAGTGAAGTGACTCACTTTTAACGTCAGTTCAATAAAGAACTGACGTTAAAAGGTTCACTGTTAACGTCAGTTGTTTATTGAACTGATGTTAAAAGTGAGTCACATAACTTTTAACGTCAGTCCTTACAACAACTGGCGTTATAACTGAATTAATGAAGTCTGATATTTACAAAACTGCCATCGCCTCCTTTTTAACGTCTAGCTTTTGGTTAACTGACGTAAACCTTTCCCGTCTAATGTATATTTTCCACTAGTGTGAGAAGTGACAGGTTGGAGCTGACAAGAAGATTCTTCAATTAACATGTCAGATAAGCAAAGCCGTCAAGAGTGGAAATTTCTGATTATTGACGGATGCATTTAACTGGTTGACAAAGGAATCAAAACGATGAATGATATTTGTTAAGTATTATATTTAGCCGACAAGAAGATACTGGCCGATAGAAAGGATAAATTGACAACCCAGTTCTTTCACAAAGTGCTTAGAAGAGTTGTCAAACGTGCCAGAAATGTGGAAACGGCTAAGTCCTTTAAGCTGACCGGGCATCAGCAAGATAAACCGTCAAACAGCCAAACCGTCGAAGACAATCAAGTTGATATGGAGCGGTTCAAGAAATTAAACAGTTATCAGAGTTGTTTGACAAACAGTTTTAATATAAAACTTAAGAGAACTGCCAAAAGACATATGGCAGTCTTTTAGATAGGGAGTTATTTCTAAGTAGTTACTTTACTTGCCTATAAATACTAGTAATCACGATGTAACAGAGGAGGTTACTTGATATACATCCTATATATCTCGATCACACAGCATATTGACGGATTAAACTCAAGTATTTCCTCCATCCTTTTCATTTTAAGTTCAATTTACAGTACAGTATTGGTTTTATCCTTCTAAATTCTTTGTTCGTTTCTTAATACTGGTTTATTTACTTTTAGCATTTTCTTTCACGTTCTTTATTTAAGTCCTTTACTTATTCTTCATTGCTTTCAGCATTTCTTTCATATTCTCTATTTAAGTCCTTTTACATATTCTTCATTACTTTCAGCATCTTCTTTCATATTCTTTATTTAAGCTATTTTATTTCAGAAGTCATTTAATCATGTTTTACACAAATTGCTTTTCAAATTAATGTTATTTCCATTTCATTTCACGTACAAATAATTAAGCAATCAGGAAGTTACTTCTGTTTAAGAAACTAACTTTCCTTTTCAACTTAAAACTTATTTTCAAAAATACCAAACCCAAGTCTCTGCCAGTATCTTGACTAATTTGTCAAATTCATACTTGGCAGACATATATACAAGCATCCTGACGAGATTACTGCATAACTCGTTCGTCCCACACTCGTCTGATCTTTAATTATTTGTAACAAAGGGATTTTGGACATCAACCAAAAACCAACGTTAACAAATTGGCACGCCCAGTGGGACGAGTTTAGAGTAACTCGTAGTGTCACGAATTTGACATTTATTTGTATGCGTTTACGGAGTGGAAAGGTGGTTCAAACATCATCTATTTCCCAAAACTCTCTGAATATGAGTAGTGCAAGTGATGCAGGCGTAGTGAGCACTAACGCCGCTGTGTCAACAGTGGATGCTATTGCACTAGTTGACAATATTCCTGCAACCGGGGCTAATGCTACTAATGCAGAGATAAATGGCACTAAGGGTGTAGGTGCAAGAAGAGGCGTTTCCTACGCCCAAGTTGTCAATAGATTTGATGAAGTTGGCCAAGGAACACTCCCGTCGCCAACTTCACCAGTCTTACAACAAATAAATCCACCAACTACAGGATTGTCTCCACGAAGTGTTGTGAATTCAAATCCAAGCGGAACTACACATCCTATCTCACAACCTTTGTATGGGATGCCTTATGGGTCGACAACCGTCAATCCAAATACCCCATTTGCATACATACCATATCCAAATGGAATGACGATGGCTGCCCATACATCTGGACAGGCAGGACCATCGACTGGGGGGCAAATTCCAAGTCATGCGAATGGGATAACAGGGTCAATGATAATAACCCATTCTCGACAAGAGCAACCAGTAGAAAGACCATATATATCCCCATTGAGACAACTCCCACAAAGTATTGTTGGTCTGTCGGAGGCTACATTAGCCAATGTCCGACAACAGATTGATTCTAGTAACCATGACATGGTGAACACATTTACTCAACAAATGAGTACAATGATTACGCCATTAATGGAAAGCACGAACAATGCATGTTTGGCGCTGGCAAATTAGATACGTAGGTTAAATAGAGCCTTGGGTGTTGTAACCCCAGGTGATAACCAAATACTTATAGAAATCTCAATGCAAATGTCAACAGGAATAATTAACCACAAGTTGAACAACCACAAGATATACAACTTGACAGATTTGAACAAGAAGATGAGCGGCAACAGCCCCATCGTCGGATTCCTTTGAGACGTGGAAACGTACATATTCTACGACCAGAGGAAGACGAAGATTCGGTCATATACCAGGGTGCTTTTGGAGCATTTCGTCAAAACGTTCTAAATCAGAACGTCAATCAAGTTGTCGAGCAAGCATTAAATAGGTTTGGCTTTAACATAGGTTATGCCAATCAACCATTTTTTGCATCGGCATTTACTGATTGGGTCCAACAGGCAGAAATGCCTCGAGGATACAAAATACCCAAGTTGTCAAAATTCTCAGGAGAGAGTGGAGAATCGACAGTTGAGCATATTGCTCGGTATACTATCGAGTTGGGAGACTTGGCTGTAGAGGAGGGGTTAAAAATGAAATTCTTCCCAAATTCGTTAACTAAGAATGCTTTTTATTGGTTTTCAACCCTAAGGCCTAATTCTATACATTCCTGGAATCAATTAGAAAGAAGTTTTCATGACCAATTCTTCAGGGGTGACTTGAAAATAGGGTTGACAGATTTATTTGGAATTAAAAGAATGAATAACGAATCTGTTGACGACTACCTTGCTCGATTCCGTCAAATGAGGAGTCGGTGCTTCACCCCTATCCCAGAGGCAGAAATAGTAAAAATTGCTGCCGGAGGTTTAGATTACCATATTAGAAAGAAATTGGCCAACCAACATTTGATAGATCTTGGCCAGTTAGGGGATAAGGTCCGTCAAATTGAACAATTAAAAGCTGAAAAGGTTTTCAAGCAAAAGAGATTCCTCAAAAGAGAAAGGATTAACTTTGTCGGATGCAATGAATCTGATGAAGAGAGTAATGATTCCGAGGAGTATGAGGTAGATTATGTCGAACTAAAAAATGGTCCACCTTATATATGCCAAGCTTTGAAGCCTGCGAGGGCCAAAGAAAGAATCCCTTTTGTTAATAAGAAAGTGTATACATTTGACGTGACCAAGGCCGATCAAATATTTGACATATTACTTAAAGATAAGCAATTAAAATTGTCAGATGATCATAGGCTTTTGAAATCCCATGAGATTAAAGATCGGAAGTACTGTAAGTATCATAATACTTTTGGTCATGTGACAAATGATTGTATGCATTTCAGGGATATCATTCAGAAAGGTTTGACAGACGGGACATTAAAGTTTTCAGACAAGAAACCAGAAATGAAGATTGACACAGAACCTTTTGGTCCTGAAGCTAACAAGGCAGACCGCCAAGTCCCTATGGGAGTAGACATGGTGAACATCACGGCCAGACAGAATATCCAGATGGGTCTGACGGATCCATTCGATGTTTATCCGAAGCCAGGGGGCAGAAACCACCACCATATCAGTCACGAGGCAGAATTGAGCCTCGTAATGATGGCAACAAGAGTAGGTTGTCACACTCGAGTAGCCATGATGGATCAAACAGTGTACATAGGAGTGATGCGTCTGTTGTAAACAGACAGGCAAATAGCCGTCAGCAACACATGCACCAGTCAAGACCCGGACAACACATCACTGGAGGTTGGCTTAAAGAGCCAATCAGAGGTTCAACAGGAAATAACTCTGTCGGTGACAGATTTAATCCTGTCAAGACCAGGACACCCCCATCCAATGTAATTGTGGATCAATGGGTGAAGAATTCAGCCATGACACGATATCCAGAATTGCAAAAGCAGACATGGACTAGGAAAAACAAGTTCAGTGATCGTGGCCCACCCTTTTGGAATGAAAATTACCGAAGGGGCCAATTGGCTCAAAATGCTCAAATGGCAGGGCCTAGTCTGTCAGGACCCTCGAATCAATTGACTATCTCAAAGAGCCAAAAGAAGAGATTGCAGAGGCTCCGACAGGCTCAGAAGAAGAAGCTTGCCAAGCAAGGAGGTGTCATCATAAAAGAGATGTCTTCACGTGATACTGGTTGCTTGGTTGTTGCAGCTGACAACAAAGTTGATAAGAAAGGGGATGCCAAAATGAAAAGCGTAATAGTGAACCATCCCATGGAAGCTGACGTGAAGGTACCCAGTAATCAAGCTAGGCAGAATAAACCTACATCGTAGGTTTTCATAGAAAAGAAGAAGGTTTCAGGCCAGGCATCCTCACCTTTAAAGCCCACTGGCAAATGGCCTGTCGGGCTGACAAGTGGAGAAGGTTGCAGGACTCGAGAAAAAGGTTGAGGCCAGAATAGAAAAACAACAACTGACAACGTTCATACCTGAATGCGATTTAACCAAAGAGGAATTGTCATTCGATGCTGTCATTGAAGCACTGAATGATCCGAATGATGATATGAACATCAGCGGAGCCATGGACACGGACGGCCAGAATGAGGATTGGGCCGACATCATAGAGGCACTAGACAACTGTGGCGCAGGGATTGCCCGACCTCTGTCAGATAGGTCAGGATCAGATGACGAGAGTGATTTGAAAAGAAATCATGGCAGAATGGTTGGAGGTGCATTTTTGGATGAGGATCCAGACAATGAAGTCATACTGGAACCTGGAATGAACATGAAGATAGGTTTGATTTCAGTTATTCCAGCAGAGTATGAGGGGTATCTTGAGATGGATTTCTCTGACGATGAAGATGATGCCGTCGACAATGGAAGAGACCCAGGCGATTACTGGATGTGTGTTCAGGAGAACTTGGTTACCGTATTTGATAATGTAGCTCAGCTGGAGAAGCCCACCGATGAGCAGAAAAACCATTTGAGGCCTTTTACATGTAACAGCCATAATAGATGGAAGGCCTACTAACAGGGTTTTAGTTGACGGAGGAGCTGCTGTGAACCTGATGCCAAGAGCAATGCTCAAAAAGTTAGGAAAGGATCAGTCAGATTTAATTCCAACAGATATGGTTGTCACTGACTTCAGTGGCAAAACTTCTCCATTAGATGGCGTTGTTTTGTTAAACATACAGGTTGGCACTGTAGAAAGGATGACATTATTTGTAATAATCCCAGCCAAGTCAAGCTACAACATATTACTAGGCAGGGATTGGATCCACGCCGTAGGAGCAGTGCCGTCAACAGTGCATCAAAAGGTAGTCTTATGGAATGACCAAGATCAGGTAGAGATCGTGGAGGCAGATGACAGTGCTTGCTATGCTCAGCAATCACATGTTGATTTCAAGGTATATGCACCAAATGTCAGGCCCATAACTGCCAATGAAGGAGTCATTGACAAGGAGGCATTGGAAGCTAGCCTTCTCAGCCAATTTGGAGTTAAGATAAAGGACGAGGCCGACAAGACTCGGACAGAATCCGGCAATGAGCCTTGAAACTCATTTGAGAAGATTGTCGGCCTATCTGGCCGACAGAGAAGTACACACTTTAGAGAGTGTGTTGACGGGTTGTATAATTGACGACGACCCTTTGGGTTTTGAGAAAGGAGCCGAAGCCATGCAAAACGTGGAAGTAGAGGATCCTCTGGAAGAAATAAATTTAGGGACGGAAGAAAAGAAAAGGCCCATTTTTGTCAGTGCGTTTCTGCCAGAGGATTACAAACAAAAACTTGTCAGATTAATAGCAGAGTACAAAGATTGCTTTGCATGGGACTACGATGAAATGCCTGGTTTAAGCAGAGATCTTGTCGAACATCGGCTGCCACTTAGAGAGGATTGCAAGCCAGTGAAGCAATCAAGTAGAAGGTTTGCTCCAGAGGTGGTGCATAAAATCAAAGAATTATAAGGTGCAAAGGCTGCTTAAAGCGAAGTTCATTCGAACAACCAGGTATGTCGATTGGCTTTCTAATGTAGTTCCCGTCATTAAAAAGAATGGCAAAATGAGGGTATGCATAGATTTTAGAAATCTAAATATGGCTACCCCCAAAGATGAATACCCGATGCCAATAGCCGACATGCTTGTTGACTCAGCATCAGGAAATGAGATTTTAAGTTGTATGGATGGCCATGCAGGTTATAATCAAATCTTTATAGCCGAAGAAGATGTGTCAAAGACTGCCTTCAAATGTCCAGGAGCAATTGGGACATATGAATGGATTGTCACGCCTTTCGGTTTAAAGAATGCAGGGACCACCTATCAACGAGCAATGAATACAATTTTCCATGATGTTATTGGAAAATTTCTAGAAGTATATATTGATGACGTGGTCGTCAAGTCCAAAACCAAAGATGACCACTTGGAGAATCTGAAGCAAGGATTTGAGAGAATGAGAAAGCATAACCTCAAAATGAACCCAGAGAAGTGTAGCTTCGGAGCGTCGGATGCCAAATTCCTAGTATTCTTGGTCCACAAGAAAGGAATTGAGGTAGACAAGAATAAAACTAGAGCAGTCATGGAAGCCTCGGCACCGACAAATAAAAAGGAGTTACAATCCTTCCTAGGAAAGGTTAACTTTCTAAGAAGATTCATATCAAATATGTCAGGAAGAACAAGGACATTTGCACCGCTGGTCAAGTTGAAATTAGAGCAAAGTTTCATATGGGAGCCTTGTCACCAAGAAGCTTTTGACCAGATCAAGCAATATCCAGTCAATCCACCGGTCATGATGCCCGCAGCGCCTCGTCGACCATTGAAGTTGTACATATCGGCATCTGAGGACACTATAGGATGTTTATTAGCCCAGGATGACGATGACAACGTTGAAAGGGTTGTATATTATCTAAGTAGAGTCCTAAATGATGCTGAGAGAAGATATAGTGCAATAGAGAAGTTATGTCTAGCATTATATTTTTCTTGTACAAAACTCAAATATTATATGATGCCATGTCATGTATTAATTATTTCCAAGACCGATGTAATAAAGTATATGTTGTCGAAACCAGTCCTTAATGGACTAATTGGTAAATGGACCATTTCTTTATCAGAGTATTCTTTACAATACGTGCGGCTAAAAGTCACAAAGGACAAAGAAAGGGCTGACTTTTTGGTAGACCATCCAGGACTGGATGTGCCAGAAATAGATGTTGTCAGTTTACAACCTTGGAAACTCTATTTTGACGGATCAAGGCATCAAGGAGGTAGTCAAGTAGGAATTCTAATTGTGACTCCACAAGGAACTCCTACAAAGTTCATGTTTGAACTTAAGTATCCATGTTCCAACAACGAAGCTGAATATGAAGCTTTGATTGTCGGATTGGAAATATTGATAGAAATAAAAGCACGAAATGTGCATATCTTTGGGGATTCTCAATTAGTAATCAAACAACTTACTCAAGAATACAAGTGTGTCAATTACAACTTGACAAAATACTGTATCATAGCTAGTAAGTTAATGAAAAAATTCGATGACGTAATTGTCGAATATATTCCAAGAAATTTGAATCAAGAGGATAATGAGTTGGCTCAAATAGCCTCAGGATACAAGATATCTCAAAAGGCTTTGTCAGGACTAATGGAAATTAGGGAGCTGTTATATCCATTAGAAGAAAGAGATATTTTGGTTAACGATGTAATTCTACTTGATGACTGGAGGTTGCCAATAATTGAATATATGGAAAATCCAAGTCAAAATGTAGATAGAAAAACAAAATACAAAGCATAGAATTATACAATGCAAGGAGGACTGTTATATAGAAGATATATTGACGGGACTCTACACAAATGCCTGAGTGAGCAAGACACTTACTTGGCTCTTTCAGAAGTCCATGAGGGCAAATATGGTGTAACACCCCGATTTTCGCTGTTTCGTGATATCGGTAAGAAATATATAAAAATATATTTTTATCCGAGACTTAGAAAATGATTTTGGATAAACCAAGGTCATTTTCATGTTATACTTATTTTCATAAGTTACGGGGAAGTTCGTGGGTTGAAAATTCAGACGGAAACCGGTCTGCCGTTTTCTGTGTTTTCACTGACAGTAATAGTTTACTGCTCAGAAGACCTAATTTTAAGTCGTGAACGAGATGAAAAATGTTTTTATTGTATTTACTACGATACTGGAAGTTTTGAAAATTTTGGAAAAAAATAAAATAAAATAATTGACGTTTTACGGGCGGAATACGTAATCGGGTAGACGACGGAAGGGAAATTAGAGTTTCTAAGAGTAGATAGAGGGTTTATCTTATGATTTTGAGATGATTCATGGGGATGAATCATATTTTTAAGTCTAGAAGGTTTTTCAGGGTTAAAGTGAAAATTTATGAATTTTACGCTTTAGTCCCTGAACTTTCTGTAAATTACCCTTTTGTCCCTAAATTAGTTTTTTTCGTTTTTTTCAAGTGGATTGGGCTAGAATCCTTGTTTCTAACCTTAAATAGTCGTGGCTTATAAGCCCAAATTTTTCTAGTTCATAGTTGAGTCCATAAAGCCCATTTAAGTTTTCTTATCTTAGGTTTAAAGGCTTAAATCTTCAAGTGGGTCCCACAACCAATAAGAAAATGAAATCAAGCCCAAATGTTTAAAGCCCATGCATAACCCCATGTGAATTGTGGCTGCCCATTGTTGTTGGAATTGTCAAGTTGATTCTAGAATTTTCCATAAGTTTCTACTTATCGTAGATTTTTCTACAAGTTTCTTGATTCTTCCTAATACATTGAATTATCTTACTTTCTTAACTTGTCTTACACTCATAAAAATCAGCCAAGCAAGTCAAAGATAAGATGGCATTTAATGTGATTAAACTCATCATCATGACATTCTATTGTCTATTTGCAAACTAGTCCTTCAACTATTGGAATCTTTGCAATTTGGTCCTTAGAACTTAATTGCACTTTGATCCTTTTAACATGACAACTCATCTTCATCTAGAGTTTTCTTGAGATGTCGCCACTCACACTATAAATACCCTCCTCTCACTTTTCATTTAGTTCTTTGGTCATTTGCTTTCTATAAACTTTAAAGTTTCTAAGTTTCTTAGTTCTAAGTTTCAAAGCAAGTTCTTGGATTTCCTTCATCATTGATTCTCAAGAGGTAAATCCTAATCTTTGTTCTTAATCATGCCTATGTTCTTTAGTAAGTTTCTTGATTCAAGACTTATATCATGGTGGTTCATCATTTTCAAGTTTCAAACCCTAGAACTTTGAAAAATCATAATAAATCCTAGGAAAATCTAATGATGATGAAACTACTTTCTATCTTCTAGATATCATGTCTACTATCTAAATCCAAGAGCATGAAGTAATCAAAAATCTCTTTCTTGAAAACCTAGCCTTGGCCGAATCTATCACCTTAGGGTTGGTAGAGTTTTGTTCATGTGTTTTCATGTATGATCATGTATTCTATATGGCATGTATGACTACACACTCTAATCCATGTAAGTCTCTTAAAATGACTATTTTACTCAAAAATATTCATGTTGGCCGAACCCTAAATGGGTGAGTTTTATTGAGTTTTGTTCATGATTTTCATAGATGATCTTAGAAATCAAGTTTTTAGTAAGTATGTTTTATAAATCCAAGATGATTTGTTAAACTAAGAACCCTAGCTTTATGAACCTATTGAGGCCGAATCTATGTATAAAAGAGTTAGGAAGTTTTGAGTTTGAAACTTAGTTGTTTAGTCACTAATCTATGATTTAGGTTAATTAAGGATCATTAATCCATGACTTAATCATAATTAGCAATTTTAAGGATTTTGAACCCTAAAAGTCAGCCATTGGCCGAAACCTAACCCTCATGAGTTAAGTATGTTGTGGTTTGATTTGATTGCAATTTGTTTGAAGGAATCAATCGGGTTGGTTTGACCTAAAGCCGACGGAGGAAACCGGATTAAATCGGGAGGTTGTTTGAAAATGTTAGTTGAGTCTTCAAGAGGTAAGGGGAGCTTACCTGAGGGATTTTCTCTATAACTATTTGCTTTTGGTGTGGCTTATATGATTTATCTGTGGTTTGTGATTAATTGTTTATGTTCTTTACGATGTGTTGTTTATCTGTGTATCGGTGTTTGATCTGCCTTTACTTTATTTAATTATCTGCAGTCATATATGATATTGTTATGATGCATGATCTGCCTGGGGATATAATTTTGATAATTGTTGTTGAATGTTGTTTGTGAGTGTTGTTTGAGAGGCCTGACAGTGGTCAGTGCACAACCGATTAATCAAATAAAATATTTAATAAGCTGTGAAAGTTATATTCAATGTTTTATGGGAAATGTTGGAATATAATAGTGGAGGAAAATATAATTTTTGTAAAAATAATGAGTTTTGAGAAATATATTATTTTAATGATTTATTAGTGTAAAGGAAGTTTATGAGTCACGGTGAGAGCGTAACCGTGAAATTTTTTTAGTACTGCTAATTTTTACATAAGAAATTCCGAAATATTATAAAAAGTGATTTTGTGAAATTAATATTCGAAAAGACCTTATTTATTATATATGAAAATTATTTTAGAAGAAATGTCAAAGTTTGACTTTAAGAACATTTTCTTTGAAAATGCTAAGCGACGGCAAGTTTTGAAATTATTTAAGAGGAAAGTTTGAAAACGGCAGTACTTAATTAAAAAAAAAGAGAGATTTAATCTGAATTGATTTATTAGAGTTGAAGTTTCTATAAAAAGAAGTTATTGATGATTTGACGTTATTTTATAAAAAGATATAAAAGATGTAAAAAGATATAAAGATGTAAAAAGATGTAAGAGATGTAAAAGATGTAAAACGATATAAAAAGATGTAAAAGATATAGGACTTAATAACCGAGACGTCGGCGTATTAAGGTTAGTTGTGTTGTAGACTAGGTATCTACTAAAAGAAGTTAACACATTGTAAAATGTTTTCTATTACCACGAACCTAAGACTGATTGCAAGGTCTAGGGGCTTCGTGATTGAGCACTCGGACTTTGAGGTCCTGTGTTGTTAATAAAAGATGTAAAAATGTTTCAAAAGATGTTAAGTCGTAAGCTTTTGAGAGCTTTGACAAATAAAGATATATCACAAAGAAAAGTGTTGAGAACAAAATGTTTTCTTGCATGCATATGGCAGACGTGCCATGATTAGAAGAGGGATTACCTTGCGGCGTCAGGGTAGATCATACAAAGTTGTTCTCATTGTGCCCAGGGTTTGGACAATGAGGCCCCATCTCAGAGTGTTATCACTATGCCACGATGTTGGACAGTGTGCGATGGGAGTGCCTGTGGCGGTGTGCCTGTGGCAATTGAGTCTGATCAACTCATCAAGAGGTTGGAGATATCTCATGAGATTAAATATGAATGTTTAGATGATATATTGAAGTGTTCATGCATAGTTTTTCCAATGTTGATGTTTGGGGTGTGAAACCCATTGATAATGAGATATTATGATATGAATGAGTATGTTGTTATAGACATATATATGTGTATGTGCCTTCTTTTGTGTTGCGTATTTAGTTATGGTGATGAATCCATATATTGGCGTCTCACCCTTACAACCATATCAGAGTTGTACGAGGGGTATGATCCTTACAAGAAGACGAAGGATGTCTAGTTCGAGGCATGCTGTGCTGTTTTATCGGTTGTAGTGTCCGTTAGTTACGACCAGCTTAGGTAATGTTATGTTTTAAGAATAAAGTTGATTATGGTTTATGTGAGAAAAATATGAGGCAGTATAGTTGGAGGACTTATATACATTATGTAGTTAAGTGTGATTTGAATACGTCGTTGTGGTTATGAGGTTAAAATAAGGAGGAAAAGAAAAATTTTTATCACCATATTTTGAAGAGATAAACGTTGAGAAAACATGATTTTCCGAAAGCAACCAGCAAATTAAGTTTTATTTCCGCAAACGGGTAACCATGTGATGACCTGAGATTAGGGTGTCACATATGGGGCCCATCAGGCAGGAGACAAAATGAAATGGGTTCTTCGACGAAGTTTGTATTATTGGCCAACTATGGTTAAAGATTGTATTTCGTTTGCCAAGTCTTGTGAACAATGGCAGAAACATGGCCATATACAAAATGTACCGGCTGGCGAGTTACATTCTATTGTCAAGCCTTGGCCATTTAGAGGATGGGCTCTAGATTTAATTGGCCAGATACATCCCTCTTCATCAAAAGGACATCAATTCATTTTAGTTGGAGTTGACTATTTTACCAAATGGGTAGAGGCAGTTTGCCTCAAAGCAGTCACCCGACAAGACGTAATTGATTTCATTGAAAATCACATCATTTGTCGGTTTGGCATACCCCAGACTCTGACAACAGATCAAGGGTCAGTATTTGTCGGCAAGAAAGTTGTGGAATATGCTAGTTCTAGGCATATAAAAATGCTCACATCTACACCATATTATGCACAAGCAAATGGCCAAGTTGAGGCCATAAATAAGATCATTATTAATCTTATTAAAAAGCATGTGGGCCGACAACCTAAGAGTTGGCATAATACCCTTGATCAAATACTATGGGCATACAGAAATTCACCCAGACAGTCGACAGGAATCTCGCCATATCGGCTAACTTATGGGCATGATCCTGTGCTACCTGTTGAAATCAATCTCCAATCCACTCGTATTCAAAGGTAAAATGACTTGCCTACTGACCAATATTGGAATGCAATGCTGGACGAATTGGATGAGTTAAGTGATGAAAGGTTGATTGCATTATAAAATTTGATTCGGCAAAAAGAGAGAATTGCAAAATTCTATGATAGTCGAGTTAAGTTCAAAGCATTTATGGTAGACGATCTGGTGTGGAAAGTCATATTGCCCATGAACAAAAGTTGTCGAGAATATGGAAAATGGTCACCTAAATGGGAAGGACCATTTAGAATTGACAAAGTATTTTCTGGAAATGCCTATGCACTTGTCAATGTTAATACTGGCTTGAAAATCAAGTCAATTAATGGCAAGTATTTGAAAGAATATAAACCGACGATGTTGGAAGTAAGAATTGACAACAAGTGAAGAAAATAAGAATATTCACTAAATTGGCAATACAATGAGATATTGTCAAAAGTATAAGTTGTCAATTCAAGCCATATAGAGATTGGCGAAATAACAATATGCTATTAGGAATCAAGTTGTCAACTAAAGTTCATCTAATCCTAGAATACAAGGCTGTGCGTCAGCAACATTTTATTTTCCTTCGACAATGCAGAATTATAACTCAATTTGTTGAGGCTTCATTCTCCATTCGATGAAGTTTTAGTCGCTCCATCTGTCGAGGGTGCGCAAAGAAGAAGATGAGCAGGAGCATATCTCACCATCAATTAGCCCTGAAGGTTGTTGTTGCTTTGGTGCAAAAAGATGGCACCAAAAGAAAGCTGCTACCTTCCAGGATGAAGATGATGGAACTAGAGCAAGATGCACTCGTTCTGTATTAAGATCTGTTCCCCGATGTGCAGCGAGGTCAGCTCTAGATGTTACGTTGGTTATTGACCTTCACTGCATATTTTACGTTGGTTATTGACCTTCACTAAGGAAATGACCATTAAGACAGAAACTTTGGTCTGAAATCTTAAGGTAGTAAGGTCAGATTCCCATGGGGGAAGAAGAAAGAATGGATGAAAGCCTTTTGCAAGAGAGAGCATTTTATATGAAATGCCCAACTATGAGATCATTAGTTTGTAAATCTTATTATTTATAGTTGATTTGGAGAGACATTCAATATGGTTTAGATTACCAAAGTCTCGAAATGTATCATGGCATTTATGATGATTTGATAAGCATGAGTTACGAAGTTGGTTGGGAACATGCAATCAAATCAAACAATAAGAAAAACGTGCTAATAAAGAAAAATACATTTCTATTAATCAATGATCGTCGGAAGTGACAAAATTAGAACTTTACAAGGAGTGACTACAATTATCATTGTTGGCCTAGATTGGAATCAAAAGATAAATGATCCCATGCAAGGGAGAGGTCAGTCTTGTCAGCTACATCAGCTTTATATTCAGGCTGTAACGCACGAAGATTGCCAACTACACTTTCGGCTTTCCGGCCAAGTGTGACAGACTCCTCGTCAATAGCTTTGACTTTGGCTCTGCTCTTTTATAAAGCTTTGGCAAACTTGACACGTTTCTGATCAGTCAATTCAATCTCTGCCAACAACTTCTTACGATACTCCAGGAGACTCTCATCAGCATGAGTTCCAGTGGAGATAAGGTCAAGATCTTTTTGTTTTGAGGTTTCGAGGTCTCGGAAACGAGCCAAGAGATCACATTTAGTTTTTTCTTCCTCTTCGTAAGAGGGAATGACAGAAGTCATCTTTTCCAACCTGCCAGAGAGCCGCTCCTAAAATTTATGGATGGAGAGGAAATGCTTACGACTCGACACAGGGAGATTGGAATGGAGAGGAGTGGTCTCTTTGATGAGCCGTGACGGTTCTTGTTGAATGCTGGCACTAGATAAGAGTACATCAAAGGGATTGCCAAGAAGAGCCTGAAGGCCATGCATGAGATTAATGACTTGAGAATCACTAGAGTCATGTTGAGTTGATGAGGAAGTGGCAGAGACAGATGAATCTACTTCCGACAACATGTTAATCCACGTATTGAAATGAAGGGCCGGTTTAGGGTCAGGAGACTTCATGGTTGGAGGTCTGATCGCAGGGGGAGAAGGCATAATAGGAATTGTTTCAGCCAGCAGGGCCTCCATGTCAATATCCTCATCTAGAATTTCAATCATGACAGCACTTCCGACTGGTGTGTCGGCTCTGGAAGTTGGAATGATTGAAGTTGGATGATGAGGACTGGGGGACATTTCCATATGGGATTCGAGATGCTGAAGACCACCTGTTAGACCCCCTAGTGTCGACAGAAATGTCTCCTAAATTTCTGTCAGCCTGCAACTCTAAGTCAGATTGATTCGTTGGCTCGACAGTTTTGGTGAGAATCTTTTGAATGGTCATTGAATCCTCAATCTGAGGAGATTTTTTCTGACATGAAGGGAAGATGAGAAAATATATACATAAATAAAAGAAATGACAAGGTCAGTGGAAATACCAAGTTAGAATCCGAAGACATCAAGTCGACATCAACACTTGCCTTCTCGGTAACCAGAATAGTCTCGACGATTTTGTTTTTCTGTCGAGTTAAAAATAGAAGGCATGTGAACAAAAGAATGTAACTTGACAGATTAACTTAAAAATGTTACCTTGGATTGGTTGGAGGGCGAAGTGTTGGAGGAACTAGTCATGACATCTTGGACTTTAGATCCAGTAGAGACTTTGGCGGCATCAGACGCTGCCGAAATTGAAAGACTCTTGGTAGATTTTGATTTCTTGGAGAAGAGATCAGAAGGAGCCGTTTTCTCTTTTCTTTTCTTGGATCCTTTTGTCTGAGGATTAGAAACAGAAGCTTTGACTGGCTGTGAGCTCTTTTTGACAGTTTTGGCCACCAAAGGGATTAAGTGTTCATCCTCATCGCCATTTTCAGGAACTTCTCCTGACAGTACATCAGACTTGGACTTACCAGGGAGAGGCTTGTCAAGGGGAATAGCTGTCAATAGCAACGTAAATGAGTTGATTGTCGGCCGAAAGGAAAAGAAAAATAAAAGTTATTTGACAAATGAATACCTGAATTACAAGTTAGAATTCGCGAATAGAATTCAAAGTCGTCATCAGGTTGAAGAAACCGACGAGCGAAGGTAACTGGATTTGGTTTTTCAAAAGGGTCGACATAAGCACTCACGCTTTCCAAAAAGAAAAAGTTACCTCCTTTCGACGGCTTCCCTGGATGTGGATCGGCTAAACCAAATGGGGCACAAGGAATAGGCACCGGTTTAGGAAAAGAGGCCTTTAAACTGTCAAGGTATTCCTTGGTCATATTAGGAATACCCCTATATATGGCAAGCCTTTCAGATTCCTTATTGGTATGCTTCCTTTTGGCTTCAGCTAAAACACTGTTGACATGACGAACCATATCAGATGGTCTCAAGGGATTCCATTTAATTTTATAAAAATTTTCAAAGGCTTGAATTTCTTTCTGAAGTTCACCTCGAGTTTTTATGGACGGGTCCTGTTCCTGCATGGGAGAATCATCACTGTTACGCACGGTGTCTTCAATACAATTCAAGCAGGTCTTTAAACTCAGACGGTGGTTGGAATAAGACTCATCCCACCAATCAAGGAAGCTTTGGGTGGCTCCGTGGAAAACAGAGAATGAGACAAGTTGGAAGAAGGCCCCACGAGCTTTATCCTCATCACTAATGGCCACAATAGTCTCATATGTTGGAGCTTTGGCACCAATAAAGTTTTCATCAGGATCTGACGAATAAAGAGCAGGAATAGCTTGGCAGAAACCAAGCTGATAGGCCGTAGTATTGGGCAAATACAGATAGATCCTATGGGTTTTGAAACCAGGACCATCAACAAAAATAACTCTTTGACAAAGAAATTTGGTCCAGATGGACTTGTTGGATTTAGTAATGATGGTACTCAATTTTGTAAACCACTCCGGACCGTACCTCCGGTCAATAAAAGGAGAGAAGTTGATCTTCGAAGAGGTGGATGAAAGCGAGTGGAAAATTTTAAAGTAGAACTTAAAATTGGCAGTTTCATCCCTTGACAAAGAATCAGCAGACACATAGCAAAGGTAAGAACCATAGGTGACAATTGACAAGTCTAAAGGAGCTTTGTATGAAAATTGACGCTCCAAGACAGCATTTAACCACAACTGGAGAAGCCAAATAGGCCCTCCTATGTTGGTCTTCTTCTGCTTAGATCTGACAGTATCAACTAACATACTCATACTGTCATAAAGATTAGCCAAAATACATTGGCCTAATGCTAATTTCTTTCCAGTAGACAAAAGATTGGCAAGAGGAACATATGAAGCAATCAAAGAAGCATATTTGCTGCAAAAGACATAAGCACATAGCCAAAGAAACAGGAAGGCTACGTGCTCAGTATCCGTCACGGGTTCATGATCCCTAATTCTAAAGTCTGCTATATATTTAGAGAAAGAGCATTTTGTCACATAGACGTCAATCTAATTCTCTACTTCAACATCAGAATGCATGGTAGGGCCATCTGGACGAAGGCCCGTAATAGCCGACATGTCAAATAAAGTCGGACCCATCATCCCATAAGGAAAGTGGAAATTATTTGTCGTTCTATTCCAAAAAAAGATGGATGCCCCTATCAAAGAAAAATCTACTAGCTTAACATGGCGAGAAAGCTGAATGAACTCAAAAATTCTAGCTTCTTCCCACACATTGCGTTTTTCAGCCTGAACTCGGTTAAGCCAACTAGTGTAAGCATCGAACCGAGTGGCAGGGGGAATCCTAAAAATCCTATTGCTCTTCTTAAAGATATGAATAGGGATAGGAGTTAGTGAGGATAAAATAGCCTTATTTGAGTTAGCGGAAGGAAAGGAACTGTGTAAATCCTCAGAAATTTCATTTTGGGTCATGAAAGGACCCAAGAATGCAGCAGGGGGATTCAAAGCGACAGAGGAATCAGGAACAGGATAAATTACCTTAGATTCCTGCCATAACTCGGATTCCTCCAAAAGTGGGTCTTGAACCACTGTCCTAGGAGGAGCAACCGTGGTTTGAGGTACTGAAGTCGACACCTTTGAAGATGTTGCCATGGGGATTGAACGGAGTAAGGAAGAGGAAAAGGTTTCTTTTTTCTCTTGTGAAACAGGAAGGTTTTCGCAAGCGAGGAAGGAAGATGAGAAGAAGAAAAGTCAACAGAGATGTGACTGCTATTTAAAGCAGAGTGAAGGCCTTTGGTTGAATTCCAAGAGACCTGCGACGTTATGATTATCCCTATTAAGTAGGGATGAACTTAAACCAGGGTTTAATTAACGAATAAGAGCCAAGACTAAGGAAATTTTTTAGCAATTTAAAAATTCAAATTTCGCTATTCTTTCGGACAAGGCCGTCAAAAAGCAAAATTTGGGGGGCATCTGTTAGCAGAAGAATTTCAAATTCTTGAAAGAAATAAATCCGACAAGATGACGGAAGAACGTCGAACTCAGAAGACTGAGAAGTGACAGGTGTGGAGCTGACAAGAAGATTCTTCAATTAACATGTCAGATAAGCAGAGCCATCAAGAGTGGAAATTAGAACGCATATGTCAAGAGTGGAAATTTCTGATTATTGACGGATGCATTTAACTAGTTGACAAAGGAATCAAAATGACGAATGATATTTCTTAAGTATTATATTTAGCCGACAAGAAGATACTGGCCGACAGAAAGGATAAATTGACAACCCAGTTCTTTTACAAAGTGCTTAGAAGAGTTGTCAAACGTGCCAGAAATGTGGAAACGGCTACGTCCTTTAGGCTGACCGGGCATCAGCAAGATAAACCGTCAAACAGCCAAACCGTCGAAGACAATCAAGTTGACACGGAGCGGTTCAAGAAATTAAACAATTATCAGAGTTGTTTGACAAATAGTTTTAATATAAAACTTAAGAGAACTGCCAAAAGACATGTGGCAATCTTTTAGATAGGGAGTTATTTATAAGTAGTTACTTTACTTGCCTATAAATACTAGTAATCACGATGTAATAGAGGAGGTTACTTGATATACATCCTACATATCTCGATCACACAGCAGATTGACGGATTAAACTCAAGTATTTCCTCCATCCTTTTCATTTTAAGTTCAATTTACAGTACAATATTGGTTTTATCCTTCTAAATTCTTTGTTCGTTCCTTAATACTGGTTTATTTACTTTCAGCATTTTCTTTCACGTTCTTTATTTAAGTCCTTTACTTATTATTCATTGCTTTCAGCATTTCTTTCATATTCTCTATTTAAGTCCTTTTACATATTCTTCATTACTTTCAGCATCTTCTTTCATATTCTTTATTTAAGTTATTTTATTTCAGAAGTCATTTAATCATGTTTTACACAAATTGCTTTTCAAATTAATGCTATTTCCATTTCATTTCACGTTCAAATAATTAAGCAATCAGGAAGTTACTTCTGTTTAAGAAACTAACTTTCCTTTTCAACTTACAACTTATTTTCAAAAATACCAAACCCAAGTCTCTGCCAGTATCTTGACTAATTTGTCAAATTCATACTTGGCAGACATATATATAAACATCCTGCCGAGATTACCGCATAACTCGTTCGTCCCACACTCGTCTGATCTTTAATTATTTGTAACAAAGGGATTTTGGACATCAACCAAAAACCAGCGTGTTAACGCTGGTTTTTGGTTGGTGTCCAAAATCCCTTTGTTACAAATAATAATTAGAGATCAGACGAGTGTGGGACGAATGAGTTATGCGATAATCTCGTCAGGATATGTATACATATGTCTGCCAAGTATGAATCTGACAAATTAGTCAAATCTAATAAATACTGGCAAAGACTTGGGTTTGGTATTTTTGAAAATATAGTTTTAATTTGAAAAGGGAAAGTTAGTTTCTTAAATAGAAGTAACTTCCTGATTGCTTAATTATTTGTACGTGAAATGAAATGGAAATAACATTAATTTGAAAAGCAATTTGTGTAAAGCATGATTAAATGATTTCTGAAATAAAAGAACTTAAATAAAGAACATGAAAGAAATGTTGAAAGCAAATAAGAACATGTAAAAGGACTTAAAATAAAGAACATGAAAGAAATGTTGAAAGTAAAGAAGAACATGTAAAAGGACTTAAAATAAAGAACATGAAAGAAATGCTGAAAGTAAAGAAGAACATGTAAAGAAACTGAAAATTAAGGGAAAAACAATTAAATGACATAAAAATAGAGGAACGCATGTAAAATGCAGAAAATTAGAAGAAAGTAAATAAAGAACATGAAATTAAAGGAAAGCAATAAACAACAGGAAATTTAAAGGAA
The DNA here is from genome assembly GCA_030762895.1 of Sophora flavescens. NCBI lineage: Eukaryota > Viridiplantae > Streptophyta > Magnoliopsida > Fabales > Fabaceae > Sophora > Sophora flavescens. Next base: position 15,077,647 of record CM061066.1, read on the forward strand.
AGCAATGAATTGCAGGAATTGAAATGGTTGAAAAGTAAAAGAAAGCATCTAAAGTGCAAAAAGTTAAAAGAAAGCAAGTGAAAGACATGAAAGATAAATTGCAAGAGATTTAAAATGTAGAAAAGCAAATACATGAAATAAACCAATATTGTATTGAAATTGAACATTGCATTAATGATAAAAGGGTGGAAGGAATACTTGAGTTAATCCGTCAGTCTGCTGTGTGATCGAGACGTGTAGGATGTTTCAAGTTCCAACCTTTATTACATCGTAGAATCTAGTATTTATAGAAAAAGTAAATAACTTCCTAAAGGTAACTTCCTAATCTATTTTCTGATACCTGTATGACAGTTTTGCCATATTCAAATTCAAACTATTTGACAAGCAAACTTCTCTAACTGCTCAATTCTTTGAACCGCTTTGTGTCAACTTGCTTGTTGTCAATGGTTTTGCTGTCTGACGGCTTATCTTGCTGATATGACAACTGAAGAACTTCTTGTCAACTCCACACCTGTCAATTATAATCTTCTGAGTTCGACGTTCTTCTTTATGTACATTCTTCTGTCAACTTTATTCCTGTCGACTTTGAACTTGGTCAATTTTCCTCTCTTCAATCCAACTCTCGTCTACTTTGGGAATTCCTTATGAATTTGACAATCTTGCTTTTGACCAATTTTTCTGTCAACTTTCCGTCTGTCAACTTAGTACTTGTCAACTTTCTTGACAACTTTCCGTCTGTCAACTTTCCGTCTGTCAACTTAGTACTTGTCAACTTTCTTGACCAATTTCTGTCAACTTTCCGTCTGTCAACTTAGTACTTGTCAACTTTCTTGACCAATTTTCTGTCAACTTTTCGTCTGTCAACTTTCTTTTAGCCAAACCAGTATATACCAATTTTGGGACTTCTCAATTTTCATGGAGCCTCTTTCTGCCTGTCTGACGAAAACTCACATGAAAATTCACTCCTAACAGATGCCCCCCAAGTTTTGTCTTTCGACGGTTTACGGAGAGAGGCAAAACTTCGACAGTCTACAATCTTGATGCCATCAATCCTCCTGAACAACCAATTCATTCTTCAACTCAACAAACTCCAATTCTCATACACATCTTCCACCTCTTCCGACAGACTAATTTTCTGTCAGAGACTGGTCATCGGAGTTCATCAAGATCTACCAAATTTTTTTTTAATTGACAGGGTAAGATTCGAGTGATTATCAAGCTGTCAAGTTTATGCATGTGCTTAAATCCCTTTTCAAACATCCACTTGACATCCTATGTTCAGATTCAGCCGTCCGTTCGACTATGACCAATCTTCTCCAACAACTCAATCTAATCAAGAACGTTCTGCCAACTTCAAGCAGGGTCACTTTGGCTTCTGCCCAATACTTCTTTGATGGTCTGACAGACAAATTGTAAACCATCAATGATGTTATGTCCCCTTTTGAAGCCAAAGAAATCAACAAGGACAGTGTGTTGGGGACTCTACGCACCATGAAGGCCACAAGAGAACAAGAGATTCATGTCATTGCTGACGACGTCAAAGCTGACTTGGCAGTAGACAAAGAGATTGTTGACTTAGAAGTTGATTTAACTCAAGCCAAAGAGAAAAACTTCAACTTGCACAACCTCTGTCTGCCAGCAAAGAAAAGGTTAATCAAATTGATCGATGAATCTAAAAGTCAGGGGTGACTGCCAGGACAATTGTCAACATTCTAATAACCATGCAATCTAAATATCTGGCAGTCAAGGCTGACAGAGAGGCTCTGGAGAAGGCTTGGGAAGAAATCAGAAATTTTCAACTGAACATCTTTTTAACTTATCTTTTTGAATGCTCATAATTCGACACACATCTGTGTATGCCAACCGTCAGTTTCCAGCCTGCTCTCTTAGGAATAAGTTAGCTTAAACTGATAGGATGTACTTTTGACAATGTAAAATTGTATTGCCAAATCAAAGAATAAAACTTATGTTCTATCTCATTTACTATCAATTTTTACTTCTAGCATCGTCGGCTTATACTTTTTCAAATAATTGCCATTAATTGACATTATTCTCAAGCCAGTATTAACATTGACAAGTGCATAAGCATTTCCAGAAAATACTTTATCAACTCTAAATGGTCCTTCCCATTTAGGCGACCATTTGCCATATTCCAGATCATCTACCTTAAATGATTTGAATTTAACTCGGCTATCATAGAACTTTGCAATTCTTTCTTTTTGCCAAATCAAATTTTCTAATGCAATCAATCTTTCATCACTTAACTCATCCAATTCGTCCAACATTGCATTCCAATATTGGTCGGTAGGCAAGTCATTTTGCCTTTGAATGCGAGTGGATTGGAGATTGATTTCGACAGGTAACATAGGATCGTGCCCATAAGTTAGCCGATATGGCGAGGTTCCTGTCGATTGTCTGGGTGAATTTCTATATGCCCATAATATTTGATCAAGGGTATTATGCCAACTCTTAGGTTGTCGGCCCACATGCTTTTTAATAAGATTAATAATGATCTTATTTATGGCCTCAACTTGGCCATTTGCTTGTGCATATTATGGTGTAGATGTGAGCATTTTTATATGCCTAGAACTAGCATATTCCACAACTTTCTTGCCGACAAATACTGACCCTTGATCTGTTGTCAGAGTCTGGGGTATGCCAAACTGACAGATGATGTGATTTTCAATGAAATCAATTATGTCTGGTTGGGTGACTGCTTTGAGGCAAATTGCCTCTACCCATTTGGTAAAATAGTCAACTCTAACTAAAATGAATTGATGTCCTTTTGACGAAGAGGGATGTATCTGGCCAATTAAATCTAGAGCCCATCCTCTAAATGGCCAAGGCTTGACAATAGAATGTAACTCGCCAACCGGCACGTTTTGTATATGGCCATGTTTCTGACATTGTTCACAGGATTTGGCAAACGAAATGAAATCTTTAATCATAGTTGGCCAATAATACAAACTCCGTCGAAGGATCCATTTCATTTTATCACCTGCCTGATGGGCTCCACATATGCCCTCATGGACTTCTGATAGAGCCAAATAAGCATCTTGCTCACTCAGGCACTTGTGTAGAGTCCCATCAACATATCTTCTGTATAACAGTCCTCCCTGCATTGTGTAATTCAATGCTTTATATTTTGTTTTCCTGTCTACGTTCTGACTTGGATTTTCCAAATATTCGATTATTGGCAACCTCCAGTCATTAGGTAGAGTTATATCATTAACCAAAATATCTCTTTCTTCTAATGGATACAACAGTTCTCTGATTTCCATTAGTGTTGACAAATTCTTTTGAGATATTTTGTATCCTGAGGCTATCTGAGCCAACTCATTAGCCTCTTGATTCAAATTTCTGGGAATATATTCGACAATTACGTCATCGAATTTTTTCATCAACTTACTAGCTATAATACAGTATTTTGTCAAGTTGTAGCTGACACACTTGTATTCTTGAGTAAGTTGTTTGATGACTAATTGAGAATCCCCAAAAATATGCACATTTCGTGCTTTTATTTCTATCAGTATTTCCAATCCGACAATCAAAGCTTCATATTCAGCTTCATTGTTGGAACATGGATACTTAAGTTCAAACATGAACTTAGTAGGAGTTCCTTGTGGAGTTACGATTAAAATTCCTACTCCACTACCTCCTAGATGCCTTGATCTGTCAAAATAGAGTTTCCAGGGTTGTAAACTGACAACATCTATTTCTGGCACATCTAGCCCTGGATGATCTACCAAAAAGTCAGCCATTGCCTGTCCTTTGATAGCTTTAGCTGATACGTATTGTAAAGAATATTCTGACAAGGCAATGGTCCATTTACCAATACGTCCATTAAGGACTGGTTTTGACAACATATACTTTATAACGTCAGTTTTGGAAATCACCAATACATGACATGACATCATATAATATTTAAGTTTTGTACAAAAAAAATATAATGCTAGACATAACTTCTCTATTGCACTATATCTTCTTTCAGCATCATTTAGGACTCTACTTAGATAATACACAGCCCTTTCAACATTGTCATCATCATCCTGGGCTAATAAATATCCTATAGTGTCCTCAGATGCCGATATGTACAACTTCAACGGTCGACGAGGCACTGCAGGCATCATGACCGGTGGATTGACTAGATATTGCTTGATCTAGTCAAAAGCCTCTTGGTGACAAGGCTCCCATATGAAGCTTTGTTCTGATTTCAACTTGACCAGTGGTGCAAATACTCTTGTCCTTCCTGACAGATTCGATATGAATCTTCTTAGAAAGTTAACCTTCCCTAAAAAGGATTGTAGTTCCTTCTCATTTGTCGGTGCCGAGGCTTCCATGACTGCTTTGGCTTTATTCTTCTCTACTTCAATTCCTTTTTTGTGGACCAAGAATCCTAGGAATTTGGCAGCCGACACTCCGAAGCTACACTTCTCTGGGTTCATTTTGAGGTTATGCTTTCTCATTCTCTCAAATCCTTGCTTCAGATGCTCTAAGTGGTCAACTTTGGTTTTGGACTTAACGACCACATCATCAATATATATTTCTACAAATTTTACAATAACATCATGGAAAATTGTATTCATTGCTCGTTGATAGATGGCCCCTGCATTCTTTAAACTGAAAGGCATGACAATCCATTCATACGTCCCAATTGCTCCTGGACATTTGAAGGCAGTCTTTGACACATCTTCTTCGGCTATAAAGATTTGATTATACCCTGCATGGCCATCCATACAACTTAAAATCTCATTTCCTGATGCTGAGTCGACGAGCATGTCGGCTATTGGCATCGGATATTCATCTTTGGGGGTAGCCATATTTAAATTTCTGAAGTCTATGCATACCCTCATTTTGCCATTCTTTTTAATAACGGGGACTACATTAGAGAGCCAATCGACATACCTGGTTGTTCGAATGAACTTTTCTTTAAGCAGTCTTTGTACTTCCTCCTTGATTTTAGGTACCACCTCTGGAGCAAACCTTCTACTTGCTTGCTTAACAGGCTTGCAATCCTCCCTAAGTAGCAGCCGATGTTCAACAAGATCCCTGCTTAAACCAGGAATTTCATTGTAGTCCCATGCAAAGCAATCTTTGTACTCTTCTACTAACCCGACAAGTTTTTGTTTATAATCCTCTGGCAGAAAAGAACTGATAAAAATGGGCCTTTTCTTTTCTTCCGTCCCCAAATTTATCTCTTCTAGAGAATCCTCTACTTCCACGTTTTGCTTGGCTTCGGCTCCTTTTTCAAAACCCAAAGGGCCGTCATCAATTATACAATCCGTCAACACACTCTCTTGAGTGTGTACTTCTCTGTCGGCCAGATAAGCCGACAATCTTCTCAAGTGGGTTTCAAGGCTCATTGTCAGATTCTGGCCGAGTCTTATCGGCCTTGCCCTTTATCTTAACTCCAAATTGGCTGAGAAGGCTTGCTTCCAAGGTGTCCTTGTCAATGACCCCTTCATTGGCAGTTATAGGCCTGACATTTGGAGAATACACCCGGAAGTCAACATGTGATTGCTGAGCATAGCAAACACTGTCATCTGCCTCCACAATCTCTACTTGATCCTATTCATTCCATAAAATCACCTTTTGATGCACTGTCGACGGAACTGCTCCTACAGCGTGAATCCAATCCCTGCCAAGCAAAATGTTGTAGCTTGACTTGGCTGGAATTATTACGAACAGTGTCATCCTTTCAACAGTGCCAACTTGTATGTTCAATAAAGTGACGTCATCTGATGGAGAAATTTTGCCACTGAAGTTAGTGACAACCATATCTGTCGGAATTAGATCTGACTGGTCCTTTCCTAATTTTTTGAACATCGCTCTCGGCATCAGGTTTACAGCAGCTCCTCCGTCAATTAAGACTCTGTTGGTAGGTCTTCCATCTATTATGGCCTTCACATGTAAAGGCCTTAAATGGTTTTTCTGCTTGTCGGTAGGCTTCTCCAACTGAGCTACATTGTCAAATACGGTAACTAAATTTTCCTGAACACACATCCAGCAATCACCTGGGTCTCCTGTATTACTGACGACATCATCCTCACCGTCAGAGACATTGATCTCAAGATATCCCTCATATTCTGCCGGAATGAATGAAATCAATCCTATCTTCATTCTCATCCCAGGCTCTAATATCACTTCATTGTCTGGATCCTCATCCAAGAATGCACCTCCGACCGTTCTGCCGTGATTTCTTTTTAAATCACTCTCGTCATCTGACCCTGACCTATCTGACAGAGGTCGGGCAATCCCTGCGCCACAGTTGTCTAGTACCTCTATGATGTCGGTCCAATCCTCATTCTGGCCGTCTGTGTCCATGGCTCCGCTGATGTTCATATCATCATTCGGATCATTCAGTGCTTCAATGACAGCATCGAATGACAATTCCTCTTTGGTTAAATCGCGCTTGAACGTTGTCAGTTGTTGTTTTTCTATTCTAGCCTCAACCTTTTTCTCGAGTCCTGCAACCTTCTCCACTTCTGTCAGCCCGACAGGCCATTTGCCATTGGGCTTTAATGGTGAGGATGCTTGGCCTGAAACCTTCTTCTTTTCTATGAAAACCTGGGATGCAGGTTTATTTTACCTGGTTTGATTACTGGGTCTCTTCACATCAGCTTCTATGGGGTGGTTCACTATTACGCTCCTCATCTTGGTATCTCCTCTCTTGTCAACTTTGTTGTCAGTTGTAGCAACCAAGCAACCAGTATCATGGGAAGGCATATCTTTTTTGATGACACCTCCTTGCCTGGCAAGCTTCCTTTTCTGAGCCTGTCGGAGCCTCTGCAGTCTCCTCTTTTGGCTCTTTGAGATAGCCAATTGATTTGAAGGTCCTGACAGACCAGGCCCTGCCATTTGACCATTTTGAGCCAATTGGCCCCTTCGGTAATTTTCATTCCAAAAGGGTGGGCCACGATCATTGAACTTGTTTTTCCTAGTCCATGTCTGCTTTTGCAATTCTGGATATTGTGCCATGGCCGAATTCCTCACCCATTGATCCACAATTATGTTGGATGGGGGTGTCCTGGTCTTGACAGGATTAAATCTGCCACTGACAGAGTTACCTACTGCTGATCCTCTGATTGGTTCTTTAAGCCAACCTCCAATATGGTGTTGTCCGGGTCTTTCCTGGTACACGTGTTGTTGACAGCTATTGGATGCAACACTTCTATGTATACCGTTGGACCCAGCATGGCTATTTGAGTGTGAAAACCTGTCTTGGTTACCACCATCGCGAGGCTCAGTCCTGCCTCGTGGATGATACGGTGGTGGTTTCTGCCCCCTGGCTTTCTTGGCGGCTACTTCATCATAAAACGCTTCACATCTTGGGCAAACTTTAATTATGCCCTCAGATTTCTTGCGTGCCATGTAGTCGACAAGTGGTTCTCCCGGCTTCGGATAAATATCGAATGGATCTGACAAATCCATCTGGATCTTCTGTCCGGCCGTGATGTTGACCATGCCTACTCCCATAGGGACTTGGCGGTCTGCCTTGTTAGTTTCAGGACCAAAAGGTTCTGTATCAATCTTCATTTCTGGTTTCTTGTCTGAAAACTTCAATCTTCCGTCCGTCAAACCTTTTTGAATGATATCCCTGAAATGCATACAATCGTTTGTCACATGACCAAAAGTATTATGGTACTTACAATATTTCCGATCTTTAATCTCATTGGCTTTCAAAAGCCTACGATCATCTGACAATTTTAATTGCTTATCTTTAAGTAATATGTCAAATATTTGATCGGCCTTGGTCACATCAAATGTATACACTTTCTTATTAATAAAAGGGATTCTTTCTTTGGCTCTCGCAGGCTTCAAAGCTTGGCATATATAAGGTGGACCATTTTTTAGTTCGACATAATCTACCTCATACTCCTCAGAATCATTACTCTCTTCGTCGGATTCATTGCATCCAACAAAGTTAATCCTTTCTCTCTTAATGAATCTCTTTTGCTTGAAAACCTTTTCAGCTTTCAATTGTTCAATTTGACGGACATTATCCCCTAACTGGGCAAGATCTATCAGATGTTGGTTGACCAATTTCTTTCTAATATGGTAGTTTAAACCTCCAGCAGCAATTTTTACAATTTCTACCTCTGGGATAGGGGTGAAGCACCGACTCCTCATTTGACGGAATCGAGCAAGGTAGTCGTCAACATATTCGTTATTCATTCTTTTAATTCCAAATAAATCTGTCAACCCTATTTTCAAGTCACCCCTGAAGAATTGGTCATGAAAACTTCTTTCTAATTGATTCCAAGAGTGTATAGAATTAGGCCTTAGGGTTGAAAACCAAGAAAAAGCATTCTTAGTTAACGAACTAGGGAAGAACTTCATTTCTAATCCCTCCTCTAAAGCCAAATCTCCCAACTCGATGGTATATCGGGCAATATGCTCGACTGTCGACTCTCCACTTTCTCCTGAGAATTTTGATAACTTGGGTATTTTATATCCTCGAGGCATTTCTGCCTGTTGGACCCAATCAGGAAATGCCGATGCAAAAAATGGTTGATTGGCCTAACCTATGTTAAAGCCAAACCTATTTAATGCTTGCTCGACAACTTGATTGACGTTTTGATTTAGAACGTTTTGACGAAATGCTCCAAAAGCACCCTGGTTTATAACCAAATCTTTGTCTTCCTCTGGTCGTAGAATATGTACATTTCCACTTCTCAAAGGAATCCGACGATGGGGCTGTTGCCGCTTGTCATCTTGTTCAAATCCGTCAAGTTGTATAACTTGTGGTTCAACCTGTGGTTGATTATTCCTGTTGACATTTGTATTGAGATTTCTACCAATATTTTGGTTTTCACCTGGGGTTACAACACCCAAGGCTTTATTTAACCTACGTATCTCATTTGTCAACGCCAAACATGCATTGTTTGTGCTTTCCATTAATGGCGTAATTACTGTACTCATTTGCTGAGTAAATGTATTCACCATGTCATGGTTACTAGAATCAATCTGTTGTCGGACATTGGCTAATGTAGCCTCCGACAGACCAACAATACTTTGTGGGAGTTGTCTCAATAGGGATATATGTGGCCTTTCTACCGGTTGTTCTTGTCGAGAATGGGTAATTATCATTGACCCCGTTATCCCATTCACGTGACTGGGAATTTGCCCCCCAGTCGATGGCCCTGCCTGTCCAGATGTTTGGGCAGCCATCGTCATTCCATTTGGATATGGTATGTATGCAAATGGGGTATTTGGATTGACGGTTGTTGACCCATAAGGCATCCCATACAAAGGTTGTGAAAGAGGCTGTGTAGTCCCTCTTGGGTTTGAATTTACAACACTTCGTGACGACAATCCAGTAGTTAGTGTATTTACTTGTTGTAAAACTGGGGAAGTTGGTGACGGGAGTGTTCCTTGACCAACTTCGTCAAATCTATTGACCACTTGGGCGTAAGAAACGCCTCTTCTTGCACCTAGACCATTAGTGCCATTTACCTCTGCATTAGTAGCATTAGCCCCGTTTGCAGGAATATTGTCAACTGGTGCAATAGCATCCACTGTTGACACAGCGATGTTAGTGTCTACTACGCCTGCATCACTTGCACTGCTCATATTTACAGAGTTCTGGGAAATAGATGATGTTTGAACCACCTTTCCGCTCCGTAAACGCATACAAATAAATTTGTATGGCAAATTCCTGACACTATACGAGTTACTCTAAACTCGTCCCACCGGGCGTGCCAATTTGTTAACGCTGGTTTTTGGTTGGTGTCCAAAATCCCTTTGTTACAAATAATAATTAGAGATCAGACGAGTGTGGGACGAACGAGTTATGTGGTAATATCGTCAGGATATGTATACATATGTCTGCCAAGTATGAATCTGACAAATTAGTCAAATCTAATAAATACTGGCAAAGACTTGGGTTTGGTATTTTTGAAAATATAGTTTTAATTTGAAAAGGGAAAGTTAGTTTCTTAAATAGAAGTAACTTCCTGATTGCTTAATTATTTGTACGTGAAATGAAATGGAAATAACATTAATTTGAAAAGCAATTTGTGTAAAGCATGATTAAATGATTTCTGAAATAAAAGAACTTAAATAAAGAACATGAAAGAAATGCCGGAAGTAAAGAAGAACATCATGCTGAAAGTAAAGAAGAACATGTAAAAGGACTTAAAATAAAGAACATGAAAGAAATGCTGAAAGTAAAGAAGAACATGTAAAGAAACTGAAAATTAAGGGGAAAACAATTAAATGACATAAAAATAGAGGAAAGCATGTAAAATGCAGAAAATTAGAAGAAAGTAAATAAAGAACATGAAATTAAAGGAAAGCAATAAACAACAGGAAATTTAAAGGAAAGCAATGAATTGCAGGAATTGAAATGGTTGAAAAGTAAAAGAAAGCATCTAAAGTGCAAAAAGTTAAAAGAAAGCAAGTGAAAGACATGAAAGATAAATTGCAAGAGATTTAAAATGTAGAAAAGCAAATACATGAAATAAACCAATATTGTATTGAAATTGAACATTGCATTAATGATAAAAGGGTGGAAGGAATACTTGAGTTAATCCGTCAGTCTGCTGTGTGATCGAGACGTGTAGGATGTTTCAAGTTCCAACCTTTATTACATCGTAGAATCTAGTATTTATAGAAAAAGTAAATAACTTCCTAAAGGTAACTTCCTAAAGATAACTTCCTAATCTATTTTCTGATACCTGTATGGCAGTTTTGCCATATTCAAATTCAAACTATTTGACAAGCAAACTTCTCTAACTGCTCAATTCTTTGAACCGCTTTGTGTCAACTTGCTTGTTGTCAACGGTTTGGCTGTCTGACGGCTTATCTTGCTGATATGTCAACTGAAGAACTTCTTGTCAACTCCACACCTGTCAATTATAATCTTCTGAGTTCGACGTTCTTCTTTATGTACATTCTTCTGTCAACTTTATTCCTGCCGACTTTGAACTTGGTCAATTTTCCTCTCTTCAATCCAACTCTCGTCTACTTTGGGAATTCCTTATGAATTTGACAATCTTGCTTTTGACCAATTTTTCTGTCAACTTTCCGTCTATCAACTTAGTACTTGTTAACTTTCTTGACAACTTTCCGTCTGTCAACTTAGTACTTGTCAACTTTCTTGACCAATTTTTTGTCAACTTTCCGTCTGTCAACTTAGTACTTGTCAACTTTCTTGACCAATTTTGTCAACTTTCCGTCTGTCAACTTAGTACTTGTCAACTTTCTTGACCAATTTTCTGTCAACTTTCTTTTAGCCAAACCAGTATATACCAATTTTGGGACTTCTCAATTTTCATGGAGCCTCTTTCTGCCTGTCTAACGAAAACTCACATGAAAATTCACTCCTAACACAGCGTTAACAGAATGTTATAGTATTTTTTGACGAAAGTGGAAGTTACTCTGCATATCAATATCTCTAATGGGGTATAATCAATAGTTTCAAGTTTAAATGGGTAGTGGAAACCTGTTTTTTTTTCATTTTAGTTTATGAAGAACTTTTTTATATGATAATATGTTATTTCATCTAATTGTAGGGGCCTGGAGCAAATGCTCGTAACGTTTACATTGATGGGGCATTTGATCTATTCCATACAGAGCATGTTGAGGTACACATAATTTCCATATAGGATTCAAATTTGTTATCTTAGTCAAATACTAAAGTTCATCATCCAGATAGCACCATTTGATTTCGACCTAATTGTCATGATAGTTGAGTTTTATTCATTATTTCTTGTTCTTTCGGATTCTGAAGAAGGTTAGGAAGCTTGGAGGTTTCCTTCTAGTTGGTATCCACTCAGATGAGATAGTGAGGTAAATAGTTTTATCATGAAAATTCAACTTTATGGAATTATCCAGGTATCCGTGTTAATAACCATAGTTAAGAGACTAACAACTTGCTTGTAGTGAACACTGAGGGAGTCACTATCTATCAGAGTGCATGAGTGATGGGCGCGAATCCGCAAGTGTACGACTTCGTCGTCAAGTAATAAAAAGATTGAACACACAGAGACTGTGATCTTAAATAACAATCAATTATTAAATTAATTAAACTGGACAAGAAAAAAAATTGATTTGGAAAAGATTTGGTTTTTAAAAGATTAACTAACAATATCAAATATCTAAACGCAATAAAAAATTGGAAAGTAAATCAAATCTGATATTTTTCAATATCAAAAGAGATTTTCAGGAATTTGGGTTACCAACAAGACTGCTTATGCTACTAAATTGACTACCCTCTTGTTAATAATCAAAATTTGCTTTGAAGGTGAATTTATCCTAAATAAGTTAATGTTCCCGCTAGGGATACAAGAATCGGGCCCATTAAACCAACCCCTACTCTCGTGGTAATTGAATTTAAATCGAACCCTTGAAGCTTTGTGACAACTCAGTGAACCCTCAAAGGACCGCTTCTAACTCTCGTGATTTAAGTCCTAAGTTTGATCCCTATAGATCCGATACCTAAGTTCACCGCTAGGTCCCTCCTTAGAGTATCTATGACATGCAAATAAGTGCGCACCAGATTCACAAGTAATTCATGCAATAGGAATCAAATTGAAAGCAAAATTGAAATTAACAAGAAGTAAAACGTCAATTCATAACATAAAACAAATCTTGGGCATAGCCCCAATTCCTAGAAATAAAAACAACTACTCAAGCATTGCCATGTTCATAGCAAGCTTGATTAACAAAAGCATAAAAGAAAACTTAAGAGAAGAGAAGAAATAGGAGAAGAAGAGAAATCTTATTTTTTGCCTAAGGTAGCAGCCCAAGGGATCCTATTTTCGATCCTAATTGCTCTATTTATAGAGTAGGGTAACTTGAATCCCAAGCAATTACAAAATCAGATCAAATCAGGTTTTAAAATTCCAGATATTGTGCGTCACGGCCGTGATGCCTGTCACGGCCAGGCCGTGACAGATTCTGTCTTGCAAAACTTGGCACGGATGGCCTGTCACGGTCGTGATAGCCATCATGGCCTGGCTGTGACAGGTTCTGACTTTTTCGTTCTTTTCTTTTCAGTCTTGCTCGATCATGGCCGTGATGGCTGTCACGGCTAGGCCGTGATGGCTCTGTTTGGCTCATTTTTCTTACTTTTCAAGTTCCGTCTTCATGCAAGCTCCATCATGGTTGATCTTGAACATTTTAATCTTCAATTCCTGCACAACAACACCACAAAGCCGCCTTACCAGTTCCAAGGTAAAAACTAACAAAAATCAAAATAAAAATGCCTAAACTACATGAAAATGTATGCAAAATGTCAAGGAAATATGAGGTGAAATCACACTCATCAATGAGTAAAATACTCCACGTGTATAAATGAAGAGTGTATAAATACAAGTATAAAAATGCAACTGATACAGTTGTGATGCCAACTATATCAGTTAGAGTATAAATACTCAGTCCTATAACCGATCCAAGTAAGATTTTCATTACACACTTCAATCAATACAATGTATTCTATTCTCTCTCTCTCTCTCTCTCTCTTTTACTATTTGATTTTGGTATCAGTAGCTTTTCTCTTGGGGCCAAAGATTTGAAGCTTCAACAATGGCATCCTCACCAGCATCCAACCTCAACAATGAAAATCGTTCTGCTAACTCAACAATTTCGTTCGCACCTTCTATGTCAATCAAGCTAGATGACAAGAATTTTCTTCTGTGGAATCAACAAGTGGAAGGAGTAATAGCTTCGCACAAACTACACCGTTTTGTGGTAAACCCTAACATTCCTACAAAATACAATTCAGAAACTGATAGAGATCTTGATTTAGTTTCAGATGCATATGATAAGTGGTTAGTACATGATCAAATGCTCTTTACCAGGTTGTTATCTACTCTCTCCGATGTTGTTTTACCTAGAGTAATTGGTTGTCGCCATTCTTGGCTAGTTTGGGATAAGATACACAAACTTTTCTATGATCTTTTAAAGGAAAAAGTGAGACAACTTAGATCTGAGTTGAAATCAACAAAGAAAGCTAATAGAACAATCATTGAATATGTGTTGAGAATTAGATCAATTGTGGATACTCTAGTTGCAATTGGAGACTCAATCACTGAGTAAGACCAAACAATCTTAGAAGGTTTGCTATAAGAATACAATCAATTTGTCATGATGATATATGGACGATCGAATTCACCTTCACTCTTTGAGATTGAAGCTTTACTTCTAGTACAAGATTCGAAACTGGATAAGTTTAGACAAGAGCTGTCAATTTCGAATGTTTCAGCAAATTTAGCTCAAATATCTCTGCCACAAAGTCAAGACAATGCCAATTCAGATGGCTACTCTCACAGGAGACCTTTCAAAATAACTTTCAGGACATTAATAAAGGAAGAGGAAATGGAAGATTTTGTCGAGGCAGGGGCCATGGGAGAGGCCGTGGGAACCGTCCAACATGTCAACTATGTGATAGGTATGGCCATGATGCCTACCTCTGTTGGTACAAGTTTGACCAGAATTTTGTGCCCAGCCAGAACAATCAAGGTCAACAGACTTACCAGAATAATCAGAGTTATCAGAATAGCCAACAAGGCTTAGCTCAGTAGCATTCACAGTAGAATCCTGCAAATCAACACACTCAACAGGCTCAGCCTAGTGCCTTCTTGGCACTACAAGGCTCACAATCAGTGAATAATCCACAAAACTCACAGAATATGAACTTCTCACAGGCTGCACCTAGTTTGAACAATATGACCTTCTCTCAAGATGTTGCTAATCCCAGAGGACTTGACTCACAGTCAGGGTTCTTAGATTCAGGTGCTTCTCATCACCTTACACCAGACATCAACAACTTGCAACAAGGTACCTCCTATGTGGGCACTGATCAAGTGCACATGGGAAATGGACAAGGTTTATCCATACACTCAGTTGGTTCATCCAAATTTCCCTCTCATTTACATCCTAATGTTATACTTTCCTTAAAACAACTATTACATGTGCCTACTATAACCAAGAATTTGATTTTTGTATCCAAGTTTGCTCAGGATAACAATGTATTTTTTGAATTCCATCCTTAAATCACAGGTGTTTAAGCATGTTCTTCTTCAGGGTACCCTAGGATCTGATGGCCTATACAGTTTTCAAAGTCTGCCTCTGCTCAAGGGACCTTTTTCTCCTCCTGTGAAGTTAAGCAGTAATGTTCATCTACCCATAGCTTGTACTAGTGTTCAAAATAGTAATTCCAATGTTGTTCCCGATGTCTGTAATGATGTGCAAAATTGTACTCAGTCCTCACATAGTACTCAGTCAAGCCCTGTAAATACAGTTACTTCTACTTGGCATCTTAGGCTAGGCCATGCCAACTCCAAGGCAATAAAGAATGTATTGCAACTGTGTAACATTCCAATCATGAATAAAATTGTCTCTGACTTCTGTAATGCATGTTGCTTGGCAAAATCCCATAGACTTTATGCCCCTCCCTCCTCTAACACTCATACTACTGCTTTTGAACTTTTGCACACTGATTTGTGGGGGCTTGTACCTTCTCCTTCACATGGAGGTTACTTTTACTACATAGCATTTGTAGATGCTTGTACAAAGTATACATGGATATATTTTCTTAAAAACAAATCAGAAGCACTACCTACCTTCAAACAGTTATTCACTCTCATTCAAACTAAATTTTCCAAAACTATAAGAGCTATTCAGACTGACTGGGGAGGTGAGTTTAGATGCTTCACCAAATACTTAAATGAGGTTGGAGTGAGTCACAGACTCACTTTCTCACACACCTCACACCAAAATGGCACGGTTGAAAGGAAACATAGCCAAATAGTTGAGATGGGACTATCTTTACTTGCTTATGCATCCATGCCTCTTAATTTTTGGGACCATAGCTTCACAACAGATGTGCATTTAATAAATAGATTGCCAACTTCAGCTCTCTGAGTTTACTTCTCCCTATCATGCTCTTTACAAGTCTCTCCCTGTATAGTGTACTTAGAGCATTTGGTTGTGCCTACTTCCCATTACTCAGGCCATACAACAAACATAAGCTCCAATTTAGAAGCACTGGGTGCATCTACTTAGGAATTTCTCCAAGTCACAAAGGCCACAAGTGCCTCAGTTCAGATGGTCGCGTGTACATCTCCAAAGATGTACTTTTTAATGAATTTAGATTTCCTTTCTCTCAACTATTCCCAAAAGTCTCAACCACCAGTCACTCGTGTTAGTCCTCATTTCCTTTATCATTCCCTTTATTGGCTTATAACAGTCCAGTACCTCACAGTCCTGACCAAGTGATTCACAGCCCTGCATCTGCCCCATCTCACCACTCCACACATCCTCTCCCTCCCAATTTCCCCACTACATCAGATAATGACATCCAACTACACACTTCCTCAGATACAGCCTTGCCAACTGAACCTTCACCCACACCCTGTGACCAAACTGCTCCTTCTGATCAAGACACTCTTCCTAACACTGACACTGCTCCTCAAGTGACTCCTACACCCTATGATCAAAACACTCATCCAATGGTTACTAGATCAAATACTGGCAGTCTCAAACCTCGCCTCTTCTTAGCAAATGTTGAACCAACCAGTGTAAAGCAAGCCTTGGCAAGTTCTCAATGGCCGACGGCTATGAAAGCAGAATATGATGCACTGCAAGCAAACAATACTTGATCCCTAGTCTCCTTACCACCTCATAGAAGAGCCATAGGCTGCAAATGGGTGTTCCGGGTCAGAGAATATGGATGGAAGTGTTAACAAGTACAAAGCCAGACTTGTCGCGAAAGGATTCCATCAACAGGCTGGGACTGACTTTAGTGAAACCTTTTTACCAGTGGTTAAGCCAGCCACCATTTGGGTAATCATGACACTTGCTCTCCCCTACAAGTGGGACATTCAACAAATAGATGTGAATAATGCCTTCTTGAATGGCATTCTACATGAAGAAGTCTATATGCAACAACCTCCGGGTTTTGTATCCTCAGACAAGACTAGTTTGCAGATTAAATCGAGCTATCTATGGCCTCAAACAGGCCCCACATGCTTGGTATGAGAGGCTAACACAGGCTTTGCTACAATTTGGGTTTAAAGCTAGTCGATGTGATCCCTCATTATTCATATACACCAGCCATGGAGTCACTTTATACATTTTGATCTATGTCGATGATATCCTGATCACAGGATCTTCTACCAAGCTCATCTCTGATCTGATTAGCAAATTAAATGCAAAATTTGCACTCAAGCATCTTGGCATGCCTGACTATTTCCTTGGCATAGAAGTTAAATACTTGCCTAATGGTTCTATGCTACTAAAACAATCCAAGTACATTCGGGATTTGTTACAGAAAGCAAGCAAGGCAGATTGCAAAGGGATTTCTACACCTATGATAAGTGAATGCAAGTTGAGTAGGCATGGCACTGACAAACTACAAGATGCATCACTGTATCGGTCCATTGTAGGGGCACTCCAGTATGTGACTTTAACTAGGCCAGAAATCTCATACTGTGTTAATAAGGCATGCCAATTTATGGCATCCCCTCTTGAGTCTCACCGGAAAGCTGTCAAGCGCATCCTTCGATATCTTAGTGCCACTACTCAGTTTGGTTTACTGTTGCAACCAGCCACACCTGATGGTAAATTTTCCCTTTGGGCCTATAGTGACTCTGACTGGGCCAATGACCCCGATGATAGACGTTCAACATCTGGCACATGCATCTTGTTGGACCAAATCTTGTATCTTGGAGTTCCAAAAAGCAACCTTTAGTAGCCAGGTCGAGTGCCGAAGCTGAATATAGAAGCATGGCACACACCACCTCTGAACTTCTTTGGCTAGAATCTCTGTTAACTGAGCTTCAAGTTCAGTACCACACACCTATGCTACTTTGTGACAACCTGAGTGCGGTTTTACTTGCACATAATCTGATTCTTCATGCACGTACAAAGCACATGGAATTAGATATTCACTTTGTGAGGGAAAAAGTGGTGTCTAAGTCACTCCTGGTCCAGCATGTGCCTGCTTCTTGTCAACTTGCAGATCCCCTTACCAAACCGTTGCCGTCAACTATGTTTACTGACTTAAGGACCAAGCTCAAGGTGGTCTCCTGTCCTCAACCACCTTGATCTTGTGGGGGACTATCAGAATACATGAGTAAAATACTCCACGTGTATAAATGAAGAATGTACAAATACAAGTATAGAAATGCAACAGAATTAGTTAGGCGGTTGTGATGCCCAATGTATTAGCTAGATTTCATTGCCTTAAGTGTAAGTAAGATTTTCATTACACGCTTCAATCAATACAATGCATTCTATTATCTCTCTCTTTACTATTCGATTACTATCCAAGTATGCATCTACATGAGCGTAGCCTTAGTGTGTCTTGGCTTGGCGTTATGTTGAAGTTGTTATTGGTGCGCCTTGGAAAATTACGAAAGACTGAATTGCATTCAAATATCTGTCACTTGACAATTTTTTTTTGTACCTTTTCTTGGTCCGTGACTAATATTAACTCGCTTTTCTTTCACGTTTGCTAAAATGAACGGTTTAATACTTATTTTGCATAATAGTTTCATGAAACATGATCTCCTACTTTATCTTTTGTTTTCTTCTTGATGTATTTGGAAAAATAACTTTAAGTAAATTGCATGCTTATTTACTACTTGAGAGAGAGAACACAATTTTACATGCATTCTGAACATGTTTGTCTCACCAATCTTGAGCAAGTTTTGAATCAACTTCTACATGCATTGCATTGCATATTTTCATTATCATGAAGATTATTTCTTTGAATCAAACAGATCACAACTTTCAATATCTCACGAGTTGTGCGCGGGACTATTGCTTGAGAACTCACTATATGTAAGTTCACCGATTGGTTTTCAGTTTATATCACAATGTTATTTTTCTTTTTGGCGTATGGTGAACAAGTTGTCTTGGCAGTGTAAAAGTGATACTTATGATGTCCCAAACACCATGGGAATATTCCAATTGCTTGAAAACCCGAAAGACATCACCACTACTTCGGTAGCCCAAATGATAATGGCTAATCATGAATCTTACATGGTAATTTCTTTATATATATATATATATACACACACACATTAGTTTTGGAAAATTCTCGATCAAACTTGGTTATTCTAATTATATGGTCAAAATGGAATTTGTTAAAGGTGTTGCTAATTTTATAACCCATCTCAAGTTGTATAATTTCCCTTTCAAAGCATAAGTCCAAGAAATCTCTATTTCACTGGGTTAAATTCTTGCAATTCTACATCAGTAATTGACGTTGCCGGGATTATTGGCATATTGGCAGCACCTGTTGTTAACATTGATTTTTGGTTTCTGACCAAAATTCCGACAGAACAAATAATTGAAGATCAAATGAGTGTGAGACCTACAAGTTATGCGGTAATCTCGTCAGGATGTATGTATGAATTGTCTGCCAAGTATGAATTTGACAAATTAGTCAAATCTAGTAATATACTGGCAAAATGTTATGACAATGTATAAGTTTTTTGAAAAAAAATGTACCTATGATTGTCAATAATGAAACTTGACAACGAAATTGTTTAATTTGAAATTCAAAAGGAGGAAGTAGTTTTATATGTAGAAAATAATTTTCCTGATTGAACTAAGTGTGCAATAAAAGAAGAAACATAAGTTTAAAAAGAAAGTTAAGTAGAATATGATCTAAATGATACACCTTTTAAGAAGTAAATGAATTTAAAAGAAGAACATAAGAGAAATGCTGGAAATGAGTAAGAATAAATGAAGATATTGAACAGAAGAAATGAAAATGGCATTGAATTTTGCCATAATATTGAAATAGGAAGGATGGAGGGAATACTTGAGTGTAATCCGTCAATCTGCTGTGTGATCGAAATGTGTATGATTTGTATCAAGTAACCTCCCTAGATAATGGAAATAGTTTCTGAAATACTAAGTCATTAAATATGAATACTTGGCATGAAGTAAAATTTAGATTTGAAATATAAGAACACTACAAATGAATTAATATTGAAAAGTTATTATTTATTTATTAAAGTTGATGAAGAGCAATTTCTGGAAAATTGAATTGAAACGAATGAAAATGTTAATTTAAGCAAAATATGTCAAAAACTAGGAACTGCTTATAATATTAGAGTAAAGGAAAACTGGATTAAACAAGTATTAATTTGTAGAAAAATAATGAAGTTTAAAGAAATAACTTGAAGAATATTATAAATAAACTGGAAAATGCATGAAGATATATTGAAGAAATATTAAAAGTTAATAAAAATTAACGTGGAAATAAGATGAATCCACCATCACAATATTGATGGCAGTAAAATAACGAAGTGTAAGAACACTATGAAGAACATGATGAATAAACTGGAAAGTATTTGAAGAACTTGAAGGAAATGAACCAATATTGTATTGAAATTGAACATTGTATTGATGATAATTAACATGGTGGAAGGAGTACTTGAGTTAATCCGTTAGTCTGTTGTGTGATCGAGACATTGTTAGTGGAAGAATTTCAAACTCTTGACAGAAATAATTCCGACAGGCTGACGGAAGAACTAAGGGGAGGATTGTCAAAGATATGGAAAAGAAAAGATCGACATAAAGAAGAACGTCGAATTCAGAATATTATAGAAGATTTGACAAATGTGGAGTTGACAAGAAGTTCTTCAGTTGACATGTCAGACAAACAAGGCCGTCGAAAAGCAGAACTTGGGGCGCATCTGTTAAGGGTGAAATATCTGATTATTGACGGATGCATTTGACTGGCTGACGAAGGAGTCAGAATAATGACAAATATTTTCTAAGTATTGAAAATATTTAGTTGACAAAGAAAATACTGGTCGACAGAAAGGATAAATTGACAACCAAGCTTTTTGACAAAGTATTAAGAAGAGTTGTCAAACGTATAGAGAGGTGTGAAAAGGGCTAAGTCTTCAAGACTGACAAGGCATTAGCAAGATAAGTTGTCAAGCAGCCAGACCGTCGAAGACAATCAAGTTGACGCGGAGCGGTTCAAGAAATTGAGCAGTTATCAGAGTTGTTTGACAAGCAGTTTAAATGTAAAACCTAAGAAAACTGTCAAGGACATGTGGCAGTCATATAGATAGGAAGTTGCTACTAGGCAGTTACTTTATTTGCCTATAAATACTAGTTATTACAATGTAAAAGAGGAGGTTACTTGATACACATCCTACATATCTCGATCAGACAGCAGATTGACGGATTACATTCAAGTATTCCATCCATCCTTCTTATTTCAATACTATGGCAAAATTCAATGCCATTTTCGTCCTTTTTTTGTTCAAGTTCTTTACTTGTTCCTTTTAATTTCCAGTAATTCTCTCAAGTTCGTCTTTTAAGTTTATTTTACTTCTTGCAAGTAGTGTTATTTAGATCTTTCTTTACTTAACTTTCCTTTCAAACTTCAGTTTTCTTTTCATTATAAACTCAGTACGATTAGGAAGTTATTTTCTATTAAATGACTGTCTTTTTTCTTTTAATTTCAAACTTATATTTTAAAGCATGAATCATTTATCGTCAAAACTCATTATTGACAATGCTTTATACCTCTTTGACAAATTTACATAATTGTTTGACACCAAGTCTTTGCCAGCATTTCCTAATTTGGCTTTAATTGTCAAATTTGTACTTGGCAGACTATTCATACATACATTCTGACGAGATTACCGTATAACTCGTAGGTCCCACACTCGTTTGATCTTCAATTATTTGTCACGAAGGAATTTTTGGACATCAACCAAAAATCAACGTTAACAGACGTGTAGGATGTTTCAAGTTCCAACCCTTATTACATTGTAATAACTAGTATTTATAGGCAAATAAATTAACTACCTAGTAGTAACTTCCTATCTAAATGACTGCCACGTATCTTGGCAGTTCTCTAAATTTCAAATTTAAACTGCTTGTCAAACAACTCTGATAACTGCTCAATTTCTTGAACCGCTCCGCGTCAACTTGATTGTCTTTGATGGTCTGGCTGCTTGACAACTTATCTTGCTAATGCCTTGTCAGTTTTGAGGGCTTAGCCATTTTCACACTTCTCTGTACGTTTGACAACTCTTCTTAATACTTTGTCAAAAATCTTGGTTGTCAATTTATCCTTTCTGTCACCAGTATTTTCTTGTCAACTAAATATTTTCAATACTTAGAAAATATTAGTCATTACTCTGATTCCTTCGTCAGCCTGTCGAAATGCATCTGTCAATAATCAGAAATTTCACCCCTAACAGATGTCCCCCAAGTTTTTTTTTCAACGGCCTTGTTTGTCTGACATGTCAACTGAAGAACTTCTTGTCAACTCCACACTTGTCAATTCTTCTATAATCTTCTAAATTCGACGTTCTTCTTTATGTCAACTTTTTCTGTCAACTTTCCGTCTGTCGACTTAGCACTTGTCTTTTTTCTTTTAGCCAAAGCAGTATATATCAATTTTGGGACTTCTTTCTCAATTTTATGTAGCCTCTTTCTGTCTGTCTAACAAAAGTTCAAATTTGAAAATACACTCCTAACAGATGCCCCCCAAGTTTTGTCTTTCGACGGCTTAGGGAGAGAGGCAAAACTTCAAAAATCGCCATTCTTGACGCCATCAATCCTCCTGAACAACCAATTCATTCTTCACCAACTCCTCAACAAACTCTAATTCTCAGTCACATCTTCCACCTCTTCCGACAGACACCTTGTCTACTGTCGTCAAACCAGTGAAAGTTCCTGCCTCTAAACTTGAAAACTTAATCGATTTTTTTTTGTCAGAGGCTGGTCATCATAATTCATCAAGATCTGCCCATTTTTCAAATTTGACAGGGTAAGATTCAAGTGATTATCAAGCTGTCAAGTTTATGCAAGAGCTGAAATCCCTTTTCAAGCATCCACTTGACATCCTATGTTCAGATTCAGTCGTCCGTTCGACCATGGCCAATCTTCTCCAACAACTTAATCCAATTAAGAACAATCCGCCAACTTCAAGTAGGGGCACTTTGGTTTCTGGCCAAGACTACTTTGATGGTCTGACAGACAAATTGTCAACCATCAATGATGTTATGTCCCCTTTTGAAGTCGAAGAAATCAGCAGGGACAATATGTTGGGGACTCTACGCACCATGAAGGCCACAAGAGAACAAGAGATTCATGTCATTGCTGACAACGTCAAAGCTGACTTGGCAATAGACAAAGTGATTGCTGACTTAGAAGTTGCTTTAACTCAAGCTAAAGATAAAAAACCTCAACTTGCACAAACTCTGTCGGCCAGCAAAGGTCAATCAAATTGACGATGAATCTAAAAAGTCAGGGGTGACTGCCAGGACTATTGTCAACATTCTAATAGCCATGCAATCTAAATATCTGGCAGCCAAGGCTGACAGAGAGGCTCTGGAGAAGGCTTGGGAAGAAATCAGAAATTCTAAATCTTAGTTTAATTGGCATTTTTTTTGTGTATGTCATTTGAACATCTTTTTAACTTATCTTTTTGAATGCTCATAATTCGACACACATCTGTGTATTCCAACTGTCAGTTTCCAGCCCGCTCTCTTAGGAACAAGTTAGCTTTAACTGACAGGATGTACTTTTGACAATGTAAAATTGTATTGCCAAATCAATGAATAAAACTTATGTTCTATCTCAATTACTGTCATTTTTTTACTTCTAGCGTCATCGGCTTATACTTTTTCAAATACTTGCCATTAATTGACTTTATTCTTAAGCCAATATTAATGTTGACGGATGCATAAGCATTCATAGTAAAAACTTTAGTAATTTTAAATGGTCCTTCCCATTTTGGGGACCATTTGCCATATTCTCGACAACTTTTATTCATGGGCAATATGACCTTCCATACCAAATCATCTACCTTAAATGATTTGAACTTAACCCGACTATCATAGAACTTTGCAATTCTTTCCTTCTGTCGAATCAAATTTTCTAATGCAATCAATCTTGCATCACTTAACTCATCCAATTCATCCAACATTGCATTCCTATATTGGTTGGTAGGAAAGTCATATTGCCTTTGAATGCGAGTAGACTGAAGATTGATTTCGACAGGCAACACAGGATCGTGTCCATAAGTTAGCCGATATGGTGAAGTTCATGTCGCTTGAACTACAAAAAAAGAACTGTTTAGCGACCGGCATATTTGGTCGCTAAACGTTCTAATTCGGTCGCTAATTAAGTTAGTGACCGAATTAGCGACCGATTCATGGTGGTGGCTGATAACCTGGTCACTAAGCTTTTAGAGACCGAAATAATAATTCGGTCGCTAAATGGCGACCGTAATTTCGGTCGCTAGATAATAAAAAATGGTCACTACACGGTTGGTCGCATTGTTTGGGTAATCATTTGTAGTGACCGATTATCGGTCGCTAGTTCGGTCGCCAATGTTGGTTACTGTTAACCTATATTAGCGACAGATTTTCGGTCGCTAGACCACAATCTGTTAATGGTAACTAAAGTTTAGCGACCGAACGAATTATTGGTTTCTAAATCGGTCGCTAAACTGGTTTTTATTAATTTTTTTTAAATTCAATTTTTAAAATAATAAATTTTTTCTGTTTTTCTTTAAAGTTTAGCAAAAATACTAATAAAACACATCAAATTACTAATGAAATATACAATCATAAGAAATAATGAATATATATAAAAAAATAATAATTCAAAGTGTCGTACAAGAATCGTTTAAAGTCAAAAATATGACCCCAAAAAATTCAGCCATGATGAGGGGGAGATGGAGGAATCCAATCATCCTCAGCGTCCGTACCACCGACGTCTGCTATCTGATCGTCCTCTGCAGTAGCAGCATCAGTATCTGGCGGTGGAACTGGAGGAGCGACAGCAGGCGGCACAACCGTCAGAGCATCACCCTGAGCAACTGGAATCTGGATCCGCAGCTGCTCCAACACCAGGCGCAGTGTCTGGCCCTGCTCGATGCTCGTCTGCATCAGTTGCTGGTGTGCCTGAGTCAACTGTGCAATCTGGTTCGCCATCTGCTGCTCTCTCTCGCTCTTCTCCCGAAGCTCCGCGTTCAGCTGCGTGATGGTGTCCTGTATTTGGTTGAACTGCTCCTGAGGGACGGTATCAGCGTAGGAAAGAGCAGGCGTGCCGGATGATGAAGCGATAAACTCGCCTCCCAGGTGTCTAAGGCCATAAACGTGCCCCTTCTTGTTCCTACCCCCGACGACCTCCAAATAAACGGCGTTATCGTCGATGGAGATAGGAGAGCTGGGCACATCACCAGTCAAGGCCTCATCTTGTGACTGTGAGGCACGTGATATGGCATCGTTCTTCTTCTTGTTGAAGCCCACCTACAAAGTATAGTTGAAGAGATTTAGTTAAAATTATAATCAATATTAACAAATCATTTATAATAAATTACAAGTAAACACTAAATTGTTTTTTTGCTTACAGCATAGTTACAAGCCTTGTCGTTGACCCATGTACCCGAGTTCAACTTCTTCGTCCTCTCCACCAACTCCATAGCAGTGGGGGCCCGCTGATTCTGTGCTTTATGCACAGAAAAATATAATCTTAAATTCGTAAGAATAATTAAAAATGAAAACTAATTAATTAAATAGTATAATAAGCCAAAAGTTTAATGTATTACCAGCTCGTCGTAGTGGGTGGCGGTTGATTTAGACCCGCCGGTCCAAGCACATGTGCCACCATCAGAAGCTCGATTACGCCGAGCTGTGGTTTGGATCTCCTGGAACTTCTCAGTAGCCCAGTACTGGTCCAGCCGTCTCCTGATCTCAGGATCCTCCCATTTCCCCTTATTCTTACCCTTCCTAAGCTTGTTCGTCAGATTCTTCATGACCAGTGAGCCTTTATGCTCAAATATGTCCCTGACGAGACCTTCTAAAGCTACTTCCCACCTATACTCTTTCTGAAACGTACAGTTGTTAGGAAATTCATGTGTGTGTGTATATATATATAATGTAAATTTAATTTAAATAACTTAATAAATTGTTACCTTAAACTCTAGAAACAACTGATCCGTATGGCCCCCTGGGATGGCCTTCCATGTAGGCCATGGACCATCAAACTTGTGTCGCAGGATCTTCGATATCGAATTAGAAGGGGCCTTCGCGGGCAGAAAGCTGCAGCAAAATTAGAGCATTAATAAATGTTATAAATAAATTAAAAAAAAAGTAAATGGAAATTAACGATACTTTATATATATTAAAAAGTTAAATTAGCTTACTCGTTATCCCCTTGGGGATAAGAAGAATCCTCCTGTCGGATGGACCACGACTCTCCTATCCCGATGATGATGATGGTCCTGTCATAGGTGTGGATGATGAAGGTGCAGCCTGTGTCCCGACCACATGAGGTTGGGTAGGGGGTGCAACTCCATCACCCTGAGGTGTCCCGTCCACAGAGGTGCTAGTAGGGTGGTCTCGATCTGAAGGTTGTGGGTCGGACGACGAAGGGACTCTCGCAACACCACCTCTGCCACGACCTAAGTAGAATGACATTTACACAATGAATTATGACATAAATAAATTACCTAAGTAGAATCTCCGTCACTAAATTCACCCTCACTCTCATCAGTCTCACTTGATCGGAATGTGCCTTCGCTAGATGCGTCCAACTCGGATTGATCCATTAACTCTCTTTCAACTTCTTCCCCATTTTCGGAAATGTCCGCCAGAGAATTAACAATAATGTCCGGCGTAATTTGCAACGGTACGTGGGGTCTTGAAAACTCATCATCTTGGTACGGAGCATATTTTTCAGGCTGGTTGATTACATTATCTGTAATTATACTGCGAGGCTTTATCTTAATAACACCCAACCAGCCTTGATGTCCTTCGGGATATGGCGAGTAATAAACCTGATCTGCCTGTTGTGAAAAAATGAATGGGTCGTACGCCTTTTGCAAGGACACCTCAAATGATCACCGCCCAGCCGTATAAATCTTTCTTGGCTAACAACAAACTCTATAAACTCACCCACTCCAACTCTATACTTTTCCCTAAGACGTTTATTCCGATCCAACCTACGATACATCCATTTCCGATTCTCCGGAATATCCATTGCTGGCAATTAAATAGCCTGACCAATCCTACAATAACACTTATATATTACGGTGCATTCCAATAACTCCATCAATCTCGTTCTTATGACAAGGTATGAACCTATCCCATTCGAGAAGAAACCTTTACCACACTCGGCTAATAATAGTTATTCCCATATTCAAATACCTTATACTTGACAAAATTTTGGCAGCATTTCCCATCTGTCTCCAAGTACACGACTCGAGCACGGTGAGAATCACCGCGATCAAGTATGCACCAGGAGAACAAAAGGAAATGCATCAGAACGAGATTTCAACAAGTATATATATAAGTCATTTGAACATTGAAATGACTATTGTACGAGTGTGAAAAAGGTTTTTTCCCAAACTGCCCACTTGGACAATTCAAGATTCAATACAATGAGCATGCGTACCCTAAGAAGGTATGCATGCTCATTAATATTGAATCTCAAACAGGAAACTAAGGCTTTCGTAAATTAATAATTAACTCTAGCAGAAAATAAAACCATTAACCTATAAAAATAGTTGAGCTTATATATTGCAATGTAAATCAATACAAACTTAGATAAAATATTGTAGCAAACATCCTATTGAGCTCTGTTCTCCACTAACAAGTAACACATAATTGTTAAACACATGCATAACTTCTAAATTATCAGCACACAACCAGCATCCAGCCTTTCGGACTGGATCACATCCTATTGAGCTCTGCGCTCCACTAACAAACAACACATATTGGCAAACACATGCATAAACATTAAATTATCAGCACACAAATCCTTTCGAGAAACAACATATAAACCCATTGATCCTATTAAAAGTTTACAGCACAAACTCATTGCACAGAGTAACTAAAATGAGCTTCTCTTGCGCTCACTTGTAAGTTGTAGCTTGTATGCTAGATGGGTAAATAATAACAGAATGTAACAAATACTGTATGACAGATAAGCCATACAGTACACACACATATGCATACAAAGTAAAACAAGAAATTGATCAAACCAGAGCATTCATATAAATAAATACATAAATAAAAGATCATGTCTCATGGCTGTTAGGCCTTCATGTGACAGCATAAAAAAATTAACACGTATATATTACTGTGCATTCCAATAACTCCATCAATCTCGTTCTTATGACAAGGTATGAACCTGTCCCATTAGAAAAGAAACCTTTACCACACTCGGCTAATAATAGTTATTCCCTTATTCAAATACCTTATGCTTAACAAAATTTCGACAGCATTTCCCATCGGTCTCCAACTACACTACTCGAGCATGGTGAGCATCACCGCGATCAAGTATGCACCAGGAGAACAAAAGGAAATGCATCAGACCGAGATTTCAACAAGTATATATATAAGGCATTTGAACATGGAAATGACTATTGAATCTCAAATATGAAACTAAGGCTTTCGTAAGTTAATTATTAACTCTAACAGAAAATAAAACCATTAACCTGTAAATATTGCAACATTGTTGAGCTTATATAAATTGCAGCGTAAATCAATACAAACTTAGATAAAATATTGTAGCAAACATCCTATTGAGCTCCGCTCTCCACTAACAAGTAGCAGTTAATTGTCAAACACATGCATAATTTCTAAATTATCAGCACACAACCAGCATCCCGCCTTTCGGACAGGATCACATCCTATTGAGCTCCGCTCTCCACTGACAAACAACACATATTGACAAACACATTCATAAACATTAAATTATCAGCATACAATAAAACAAGATCACATCCTATTGAGCTCAGCTCTCCACTACCAAATAACACGATAATTCACATAATACATTAGAAGCACCACACATATCAGTACCTATTAGACAAAGAAAAACCTTAAAAGAGAGTATTGAGAGAACTTACCTATTCGACAAAGCAAAACCAAGTAAGGATAAGGGAGGAGCCGCGGACAACGAAGATCAGACAAGGACCTATAATGCATAAATAAAAATAATCGTGTCAGAGCTAAAATGACAACATTTGATAATATTACTTTAACCTTATACTAATTTGATATATATTTTTAAAAACCAAATTTAATATTGAGATTTTCACTTAAAAGAGTTATAATTTACTTTTGGATCCATGTAGAGTTGGGAAGTTATCATGGTACTGCAACTGCTTATTAAAAAAAATAGTGAAACACAAAAATGGTTTGGTTGATCTCATTCATTGATGACACAGATGCCCATATCCCTCTCTCTTCTTCTCAAGCCATCTCTCCCTATCTGTCGTGCCATCATTCCCATTCACAACCTTATAATTCAGTTTTATTCAGTTTGTTTAGTTATATCTGCTCTCTTTACAAAGCTATATACAAATGCAATTATCTCCTTTTCTTCCTAAATCTGGAATACCAATGATAAGCTACTTAAGTTGTTTTGATTCAATGAAAAATGATGATTACAAAATTAAACTCAAGTTGATTTGAATGGAGAGTATCTGGTGAATAGAACTCC
Source organism: Sophora flavescens (assembly GCA_030762895.1). Lineage (NCBI taxonomy): Eukaryota > Viridiplantae > Streptophyta > Magnoliopsida > Fabales > Fabaceae > Sophora > Sophora flavescens. Next base: position 15,107,101 of record CM061066.1, read on the forward strand.
ATTTCATCACAGGAAAATCACATTGGGTCAATTTATTGTTCTTCTAATGATTTAAACATCACTATCCATCTCTAGTTGTTTGTGTCAAGGGACTAGGGAGGAAGGGGAATTCAAGATATTACGTACTCAACTTGCTCAACCATTGCACCATTTGTGTATTAATGACAATAATATATTAACCCACAGTGAAGTTTTTCCCCTTATGAAGCAATATATCGATTCATGCAGGGTTCAATTACAAAGGGTTATTTATTATGCCCTTTTAGAGGTATTACTTCTAAAAGAGATCCTGACAATTGCAAACAATGCATCAAATAAAAAGGGAAGGAAATGAGTTCATTTTTTCTTTCTTTCTTTTTCTTTTTTTTTTCCTTTTTTTTTCTCTCCATGTGTTCTCCTTTTTCATTGGATAACACTTTAATAGTTCTTTTGTCAATACAAGAGGGTTGACAAGATTCTGGAAAGTAGTATCTAAGTAAAAATTAATAGAAAACATTATTCATTTATTATTATTCTGTTGAAGATCATTGTAACTGTTATTATCATTACAAAAATTAAGCATCCATTGAAATTAGTGGGATTGTTTTCCCTTGTGTTCTAGTTCTTTGCCAATATGAGTGATGGTTGTTTGAATAATTGAAATATGAATGATGCTTTATCAGTTATTAGTTTTGTGCTATTTTGATTTGGGATTTTTTTTTTTGTCAACTGAGGGATTTTATCCATTTTATGAATAGGATTTAAGGTTATCTTGAAGATAGAGTTTTATAAGGTTTCTATCCAAATCCCAAATCTAATATAAAACTAGTTATGTTTGATTGTTTTGTAAGAGAGCTATAAGTGACCCTCCTATCAGCACTTCAAAGAGAACTTTTTTATCATTGGATTCAGTATGAATTTTTTTTTCTTTCTTTCTTGATACCAATTATCTTGTTATTGGGTACCTCTCTGCTTTGGTTCTACATCGATGAAACTATGAACTGGCTACCAGACTGATACTTGAACAAGATTGTATAATAGGTGCACATGTTAGACAGAGATTTTAGAGATAAGACAATTAGAATATGAAAATACTTATAACCTCAATTTATGGCATGTATTTATAAAACAACAATTAGATTTAGCATATGAAAATGCCAAAAACCAAAGAAGAATCCAAATCTACCAACATAGTATGAAAATTGTGATCAAGATTATGTGAGACTGTGAGGTAAGCAGAGAATTATAATTTGATTTTGCCAAAGGGAAGAAGACTTACTGTGCTGCGGTGGTAACGGTGGCGCTGCTCTGGTGGTGTCGGTGGTGGCGCTGCTCTGGACGTGCGGAGGAAGATGGACCTAAGAGAGAGAGAGACGATTAAAGACGGAGAGAGAGAGAGACAGAGACAGAGATGGAGAGAGAGAGAGAGAAACGGAGAGGGAGAGAGAGAGAGCTTACCTGACGGCGATGGTTGGAGGCTGGCGGTCGGAGCTCACAAGGAAGAGAGAGTGAGTGAGAGAGAGAGAAGTTTCGTGAAATGGGGAGGAAAGGGGGGTTCTAGTGGATTTAGGGATTTTATTTTTAGCGACCGAAACATTCGGTCGCTATTTCGGTCTCTAGACGGGTTGATTTGAAATTTGAATTCATAAATTTAGCGACCGAGTTAAAAATCGATCGCTAACACGCTCTATTTTAATTTTTTACGCACTGTTTAGATCGATTTAATATCGGTCGCAAAGATAAATAAAATTTAACCGTTGCATTTAATTCGGTCGCCATTTCGGTTGCAAAAAAGTCATAAATTTTTTACTTTTACTTTCCTTTATTTTGTGACCGAAATAGAGACCAATAACTCTGTTACGCTCTATTTCGGTCGCTATTTCGGTCGCAATATCAACTCTAATCAGTGTTTGATTTAGATCCTACAATCGGTCGCCATTTCGGTCGCAAACAGCAACCAACAAATTCGGTCACTATTTTTGGTCGCTAAATAACCTTTTTTTGTAGTGTTGCCTGGGTGAATTTCTATATGCCCACAGTATTTGATCAAGAGTATTATGTCAATTCTTAGGTTGTCGACCCACATGCTTTTTAATAAGACTAATAATGATCTTATTCATGGCCTCAACTTGGCCTTTAGCTTGCGCATAGTACGGTGTAGATGTGAGTATTTTTATATGCCTAGAACCAGCGTATTCCACAACTTTCTTGGCGACGAATACTGACCCTTGATCTGTTGTCAAAGTTTGGGGTATTCCAAACCGACAAATAATGTGATTTTCAATAAAATCAATTATATCTTGTTGGGTGACTATTTAAAGGCAAACTGCTTCTACCCATTTGGTAAAATAATCAACTCCAACTAAAATGAATTGATGTCCTTTCGATGAAGTGGGATGTATTTGACCAATCAAATACAAAGCCCATCCTCTGAATGGCCACGGCTTGACAATAGAATGCAATTCGCTGGCAGGTACATTTTGTATATGGCCATGTTTCTGACATTGTTCACAAGACTTGGCAAACAAAATGCAATCTTTAATCATAGTTGACCAATAATACAAACTTCGTCGAAGAACCCATTTTATTTTGTCTCCTGCCTGATGGGCTCCACATATGCCCTCATGGACTTCTGATAAAGCCAAATAAGCATCTTTCTCATTCAGGCACTTGTGTAGAGTCCCGTCAACATACCTCCTATATAACAGTCCTCCTTGCATTGTGTATTTCAATGCTTTGTATTTCATTTTCCTATCTTCATTCTGACTTGGATTTTCCAAATATTCGATTATTGGCAACCTCCAGTCATTAGGTAGAATTACATCATTAACCAAAATATCTCTTTCTTCTAATGGATACAATAATTCCCTGATTTCCATTAGTCCCGTCAAAGTCTTTTGAGATATCTTGTAACCTGAGGCTATTTGAGCCAACTCATTTGTTGGTGTAAGCCCTAGAGGCCGGTGTATTTCTTAGACTTACATTTGTATCTTGCTATTTTATATATATATATATATATATATATATATATGATATGATATGAGGCATTCCAGTTTATTGTGTTACTTGTTTAAACATAATAAAGTCCTTAGAATAGAAATTTCAGTTTATTAGAATATCAAGTATATGACTTGATCGTGAGACACTATTGAACAATGAAATCCTATTCTTAAATATTCGTAGTCAAGTATTTTATTAATAAGGACAATAATAATACATTGAGACTATTATGTGTGCAGACTGATGACCATATCTCATGGGTCATGGATATGAGATATCGAGTCGCCACATAGGTACACATTAGAGTAATGATGTACTGGATTGACCCACCATGAGAACACTACAAGGAGCGTTATGTGAGTGTCATAAGTAGTTCTCATAGTGACAATGGTGTATGCAATCCTTCGACCTGAAATCGCTACGATCCCTACATGAGGAGTCGTGTGCTTTAATATCGTCAAACGTCATCTGTAATAGGATGATTATAAAGACGGTCATTGGGCATACCATGAGCCATGCAGAGGGATGTGAGTGACCTAGATGGAATTTGTCCCTCCTACATAACAGGAGTAATATCTGTGGGGCCCCTAATAGAGTGAGACTGTAAAATGCATGGTCGTGCTGAAATGAGTCAATATGAGATATTGACCTCATTTGTTGTTAAGTCTACTCGGGTATCAGGGAACATGATATTGAACCATACAAGGGTGACACATTCCATGTCTTGTGTTCAATATAGATATATGGACAAAGGGATAATAATGCACATGAATATTTGTCACAGAAAGGTTTCGTCAAATCACTGACTTTCTCACTACTTAGGTAGCAGTGATGTATTGCTAGATACCGCTCACTGTTTGTAATATTAAATGGGATTTAATATTACTACTAACGTTTTAGGAACCTATAGGGTCACACACATAAGAGCGGATTAAAAGAAGCATTAAAAGGAGAGTTGGACTTTTCTATTGGGCCTAGCGCATAGTACATGGGGCTTAGGTCAAACGTTGCTCACTAACTCACTTAAGGAGGCGCTGCTATAAGCAGACCACTTAAGCTATTGTGCACATACGGTTTTGTTTTACCCTAGCCGCACATAGAGAGTGACAGTGAGCAGTAGTTCTCGGTTTTCGAAGCTAGCACTGCGAGACAGAGACGCTTCGGGTTCGTGACGTTGGACGTTCACGGAATCTGCTCGTGTGGATACCTTAGAGACATCGTTCGTGCGGTGTTCGTGATAGATGATTTTAATTCACTGTCATCGCTTCAAGAGGTAAATCTTCTAACCATGAATCATGACCATTCGCAAGGATCCTTCGATGGGAATTTTTCCGCTGCGTTATTTTTTTTTTATATACGTAAATTCCCAACAGTGGTATCAGAGCTGCTTGCGAAACCATGATTCTGTTACGTGGTTTACCTGTTATGTATGATAACATGTTTATAATGTGAGTCATTTTTCTGAAAATTGTTTTCTGAAAATCATTTGCATCCGTTTTACGAAACCTTGTTTCTGTAATTTTCGTATGTATATGATATATGCGTCTATTGCATGTTTATGTATATATGCGATATGTACATTGGTTCTGGAATCCTTATTATGTTCTGCGATGGCGTCAAGTGTTGATGTTAAACATGATCGGTTTCAGTTCTCTGTTGGCGGCGTTAAGGGGTTTCAGACATGAAGAGTTCATGTTCTTGCGGCTAAGGTTCCAAGGGTTGAAACCCTAGCCGCCATTCCTTGCAACGTGAAGTGTTCACGGGCCTTGCGGTATGTTCACGTTCCTTGAAACCCCCGTGCTGCCTCTGCGTAGTGTGTTATTTCGAAATTCAAATTTTTGAAATCTTTTGTATCACTTAATAATAATATTAATAATAATAAAAGAGGTATTATTATTGTTTGTTATTATTTGCGTTGTGATGCATGGTGGATGGTTATGGCCTTAGTCTTTTGGTTTATTTTGAAATACGGCCTGCGTGCCGTGCCTTTCTCTTATATTCCATATGCATATTCTTTTCTCATCTCACTCCCCTCATATGTAAAAATGAGGTTTCTGTTTATGTAATGTAATGATGGAGACAAGAAGACGTTATATTGTGGGAGATCATGCTTGGAGAAGCTTGGACGCTCCTAGGTTTCAGTTTAGATTCTCTTATTGGCTTGGGAGAATCCATGCATTAGGGGCCATAACCATATCACATTTATTTGCCTAATATATGTATGAGATGCATGTATGTATATAGTATGTTAAAAGGGTTTAACTAATATATGTATGAGATGCATGTATGTAAATAGTAAGTTATAGAGTTTGACAAATGATGAGATCAAATTTTAATCAAATCCCTCAAAAGGAAATATTAAGTCACATTTAAAGGCCTTCCAATGCATGGCACTCATCAAGACTATGATTGATTAAGTGTGGGTCCGCCAAAGCGGGGTACCTTTATCTATACTAGTAAGACGCGATGGGACAAATGTAATGTTCAACTGCTATCCGTTAGGTCTGACTTAACTAAGCCAACTTCAATAGGATTGAAAGGCTTAGAGGCTTAAAAGTTGGGATTTAGTCCATGTGATGGATTAGAATAAGAGTTATTCACCCAACTGTCCAAGAGTTGTATGAGATGCAATCGGAAAGTGTTTCCTACCTATATAACCGAATTTTGAGTGATCAGCCAAAGCTGACTTAAAGCTAGGTGAAATATGGATCTTGGCCCACTAGAAAATCTTCCAACGGGATTTTCCGAATCAATGATGAGGGTCATTGTTTTGAGTAAAATAGTGGGAGGCGTATTTAATTAAAGACCTTATTAAATAACTTCATGGCATGATACTTATATTTTGCATATTTATTTCTGTAGATTACCATGGCATCAAACACATCAAGTAACCTGTCATTGCGATCCGTCCTTGAGAAGGATAAACTATCCGGAACGAATTTTCTGGACTGGTACAGAAACTTGAGGATTGTCCTCAAACATGAGAAAAGGCTGTATGTTCTTGAGGAGCCTATTCCTGAGCCACCGGCTGCAAATGCTCCTAGGGCTGACAAGGATGCTTATAAGAAGCATCAGGATGACGCCTTAAATGTCGGCTGTCTTATGCTTGCTACCATGACCTCTGAGCTGCAAAAGCAACATGAGACCATGGAGGCGTACGATATGATCGTGCACCTCAAGCTACTCTACCAAGAGCAAGCAAGGCATAAGCGGTTCAAAGTTTCCAGAGCCCTTTTCCAGTGTAAATTGGCAGAAGGAAGCCCGGTGAGTCCTCATGTACTCCAGATGATCGGGTACATTGAGAATCTCGAGAGACTGGGATTTCCTTTAGGCCAAGAGTTGGCCACCGACTTAGTTCTGCAATCATTGCCTGAGAGCTATAGTCAGTTTGTCATGAACTATAATATGAATGATCTTGACAAACCTTTGCCAGAATTGTTGGGCATGTTAAGAACTGCTGAACAAAAAATTAACAAAGGAAAGGGGAAGGCCATTTTGATGGTCCAGGCTGGAAATAGCAAGAAGCAGCCCAAGAAGCCCAAGTACAAACAAAAGGGCAAGGGCAAGGCCATCAACAAGTTCAAGCCCAGTACTTCTGGCTTGAAGCCTGTGGGTGGTGTGGCTAAGGAAGGCAATTGCTTCCACTGTGGTCGGACCGGACATTGGAAGAGGAACTGCCCAAAATACCTGGAAGAAATCAAGAAGAAGAAGGGAAGTGAGACTTCCACTTCAGGTGTGTTTGTTATAGAAGTCAATTTATCTACTTCTGCATCATGGGTATTAGATACTGGATGTGTTTCTCACATTTGTACAAATGTGCAGGATCTAAACAGGAGTAGACCATTGGCAAAGGGCGAAGTCGACCTACGAGTTGGAAATGAAGCAAAGGTTGCTGCTTTAGCTGTAGGGACTTGTGTATTGACTTTGCCCACTGGGCTTACTATTCAGTTAGAGAACTGTTATTTTGTGCCTGCAATTAGCAGGAATATCATTTCCGTTTCTTGTTTGGACAAGATTGGTTTTTCTTTTATAATAAAGAACAAAAGTTGTTCTATTTATTTGGATGATATTTTCTATGCTAGTGCACACATGAGTAATGGGCTTTATGTCCTTGATCTTGAAATGCCCATCTATAACATAAATACTAAGAGGTTCAAACCAAATGAGTTGAACCCGTCTTATCTTTGGCATTGTCGTTTAGGCCATATAAATGAGAAGCGCATTTCGAAGCTCCATAAAGATGGACTCTTGGACTCAGTTGATTATGAATCATATGAGATATGTGAGTCTTGTTTATTGGGAAAGATGACTAAATCTCCATTCACCGGAAAAGGTGAATGAGCTAACGATCTTTTGGGTCTTATACATAGCGATGTATGCGGACCCCTAAACACATTAGCTAGAGGTGGTTTTCAGTACTTCATCACATTTACTGATGATTTCAGTAGGTATGGATTTGTGTATCTTATGAAACATAAATCGGAATCCTTTGAAAAGTTCAAGGAATTCAAAAATGAGGTACAAAACCAACTTGGTAAAAATATTAAAACTCTTTGATCAGATCGAGGTGGTGAATATTTAAGCCTAGAGTTTGATGATCATCTGAGAGAGTGTGGAATTTTATCTCAACTCACTCCACCTGGAACACCACAATGGAATGGTGTTTCAGAGAGGAGAAATCGAACCTTGTTGGACATGGTTCGGTCTACGATGAGTCATGCAAAACTTCCAAACTCTTTCTAGGGACATGCTCTATTAACAGCAGCTTTTACACTTAACCGTGTTCCAATCAAAGCGGTAGAAAAGACACCATATGAGATATGGACTGGTAGACGACCCAGCATGTCTTTTATGAAGATTTGGGGTTGTGAAGCATATATAAAACGTCAAGTTTCTAATAAGCTTGATCCCAAATCTAATAAATGCTTCTTTGTGGGGTATCCCAAAGAAACCAAGGGATACTATTTCTATAATCCTTCCGAAGGCAAAGTGTTTGTCGCACGGACTGGTGTATTCCTAGAAAAGGAGTTTATCTCCATAGGAACCAGTGGGAGGAAGATATAACTTGAAGAAATTCAAGAATCACAGAGTAGTGACCTACCATTGGTAGAACAAGAGCGACCTTCACAAAATGTTGTGGAGGAACAACCTGCTCCAGTAGCACAAGACCAGCGTAGGTCTAACAGGATATGCCACCAGCCTGAGAGATATGGATTTCTCATGACTCCACAAGGTGATGTATTGCTCATGGATCAAGATGAGCCTGTGACTTACCAGGAGGCCATCACTGGCCCAGAATCTGAGAAGTGGCTTGAGGCCATGAAATCTGAAATGGATTCCATGTACACCAACCAGGTATGGACCTTGGTAGAGCCACCTGAAGGGGTAAAACCCATAGGGTGCAAGTGGGTTTTCAAAAAGAAACTGACATGGATGGTAAAGTACATACCTTTAAGGCGCGATTGGTGGCTAAGGGTTTCAAGCAAATTCATGGTGTCGACTTTGATGAGACCTTTTCACCTGTTGCGATGCTTAAATCCGTCCGGATCTTACTTGCTATTGCTGCATACCATGATTATGAGATATGGCAGATGGATGTCAAAACTGCTTTCCTTAATGTAAAACTTCTTGAGGATGTGTACATGACACAACCTGAAGGCTTTGACATTTCAGAGGATGCCGGAAAGGTATGTAAATTGCAGCGGTCAATCTATGGATTGAAGCAAGCTTCCGGAAGTTGGAACCTTCGTTTTGATGATGCTGTAAGACAGTACGGATTCATCAAAAATGAAGATGAACCTTGTGTCTATAAGAAGGTTAGTGGGAGCATTGTTGTTTTTCTGGTGTTATATGTAGATGACATATTACTCATTGGAAATGACATCCCTACACTACAAAATGTAAAGACATGGTTAGGGAATTGCTTATCTATGAAAGATTTGGGTGAAGCTACCTATGTATTGGAAATCAGGATCTATAGGGATAGATCTCTGAAATTGCTTGGCCTAAGTCAGAGTACATACATAGACAAAGTGTTGAGACGCTTTAACATGCATGAATCCAAGAAAGGACTCTTGCCTATGTCACATGGTATATGCCTATCAAAGGCACAATACCCTTCCACTCAAGAAGAAAGGGATCGCATAAGTAAGATTCCATATGCATCCGTAATTGGATCTATCATGTATGCCATGTTATGTACTCGACCAGATGTATCGTATGCTTTAAGCATAACGAGCAGGTACCAGTCTGATCCCGGTGAAAGTCACTGGCCTGCTATCAAGAACATCCTTAAGTACTTGAGAAGAACTAAGGATTCGTTCTTGGTATATGGAGGCGAGGAAAAGCTTGCTGTAATAGGTTACACCGATGCTAGCTTCCAGACCGATAAGGATGATTCCAAATCGCAATCTGGTTATGTGTTCTGCCTGAATGGTGGGGCGGTGAGCTGGAATAGTACAAAGCAGGAGACAGTCGCCGATTCTACTACAGAGGCTGAGTATATTGCCGCCTCCAATGCAGTAAAGGAGGCTGTTTGGATCAGGAAGTTCATTGCTGAGCTTGGTACGGTTCCTAGTATTGTGGACCCCATTGATCTCTATTGTGATAACAATGGGGCCATTGCACAAGCTAAGGAACCTAGATCTCATCAGTGATCCAAACATATACTTAGGAGCTTCCATCTCATTCGAGAGATTATCGATAGAGGAGATGTGAAAATATACAGAGTACCAACACTTGATAACGTTGCTGACCCACTTACGAAACCTCTTGCTCAACAGAAGCATGAAGGTCACACTAGATCGATGGGCATTAGATTTATGCCTGATTGGCTCTAGTGCTAGTGGGAGATTGTTGGTGTAAGCCCTAGAGGCCAGTGTATTTCTTAGACTTACATTTGTATCTTGCTATTATATATATATATATATATATATATATATATATATATATATATATATATATATATATATGATATGAGGCATTCCAGTTTATTGTGTTACTTGTTTAAACATAATAAAGTCCTTAGAATAGAAATTTCAGTTTAATAGAATATCAAGTATATGACTTGATCGTGAGACACTATTGAACAATGAAATCCTATTCTTAAATATCCGTAGTCAAGTATTTTATTAATAAGGACAATAATAATACATTGAGACTATTATGTGTGCAGACTGATGACCATATCTCACGGGTCATGGATATGAGATATCGAGTCGCCACATAGGTACACATTAGAGTAATGATGTACTGGATTGACCCACCATGAGAACACTACATGAAGCGTTGTGTGAGTGTCATAAGTAGTTCTCATAGTGATAATGGTGTATGCAATCCTTCGACCTGAAATCGCTACAATCCCTACATGAGGAGTCGTGTGCTTTAATATCGTCAAACGTCATCTGTAATAGGATGATTATAAAGCGGTCATTGGGCATACCACGAGCCATGCAGAGGGATGTGAGTGACCTAGATGGAATTTGTCCCTCCTACATAACAGGAGTAATATCTGTGGGGCCCCTGATAGAGTGAGACTGTAAAATGCATGGTCGTGCTGAAATGAGTCAATATGAGATATTGACCTCATTTGTTGTTAAGTCTACTCGGGTATCAGGGAACATGATATTGAACCATACAAGGGTGACACATTCCATGTCTTGTGTTCAAGATAGATATATGGACAAAGGGATAATAATGCGCATGAATATTTGTCACAGAAAGGTTTCGTCAAATCACTGACTTTCTCACTACTTAGGTAGCAGTGATGTATTGCTAGATACCGCTCACTGTTTGTAATATTAAATGGGATTTAATATTACTACTAACGTTTTGGGAACCTATAGGGTCACACACATAAGAGCGGATTAAAAGAAGCATTAAAAGGAGAGTTGGACTTTTCTATTGGGCCTAGCGCATAGTACATGGGGCTTAGGTCAAACGCTGCTCACTAACTCACTTAAGGAGGCGCTGCTATAAGTAGACCACTTAAGCTATTGTGCACATACGGTTTTGTTTTACCCTAGCCGCACATAGAGAGTGACAGTGAACAGTAGTTCTCGGTTTTCGAAGCTAGCACTGCGAGACAGAGACGCTTCGGGTTCGTGACATTAGACGTTCACGGAATCTGCTCGTGTGGATACCTTAGAGACGTCATTCGTGCGGTGTTCGTGATAGACGATTTTAATTCACTGTCATCGCTTCAAGAGGTAAATCTTCTAACCATGAATCATGACCATTCACAAGGATCCTTCGATGGGAATTTTTCCGCTGCGTTATTTTTTTTATATATACGCAAATTCCCAACATCATTAGCCTCTTGATTTAAGTTTTTGGGAATATATTTGACAACTACGTCATCAAATTTTTTCATCAACTTACTAACTATTATACAATATTTTGTCAAGTTGTAATTGACGCACTTGTATTCTTGAGTAAGCTGTTTGATAACCAGTTGAGAATCCCCAAAGATATGCACATTTCGTTCTTTCATTTCTATTAGCATCTCTAGTCCGACAATCAAAGCTTCATATTCAGCTTCATTGTTGGAACATGGATACTTAAGTTCAAACATGAACTTAGTAGGAGTTCCTTGTGGAGTTACGATTAAGATTCCTACCCCACTACCTCCTTGATGCCTTGATCCATCAAAATAAAGTTTCCAGGGTTGTAAACTTGCAACATTTATTTCTGGCACATCCAACCTTGGATGTTCCACCAAGAAGTCAGCTGTTGCCTGTCCTTTGACAGCTTTAGATGGTACGTATTGTAAAGAATATTCTGACAAAGCAATGGTCCATTTACCGATACGTCCATTAAGGACTGGTTTTGACAACATATACTTTATAACATCAGTTTTGGAAATAACGAATACATGACACGGCATCATATAATATTTAAGTTTTGTACAAGAAAAATACAATGCTAGACATAACTTCTCTATTGCACTATATCTTCTTTCAGCATCATTGAGGACTCTGCTTAGATAATATACGGCCCTTTCAACATTATCATCATCATCCTGGGCCAATAAACATCCTATAGTGTCTTCAGATGCTGATATGTACAACTTCAACGGTCGACAAGGCACTGCTGGCATCATGGCCGGTGGATTGACTAGGTATTGCTTGATCTGGTCAAAAGCCTCTTGGTGACAAGGCTCCCATATGAAGCTTTGCTCTGCTTTCAATTTGACCAACGGTGCAAATACTCTTGTTCTTCCCGACATATTTGATATAAATCTTCTTATAAAGTTAACCTTTCCTAGGAAGGATTGTAGTTCCTTTTTATCTGTCGGTACTGAGGCTTCCATGACCGCTTTGACTTTATTTTTATCCACCCCAACTCCTTTTTTGTGAACTAGAAAGTCTAAGAATTTGCAGCTGACACTCCGAAGCTACACTTTTCTGGGTTCATTTTGAGGTTGTGTCTTCTCATCCTTTCAAACCCTTGCTTCAGGTGCTCCAAGTGGTCATCTTTGGTTTTGGATTTGACAACCACGTCATCAATATATACTTCTATAAATTTCCTAATCACATCATGGAAAATCATATTCATTGCTCGTTGATAGGTGGCTCCTGCATTCTTTAAACCGAAAGGCATGACAATCCATTCATATGTCCCAATTGCTCCTGGACACTTGAAGGCAGTCTTTGACACATCTTCTTCGGCTATAAAGATTTGATTATAACCTGCATGGCCATCCATACAACTTAAAATTTCATTTCCTGATGCTGAGTCGACAAGCATGTCGGCTATTGGCATCGAATACTCATCTTTGGAGGTAGCCATATTTAAATTTCTAAAGTCTATGCATACCCTCATTTTGCCATTCTTTTAATGACAGGAACTACATTAAAAATCCAATCGACATACCTAGTTGTTCGAATGAACTTTGCTTTAAGTAGTCTTTGCACTTCCTCTTTGATTTTATGAACTACCTCTGGAGCAAACCTTCTACTTGCCTGTTTGACAGGCTTGCAATCCTCCCTAAGTGGCAGCCGGTGTTCAACAAGATCTCTGCTTAAACCAGGCATTTCATCGTAGTCCCATGCAAAGCAATCTTTATACTCTGCAATTAATCTAACAAGTTTTTGTTTGTAATTCTCTGGGAGAAAAGCACTGACAAAAATGGGCCTTTTCTTTTCTTCCGTCCCTAAATTTATTTCTTCCAGAGGATCTTCTACTTTAACATTTTGGTTAACTTCGGATCCTTTCTAAAAACCCAAAGGGCCGTCGTCAATGATACAATCTGCCAACACATTCTCTGAAATGTGTACTTCTCTGTCGGCCATATAGGCCGACAATCTTCTCAGGTGTGTTTCAAGGCTCATTGTCGGAACTGGGCCGAGACTTGTCGGCCTCTTCCTTTATCCTTACGCCAAACTGACTGAGAAGGCTTGCTTCTAACGCATCTTTGTCAATGACCCCTTCGTTGGCAGTCACGGGTCTGACATTTGGCGAATATAATTTGAAATCCACATGTGACTGCTGGGAGTAACACGTGTTATCGTCTGCTTCGACGATCTCCACTTGATCTTGCTCATTCCACAAGATTATTTTTTGATGCACTGTCGAAGGAATTGCTCCCACAACATGAATCCAATCCCTGCCAAGTAATAAGTTGTAGCTTGATTTGGCTTGAATTATCACGAACAATGTCATTCTATCAACAATGCCAACCTGGATATTTAGAAGTACAACACCATCTGATGGATATGTTTTGCCACTGAAATCATTGACGACCGTGTTTGTTGGAATTAAGTCCGGCTGATCTTTTCCTAGCTTCTTAAACATTGCCCTAGGCATCAAATTGACAGCAGCTCCTCGATCAATCAGAACTCTATTAGTGGGTCTCCCATCAATTATGGCCTTTACATGCAATGGCCTTAAATGATTTCTTTGTTAATCAGCGGGCTTCTCTAACTGGGTTGTATTGTCGAACACGGTGACCAAATTCTCTTGGACATATATCCAAAAATCGTCTGGATTTATGTCATTGTCAACCATATCCTCTTCGTTGGAAAAATCCACTTCAAGATATCCTTCATACTCCGCTGGGATAATGGAAATCAATCCTATATTCATCCTCATGCCTGGTTCCAGGATGATTTCATTCTCTGGATCCTCGTCTAAGAACGTACCTCCTACAGTTCTTCCATGATTTCTCTTCAAATCATTGTCGTCGTCTGATCCTGACCTTTCTGACAAAGGCCGGGCTATCCCTGCACCACAGTTATCCAGTGCCTCGATGATGTCAGCTAGATCTTCATTTTGGATATCCATGTCCATGCCTCCGCTGATGTTAATATCATCATTTGGATCGTTTAATGCCTCAATGACCGCGTCAAAAGACAATTCCTCCTTAGTCAAATCACATTCCGGTTTGAATGTTGCCAACTAGTGATCTTGCATCTTCGCTTCAAACTTCTTCTCAAGCCTTGCTACCTTTTCCATGTCTACCAATCCAACTGGCCATTTGCCTGTGGATTTTATGGGCGGTGACGACATTTCTAAGGCCATCTTTTTCTCTGCTACACAGCCCTGCAACATAGGCTTCTTTGGCCTATTTTGAGTAACAGGCACCCTCATGTCAAGCTCCATTGGGTGAGCCTCTATCACGCTCTTCATTTTGACATCTCCACTCTTGTCAGCTACGTTGTCAGCCATTGCAACCAAACAACCAGTATTCTGTGAAGGCATCTCTTTTATGGTGACACCTCCTTGGATGGCAAACTTCTTCTTTTGAGCCTGTCGGAGCCGTTGCAACCTCCTCCTTTGGCTCTTAGAGATGGTCGGCTGAGTTGATGGTCCTGACAAGCCAGGTCCTGTCATCTGAGCATTCTGAGCTAGTTGGCCTTTTCGGTAATCCTTATTCCAAAAGGGTGGATTGTGGTCATTGAACTTGTTTTCTCTGACCCATTTCTACTTTCGTAGCTCTGGATAACGAGCCGTGGAAGAGTTCTTTAGCCATTGATCCACTATCACATTGGACGGGGGTTTCCTAGTCTTGACGGAATTGAATCTGCCACCGACAAAGTTGTTATTTCCCACTGATCCTTTGATTGGATCTTTAAGCCAACCTCCAGTGTTATGTTGTCTAGGTCTTGTCTGATGTATATGTTATTGACGACTATTTGCCTGCCTATTAACAACAGGTGCAACGCTTCTGTGTACACTGTTAGACCCAGCATGGCTGCTCGAGTGTGAAAATCTGCCTTGGTTACTATCATTGCGGGACTCAGTTATGTCTTGTGGGTGGTAAGATGGCGCTTTCTGCCCTCTGGCCTTCTCGACAGCCACTTCATCATAAAATGCTTCACATCTTGGGCAGACTTTAAGTATGCCACTAGATTTCTTGCGTGTCATAAAATCGACAAGCGGTTCTCCTGGCTGTGGATAAATATCAAATGAATCCGACAGATCCATCTGGATATTTTGCCCAGCTCTGATATTGACCATGCCTATTCCCATAGGGACTCGGCGGTCAGCCTTGTTAACTTGAGGACCAAATGGTTCTGTATCAACCTTCATGTCCGGTTTCTTGTCTGAAAATTTTAGTCTTCCTTCTGCCAAACCTTTCTGAATAATGTCCCTGAAATGCATACAATCATTAGTTACATGACCAAAAGTGTTGTGATATTTACAGTACTTCCGATCCTTAATCTAATGGGCTCTTAAAAGTCTATGGTCATCTGACAATTTTAGCTGTTTATCTTTGAGTAATATGTCAAATATTTGATCGGCCTTGGTCACATCAAATGTATACACTTTCTTATTAATGAAAGGAATCCTTTCTTTGGCCATCGCAGGATTCAAAGCTTGGCATATATAAGGTGGACCATATTTTAACTCAACGTAATCTACCTCATGTTCCTCAAAATCGTTGCCCTCCTCGTCGGATTCACTACATCCAACAAAGTTAATCTTTTCTCTTTTGAGGAATCTCTTCTGCTTGAAAACCTTTTCGGCTTTCAATTGTTCAATTTGTCGGACTTTATCTCCTAACTGGGCAAGATCAGTTAGATGTTGGTTGACCAACTTCTTCCTAATATGATAATCTAGACGCCCAGCCGCAATCTTTACTATTTCTGCCTCAGTGATAGGGGTGAAGCAGCAACTCCTCCAAGATAGTCATCGACAGACTCGTTATTCATCCTCTTAATGCCAAATAAGTTTGTCAATCCTATCTTTAGGTCGCCCCTAAAGAATTGATCATGAAAACTTCTCTCTAATTGATTCCAGGAATGTATGGAATTAGGCCTTAGAGTTGAAAACCAAGAAAAAGCATTCTTAGTCAACGAACTTGGAAAATCTTTAAACCCTCCTCTAAAGCCAAATCTCCCAACTCGATTGTATATCGGGCAATGTGCTCGACTGTCGACTCTCCACTTTCTCCTGAAAATTTTGACAACTTGGGTATTTTGTACCCTCGAGGCATTTCTGCCTGTTGGACCCAGTCAGGAAATGCCGATGCAAAGAATGGTTGATTGGCATAGCCTATGTTAAAACCGAACCTATTCAATGCTTGCTCGACGACTTGATTGATGTTTTGATTCAGAACGTTTTGGCAAAACGCTCCGACAGCACCCGGGTTTATGACAAAATCTTCGTCTTCCTCTGGTTGTAGAATATGTACATTTCCACGCCTCAAAGGAATCCGACGGTGAGGCTATGGCCGTTCGTCATCTTGTTCATATCCGTCAAGGTGTATGACTTGTGGTTGCTCAACATGTGGCTGATTATTCCTATTGACATTTCTATTGAGATTTTTATTGGTATTTTGGTTATCATCCAGGATTACCACGCCCAAGGCTCTATTCAACCTACGTATCCCATTTGCCAACAATATTTTGTGGGGGTTGTCTTATTGGAGATATATGTGGCCTTATTACTGGTTGCTCTTATCGAGAATGGGTTACTACCATTGACCCTGTTATCCCATTTGCATGACTGGGAATTTGCCCCCCAGTCGATCGTCCTGCCTGTCCAGATGCATGGGCAGCCATCGTCATTCCATTTGGATATGGTATGTATGCAAATGGGGTATTTGGATTGACAACAGTCGAACCATAAGGCATCCCATACAAAGGTTGTGACAGAGGTTGCGTAGTCCCTCTTGGGTTTGAATTCACAACGCTCCGTGGAGACAATCCGGTAGTTGGTGGATTTATTTGTTGTAAAACCGGGGAAGTTGGTGATGGGAGTGTTCCTTGGCCAATTTTATCAAATCTATTGACAACCTGAGCGTAAGAAACGCCTCTTCTCGTACCTAAACTATTAGTGCTATCAATCCCTGCATTAGTAGCGTTAGCCCTAGTCGCAGGATATTGTCAACTGGTGCAATAGCGTCCACCGTTGACACAGCGGCGTTAGTGCCAACTACGCCTGCATCACTTGTACTACTCATATTCACAGAGTTTTGGGAAATAGATGATGTTTGAACCACCTTTCCACTACGTAGACGCATACAAGTAAATTTGTATATCAAATTCATGACACTGTACGAGTTACTCTAAACTCGTCCCACCGGGAGTGCCAATTTGTTAACGTTGGTTTTTGGTTTCTGACCAAAATTCCGACAGAACAAATAATTGAAGATCAAACGAGTGTGGGACCTACGAGTTATGCGGTAATCTTGTCAGGATGTGTGTATGAATTATCTGCCAAGTATGAATTTGACAAGTTAGTCAAATATAGTAATATACTGGCAAGATGCTATGACAAGTGTATAAGTTTTGAGAAAAAAAAATGTACCTATGATTGTCAATAATGAAACTAGACAACGAAATTGTTTAAGTTGAAATTCAAAAGGAGGAAGTAGTTTTATACGTAGGAAATAATTTTCTTGATTGAACTAAGTGTGCAATAAAAGAAGAAACATAAGTTTAAAAAGAAAGTTAAGTAGAGTATGATCTAAATGATACACCTTTCAAGAAGTAAATGAATTTAAAAGAACATAAGAGAAATGCTGGAAATGAGTAAGAATAAATGAAAACATTGAACAAAAGAAATGAAAATGGCATTGAATTTTGCCATAATATTGAAATAGGAAGGATGGAGGGAATACTTGAGTGTAATCCGTCAATCTGCTGTGTGATCGAGATGTGTAGGATGTGTATCAAGTAACCTCCCTAGATAATGGAAATAGTTTCTGAAATACTAAGTCATTAAATATGAATACTTGGCATGAAGTAAAATTTAGATTTGAAATGTAAGAACACTACAAATGAATTAATATTGAAAAGGTATTATTTATTTATTAAAGTTGATGAAGAGTAATTTCTGAAAAATTGAATTGAAACGAATGAAAATGTTAATTTAAGCAAAAGATGTCAAAAACTAGGAACTACTTATAATATTAGAGTAAAGGAAAACTGGATTAAACAAGTATTAATTTGTAGAAAAATAATGAAGTTTAAAGAAATAACTTGAAGATGATTATAAATAAACTGGAAAATGCATGAAGAAATATTGAAGAAATATTAAAAGTTAATAAAAATTAACGTAGAAATAAGATGAATCCACCATCACAATATTGATGGCAGTAAAATAACGAAGTGTAAGAACACTATGAAGAACATGATGCATAAACTGGAAAGTATTTGAAGAACTTGAAGGAAATGAACCAATATTGTATTGAAATTGAACATTGTATTGATGATAACATGGTAGAAGGAGTACTTGAGTTAATCCGTCGGTCTGCTATGTGTTCGAGACGTGTAGGATGTTTCAAGTTCCAACCCTTATTACATTGTAATAACTAGTATTTATAGGCAAATAAAATAACTACCTAGTAGTAACTTCCTATCTAAATGACTGCCACGTATCTTGGCAGTTCTCTAAATTTCAAATTTAAACTGTTTGTCAAACAACTCTGATAACTGCTCAATTTCTTGAACCGCTCCGCGTCAACTTGATTGTCGTTGACGGTCTGACTTCTTGACAGCTTATCTTGCTAATGCCTTGTCAGTCTTGAGGGCTTAGCTATTTTCACACTTCTCTGTATGTTTGACAACTCTTCTTAATACTTTGTCAAAAAGCTTGGTTGTCAATTTATCCTTTTTGTCTACCAGTATTTTCTTGTCAACTAAATATTTTCAATACTTAGAAAATATTAGTCATTACTCTGATTCCTTCGTCAATCTGTCGAAATGCATCTGTCAACAATCAGAAATTTCACCCCTAACAGATGCCCCCCAAGTTTTGTTTTTCAACGGCCATGTTTGTCTGACATGTCAACTGAAGAACTTCTTGTCAACTCCACACTTGTCAATTCTTCTATAATCTTCTGAATTCGACGTTCTTCTTTATGTCAACTTTTTCTGTCAACTTTCCGTCTGTCGACTTAGCACTTGTCTTTTTTCTTTTAGCCAAAGCAGTATATATCAATTTTGGGACTTCTTTCTCAATTTTATGTAGCCTCTTTCTGTCTGTCTAACGAAAACTCAAATTTGAAAATCACTCAAATTTATGTAACTTTTTGTGTCTCATACATCTTTGAAATCTAATGAGAATAAACCCAACATTTATTTACACACTGCCAAAACATTTCAAAGGGGGCTTTTTTCTTGGGATCAAATCAGGGAGTTTTTTTGTTTAGAATTTTGTTCAAGATTCAGGCAAACATAGGGGAGCAACTTTGTTTAATATATGTTGGTTAGAATTTGACTAAATTTGGAAATGAGTGATTAAACAATCACAAGCTCCTTGAAGCTCAAGGTCTCTCAGTTCCCATTATTTGAAAATTTTGAAATCCTTTATCACTCACTTAAAAATTTACTTTGTTGGAGCTTTATTCCTAACATTCTTTCTTCCTTTTTGCTCGTGCAAGATTCTGATAGCTAAGATTTTGAGATGACATAGAGTTCTGCTACATTTTTGAGCTTGTGATGCAGAAACGCAATGCTAAGATGACATAGAGTGAAAGAGATACCATGAAGAGAAAAAATATGTGTCTGGAGACTAGCTTTGTATATAATCTTGTTGCAGCTTAGTTTGGTATTGCTCTTCGAGCTTAACCTTTTCATAGAGATGATGTTATATATATAGAAGGAATCTCATACATAATTTATGAAGGAAGAGTATAGATCGAACCCTTTAAGCTTTGTGACAACTCAATGAACCCTTGAAGGACCGCTTCTAACTCTCGTGATTTAAGTCCTAAGTTTGATCCTTATAGATCTGATACCTAAGTTCACCGTTAGGTCCCTCCTTAGAATATCTATGACATGCAAATAAGTGCGCACCAGATTCACAAGTAATTCATGCAATAGGAATCAAATTGAAAGCAAAATTGAAATTAACAAGAAGTAAAACATCAATTCATAACATAAAACAAATCTTGGGCATAGCCCCAATTCCTAGAAATAAAAACAATTACTCAAGCATTGTCATGTTCATAGCAAGCTTGATTAACAAAAGCGTAAAAGAAAACCTAAGAGAAGAGAAGAAATTGGAGAATAAGAGAAATCCTATTTTTTGCCGAAGGTAGCAGTCCAAGGGATCCTATTTTCGAGCCTAATTGTTCTATTTATAGAGTAGGGTAACTTGAATCCCAAGCAATTACAAAATCAAATCAAATCAGGTTTTAAAATTCCAGATATTTGTGCGTCATGCACGACCATGATGCCTTCTGTCTTGGAAAACTTGGCACTGATGGCCTGTCACTGCCGTGATAGCCATCACGGCCTGGCTGTGACAGGTTCTGACCTTTTTGTTCTTTTCTTTTCAGCCTTGCTCGATCATGGCCGTGATGGCTGTCACGGCTAGGTCGTGATGGGCTCTGTTTGGCTCATTTTTCTTACTTTTCAAGCTCCGTCTTCATGCAAGCTCCATCATGGTTGATCTTGAACATTTTAATCTTCAATTCCTGCACAACAACACCACAAAACCACCTTACCCGTTGCAAGGTAAAAACTAACAAAAATCAAAATAAAAATGCCTAAACTACATGAAAATGCATGCAAAATGTCAAGGAAATATGAGGTGAAATCACACTCATCAATGATTAAAATACTCCACATGTATAAATGAAGAGTGTACAAATACAAGTATAAAAATGCAACAGAATTAGTTAGGCAGTTGTGATGCCAACTGTACCAGTTAGATTGCCAACTGTATTAGCTCGATTTCATTGCCTTAAGTGTAAGAGTATAAATACTCAGTCCAGTAACCGATCCAAGTAAGATTTTCATTACACACTTCAATCAATACAATGTATTCTATTCTCTCTCTGTCTCTTTTACTATTTGATTATGGTATCAGTAGCTTTTCTCTTGGGGCCAAAGCTTTGAAGCTTCAACAATGGCGTCCTCACCAGCATCCAACCTCAACAACGAAAATCGCTCTGCTAACTCAACAATTTTGTTCGCACCTTCTATGTCAATCAAGCTAGATGACAAGAATTTTCTTCTGTGGAATCAACAAGTGGAAGGAGTAATTGCTTCGCACAAACTACACCGTTTTGTGGTAAACCCTAACATTCCTACAAAATACAATTCAGAAACTGATAGAGATCTTGATTTAGTTTCAGATGCATATGATAAGTGGTTAGTATAGGATCAAATGCTCTTTACCAGGTTGTTATCTACTTTCTCCGATGCTGTTTTACCTAGAGTAATTGGTTGTCGCCATTCTTGGCAAGTTTGGGATAAGATACACAAATTTTTCTATGCTCATTTAAAGGCAAAAGTGAGACAACTTAGATCTGAGTTGAAATCAACAAAGAAAGCTAATAGAACAATCACTGAATATGTGTTGAGAATTAGATCAATTGCGGATACTCTAGTTTCAATTGGAGACTCAATCACTGAGTAAGACCAAACAATCTTAGAAGGTTTGCTAGAAGAATATAATCAATTTGTCATGATGATATATGGAAGATCGGATTCACCTTCACTCTTTAAGATTGAAGCTTTACTTCTAGTACAAGATTCGCAACTGGATAAGTTTAGACAAGAGTTGTCAATTTCGAATGTTTCAGCAAATTTAGCTCAAATATCTCAGCCACAAAGTCAAGACAATGCCAATTCATATGGCTACTCTCACAGGAGACCTTTCAAAATAACTTTCAGGACATTAATAGAGGAAGAGGAAATGGCAAATTTGGTCGAGGCAGGGGCCATGGGAGAGGCCGTGGGAACCATCCAACATGTCAACTACGTGATAGGTATGGCCATGATGCCTACCACTGTTGGTACAGGTTTGACCAGAATTTTGTGCCCAACCAGACCCAACCAGAACAATCAGGGTCAACCGACTTACCAGAATAATCAGAGTTATCAGAATAGCCAACAAGGCTTAGCTCAGCAGCATTCACAGCAGAATTCTGCAAATCAACACACTCAACAGGCTCAGCCTAGTGCCTTCTTGGAACTGCAAAGCTCACAATCAGTGAATAATCCACAAAACTCACAAAATATGAACTTCTCACAGGCTTCACCTAGCTTGAACAATATGACCATCTCTCAAGATGTTGTTATTCCTAGAGGACTTGACTCACAGTCATGGTTCTTAGATTTAGGTACTTATCATCACCTTACACCAGACATCAACAACTTGCAACAAGGTACCTCCTATGTGGGCACTGATCAAGTGCACATGGGAAATGGACAAGGTTTATCCATACACTCAGTTGGTTCATCCAAATTTCCCTCTCATTTACATCCCAATGTTATACTTTCCTTAACACAACTATTACATGTGCCTACTATAACCAAGAATTTGATTTTTGTATCCAAGTTTGCTCAGGATAACAATGTATTTTTTGAATTCCATCCTTAAATCACAGGTGTCTAAGGATGTTCTTCTTCAGGGTACCCTAGGAGATGATGGCCTATACAGTTTTCAAAGTCTGTCTTTGCTCAAGGGACCTTTTTCTCCTCCTGTGAAGTCAAGCAGTAATGTCCATCTACCCATAGCATGTACTAGTGTTCAAAATAGTAATTCCAATGTTGTTCCTGATGTCTGTAATGATGTGCAAAATTGTACTCGGTCCTCACATAGTACTCAGTCAAGCCCTGTAAATACAGTTACTTCTACTTGGCATCTTAGGCTAGGCCATGCCAACTCCAAGGCAATAAAGAATGTATTGCCACTGTGTAACATTCCAGTAATGAATAAAACTGTCTCTGACTTCTGTAATGCATGTTGCTTGGGAAAATCCCATAGACTGTATGCCCCTCCCTCCTCTAACACTCATACTACTGCTTTTGAACTTGTGCACACTGATTTGTGGGGGCCTGTACCTTCTCCTTCACATGGAGGTTACTTTTACTACATAGCATTTGTAGATGCTTGTACAAAGTATACATGGATATATTTTCTTAAAAACAAATCAGAAGCACTACCTGCCTTCAAACAGTTATTCACTCTCATTCAAACTCAATTTTCCAAAACTATAAGTGCTATTCTGTCTGACTGGGGAGGTGAGTTTAGATGCTTCACCAAATACTTAAATGAGCTTGGAGTGAGTCACAGACTCACTTTCTCACACACCTCACACCAAAATGGCATGATTGAAAGGAAACATCGCCAAATAGTTGAGATGGGACTATCTTTACTTGCTTGTGCATCCATGCCTCTTAATTTTTGGGACCATAGCTTCACAACAGTTGTGCATTTAAAAAATAGATTGCCAACTTCATCTTTGAGTTTACTTCTCCCTATCATGCTCTTTACAAGTCTCTCCCTGACTATAGTGTACTAATAGCATTTGGTTGTGCCTGCTTCCCATTACTAAGGCCATACAACAAACATAAGCTCCAATTTAGAAGCACTGAGTGCATCTACTTAGGAATTTCTCCAAGTCACAAAGGCCACAAGTGCCTCAATTCAGATGGTCGCGTGTACATCTCCAAAGATGTACTTTTTAATGAATTTAGATTTCCTTTCTCTCAACTATTCCCAAAAGTCTCAACCACCACTCACTCGTGTTAGTCCTCATTTCCTTTCTCGTTTTCTTTATTGGCTTATAACAGTCCAGTACCTCACAGTCCTGACCAAGTGATTCACAGCCCTGCATCTGCCCCATCTCACCACTCCACACATCCTCTCCCTCCCAATTTCCCCACTACATCAGATAATGACATCCAACTACACACTTCCTCAGATACAGCCTTGCCAACTGAACCTTCACCCACACCCTGTGACCAAACTGCTCCTTCTGATCAACACACTCTTCCTAACACTGACACTGCTCCTCAAGTGACTCCTACACCCTATGATCAGAACACTCATCCAATGGTTACTAGATCAAAGACTGGCAGTCTCAAACCTCTCCTCTTCTTAGCAAATGTTGAACCAACCAGTGTAACGCAAGCCTTGGCAAGTTCTCAGTGGCTGGCAGCTATGAAAGTAGAATATGATGCACTGCAAGCAAACAATACTTGGTCCCTAGTCTCCTTACCACCTCATAGAAAAGCCATACGCTGCAAATGGGTGTTCCGGGTCAAAGAGAATCCGGATGGAAGTGTTAACAAGTACAAAGCCAGACTTGTTGCGAAAGGATTCCATCAATAGGCTGGGACTGACTTTAGTGAAACCTTTTTACCAGTGGTTAAGCCAGTCACCATTCGGGTAATCATGACACTTGCTCTCACCTACAAGTGGGACATTCAAAAATTGATGTGAATAATGCCTTCTTGAATGGCATTCTACATGAAGAAGTCTATATGCAACAACCTCCGGGTTTTGTATCCTCAGACAAGACTAGTTTGCAGATTAAATCGAGCTATCTATGGACTCAAACAGGCCCCGCATGCTTGGAATGAGAGGCTAACACAGGCTTTGCTACAATTTAGGTTTAAAGCTAGTCGTTGTGATCCCTCATTATTCATATACACCAGCCATGGAGTCACTTTATACATTTTGATCTCTATCGATGACATCCTGATCACAGGATCTTCTACCAAGCTCATCTCTGATCTGATTAGCAAATTAAATGCAAAATTTGCACTCAAGCATCTTGGCAAGCCTGACTATTTCCTTGGCATAGAAGTTAAATACTTGCCTAATGGTTCTATGCTACTAAAACAATCCAAGTACACTCGAGATTTGTTACAGAAAGCAAGCATGACAGATTGCAAAGGGATTTCTACACCTATGATAAGTGATTGCAAGTTGAGTAGGCATGGCACTGACAAACTACAAGATGCATCACTGTATCGGTCCATTGTAGGGGCACTCCAGTATGTGACTTTAACTAGGCCAGAAATCTCATACTGTGTTAATAAGGCATGCCAATTTATGGCATCCCCTCTTGAGTCTCACTGGAAAGCTGTCAAGCGCATCCTTCGATATCTTAGTGCCACTACTCAGTTTGGTTTACTGCTGCAACCAGCCACACCTGATGGTAAATTGTCCCTTTGGGCCTATAGTGACTCTGACTGGGCCAGTGACCCCGATGATAGACGTTCAACATCTGGCACATGCATCTTTGTTGGACCAAATCTTGTATCTTGGAGTTCCAAAAAGCAACCTTTAGTAGCTAGTCGAGTGCTGAAGCTGAATATAGAAGCATGGCACACACCACCTCTGACCTTCTTTGGCTAGAATCTCTGTTAACTAAGCTTCAAGTTCAGTACCACACACCTATGCTACTTTGTGACAACCTGAGTGCGGTTTTACTTGCACATAATCCGATTCTTCATGCACGTACAAAGCATATGAAATTAGATATTCACTTTGTGAGGGAAAAAGTGGTGTCTAAGTCACTCCTGGTCCAGCATGTGCCTGCTTCTTGTCAACTTGTAGATCCCCTTACCAAACCGTTGTCGTCAACTATGTTCACTGACTCAAGGACCAAGCTCAAGGTGGTCACCTGTCCTCAACCACCTTAATCTTGTGGGGGACTATCAGAATACATGAGTAAAATACT
The DNA here is from genome assembly GCA_030762895.1 of Sophora flavescens. Lineage (NCBI taxonomy): Eukaryota > Viridiplantae > Streptophyta > Magnoliopsida > Fabales > Fabaceae > Sophora > Sophora flavescens. The sequence goes on from CM061066.1 coordinate 15,132,956, forward strand.
CCACGTGTATAAATGAAGAATGTACAAATACAAGTATAGAAATGCAACAGAATTAGTTAGGCGGTTGTGATGCCCAATGTATTAGCTAGATTTCATTGCCTTAAGTGTAAGTAAGATTTTCATTACACGCTTCAATCAATACAATGCATTCTATTATCTCTCTCTTTTACTATTCGATTACTATCCAAGTATGCATCTACATGAGCGTAGCCTTAGTGTGCTGGCTTGGCGTTATGTTGAAGTTGTTATTGGTGCGCCTTGGAAAATTACGAAAGACTGAATTGCATTCAAATATCTGTCACTTGACAATTTTTTTTTTGTACCTTTTCTTGGTCTGTGACTAATATTAACTGCTTTTCTTTCACGTTTGCTAAAATGAACGGTTTAATACTTATTTTGCATAATAGTTTCATGAAACATGATCTCCTACTTTATCTTTTGTTTTCTTCTTGATGTATTTGGAAAAATAACTTTAAGTAAATTGCATGCTTATTTACTACTTGAGAGAGAGAACACAATTTTACATGCATTCTGAACATGTTTGTCTCACCAATCTTGAGCAAGTTTTGAATCAACTTCTACATGCATTGCATTGCATATTTTCATTATCATGAAGATTATTTCTTTGAATCAAACAGATCACAACTTTCAATATCTCACGAGTTGTGCGCGGGACTATTGCTGAGAACTCACTATATGTAAGTTCACTGATTGGTTTTCAGTTTATATCACAATGTTATTTTTCTTTTTGGCGTATGGTGAACAAGTTGTCTTGGCAGTGTAAAAGTGATACTTATGATGTCCCAAACACCATGGGAATATTCCAATTGCTTGAAAACCCGAAAGACATCACCACTACTTCGGTAGCCCAAATGATAATGGCTAATCATGAATCTTACATGGTAATTTCTTTATATATATATATATATACACACACACATTAGTTTTGGAAAATTCTCGATCAAACTTGGTTATTCTAATTATATGGTCAAAATGGAATTTGTTAAAGGTGTTGCTAATTTTATAACCCATCTCAAGTTGTATAATTTCCCTTTCAAAGCATAAGTCCAAGAAATCTCTATTTCACTGGGTTAAATTCTTGCAATTCTACATCAGTAATTGACGTTGCCGGGATTATTGGCAGGACCTGTAACTTTTTGTGTCTCGTACATCTTTGAAATCTAATGAGAATAAACCCAACATTTATTTACACACTGCCAAAACATTTCAAAGGGGGCTTTTTTCTTGGGATCAAATCAGGGAGTTTTTTTGTTTAGAATTTTGTTCAAGATTCAGGCAAACATTGGGGAGCAACTTTGTTTAATGTATGTTGGTTAGAATTTGACCAAATTTGGAAATGAGTGCTTAAACAATCACAAGCTCCTTGAAGCTCAAGGTCTCTCAGTTCCCATTATTTGAAAATTTTGAAATCCTTTATCACTGACTTAAAAATTTACTTTGTTGGAGCTTTATTCCTAAAATTCTTTCTTCCTTTTTGCTCGTGCAAGATTCTGATACCTAAGATTTTGAGATGACACAGAGTTCTGCTACATTTTTGTGCTTGTGATGCAGAAACGCAATGCTAAGACCAAGGTTTTGAAAACCGGACCGGACCTGCCGGTCCGATCGGGAATCGGGACCTTGACCGGTCCGGTTCACAGGGAAAATCGGCCTAGTATCGAACCGGTGGAAAAATCGGAAAACCGGTTCAAAACCGGTAGTGAACCGGCCAGAACCGGTCAGAACCGGTTTCTTAAAAAAAAAAAAAGTATAAAAAGATTTGGGTCATCCTAGCCAAAACCCAATTCTTTTGTTTTCTAACATATGTGGGCTAGTTGTAGATTTTGGGTTGGTTTTCCCTATGAAAATGATTTTAACATATATTTTTATATTTATTTAGTTTAATTTCAAAATAAAAAAAAATTGTGCTTAATAATTTTGGTTGTTATGTTGTTTTTTTGTTTAATATTGTTACCAATATTATATTAAAAATTAAAATAATATTATTTAATTATAACCGGTTCAACCACTTCAGCTCAACCTTGGGCCACTATCAACCTCAACCGCTTCACCCACCGGTTCAATGGCCGATCCGGTTTTGTAAACCTTGGCTAAGACGAGATGGAGTGAAAAGAGATACCATGAAGAGAAAAAATGTGTCTGGAGACTAGCTTTGTATATAATCTTGTTGCAGCTTAGTTTGGTACTGCTCTTCGAGCTTAACCTTTTCATAGAGATGATGTTATATATATAGAAGGAATCTCATACATAATTTATGAAGGAAGAGTATATAGAAGAGCTTTATTGCCATAACTTAGGAAAGTTCCCATATGATTTGCCTATCCAGTTTTTTTGGCATTTGTGCTTGGTGCGATTTTGTTTTATTTAGTGTACTCCAATTAGAGGTGTCTTACTCCGACCATTGTATTGTATCATAACTTTCGACACATAATACACATCACCAAAGGCTTTGCCTTGTTGGTTATCTCAACTAGTGGAATTTAGTTCAAGATATTCTAAAGTTGCAACCCTTTTGATTATTTGATTTGGAATGTGGAAACCTTATGCCACTAATTCTTACATAAGATGAGTAAATATAGACATAATTAGAGTTTATTCTGCACCGACGACAGTAATAGTGATATATACACAGAATCTGCCTTTTTTTTTTTTACAGGAATGGTGACATCCTCATATTTGTGAGTGACTATGCCTCTTGAGAGTATATATTTACCCGAGTTATCAGTATATTGAGATTATCGATAAACATATATCCAAAAAAAGGTTCCAATTATTAAATCACAGTAATCGAATATTAGATACCTTGTGCCCATTTCAAATATATTACGAAGAAGAAGATGGACGGACTCGTGGGACCTAGAAGGGGAAGGGAAAGAGTGGTGGGGATAAGGGTAAAAACATAATTTGCAGAATAAAAAATAAAAAGAAAAAAAGAAAAAAGAAAAACTGGGAAACTTACAATCATAAGTAACTAAAGTAAGTTTAGTGATATATGGACGAGCCACTTGATGAAATGTTTCACCCCAGACACCACCCTAAAACCCCAACAACCCAAACTCATAGGATATCAACCCACCAAAAAGAAAATAGTAGACCATCATATGGCTTGAATCACAGTATCAGCCCAAAGGACGTGAAGCACCAAAATTAGATATTATGATTTTAAAAAATCAAAAGCCATAATTAATTGCAACTCACGGTTATTATAAAAAAACTCTAACGTGAACTTCAAGGAGTTGATCTAGTGGAGCATGACAGAGTCTCGTATCTGACAGGTTGTCAGTTCGAATACCCATTAGTCTCCTCAGATATAAATGTAAATCTATCCGTAGATATTATCTGTCTTAGACTGAGATGCCATCCTCTCCTAAATTTTTGTTATAAAAATACTCTGGAATTAAAACACGGGAGTTTGTGGCAGAAAAAAAAGAGTAGATATAAATACAAATGAGCATATATAAATTGAGTCCCCCAGCCTCACATATCATGTATAATCAAACGTCATAACCCACCACTACTATTGATAATATTAAAATATTTGAGAATGTGTATGGTTGTCAATGTGCAAATAACCATTTAATTAATTATAGGATATGGAGGGGCCAGCACTGATTCATGATATTGGAATTTAACCCAGTCTTTGCCCTACAAAAGCAATCTTTTTTCATGGATGGCTTTTTTTTTTTTATAAACGGGACAAAAGTCCAAAAGAAAAACATACAGAAAACAAATTAGGTCATTCTATCATAGAGGGTACCAGACAAATCAGCAAATAAATTACAGGAAAGGAATAGAGGCACCTGGTCATAGACATGGATCCTCCAATCAAGATAATGACCCCGATTCGCCAAAGCACCAGCACACGAATTTGCTTCTCTAAAAATATGACGCCATCTGACATGTTCAATACTTCTTAGCAAGGCATGGATACCATGAATAATTGGAGCACATGGATGGTGGGGGTCACAACCATTGTCCAGAAAAAACACAACACTACTAGAGTCCACTTCCACTATCACTTTGTCAATCTTCCTCTGATGGGCCAGACTGAGCCCATGCCAAATACCAACCAACTCTGCTTGCATAATATAATTAGAGCCAAGGTTGCAAGCAAAGCCCAACAAGAAGTTACCATTATCATTCCTTAGCAGCCCACCACACGATGCATTATTAGATTTGACTTGACCCATCCGAATTAATTTTAACCCAACCTAGGGGAGGTGGGTCCCAGCCCACTTTGATTATCTCATTCCCAGCTTTTTGAAAAGCTACAGCACCATGCAACTGAAACACCAAGCTGGTTTCATGCACGCGAGTTCTAACAAGACAAAGGAGTTCAACACATGTTTCCTCAACGTTATCGAAGACATACTTATTCCTTGACCACCAGAAGGAATCAAGAGCCAAAGCAAAAGTTAGGCTCCACATGTTATTTCCATCCATTCCCAACTCTTTAGAGAGGTTATTCCGAAACCATTCATCCAACTCCCGTGTCTGGAAATCATGCCACCACTTCGGATCTACCATAGAAGCCCAGACAACCGACACTCTGTATCAATCGCGAAGGGTGTGAAGGATAGATTCCGCCTCATTGCCACAGACCGGACAGAGATCACAACTAACCATATGACGACAAACTATGGTAAGGTTGGTCAAGAGGGCCCCATGAGCTACGAGCCAGAGAAATGTCTTCACTCTCTCTGGACCCTTCCGCCGCCAAATGGCTTTAAACACATTGCTAGAAGACACATTCTGCACCCCCGCAACCGAATCATAGGCCTAGCGAAGAGAGAACATACCATCCTGAGAAGCACTCCAAATGATTCCATCACTGAAACCTTCAGAAGCAGGGATATGCACAGCAAGAATTCTGTTGCACACATTATTAGCTAGGGAGGACCTCCAAGAGCTTAGGTCTGTCCTATTTGCCAGCAGTTAGGATAAACACCACTTTCCATGTCAAGTCATACTCATCCACATTTTGTAACGAATGATTAAATAGAAGGCCTGTCTCTGGAACCCAATCATCAAGCCAGAACCTGATCTTTTTTCCATTACCAACCTTCCAGTGAAGTTGCTTTTCTACATGATGCCACTAGCTGCTTATACCTTGCCACAGGTTTGAATCACCCCTTTTCTGATTCACCTTGGGGATCAAATCATCCCCACACCCATACTTTGACCTAATAACTTTGACCCAAAGGTCATCTTTCTTGTTCACCCATTTTCATCATGTTGGCTGTATTAACAAGGGATGATTGTCTAATGTCAAGCCCACCCAAGTCCTTTGCGCTACAAACAGTGTCCCAGTTAACAAGATGAATCTTTTTCTATCAGGAGTTGTACCCCAAATAAGATTGTGACATTTCTTATCCAGATTAGCACAAACACTACTAGGAACTTTCACAGTTTGCATAACATAATTTGGCAAGGCCATGAGGACAGATTTTGTCAAGGTAATTCTACCAGCTAGCGAGAGAGATTTACCATTCCAGCTACTGAGTCTCTGTGTTGCTTTATCCAGAATAAATTAGTAGCTTTGCTTAGAAACCCTACCATGATGAATGGGCACACCAAGGTACTTGCCCAAGTTTAGAGTTCTAGAAAACCCCAGCAAATCACTAATTTCATCTCGCCTAGTACCATGCACCTTACTGGAGAAAAAAAAATTCTAGTTTTATCTTTGTTCACACTTTGACCTGAGCTGGCACTTTCACTCAATAATATACTATATATTCTAAATCTTGCAAATAATCTTTACGAAATGCTCTCTTCCTTTTTTTCTTTGAACCACGAATGATCTCTTCCTATTTTGTCAGGAATCTGGACTAATCTATATATAGTTACCAGTAGAGAAAAAGAAATGTCAATACCATCATAACCACCAACTGGGGTCGTATGTGTTAGTTTATTGTGTTTTTTTTTTTTTTTTTTGACAAAATATGTGTTGGTTCTCACGATTAAAAAAACCATATACTTCCAAATTCCAATGTTCCATTAATTATCTTCATGCACAAACGAAAACTTGAATCTTGCCATTTATAATGGTGTGTTTGGTTTTAAGGAAATTATCAAAATTGATTTTGTGTGCTTTCAAATATGATTTTAATAAAAATATAGATGTTTGGTTAACAGAAATTTTGTCTCCAAATCTTAATTTGACTTAGCTTGAAATGATAAAAACAATTTGACTTAGCTTGAAATTTATACTAAATTTTACATCAAATTTGTTTTCAGAATAAAAATATCCAAATATAAATCATTTTAATTCAAATTCAATTTTAATTAAATTAATTTTATAACATCAAATTCCTTGAAAATCATTTTTAAATAACATTTACCCAAACACACACTAACTTAGCCACATGCATGTAACGTGGATGGAGGCTAAGCTCAAAATAAGAAACTACCGCTTCATAAATTCTGTTAGTGCAACTAATTGTAATTTGTTTTGTATTCTATTTTGTGCTTATTTTTTGTATTATTTTGTACTATCATTGTACAGTATATTGTATTGAGACAATAAATATGTATAATTTTTATTTATAGAGTACAGAATGTCAGAAACCGTATTTTAATTATTTCCTTTCTCTGTTTCTAGCATGGCAGCAGAAGCTTAGATTTCGTAGGGGCGTTTGTTTTAGATTTTGATAAAATTGATTTTGGAAGAATTGATCGTAGAAAATTTGATTTTGAAAAAATTAAGGTTAAAAAATTGATTGTGTTTGATAACAATATTTTAAAAGTGGGTTTAGAAGAATTGATTTTGTTTGGATGATAAAGTAAAATCACTTTTGAAGTGTAAATATGTAAAATTTTGTGGGTCCAACATCTAGAATTAATTATTTTCAACGGAAAAGCTAGAAATTTTTGCTTCCACAAAACTTAATTTTGACCCACCGAGAATTAATTATTTCCAACGGAATTTTACAAACAAATACATGAATAGTACTCAAACTTGATTTTGACCGGTACAAATGAAATTTTGACCACAAACTACAATTTGCAACTGCAAACCAAACAGGCACTTGATCATTATCTGAAATCCTCTTTTGCTTTGCTATTACTAACTCTGTTATTTTTTGTTCTTTCGCCATAGGAAATTCCCCAAAGACTGCCATCTTTGGTTTGTGTTGTTTGTTTCTAATGATCTCTCTCTTCAACACTGGTGAGACAACCGTCTCTAGCCAGAATGAAATCCTCCCTAATTATTGGATGGCTCCGATAGAAGAGAGAAAGACTCGTACATAAAAATAATCTTCTTTTAAATTAGACTCGTGTCTGACCACCATTGACTTTTCAGCCAACAAAGCTTGGCGGTCTTTTTTTCATCAATAAGCAATTCAACTTGATATATTTTTTCCTCCACTTCCAAACCTTCTTGTGAGAAAAAAAATACTTTCATTTTGTAGAGACATATATGGTACATGAAAATGAATGAGAGGGAATATCTTCATCCTGTGGTGGGTGTGAATGTCTAATTTTATCCAGATATTCTATCTTCTTAATTAATATTTTTTAAAAAAATATATATAAAAATTTGTAAAAAATATATTTTTAAAAAAATTTATATCTTTGTGCATGTTGTTGGCCCATTTCATATATTGGGCTTAATCCTTGAATCCATTTATGTAATAATCTTAAGAAGAGAATAAAAATGACACAAAAAATAAAAGTAAAAGTTAGAGGCAGCAGGATTAGATTGGATATCCACGTGTATGTGTAGCCAAGAGCAAAAGACAAATCAGTTTAATCCACGTTGGTAAGAAAGGCAAGTCAACTTTGGTTGAAATTTGAGTTTGAAAATATAGCAGGAAAATGGATGAAGCCTGTTCCCGTGTTCAGAGGATAGAGCATGTAAAGAGAGCCAGGGACATGACCAAGGGAAGGAAAGGTGCAGCCTGAGAAGAAGGAATCCAGAGGCAAGGAGCCAAGAAGAGAAATTGGAGAAGGACCCCACCTCTGATGCAACCAAGGTAACATTTTTGGGACAAATAATGGTAAAAAAAAAGAACCCCTATATAAAGAGACTGATTCTCTATGAATGGGGAGAGGGGCTTTCTCTGAAAAATTGCCCTTCACAACCAGAAGCCTCCCCCCCCCAATCTTCAACCATCATGGCAGCCACCACAATATCATCATCAACCCCCAACATCTAACAACATCAATTTCCTCTAAATCATCTACCCATCTCAATCAAAATCGAATATCCTAATACCTGGAACACAGGTCAGAACGTTGGCCCCAAGCTCCTCCGCCGTGCGTCCTCTGTCACCTGCGTCCTCTACCACCTCGACCTCCGTTGCGCGATGCGGCCTAGTCCAAGGCGGACCCACAACTGTGAGGCTGCAACCGAGTCATCGTCGTGCCGGATCTCACAGTCGCAAGCCCCTATCGTCCGGACGCAGATCCGCTCCACCCACCACCGCTTCTGCTCTGTCCGCGTCCTCAGCCACCTCCTGAAGCCGTCGACCGTCGCTCCGCCATCTCGAGCCGTAGATCCGCGTCGCAGCCATCGTACGACCAGCCCCACCTCGCTCCGACGACCGTCGCGAATCACCACCGGACGTTGCTGTCATCCAGACCACCCCTTCGCTGCTCCGCGACGCCGCTTCCGTGTTGGGTACTTTGGTTCAGATAACCATTGATCTTCATTTCTGCTTGTCTGCTTAACCTTCATTTTTATTGTTTGTGCTTATTTTATGTTGCATGATGGGCTTGTGGAGGGCTTTTTTTGTTACAATATGGGCTTGAATAATGTGGTAACCCACTCTTTTTTTTTTAAAAAAGACAAAAATGATAAAAAAGAAAATTTCTTTTTAAAAAAATATTTTCTGGTTTCTTGCTTTAAATAAGTGAAAACGCTTTTAAAAAAATATAAATTTCACCTCTTTGTCTTGTCAAAAATCTTTTCAAAAAAAATCCTTTTAAAAAATTTAAAACCAACCAAGCAAGTTTTTTAAAAGAATTACGTGGTTTTGAGTTTCTCATCGCACCCGGGAATACGTAGGAGCAAGATAAATCATCTTGTCAAGCCAAAATTAAATTTTCCTTTTTGTGTCTCTTTTTATGTTAAAATAATTAAACTTTCGTATTTTTAGGATGCCCTATGGACACGGTGCCATATAAAAGTCTTTTGAGTTCGCGCAACAACCTACGACGTCGATGTATGATTTTTCATCCTCAAGTGTCGTATGAACTGTAAGGGTTTATCGTATAGCTTGACTATCTTTAATCATGTGCAAAAGTGAATTCCTTGTAAAATAAAATGTTTTCAACTTTTTCTCAAGTCTAGTAAAAATGAAAAAAATCTTTTCAGATTCACGCAGCAATCTGCGCGTTGATGTATGATTTTTCATCATCAAGTGGCGTATGAATTGTAAGGGTTTATCATATAGCATGACTATCTTGAACCTTGTGCAAGAGTGAATTCATTTTGAAAAAAAAACCCTTCTTCATAAAAAATGAAAAAGTCTTTTTTTTTAAATTAAAATCAATCAATCAATCAAACATTTTCGATAAGAACTACGTGGCTTTGAGTTTCATATCGTACCCGGGAATACGAAGGAGCAGAATCAATCATTCTGTCAAGCCAAAATTTAATTTTTCTCTTTTGTCTTGTTCATCCTTTTTTATTTATTTAAAAGTGGGGTAAAATAAATATTTTCAAAGGTTATTTAAATTATTTTGCACAATTAACTTGATGTACCGTTTTTTAAATGGGCGATGTAGGGTGTTAACACCTTCCCTACTCATAACCGACTCCCGAATCCAAATCTATATCCCTTTTTTAAGACCAGTTTCCTTAAAATAAATGGTTTTTTCAATATTTTTTTCAAATAAAAATATTGGTTGCGACTCCTCTGTTTTTATCTCTTCTTTCGCGGCTCCCGGACTGGACGGTCGTTACAGTGGGTAGTGTATGTGGTGTTTGGGGATGAAAAGAAGAGTCACTTGAATTTTTAAGTGATTATTTTTGTTTCAACCATTTATTTTAATTTATTGGCTAAAAATAAACTCCTCACATTTTCATGTAAAAACAGCCTTATAAATATGTGTGTGATCCAAGGCTTAAAAAGTGTAACACACAATGCTGGCATTTAATTCATACTAAATTAGAATTGAATAATTTTAATTACATGATAATTTCCATTCAGTAATAGTAAAAGAGTTTTATAGATACCACAATTAAAATTAAAATTAAAATTAAAGTCTAAAGAGATAAGACGGTTGTTGCTTAATGTTGTCACTCACAGCATAATCGTGAAAAATGCGTAGCATCCACAATATAGGATAGAGGGGTACGTGTTGCGTGTTGGATGTGTCCGTATGCTCAAAGTGGAAGAAGCAACAAGTTGTTGGACACTGCACATTTGCACAAGTTGCTTGTTTGATTTGATAATAATCACGGAGGAAATAGATCACTTCACTTTCAGTGACCACCAATGGCGTCATACTAGACATTTTCGTGGGGGAGTGATAAGGTGGTAAAGATGGTTGGGAAAGTTAAGGAGGTTGGGGGATTCAAATCGCACTCAATAATAAAACATTAACATTAATATATAGGTGTTGCTAGCCGCTACAGGTTAATTAGGAATATAAAAAAAAAATAAGTTCTCATTAAAAAAATTAAATTTATTATTTATAAAAAGATCAAATACATCAATTCTTAATAAAAAAAAATTATTTTTGATTTGTTAATCAATATCTTTAAAATATTTATCAGAATTTTCCATTCTTATATTTGTTGAGCAGTGCCGGCATCGTTGTCTGCAGAGTCATTAAGGTTACTGCCTTATGCCTCAAAAAAAAGTTTTCTATCCTTTTCTCCTCACCTTCATATTCTTTTAGAGACTTGAAAGTGAATTGTGAAAGGCTCAGGTAAGTAATATATCAAATTGTTGCAGACTTGCAGTAGATAAATAAAAAAATGCAGTTCATTTAATTCCTAGGTTTTATTATTTCATTAATTTTTATTTACTTTGTAAAATTAATTAATTTATATTTCTTTATTGTTGTTTTTTATTTTATTCGTATACTTTATAGTAACAAAAAATGTCATATATTGACACTTTTAAAAAAATTCGCTTATAGTCTCAAGATCCCTATACCCGACCCTAAGTACTAACAATTAATATAATCTTTTAAACATTCCCTCTAGTATATCTTTTTATTATTTGATGAATTTCATAAGGATCTACTAAAACAAAAGTAGGGGTGGACAACGGGCGGGTTCAGTCAGTTTCGGGTCTAAAAACTCCAATCCGAGGAAAATCGAAACCCTAAATGTCTAGCCCATTCCCGACTGTTTGAAGCCTCGGATTAGCCGGGTCGGTTGGGCTGCGGGTTCGCGGGTTAACGGGCGGGTTTGCGAGGTTTAAATAAATAAATAATTAGAAGAGTAGAAGACAGAACATTCAAACAACAACAAATCCAGAAGAGAAAATAATAAATGTGAAGATCTGAGTGCTAAAAAAGGCTACAACAAATTGTTTATACAGATCAGAGACAAAATCAAATTACTCAAGAATAAAACATAAAAATATTCAAGAAAATACAGATCTGAGACCCAGCTTCGACGGCGAGGCGAGGGAGCTTCGACGGGGAGGCGTGGGAGCTTCGACGACGACGGGAGGGAGATGAGGGAGAGATGTGGTGGCGAGGAGGAAGCTGCGATGGCGGATCTGTGTTCTCGCAACTTGCAAGGTGGAGCAGGATGGAGGGAAAGGAGAGGCGGAGAGGACGAGTCCAGAGCGGCGATCGTGATGATGAACAGTGAAGCACCCGTCGCGAACAGTGGCGGCGTGGAGACCGCTTGCCGGAGAAGGAGATTTGAGGATGAGAGTGAAGAGAAGAAGAAAGGTTTTTTCTTTCTTGTGTAGTTGTGAAGCCTGAGTGTGAGAACTGAAGCTTCTAGGCCTAGTGTGTGCCTGTGTGGGTAGAGTGCCTGTGTGGGTAGAATAAAGGGTATGGGGTATGGGATCAGTATCTTGTGCAGTGTGCATATATTAAATGGCCTGACTTGACTGACCAGTCAGCAGTAGTCTTGGGCAACAAAATGGATAAAAAAAATCATGTATATGAGACGTATGTTCGGTCAGTTCGGTTCAGTATCTTGTGCAGTGTGCATATATTAAATGGCCCGACTTAACTGACCTGTCAGCAGTAGTCTTGGGCAACGAAATGGATAAAAAAAATCATGTATATGAGACGTATGTTTGGTCGGTTCGGATTCCGACGGATAAAAAAATCCAAAACCGCACTCGACCGATCGAACTCATACGAAACCGGATTTTCAACCCGTTTAACCCGTTGATCCGACCCAACCCAACCCACCCGTTCACATGTTTTTTCTTCGATTTTATCGGGTTTGGGTCGGGTCTCGGTTTTCTGTCCAGCCCTAAAAAAAGTGTGTTAATTTATTATCGCACATAAAATTCATCTAATAATAAAGAATGCACTACTAGTATTACTCATATTTATTTCTGCTTATGTATCACTCTAAAGGGGAAGACAGAGAACGTAAAAGGTCTCATAAGAAGTATTTATTTACAATAATACCACAGTGATTCATTGTTGTCCGATTGATGGGCTAAGATTTCCAGAAATGGCTTTTTTTTTTTGAATGAAAGTGGGGGTTGTTGTTTGCCGAGAGGTTGACACATATACAAAATTTCGTACCCCAAGTGTTACTAGTAATATAAGGGACGCTGATACGTGACAAATGGACCTCTAGTCAATGCCAAGCCCAAATAAACAAATCAAAAGGAGATCACATCAAGAATACTCTAGAATATGAGAAATTTACTATTATAGTTATTTTAAAGAAGTTTGTTAGGACATGTGTCACTAGATCCTAAAATAGACAACTATAAACACAAGAAGGGGGGTTGAATTGTGTTCCAGCCAAGATCTGTTTCGTTGGAGTCTCGCTATAGAACGTTAAACCAAGGGGGTTGTTTTAGATTTTGGCTTGACAGAATTCAATGATTCCGGTCCTACGTATCCCAGTGGGAGTCAAAGCCAGACGTAGTTCTAAGTTCATCTCTTGGCGGGGCGGTGATCTCGATCCCTTAATTTTGTATCGGACGAGTACTAGGGAGCAAGGACTGTCTGAGAGTCTCTTGGTCGACGCTAGTTCCTCTAACACGCTCAAGAGAGAGTCACCGGGATTCAGTGAAAAGTGAGTCTCTTATGAGGGGTACTCCTCCTTTTATAATAGGATCCCCCTATCTCTTAGATATCTGATTTATCTCTTAATATCTGTTAGAGATTTGATTTATCTCTTAATATCTTTTTTGAGATATGATTCCTTAATTTAAGGGATATTATCCCTTTTAACCAGATAAGGCTATTTTGGATAACATCATGAATTAATATCAATATCTTATTTCTTTAATTAAATGATCTTTGATTTATTGTCCTTATTTTCCAGACTGGGCCAGGTACTTGAGCTCGGTGGCCGGGTTAATAACCTCGGCCAGTACACAAGCCCCCCAAGCTTTGAGCTGATTAGGCGTAGAAGCTTTCATGATGTTTTAGCCGAGCTCTGTATCTTGGTCCATACACAAGCCCCCCAAGCTTTGAGATGATCACGTGGAAGCTTTTTCGAAGGAGCCGAGGCTAGGAACTTGGTTTCACCTTTTGATCTTTCGTCTCGGCGAGGTGAGTGGCCGAGCTTCATACCTTATATATGTGTTCACATCCTCCAACTCGGTGAGCGTCTCGGGTGACCGAGCTTGACGCTTTCGAGGTACCGAGCCGAGGTGGGGATGGTTACTCGTCTCCTGCTGAGGCCATACTTTCTCGGTTCCCGAGATGGAAAAGAGACGTTACGGTGTGTGACGCGTGGCCTTCACGGTATCATTTCTGAGGCTTGCGCTGTAGGTGCGTGCTCGAACGATAAGTCGAGAGCCGGAGCTCAATCGAGCAGTCGGGGGCCGGAGCTCAACCGAGTGGTCGAGAGCCTGAGCTTCTCGTTTCAAGTTGTCGAGCTTCACATTTCGGTCAATTCTTAAGTTCAACGGACTTGGTGGGCGAGTCTAGTAATCATTTCCCTTTGGGTTTGGAGATCTAGCTTTATTTCTCATCCAATATTTTAGTTTGGTGGGTGTTGAAAGATTTGGCAAGTGTACCAAATCGTACAAGTAATAAAGTGAGAGTAGAGTATCGTTCCCAACGAGGATTGTGTTTCAAGTATCAACTTAGCCTAGGCAATAGCTATTTGAACCAATGAGTTTCATAGTTCCAAAGACTTTTTATGGATTTTTGATTACAAGTTGTCACAAGAATGAATGCAATGCAATGCAAGTAAAGAATGTAGTCAATATATGTAAAAGCGGTTAGGTGTCGGAATCCTCTAATTCTTCACTTAATGTAAATTCATTCAGTCCTAATTCCAATTCATTCCACTCAATTGACATTCAAATCATTAACCTAGATTTATCCCTAATTCCTTAGGTGATAATCCTTTTGTACAAATCAAGAAGCCTAATTCCTTAGGTCACTCAAGCATTTGCACAAACATTAAGCATGTGATTCATAAGAATGCATTGAAACATAGTTCTATTCCTAGAATCAACATTCCAATGGTAATCTACTTCAATTCCAATCCAATAACCAATTTTCCAATTGTGAAATTGAATCTAACATCAATCTAGAGTTGATCAATCAATAGAAGCATTAAGCATAGAAGCAAATCACTCTAATTGAATGAAACAGAATGGAATTCAGAATCAAAATCAATTACATCAAGAATCAAATCAGAATCATCCTAACCTAACCTAAAATATCTAACAGCTCATAGTAAAAAGGGAAAAATGAGAAGAGAAGAAGAAACTTGAGTGGATGTGAATGGAGGAAGCCATGGAAGCTCCAAATCTTGTTCCCAAGCTTGGATCTTCAAGGAGGCAGAGAGAAGTGATGAACTTCGAGTGTGAGAAGTGAAAAATGAGCCGAGAGATCCCGATTCAACTGCAGAAACGCGAATTTATACTGGTACTGCTCGTCTGCCAGCGCTGGGCGCCCCTGGCCTGCGCTGGGCGCCCAAACGCTGCTCTCTGTCTTTTGCTGCTGAATTGCAGGCGCTGGGCCTAGAGCTGGGCGCCAGCTGCTGGATGCTTCTGGGCGCTGGGCGCTGGTTCCCTTCATCATGCCAGCGCTGGGCGCTGGTTCCTTTCACATGCCAGCGCTGGGCGCTGGCCCATGCCCTGCAGGATGCAGTTTCCTTCCATTTCTGTCCGCGCTGAGCGTCCAATTCCAGGGCTGAGCGCTGGGCTTCTATTCCTGCACATTTTCAACATCTTTTAAGTATATTTTCAATATAAATTGAAATCTAAGTATCAAAACTCTATTGTACTGAATGTGTGCATTTTCTTATCACTTTTTCTATGATTTGTAAGATTATGTACAAACTCTTTCCTAATTACACTTCCAAACTAACATATTTTACACATTCATCACAACCCCAAACTTAGAAATTTTGCTTGTCCTCAAGCAAACAATTAAATTCAAAACAGGGGTGAATGAGATAGATTTTCATGTTCAATTCTCTTGTGAAGCAAATTACTCATGCAAGACTTCAATTATTTGACACTTTTGCAAAAATGGACAAGCATCACACAATCATTCATAAATTCCAATTGATCACAAGTTTCATGCTTTAGAACAATCAAACATAGTACAAAATTAGCTCCATTGAATGCACAAAATTTTCCCTTGCAACCTCTCTGTTTCAATGTTTCACACATCCTCACTTGGTCATGTTTGCTCTCAATTCCAATCATCATGCATTCCCCAATCCTAATCTTGATAAGATGCTAGGAACATACATCACAAATGCCAATGCAACACATATCATGAGGTCTTTTATTTGGATGTAATGGGGCTTAGGTACGGGTGGATGAGAATAAGGATATATATGCTATGCTACTTTGGTTTCAAGGACTATTTGGACTCTTTTGGAATTTTCACTTGCCTAGTCTAGCTACAAGCACATAAGCACACAATTTGTGCTATTTCCTTTTTATTCATTTCCAACTATTTCTTTTTCTCTTTTTCTCTTGTTGCTTCTTGTTTTAATTTTCTTTTCTTTCTATTTTGCCTTTTTCTTTCTTTGTATACTTTCTCTTTCCTTTTCCTCTTTTTGGCTTTTTCTATTTTTCTTTTTTTTTTCTTTTTCAGTTTTTATTTTTCATTTTTTTTTTCTAGTAGGCCTCTTTAGTGGCCTACTTACCACCCCAAACTTAATTTGCTTGCTTGTCCCTAAGCAAGAGAACAACCCCAAACTTAAGTCCAAACATTCCTCTAAGCTAAAGTAGTGGGACAAAATGGTTTTATCACTTTTTAGGCTTGTAATGAGCTATCATACCAAGAACAATAAGTCAAGGCTCAATTGGGCTTAACAATGGTAAATGATAGGTTGGCAATTATGGCACTAAGCTTAAACAAAAGAATTAGTGCCTCAATCATTTATGCATATGCAAGAACATTGCAACAATGACAAGCATTCAAGGCAAGAAAAGGTGAGAACATGCAAGTGATGGACAATCACACATGAAAGAAATCAAGTCATCTGGATAATGTGCCAGAGCATTTGGGCTCAAAAGCTCACAGTTTATGGTGATGTGCAAGAGAAAATCCATGCATTCAACATTGCATCAATTATAGCATGAAAAATTGTCACAAACAATTCACAAGGATCAACGGTTTCAATGAAATCATATATTCAGCAAGTCTAAAATGCATCATGTTAGAAATTTCAGTCAAGCAAAAGTTCTATGCTTACTAGAGAATCTACACAAAAATCCATTCAACACAAGTTGTGCAATATATGCAAGTTTGGGCAATTTATTCCTATAACTAACTAACAAATGAAAGAGTGCAAAGAAAATTCATAGAGTTCAGAACACCCCCTTTCTGCACGCATTTCGGATGAGTATGTGAAATTTTTTTTTTTTTTTTTTTTTTTTTTTTGATTTTTTTGATTTTTTTGGTTTTTTTTTTAAGCATTCCAGCGCTCGGCCTTCACTTGGGCGCCCAGCTCTGCTGCGCCTAGCGCCAGCGCTAGCTCCGGAGCTACAGAAATTTGCAGCGCTCGTCCTTCCTGTGGAGCGCCCAGCGCTACTCATCCCGGTAGTCTCGACTCTTCCTACGCTGGGCGTCAAGCCGAGCGCCCAGCGCTGTGCGGGGGCCATTTTCACCATTCTAGTGTGCCATTTCTCCCCTTCCTTTGCTCCACTTTCCTTAGATGTGCCTGTACAACAATTTAAACCAATTCTACCACATTAAATGGTTTACACATCAAGGAACCACTCAACAACTCAATGAACTACTTATTTTTCGTGCTAAGGAAAAAAAATGAAAGAAATGCAAGAAGAAAATGCTTGGGTTGCCTCCCAAGTAGCGCTTCTTTAACGTCACTAGCTTGACGTATTGTCACCCCATTAGGGTGGATGATATGATAAAAAGAAAATTTCATCCTTCCGCTTCCTTCTTTTTGGTAACAATCCCATATATTTGGCATAGGGACAAGAATGTTCCCATGCTCCAACAAGTAAGCATTTGGGATATGTGTTCCCCCATTTTTGAAGCATGTACAACTCATCATGTGGAGGACTCTTCTCTTCAATCACCAAGGGTTGAGTCTTAGTCATATGAATCTCTTCTTGTATCACCCTTGGTTTCTCTTCTATGTCACTGTTTTTGTTTTTCTGTTTTTCATCTACTCCTAAATCTACACTTTCTTTTAGTTTTTCATCCACCACCTCTCTTAAGTCATGCTCACTGTTCATTTCTACAAGCACATCTTCTTGTTGCTCAACCATTTCCCAAACATGTGACTCTTGCTCTGCTACCAACTCTTTCTTTTTCTGCACAAAACAACCAAATTGCTTAGATAGTGTCTCAACTTGAATCTCAAGATTCTTGATTGAAGCTTGTGTGTTCTTAAAATTTGCATGAGTAGCTTCAATGAATTGACTTAAAACATTTTCAAGGTTGGACATTCTATCTAGTGACTCATTGGATTGATAGTGATGTGGTGCATCTTGCTCCCACATAAGGTTCTCCATATAATAAACCCCCTCATTTGCATTGAGTTTCACCTCACACTCTTCAAATTTATGGTATGCACCACAAAAATCACATGTAGGTCGCAGTGGTTTCATTGCCTTCACTTGCATGAACTATAATAATGAAGGATAGTGGATACTTTCCTCACAAAACAGAAATCCAAAGCAAGGAAAAGATGAGAATATCCAATATATCAATTATTAAACAAAAAAGAAAAAATAACACAGAAAAAAAAAGTTCAAATTAACAATGCCTTTGCTTCGTTGATATTGAAATCAACAATCCCCGACAACGGCGCCAAAAACTTGTTGAAAGATTTGGCAAGTGTACCAAATCGTACAAGTAATAAAGTGAGAGTAGAGTATCGTTCCCAACGAGGATTGTGTTTCAAGTATCAACTTAGCCTAGGCAATAGCTATTTGAACCAATGAGTTTCATAGTTCCAAAGACTTTTTATGGATTTTTGATTACAAGTTGTCACAAGAATGAATGCAATGCAATGCAAGTAAAGAATGTAGTCAATATATGTAAAAGCGGTTAGGTGTCGGAATCCTCTAATTCTTCACTTAATGTAAATTCATTCAGTCCTAATTCCAATTCATTCCACTCAATTGACATTCAAATCATTAACCTAGATTTATCCCTAATTCCTTAGGTGATAATCCTTTTGTACAAATCAAGAAGCCTAATTCCTTAGGTCACTCAAGCATTTGCACAAACATTAAGCATGTGATTCATAAGAATGCATTGAAACATAGTTCTATTCCTAGAATCAACATTCCAATGGTAATCTACTTCAATTCCAATCCAATAACCAATTTTCCAATTGTGAAATTGAATCTAACATCAATCTAGAGTTGATCAATCAATAGAAGCATTAAGCATAGAAGCAAATCACTCTAATTGAATGAAACAGAATGGAATTCAGAATCAAAATCAATTACATCAAGAATCAAATCAGAATCATCCTAACCTAACCTAAAATATCTAACAGCTCATAGTAAAAGGGAAAAATGAGAAGAGAAGAAGAAACTTGAGTGGATGTGAATGGAGGAAGCCATGGAAGCTCCAAATCTTGTTCCCAAGCTTGGATCTTCAAGGAGGCGAGAGAGAAGTGATGAACTTCGAGTGTGAGAAGTGAAAAATGAGCCGAGAGATCCCGATTCAACCTGCAGAAACGCGAATTTATACTGGTATCGCTGCTCGTCACATGCACTGGCGCCCGCCTCTGGCGCTGGGCGCCAAACGCTGCTCTCTCTCTTTTTTTCTTTGCTGAATTGCAGTGCGCTGGGCCTAGAGCTGGGCGCCAGCTTTGGATGCTTCGGCGCTGGGCGCTGGTTCCCTTCATCATGCCAGGGCTGGGCGCTGGTTCCTTTCACATGCAGGCGGCGGCGCTGGCCCATGCCCTGCAGGATGCAGTTTCCTTCCATTTCTGTCCGCGCTGAGCGTCCAATTCCAGGGCTGAGCGCTGGGCTTCTATTCCTGCACATTTTCAACATCTTTTAAGTATATTTTCAATATAAATTGAAATCTAAGTATCAAAACTCTATTGTACTGAATGTGTGCATTTTCTTATCACTTTTTCTATGATTTGTAAGATTATGTACAAACTCTTTCCTAATTACACTTCCAAACTAACATATTTTACACATTCATCAGTGGGCTCAGTGGCCGATTTTAACATTTCGATCAGTATATAAGCTCTCCAAGCTTTGAGCTCGGAATAAGCGAAAGAGTTTTGTGAATGAAGCTGAGCTTGTCCTTGGTGTTGATAAGGTATTGGATTTGCATAGATCTTCTTACTTCGGTTAATACCTCTCGGGCAGTACCCGAGTTTAGTGGTTGAGGTTCACATCTCGGCCAGTAACATGCTTTGAACATAAGATACTTCAATCTTACCTTTGTTTAGGACAAGTTTAGAAGCTGGTAGCTGAGATTCGACTTAGCAGTGGTTCAGGTTTGAACCGATCTTTTGGAGAGTCAAGTTCAAACTTGGTCATTAGGAATTTACCTCGGTGTTTGTATTTCATCCTTTAACTTTTGATGCTTTCAAGATGCTTATCTTGAGAGTTTGAATTTGACCTGCCTTTTGCCGAATGTAGCTTGGTCTTTGAAGTTCTTGAGAGCTCTTAACATTTTCTTCGAGTAGCTCATAACCCTTTCATTTGGTGGATTTTGAAATATCCACTAACCTTGAATTATTTTTCCCGATCTTGAAGGTGTGTCTCAGAATAAAATTTCCTAATAGTTTTCATACAGGTTATTTGAGTTGTAGGCTAAGGGATATCCTTCCTTTATCCCCGTTAGCCCCCCAAGCTCCGAGCTTGAAATAAGCGAAAGAGCTTAACACGCCTTTTGGTGCCGAGGACTTTGGACTATGATTCGCGGAAGCATTGCTCGGAAATCTGTTTTTTGTAGAACCAATCCTTTCTTGGGTTATCGTCTTGCTTGGCCGAGCACTGCTCGGATTTTTGTGCGGAGGGAAACATTGCTCGACTTCGACTTTTTCCGGTGCATAGTGCGAGGGAGCATAGCTCGACCTCGGCTTTTTGGTGTGAGGGGGCAATGCTCGACCTCGGCTTTCTGGGCTTCTGCCCTTTGTTCTTAGCTGGATGATTTTAACTCTGGCCCTATAGTGGGTTCTCTAGTTGTTAAGCCAGCAAATGCTCGGCTTTTACTAGAATTGGTCCATGATGCGAGCAGGAAAGCTGCGGTCGCTTACGCTCTTCTGAGTCTCCTCCATTACCTGTTTTTCGAGCCGCGAGCTTTCTAATAATGAAAAGTATGAAGGCGGAAGCTACCCGAACTTTGTGCACTGGGGATGAGCTTAAAAAAGCCATGGCAAAGTGTGAAGAGCAAGCTCGGCTAATCGGGCAGTTGAAAGCCCAAAAGGTGGAGCTGAAAAAAGGCAATACTACCCTTATGACCGAGCTGGAAATGGAAAGAACCGACCGGCTCAACCTTCAGAGGGTCGTGGAAGGGCTTCAAGCCAAGAAGGAAGCCAGTCTTGAGTTGTGGAAATTGCTGGAATCCGAGAATGGGGAAAATCTGAGGCTCCGTTCTGATCTGGCTGAAGCCGAGGCTTATCATGAGGGAGGATGTTAATGGCTTTTCCCGAGCCGTGAAGCAGCTTCAACATTTTAATCCGAATACTGACTTCTCCTGTGCTGACGTGGACAAGGATTTTACCTGAGATGGAATCCTAGTTCCAATGTCCGAGCTAGAGGATGAGGAGGATGAGAATGCTTAGGCTCTGGCCAAGTGTGAGGAACAAGGCCGGGTCATCGGTCAGTTGAAGGCCCATAAGGTGTAGCTGGAAGAAGGCCGAGCTACTCTTACGACCGAGCTAGAAGCAGAGAGAACTGACCGACTTAATCTTCAAAATGTAGTGAAAGGGCTGGAAGCCGAGACAGAAGCCAGCCAGGAGTTGCGGAAGTTGCTGGAGGCCGAGAAGGAGGAGAACCGGAGACTCCGTGCTGATCTAGCTGAAGATGAGACTTTAATCATGAGGGAGCATGCTAACGGTTTCTCCCGAGCCGTGAAGCAATTCCAGCACTTCAACCCTACTGCCGACTTCTCCAGTGCCGATGTGGACAAGGATTTCAACCGAGACGGGATCCTTGTGGCATTGACTGAGCTTGAGGATGAGGACGAGGCCGCAACTCCTGGAGAAGAGGGCGAGGATCAATTTGGACGAGGAGGGACCCGAAGGTGAAGTGGGCCAAACTGGCCAGATTAATACCGTTCCTTCTGAGGCGGAGGAGAACCTAGATTCCTGAAGTTGTATAAGCGGTTTAGAAATATCTTTGTTTTTGTAAGACTTTATGTACTTGGGGACTTGCCCCTAAAATTTCTTATTTTACTTGTGGATTTATTTATACTTTGGTGATTTTTCTGATGTTTTATGGGTTGATCCTGATTGATCACTTATTAACTTGATATATTTATATAGGCTCGGCACTTCGACCCTGATCGGTCGAATGTGGCTCTTGCTTAGGACTCGAGTACCTTTAGAGGCTTTGGTTGACCTCTTCAGGGTTTAGCACCTGCTTAGGAGTCTCCTGCTTAGGAGTCAAGTACCTTTAGAGGCTTCGGTTGGCCTCTTCAGGGTTTAGCACCTTTAGGTGTTATCTCCTGCTTAGGAGTCAAGTGCCTGCTTAGGCTTTATCTCCTGCTTAGGAGTCAAGTAGTTTTTTCTCTTACTTAGGAGTCAAGTATAAGTAGTTTTTCCTCTTGCTTAGGAGTCAAGTGTAAGTAGTTTTTCCTCTTGCTTAGGAGTCAAGTGTAAGTAGTTTTTCCTCTTGCTTAGGAGTCAAGTGTGAGTAGTTTTTCCTCTTGCTTAGGAGTCAAGTATAAGTAGCTTTTCCTCTTACTTGGGAGTCAAGTGTGAGTAGTTTTTCCTCTTGCTTAGGAATCAAGTATAAGTAGTTTTTCCTCTTACTTAGGAGTCAAGTATAAGTAGTTTTTCCTCTTACTTGGGAGTCAAGTATAAGTAGTTTTTCCTCTTACTTAGGAGTCAATTATAAGTAGTTTTTCCTCTTACTTAGGAGTCAAGTATAAGTAGTTTCTTCTCTTACTTAGGAGCGAAGTGTAAGTAGTTTCTTCTCTTACTTAGGAGCCGAGTAGTTTTTTCTCTTACTTAGGAGCCAAGTGTAAGTAGTTTCTTCTCTTACTTAGGAGCCAAGTGTAAGTAGTTTCTTCTCTTACTTAGGAGCCGAGTAGTTTCTTCTCTTACTTAGGAGCTGAGTAGTTTTTTCTCTTGCTTAGGAGCCGAGTAGTTTTTTCTCTTACTTAGGAGCCAAGTGTAAGTAGTTTCTTCTCTTACTTAGGAGCCAAGTGTAAGTAGTTTCTTCTCTTACTTAGGAGCCGAGTGTGGTGTCTGAGTGTTGAAGCCGATGGAATTTTATTTTCCAAGGGAGAGCTTGATCTTTCGGGAGCCGGAGCTCAATCACTTTGTAGCTGCAAATTTTGTGACCCTGGGAGTGGTATCAGCCGAGCATCACTTTGCTCAAATAAATAACTTGATATGATGCTACATAACACAACATTAAAGGCGTGGAGCAAAACATACCAAAACATATTAGTTTTAAGCTAGATTTAAGGAATAATATCACCTGGGCACTTTGCGGCCTTTGATCTAGGAATTCCCTGAAGTTGCTATGGTCGGGCTCTGGGCGTGGCATCAGCCGAGCATCACTTTGCTCAAATAAATAACTTGATATGATGCTACATAACACAACATTAAAGGCGTGGAGCAAAACATACCAAAACATATTAGTTTTAAGCTAGATTTAAGGAATAATATCACCTGGGCACTTTGCGGCCTCTGATCTAGGTATTCCCTGAAGTTGCTATGGTCGAGCTATGGGAGTGGTATCAGCCGAGCATCACTTTTTGGCTACTATTTCGGAAAAGAACCTTTTGGGTGAGAGGATATGATGTTCGGCTCTCTTCAATTACAGTACATGATCCTACACCAATTGTTACACAAGGTACCATTGCTATTGAAGATGATCTCTATTGATTCTTCACAAGGAAAAGCCAAAACGCTTGTTCTCCTTGCAGCGGCCTATAAGGATGCCCGTACAAGAGGCCCACGCCCTGCACCGACGACCATCAATACAGTTGTTTTCAAAGATGCCTCTTCATCAGGAACCATGTCCAGCAATGCTTTACACACAGCTCTTTGGTACTGAATGTATTTCACGGCATCTTGGTACTGAATGTATTTCACGGCATCTTTCTCATAAGTCTCATAGGTCTGAGCCTCTAAATTATCCATCAGAGGTTGCAACGGTGACTGTAAAAGATCCCCGTAATCAAGCTCAAAACGCTCTTGTTCTGGAAGAGGATCCATTCTTTGGCATAGATAACCGACAAAGCCTAGATATGGCCGCAAGGGATGTCTTTGTGAATCTGCAACAAAATGGTTATGGGAAGCATCTGCAGACACCCTTGCTTTTGGATGAACAGGGTCTCCAGGTATAACCAGAGCAAGCATGAGGAGAAACGAAGCAGGGTCGTCAGCGAAGAGAGCAGAACAGAGATTGGTGAATATATGTGCCTCCTTCTTCCTACCTTTTTCATCTTTTTCCTTCTATTTGAATGTCGTATAGGAACATGGATCTGGGTTGCAGATCGTGGAGGCGGCGGAGAGAACTGAGGATCTGGGCATTCGGTACCGGCGTCGATGGGACAAGGGGCTCTACTATGACGCGGCGTTGCCGGAACGCCGGGGTAAATCTGAACAGAGCGGAGCTGATTAAAGCGCGGAGCTAGGTTGCTGATGACGGTGAGGGCGGATCCGCGTCGCAACTCTCAGGTTGGTGCAAATCAATCTTCGCATTCCTTGCTTTCTGACAGTGTATAGAGGGGAAAGAAGAAAGGAGCTCTACTCTGAGGCTCGGGTACAATCCTTTAAGGTAAGGAATCTGCGGGTGGAGATGAAGCATGAACCATGAGGGGAAACGGTTTCGAGCTTTCCGTTCCACCTCCGATGCCTTCTGCAATACCGCCGCGAATGGTGGTTGTAAGTGTGGCCGGGGAAGAGTTTTACCCGGCCCCACGGTGGGCGCCAAATGTTCCGGCCAAGATCCGTTTCGTCGGAGTCTCGCTATAGAACGTTAAACCAAGGGGGTTGTTTTAGATTTTGGCTTGACAGAATTCAATGATTCCGGTCCTACGTATCCCAGTGGGAATCAAAGCCAGACGTAGTTCTAAGTTCATCTCTTGGCGGGGCGGTGATCTCGATCCCTTAATTTTGTATCGGACGAGTACTAGGGAGCAAGGACTGTCTGAGAGTCTCTTGGTCGACGCTAGTTCCTCTAACACGCTCAAGAGAGAGTCACCGGGATTCAGTGAAAAGTGAGTCTCTTATGAGGGGTACTCCTCCTTTTATAATAGGATTCCCCTATCTCTTAGAGATCTGATTTATCTCTTAATATCTGTTAGAGATTTGATTTATCTCTTAATATCTTTTTTGAGATATGATTCCTTAATTTAAGGGATATTATCCCTTTTAACCAGATAAGGCTATTTTGGATAACATCATGAATTAATATTAATATCTTATTTCTTTAATTAAATGATCTTTGATTTATTGTCCTTATTTTCCGGACTGGGCCGGGTACTTGAGCTCGGTGGCCGGGTTAATAACCTCGGCCAGTACAAATTGTGTTTATCAGAATTTAAACAAAGTTGAAAAAATTTCGCATACAGAAGCTTGGTTCAGATAAGTGGAAAGATACTGGACAAACAGGTGACCTATCTGATGAAATTTTAACAAGACTTAGGTAAACACTCCTCTTGATAAATGGATAAGAAAACTAAAACAACTAAAGAGTTTATAAGGAACAGAGATTGACACAACTATTTATCCTGGTTCACTCTTCAAAGCAAAGAGGTACGTCTAGTCCTTGGCAGCACCGAGTTTTATCCACTATAATTGATCAGGTTACAGACTCCAAGTATTGTTTGCACACCTAGCCTCTTCATGCTCCAAGACAAGTATTCTTTGCACACCTAGCCTCTTCAGGCTCACTCAGATTTGTTTAAGAAATTTGGTTTGTAATAAATACAACTTCAGACAGACAGATCTTTCACTAACACTCAGAGTGGTTTAAATGTAAAGCTTAGGAAAGTCTGTGTAATAACTTCAAATGATTGAAGAATATAGAATGAAAGAATGAAGATATTAATGCATAGAGTAATGATTCTTTAATGCTATATATATTCTCTATGTCTTCATCTTCAATGACTTCTGTATTTATAGTCTTCAAGCATTTAAGATCCGTTAGAGACATTCCTTCAGATGTTGGCTTCAAGCAGAACTTCATTAAATGCAATAGAGTTGTTCTGAGCAGTCATTAATGCAATAGGAACGCTGGTTGTACTCTAACTTGAAGGATCGTGGCTTTATGCATCGTGAAACAGTCATATCAGAGTTGTGTAGAGAGCTTTTTGTACTTTGCTAAGTACAATTCCCTCTTCGTATAAAGATCAGAGGTACTAGAGAATAAAACACGTTGGAAGCATTCTTTAACAGGTCTTTGGTTCTGATAACCGATGTCTCTTGAGAGAGTAACTTCTAACTTTTCTTGATAAGCGTGAGACTGAGTAGGAGAGAAGGCTTCAAGTCTCTTTCTGATGGGACAACCAACACAAGCTTGTTTGGTCCTTGATTTTTCAACGAGTAACATCAGACAAGTGTAGGAACTCGTGGGGAGACAGGTTGAAGACGTATCTTGAAAGAAGTCAATAATCCTAGTCAACAAACCTGTTGACTTTCGCTTATCCAGACAGGTAGTCACTTATGAGCAGACAGATGATTCTTACAGTTTTAATATGCACACTAGATAGACAGGTTAGCAACCAGTATGAAGGTTAATCAAATCATTAACCAATATTTAGTTCTCATCAAAACTTAGGGAAATGCACATCAGACATTTTAGAGACTTAACAAATCCTATGAACTAGGAACTAATTTGTAAGAATTATTGGCTATATAAACCAATATGGATATGAATGAAGGCAAGAAGAAAATTGATCAAAGTTTTATCTCTCCCCCTAAGGCTTTCCCCTAACAGGGAATTCAATTTCTCTCCCTAAATTCCTCTTCCTATCTCTTCTCTATTCCTCACTTCTTATCATTGGTGCTTTCATTCTTGCAACTCAACCTCGTTCATCATCAACTCAACCTTATTCTCTACATCCACCATGCCGCAAACCCACGCTCGTCTTCTGTCCTGGCGGCTTCCGCTCCGCCGTGCACTTCCTTCGTCACGATCGGAGGTTCTCGGCTTGTCGCGTTTCCATCTCCGTCAAGCCAAGCTCGTCTCCATCCAATTCAAATCCTTTAGCCCCATCACCGTCCCGTATCATTACCTCTGCCACGGCGCAATCTCCCTTTGTTTTCGTCTTCGACCCTGGTGGTACCCTTACAACGGCCTTCCCCTCCGCCCTGCGTCGCTCCCTCAAAACTGCAAGCTACGCGTCCCTCGATTTCGATTCTCTCTTCCCCATCGCTGTCACATGCATCCCTGTCCTTTCCACCTTCGTCAAGCTCATCCTTGGCGGTGGTTCTCCTCTCTGTGACGACGGCATCCCCGCTTCTGCTTCTGGCTGGCCGTGGGTTACATGGAATTTAGAAACCACAGGAACATTAGGGTATGTAGAGGAAATTGGGCCTGCTACTAAGAAGTCTTATTTTGGGACCTTGATTTCCTGTTGGACCTTGGAGGGCACTTATTTGATGGGCCTCACCAATATTTGGGCTGTCTTATTGTTGGGGCTTCATTACTGCCAAAGGGAATGTGGGCTAACAAAAT
Organism: Sophora flavescens; assembly: GCA_030762895.1. Taxonomy (NCBI): domain Eukaryota; kingdom Viridiplantae; phylum Streptophyta; class Magnoliopsida; order Fabales; family Fabaceae; genus Sophora; species Sophora flavescens. The sequence goes on from CM061066.1 coordinate 15,160,375, forward strand.
CTCTTCATCAATTTCCAAATTCCAATTATTATGATTTTGAGGACAAGATCAATTTGAAGGGGTCGGTAATGATACGTGACAAATGGACCTCTAGTCAATGCCAAGCCCAAATAAACAAATCAAAAGGGGATCACATCAAAAATACTTTAAAATATGAGTAATTTATTATTATAGTTATTTTAAAGAAGTTTGTTAGATCCTATGAACCAGGAACTAATTTGTAAGAATTATTGGTTATATAAACCAATATGGATATGAATGAAGGCAAGAACAAAATTGATCAAAGTTGTATATCTTCCCCTGAGGCTTTCCCCTAACAGGGAATTCAATTTATCTCCCTAAATTTCTCTTCCTATCTCTTATCTATTCCTCACTTCTTATCAGACGCAGACGTTGATTTTGTGCTTCCAAGAACAGCCACATTACCTCAGTTACTGCGGATTCATGAGGGTGAGTGCATGGGTTTATTTCAAGCTATCTTGTGGGTCCTTGAGCTGGGATTTGACCACATACTTTTTGATGGTGTGCAATCGCTCGCAGCAGGGCAACATCTCAGAATTTGGGATCATAAATTCTATATTACAGCTTTTACTAGTAGACAATTGTTTAATACCAAAAAAGGACGTACGATAACATATTTCTATATTAATTACACAGTACCATCCTCCTTGATCGCCATGCACATCACTATAAGTGACGCAATGAGCTTTATTAGGAGTACGACGTTTCTTTAGCAGTTGCTAGCCATAAGTCCATATATAACATGGTACATAACAAGTTAATCTCATTTTGAGTGCCTGTGTCTAAATGTCATCATCACATGAATGTAGATATAGATGATAATTTTAAAAATATCACACTATTATATATTTTATATATCAAACAATAATAAATATATCAAATATAAAAATATTTAGTTTTAAGGATTTAATTGATATGTACTTATCTTCGAAAACAATTGGTACATATAATTTGAATGTAAATATTTTTTAAAGATTTAATTAGTTTTAAAGATTTAATTGGTATATATATATATATATATATGTGTGTGTATGTATGTATGTATGTACTATCAAACATTTGACTCTTATATATTATCACATAGCAATCGAGGGATCCAAAATACAATTAAACATATTATATAACTATTTATTAAATTTCTATAGTCAATGCTCCAAGTCATCTAATCGTACTATTTCAATTGTGTGGCTGCTTTCTACACCTAGACTAGGCAATATTGCTATGTCCTTTGAATAGAAGAAACAACTGATGATCCACATTAACTAAAAACTAAGATTTGAGTGAGCCAAATATCGGTAAAGATTGCAATTAAGCAGAATTAAATTTTGAAACTACAAATTTTAATTTTTTGACGGATTGAAACTACAAATTAAAAACAGGGTGATATATGAGGAACGGAAATTTAAAATCAAATCCAAAACAAAGAAAGATACATTAATGAAAAAGAGTAATATTTAACGTAAATAATTACCTCGGCAGCCATCCGGGTGGTATGGGTTTCCCTCATAACCTTGTTTACAGATGCATCGGTAACCATATCCTCCATTGCTGTTGCGACAATAGCTATTTTCCTTGCAAGCATGGGAAACTTCACATGTCGTATCTCCAACAGTCCAATCAGCAACAAAGGGAACCCCTTCGAATGGTAGTTGCTTTAAATGACTCGTTGAAAAAGTATAGCTTCCTTTTTTGGCAACGAATGAATAGCTACAGTTGTTGAAAGCCGATGTGTTGTTGAAATTGTTAAAGCTATAAGCTTGTATACTTATATTCTTCATTCCTGGAGGAATTTCAACCTGGCAACACCCTACCCCCGTACACTTATTTCCCTCGCTTTGCATAGTTTGACTATCACTAATGCTGTCGCATCTTGTTAAGCACCCTGCAGAATAATTGTAACCGTTCTGAAAACTATTGAGATTGCCATAAGTGTCGCACCCTACAGTTAGGAAATTCTTATCCTTGCTTGAAATGGTGAAAACCGGACATAGGAGAGTGGCTTTATCCCCTGCTCTTTGCCTTTACCAGATCCATCTTAACAAACACTAGAGACCCAGAATAACATGTCAATTTGACCTCATAAACTCAAACTCCTTTACTTTCTTATCCTCGTCACCTTCTATTCAAGATTTTGTAAAAACCCTTCATTAATTTTGTAAAAGATCCTGAGAACACTAATCCGCAACTCTGATTTATAAAACTTTGTGAAAAAGTTTTAAGAGGGAAATATTTTTTTGAAAACTCAATTCACCCCCTGAAGTCGTTGAAGCCAAAACAACATTCCTATCGAGCAAAATCATAGAATGAGCACCGAAGAGGAAAATGCCAAGGTTGACAAGGTCCAATATCAGAGACTAGTGGGGAAGTTGATTTACTTGGCACACACTAGACCAGATTTAGCATATGCAGCCAGTGTTGTGAGTCAGTTCATGCATGATCCAAGGATGAGACACTTACAGGCTGTAGATCGTATTCTGCAGTATCTCAAAGCCACTCCAGGGAGGGGACTTGTGTTCAAAAGAGGTGGAAGCTTGATTATGGAGGCTTATACTGATCCAGATTATGCTGGTTCGGTGAGTGATAGAAAGTCCACATCAGGCTCTTGCACATTCTTGTGTGGGAGCCTTGTTGCTTGGAGAAATAAGAAGCAAAATGTAGTGGCTAGATCAAGTGCAGAGGCAGAGTTTAGAGCCATGGCACAATGAATCTGTGAGCTATTGTAGATGAAAATTGTGCTTGATGACTTGAAGATAAAGTATGAGGGTCCTATGAAGTTGTTTTGTTACAATAAATCGGCTATCAGTATTGCTCATAATCCTGTTCAACATGACAGGATAAAACACATTGAGATAGACCGACACTTCATCAAGGAGAAGCTGGATAGTAGATTAATAACAACAACCTACATTTCTTCTGGGCACCAACTAGCAGATGTGTTAACAAAAGGCTTGCCAACAGAAAGATTCGACCAACTTACTTGCAAGCTGTGAATGTGTTGATTATATGGCATATCTGAGTTGGTTATTATGCAGTAACAGATTCTGTTATTTCTGTTACTGCATAATATTCTGTTAGTTCGATTAATCCCTTCCCTTATGTATTGCTGTATATATAAAGCATTCCCCCTGCCATGCTCAAAGTGTGATCAAGTCTTAGCTACAAAAGTTACAAAGTGTCAAGTGAGAATAGGCTAGTTTTACTAGGAGAACTTGGGTGTAATTGGGGCTAAGGAATCAGTGAGCAATAGGAAGAGAGAAAGGAAGATCTTCTTCCATTTTGTAATTGGATTGGCTCTTGAATAGACTGGATTAAGCTTGTGTTTAGTCCCGGAGACGTAGGCATTGATGTGGCCGAACTCCGTTATCAAATCTTGGGTGTGTTCTTTCCTTTATCATCAATCTTTATGTTCTTGAATTGATTTCAATTTCTGTGTATACTGCATTCTGTCTTAGGCTGTGTATTCTGGTTTTCTGGTTTTATCACAGGGGTATTTTATCGAACAACTGGTATCAGGAGCTTCACTGCAAGGTCCTGGGCAAGATGACGAAATTCGATATTGACAAATTCAATGGAAAGAATGATTTCGCTCTATGGAGGTTAAAGATGCGAGCTATGCTTGTACATCAGGGTCTGGAAGATGCTCTGGAAGGGGAGAGAAGGCTGCCAAACACGATGTCTGAGAAAGAAAAAAAGGATCTTCTGACCAAGGCACACAGTGCCATCATACCGTGTTTAGGGGATAAAGTCCTTCGAGAGGTATCCAAAGAAAAATCTGCTGCTGCTCTGTGGTTGAAGCTCGAAAATCTCTACATGACCAAGTCATTGGCAAATCGATTGTATTTGAAACAAAGGCTCTACAACATCAAGATGCAGTTTGGCACATCCATTGAAGATCATATGGATGAGTTCAATAGGTTGATTCTTGACCTAGAGAACATTGATGCAAAAATAGATGATGAAGACCAAGCCCTACTCTTGATTCGATCTCTGAATAGTTCATATGAACATCTTGCTGATACTCTTGTCTATGGGAGAGAAACCTTGTCCCTTGAGGAGGTGCAGGCAGCTCTAATCTCAAAAGAGTTGTCCAAGAGAGCTGATTACAAGGAGAGTGACACTGGGGAAAACCTAACAGCAAGAGGCAGACCTGACAAGAAAGAAGGAAAAGGAAAGAATCGGGCAAGATCCAAATCCAAAGGAAAATGGAAGTGCTTTATTTGTCATAAAGAGGGTCACTTCAAGAAGAATTGTCCAGAAAGAGGAGCCAAGAAGAAGCATTCAAAGGAAGATAAAGGAGATGCACCAGTGGCTTCAGATGGGTATGAAAGTGCAGATGTGCTAGTTGCTGCAACCTACCAAACACAATCAGAATGGGTAATGGATTCTGGTTGTTCTTTTCACATGTGTCCCAACAAGAAGTGGTTCATCGATTACAAACAGATTGAGGGAGGTCAAGTGATAATGGGAAACAATGCCACATGCAAAGTTATTGGCATTGGATCCATCAAGCTCAAACTCAATGATGGAACCGAGAAGCTGTTGACAAATGTGAGGCATGTACCTGATCTAAAACGAAACTTGATCTCCCGTGGGACTTTGGAAGAAATTGGTTTTGGCTTCAAAGCTGAGGACTCTTTACTGAAGGTAATAAAGGGCTCTCGGGTGATAATGAAGGGATACAGGAAGAATGGCTTGTATATTCTCAAAGGAGAAACCATAATTGGCACTTCCTCTGTGGCTGATGAAAACAACAAAAGCAAGGGAAGCTTGTGGCATCAAAGACTTGCCCATATCAGTGAGAGAGGTCTCCAAGAATTACAGAAGCAAGGGTTGTTGTGTGGTGACAAGATAGAAGGCCTTGAATTCTGTGAGCATTGTGTGCTTGGCAAGCAAACAAGAGTAAAGTTCAACACTGTAACTCACAAAACCAAGGACAAGCTGGACTACATACATTATGATCTATGGGGGCCATCAAGAACTCCATCTCATGGAGGTAATAGGTATTTCATCACTTTCATTGATGACTATAGCAGAAAAGTTTGGATATACTTGTTAAAAATCAAAGATGAAGCTTTTAAAACCTTTGTACATTGGAAAGCCAGAGTTGAAAAACAATGTGAAAGGAAAATAAAGGCTTTAAGAACAGATAATGGCCTAGAGTATTGTGGGGAAAAATTCAATGACTTCTGTAAAGATCATGGAATCTATAGAAACAACACTGTAAGGCATACCCCTCAGCAAAATGGTTTAGCATAAAGGCTAAACAGGACTTTGTTAGAAAGGGGTAGGTGTATGCTTTCTAATTCAGGGTTGTCCAAGCAATTTTGGGGAGAAGCAGCCCACACAGCCTGCTATCTCATCAACAGAAGTCCCTCTGAAGCAATTGCGTTCAAGACTCCACAAGAATTATGGAATGACAGTCCAGCAGATTACAAGAATCTCAGAATTTTTGGGTGTCCTGGCTTCTATCATGTAAATGAAGGCAAACTTGAGCCAAGAGCCAAGAAAGGCTTGTTCATGGGATACCCTGATGGAGTTAAAGGCTATAGGATCTGGTGCCATGACAAGAGAAAATGCATAATCGAAAGAGATGTCACTTTCCATGAAACTGACATGAACAGATCAAAGCTTGAATTCAAATGCAAGGATACAGCTGAACACCAAGAGGAATCCAGACTTAAGGTGGAGTTTGATTGATGATACAGAAATGGACCAAGCCCAACAGACTGGTGGAACTTCAGTACAGGACACAAATGAACAGCATGATAGAAATTCAGAAACCAATAGCCTGAATGACTATGTACTGGTCAGGGACAGAGAAAGGAGGACAATCAAACCTCCTGACAGGTTTGGTTACGCTGAGATGACTGCTTATGCACTAAATGCAGCATATTTTGTGGATGATGAAGAGCCTAGATCATACAAAGAAGCAATGAATGGCAAGCATCATGATAAATGGTTCCAATCTATGACAGAGGAGATGGAATCACTTTTGAAAAATCAAACCTGGAGTTTGGTGGAAAAACCAACAGAAGCTAAGTTGGTTGGATGCAAATGGATATTCAAAAAGAAAGAAGGAATCCCTGGAATTGAACATCCTAGATTCAAAGCTAGATTGGTTGCAAAGGGTTTATCTCAGAGAGAAGGCATAGATTTCAATGAAATCTTCTCCCCTGTGGTGAAACATTGCTCCAAAAGGGTGTTGCTAGCTATAGTAGCACAATTTGATCTCCATCTTGAACAAATGGATGTCAAAACAACATTCTTGCATGGTGAACTTGAGGAGAAGATATTCATGAAACAGCTAGAAGGTTTCGAAGCAAAGGGGGAAAGAACATATGGTATGCTTACTACACAAGTCTCTGTATGGATTAAAACAATCCCCACGCCAATGCTATAAAAGGTTTGACAGTTTTATGTTAAAACTTGAATTTTATAGAAGTAACTTTGATAGTTGTGTCTATTATAAACAATTGAAGCCATGTGAATATATCTATCTTCTATTATATGTTGATGATATGTTGATAGCATGTAGAAGCATGACAGAAATTGAAAAGCTCAAAGGGTTACTGAAAGCAGAATTTGAAATGAAAGATTTGGGGAATGCCACAAAGATGCTTGGAATGGATATTACAAGAAACAAGGAAACTGGAATCCTCACCATTTCCCAGAAAGGTTACATGGAGAAAATATTGAACAAGTTCAACATGACAGATTGCACATCTGTTAACATTCCAATTGCAACTCATTTCAAGCTTTCTGCAGAAGACTGTCCTAAAACAGAACAGGAAATCAGAGAAATGAAGAATGTGCCCTATGCAAGTGCTGTAGGCAGCTTGATGTATGCCATGGTGTGTACTCGCCCGGATATATCCTATGCAGTCAGTTTAGTGAGCAGATACATGGGAAATCCTGGGAAACCACACTGGTCGGCAGTTAAGCACATTCTTAGATACTTAAAAGGTTCCAGCAACATTGGTTTAGTATATGGAACAGATAGACAAAAGCAAGGTGGAGCTACAGGTTATGTGGACTCGGATTTTGCTAGTGATAGAGAAAAAAGGAGATTACTAACTGGATATGTATTCACTCTGTTTGGAAACACCATAAGTTGGAAAGCAACACTCCAACACATTGTTGCTTTATCAACAACAGAAGCTGAATACATAGGAGTAACAAAATCTGTTAAAGAAGCCCTGTGGCTGAAAGGCTTGGTGAATGAGTTAGGAATTGCTAAAGATAATATCCAAGTGTTGTGTGATAATCAGAGTGCTATTCACCTTTGTAAGAATCACACCTTCCATGAAAGGACAAAGCACATTGACATAAGGATGTATTGGATTAGAGATGTTATCTCTAAGGGAGCAGTCCAAATCAACAAGGTTCACACGGCTGAAAATCCTGCAAATTTCATCACAAAGGTTGTTTCTTTGAACAAGTTTAGGCATTGCCTGAACTTGTTGAAGATTGGAGACTGCTGATCAAGTTCGGGCAAGGATAGCACTTCTTAATTCTAGTCTTGTTAAGAGTCAATGTAGAGATATGCCAAGGTGGAGATTGTTGATTATATGGCATATCTGAGTTGGTTATTATGCAGTAACAAATTCTGTTATTTCTGTTACTGCATAATATTCTGTTAGTTCGGTTAATCCCTTCCCTTATGTATTGCTGTATATATAAAGCATTCCCCCTGCCATGCTCAGAGTGTGATCAAGTCTTAGCTACAAAAGTTACAAAGTGTCAAATGAGAATAGGCTAGTTTTACTAGGAGAATTTGGGTGTAATTGGGGCTAAGGGATCAGTGAGCAAGAGGAAGAGAGAAAGGAAGATCTTCTTCCATTTTGTAATTGGATTGGCTCTTGAATAGACTGGATTAGCTTGTGCGTGGTCCCGGAGACGTAGGCATTGATTTGCCCGAACTCCGTTATCAAATCTTGGGTGTGTTCTTTCCTTTATCATCAATCTTTATATTCTTGAATTGATTTCATTTCTGTGTATACTGTATTCTGTCTTAGGCTGTGTATTCTGGTTTTCTGGTTTTATCACAAGGGCATTTTATCGAACAGAATGATTGATATCTATTCACCAGCTTGAGGGGGAGTGTTGTAAATATGTAATATGTAATTAATAGTTTTTTGGTATTAGGCCATTTAGTCAGACCCATTAGTTAGAGCTTAAACTACATATTCAGATTAGATATGGTACTCTAAACACAATCAATAATATTCAAAATACTTTTCACACACTTATTCCCCTCTTTTTTTGCATATAACCTGATATAGTTTTAAAGCGATACTACTGGAGACTGGAGAGCCCACATGCAGAGTTATCTTATCATCACTGTCTTGCTAATGCTATATAAATGGCTTCCTACTTGACGTACTTCCACGCCAAGCTAATTAAGCTGTCCTTCAGTATATAGTTATACACAAAGATGATAAAGTTTCCCAATTTTGGTAAAAAGCTACATCATCTTTGTAGTTTTTCCCTCAAATCCTTGACTCGTGTTCTACCCTTCTTCCGTGTCAACTCTTTTTTTATTCAACTTTGTTATTTCGCGATCCTTTCTCTTTTGGGTTACATGGGTCTCAAGGTCTCAAAGACAAGAACCCCTGTTAGGCCCAAGGATTTTGACCTCTTTTACACCTCTGTTTCTGCCTCCACAGTTTCTAGCATGACAGCCGTTGAAATGGAGGTTTTCTCTAACTCTCAACTCATTCTCCTCACCCTTCTTATGTCATTAGGTGGGGAAGTCTTTACTTCTATGCTTGAACTTGTATTTGCTAGGTTCAGTTTCACCCAAACTACTCTTTCAGTGAAAAACAAGCCCTCAATTAATGCCAATCAAATTGAGCTTGGCTTAGTTTCTATACCTCAGTCAGAAAACCACCAACACCAACAGAGTGACAGTAAGATTAATGTTGGAATTGGCAACGATAGAGATGGACTCAAGTATAACTCACTTAAGTATCTGATATATGTAGTTATAGGTTACCTTATGGTGGTTCAACTTGTCGGCTCTGGTCTGGTCTCTTTGTACATAAGCTTGACACCGAGTGCGAGACAAGTACTAAAAAACAAAGGCATCAAAATACAAACATTTTCATTCTTCACCATAGTTTCCACTTTTGCCAGTTGTGGTTATGTCCCCACCAATGAGAATATGATAGTTTTCAAGAACAACTCAGGTCTCCTACTTCTTATCATCCCACATATCCTTCTTGGTAACACGCTGTACCCACCATGCTTGAGGCTTGTGATATGGGTTCTGAAAAAAGTTACCAGAAGAGATGAATTCTCGTACTTGCTTAACAATTCCAAAGGGGTGGGTTATGACCATTTGCTCTCTGCTCTTCATTGCTGGCTACTTGTTGCTACTGTCTTGGGGTTCAATCTGATACAGTTTGTGGTGTTCTGCTCCATGGAGTGGAACTCCAAAAACATGGATGGTCTGAATCTCTATCACAAACTGGTTGCTTCTTTGTTTCAAGTAACAAATGCCAGACATACAGGTGAATCTGTTTTCGATCTCTCCACCGTGTCTTCCGCCATTTTGGTGCTCTTCGTTGTCATGATGTAAGTTACTCTTTCTCTATATATAGTCATGTAGCTGCATCAACCATTACAAGTTAGAGAAATTATTGAATATTCATGCAACATAATTAATGCATGTTCTACAATAGATTTTCCCCTCTAAAAATTAATAATTATGATCTTTCTCAAAGTAGAAATTAATTTTACTTCAAGAACAGTGCTACATGTCTCATCATTAGCCTACTTTCTATGGTAAGTTATATATAGTATGGTACATGTTACGACAGAGCTTAATGGTGTTATCAGTCTCAATGCACTGATGTGGTTTCTTAGTAAGCATCAATTAAATCGCTTGATTGGACTTGAGACAAAGTCGAGTGACCACGGTTACAATTTAAGACTAAAAAAAAAACTGGGTGGCTGGCATGGTCTAACTTCCACAAAGGTATGCCAAGGTGGGAGAACAAAAGAATTAAGATAATGTCTAAACTGTTGGGAGAACAATCCTCATTCGATGAGATAATTTTTGGGATTGACCTAGGCCCAAAATCTAATCTGATATCAGAGCTATCCTAAATCTATTGTTGGGATACTCATCATATTATCCACGCACCAAGTCCAATAGTGTTGGGCGTGGGGGAGTATATTGGGAAAAATCTAACTCTCACATCGACTAGAAATAATATCTAACAAGTGCTTATAAATAGTGGACAATCCTCATTCTACGAACTGACTTTCGGGATTGAGTTAAGCACAAAAATCTAATACTCCTGAAATAGAAGTATGATGAAGCGTGTGTTGAGACTTGAGACCCCATCACTACCTCAGAAACCTTGGAACGGCCCAAGTAGGCTTAATTCCAGGGGTATCATTGATTTGAATTTGAATATAGAGTCCATGAATTCGAATCAAATCAATTAAATTAGTTTAAATTTTTTTATCTGACACGAATCGAATCAAACCAAACCAAATTAAACCTTAAGATAATCGATTCAGTTTTTAGGATCAAGACTTCTGAAACTGAACTGATTACTATATTTTAATATTTATATATTTCAATATTTTAATTAATATATTTTAAGATATATATATGTATTAATATTTTAATATATGTATATTTTTAATATTTATATATATTTTTAATATTTTCTTGTCCGATCCGAGGACAAGTTGTTTTGTTCAGATTTTCTGAAAAGAATGTTAAAGTAATATTTTGCTCCCTATACTTCACAGAAATTCTCGATTTGATCCCTATACATAAAAAATTATTTAAATGGTTTATATATGTACAAAAAAGTACTCGTTTGGTCCCTATCGTACACCATTTTAAGGACCGATTTAATAATTTTTGCTTCATATAAGGACCAAATGGGTAATGTACCAAACGGGTACTTTTTGTACGTATATGGACTATTTTAATAGTTTTTTTATGTATATGGACAAAATTGAGAATTTGTGTCAAGTATAATGACCAAAATATTACTTTCACCTGAAAAGAAAAAAGATGCAAATCTAAATTGAACTAAACCGACATGTGAACACCCCTACTTAATTCGATTTATTTGTTTGATTCAATGTTGTTATGTATCCTTTAAAGTTTTTTTCTAATTTTTTTTTTCTCTCCTCATCGTGTTTCTTACGAGAGATTAGAGGTGTTCATGGGTTGATTTGACTCGGATTTATATGGAAAAAAATTGGAAGCAATCAAAATTAAACAGTTCGATTCAGATTTACAATTTTGTTTTCCAAGAAATTATTTGAACCATCATATCTTGTTTCAAGGTTGAACAATATAATGGATCAGAGATTTTTTTTTTTTCTTTTTTGATAATTCAAAATTTTATTAAAATCATCTAGCTAGCTAGAGTATCACAGTGAATAGATATCATAGATAGAGAGTACTTTTGGGTAAATAGTTTGATTAAGCCCTTCGTCAATAAGTTTTTACAATAAATTAGAAAATAATTTGTTTTCATAAGTTCTTTGATAAATTATTGAAAAGAGCTTAAAAAAAACTTATAAAAGATCATAAATTATTTTCTTAAGCTATTCATATTAGTTTATTTTTATAAGCTATATATTCTGATATGCTCAATTAACTTTCTATAACTCTTCCAAACATCCCCATGATACATATCATTGTGCCCTAAAATCTTTGTCCTTAGGGGCAAATGAATATTTGAATGCTTCTTTGTTAAATTGGACCGGACTAATACATATATAAATTATTGTGTTCTACAAGCTTTCTATGACTTTCTTTACTGCCCCATCTAACATTCCTTGATGATTGGAACTATATATACCTTTATAGCTTTATGTTATTAGTATAAAATTCTCATTCTGCTATTGGTGTTGTAAGCTAATGGAGTGCTTAAAACAAGACTGCTCTACACTTTCTATAGTAATATATAAAATTCGATCCGTCCTCCCACTTACATGGAACCGGAATATATTTACAGATTTGATAACTCAGAAAAGGATATGATTTTGACCGCACATAGATATCAAATTAAAATTCAATGTGCGGAATTAGCACTGAGAATTTTATAAACCGTGTCTTGAATTTGTTCCTTTTTATGAAAAAAGAAATTGATACGCAGCTTTATGAGATCCAAACACTCTGCTGATAATATAATTTGTCACTCAAGAATCAAGCAAACTATCTAGACATGGACATTAACTACATAATATATTCGATTATTGGAAGTAATAATTCGGAGGAGACTGTTTTGGTTGATATTTAATTATTTCTCTAACAGGTACCTCCCACCATACACAACTTTTTTACCTGTACGGGACCCCGGAAATGATGCCAAGAACGAAAAAAGAAGCTTAGTGGAGTGTCTTGTATTCTCTCAACTCTCTTACTTGGTTATTTTCATTATTCTGATTTGCATCACTGAGAGCAAAAGCTTAATGGAGGATCCCCTCAACTTTAACGTGTTGAACATCACCATAGAAGTGATCAGGCATGCACGTAACTCTCTTTTTTCTTGATATATATACCTTTGTCAACGAGTCATATTTCATATTTTATCTGCATGAGAAATAAAACAGTATAACTTTTACATACACAATAAAAGTGGTGTGAATAACGCTTATATAATATTACTTATGCATGTGCTAGCTAATTAACAATAAAACATTGATGCAGTGCGTATGGGAACGTAGGGTTCTCAATGGGATACAGCTGCGCAAGGCAATTGAAACCCAATGTTATGTGTAAAGATTCATGGGTGGGATTTTCGGGTAGGTGGAGTATCAAAGGCAAGTTCATCCTTATTCTGGTCATGTTCTTTGGGAGGCTCAAGAAATTCAATATGGATGGCGGCAAAGCCTGGCACCTTTCCTAGCAAGCAGCTGCATGGATGGGTAGAATTTCATCATGCTCCAATTCATAATCAACTTTAGACGCATGTGCATATAATTAAGTAGTCGCACTTTTAATCTTCGTTTTGTTTGAAATAATGTTCATTTTTTGCATATATATGTAACTTAATTTATACCTATATATAATTTTTATTTTTATTATATAATTACAGCTAACAGATAGATGCAAGTGATGTAAATGCTACTAATGTGCCCCTAGCATTTTTTATATTTTTGTGGCAGCCGTAAACTAATTAGATATTGTACAGAAATATTTGTTATCTATAGTTTAACTCAGGCCGTTCTTTCGGCTTGCCAACGTCCGCTCCTTTGAACATCAATTCCATCTATCAACTATATCAATTACCCTAAATTTTTACCTATGATTAAATGAGCAGATGATTACGCTTCAAGGAGTTATAGCAAACCTTATTAATCAAATAACATAATTTTATATTATTTATCTAATGGTAGTTATTATAAGAGACAATTCATTCCTTCATTCATTATTACCCCGAATTAACATATCCACGAACCCTAACAAGCCAAACATTCAAATATCATTAAAATTCATAATCAATACATCAAACAAACAATTGTTCATAGAATAAAGTATAGAATCAATAAAACTTCAACATAAAGGGACTGTATCATCTCCCTAGCTAAAAGGAATTTAGCAAGACATGTTAAATACTATAAAAAAACGGAGAAGGAAATTAAAGGATAAAACTCCATGAAGAAGTAGAAAATAGATGGAGCAGTGATCAGGAAGTTTATGGTTTTGAACTTAGATTATCAAGTTTTTGGATATTTACTCTGCTGCTGTTTTACTTGTTTTCTTAGGTGATTTCTCTTTTAGGTTACATTGGTAGTGTTTGTACCTGTGTATACCTTTGGTGATGGACAAATCTTACGTTTTATCAGGTTTTTTCTTCTGGTGTTTGGGTAGTGTAATAGACATACTGGCTTGGGTTTGTTTCAATGAGTATGGTAGTTACATTTCTCTCATTGTATTTTCCAGGCGATCTTTTTGTATACGGGTTCGAGTATCCCTTATACTCAATATATTATACTTTGGCATATCAAAAAAAAAAAAAAAATGATGAAGAACTCCTGATTCTTTTCCTCTCCAGCTCCAGCAAATTGCTCAATTAGGTTAAAATTGCATATAAAAATGTATGGCTGTTGAGTCCCCTCCTAAATTGGGAAAATTAGGCTACATTGTCAGTAAACATGTCAGCACTCATCGCATAGTTGCTAGTGTATTGAGCACCAGCTAACTCGAGAGAGCAATTTTCCCTGAGTTGTCAACGCTGAGCGTTGGGCTTCCTACATCCAGGGCCAGCCTAATAGAGACATTGTTCTTTCTCTTCTCTGTCAGCTGCATACTTCTTCAATTAAGCTTCCTTCTTCATGCTCTTCATAACAATTTTCACTTGAATCTTCATGATTATCCTTCCTTATTGAATCCTAAAATGATAAAAGACAAAGTTAAAATTAATTTTTTACAGATATATCTATTTTTATAAATTTTTATACAAGATTATTTTTTTTATATAAGCAAAAGTATAATTATAAGGAGCACAATGAATGCTCAAACCCATATACAAAGTGACAAAAAAAAGAACTCATACATAAATGATACTGCCCTTGGACAGAAACAGAATCACATATACAAAGATTTATATGAATAGAACCAGTAAAGCCAAACAACTAAAAACCAAAGGAAACACCCAAAAGAGTGTTGCCCCCAAAAAGAACACCAAAACCCAACCAACCAAGCCCAAGGTAGATTAAATCCAAAAAGTAAACCACAAATGACCTCCCTGTTGACGAAAACAGATTCGTTATTCCTGTCGATGCCGCTGTACCGTCGAATCGTCCCTCCCCACATCACAGCAGCTGGATCCAAGCCCCACACACCACACCAACCGTTGGATCTTGCTGCAGGGGCGCTAGATGAGAATGTCGCAGGAGCGAATCCGAGTCCCCTGTTGACAAGTTCACGGCTAGGGACGCTAGATACCTTTCAAAATAAAAATGATATGCACCATATATTAAAAAGCAATCATCACTATCACCAAATCCTCAAACCGAAACACATATACAAAGATTTATATGATTAGAACTAGTAAAGCCAAACAAAACCTAGAAACCAAAGAAAACACCCAAAAGAGTGTTGCCCCCCCAAAAAGAACAGCAAAACCCAAGCAACCAAGGTAGATTAAATCCAAAAGGCAAACCCACAAATGACCTTCCTGTTGACAAGTTCACGGCTAGGGACACTAGGTGCATGCTTTTGTCGCTTTGTCCTCAGCAGGGCAAACCCGCACTGGGTTCAAATTGTCTATTTCATCTCTTTTCGTTACGCCCAGATTGAAGAATACAAAAGCAATCGGCGCTATCACCAAATCCCCAAATATTAGACCAAAATAACAATATCTCACACACAAACAATATAATTGTGTAGAAAAAAATTAAAACGCCCAAACTTCTACAAATTATAATTGCTCTTTAATTAGGTGTGTACTGACCGAGAATATAAGACCGGGTCGACCAGGCTTACCCCTGTAAATGGGCCTAGGTCCAAGCTCCTCCAAAGCCGAGGACTTGCTAATACACTTGTTAGCCGAGGATAAATACTCGGACCTACCCCATCATAGACCGTGGATGAAGACATCTCGGTCCCGTGCAATCCAGTCACAACTGACTTGGTCAAACATCTTACTCGATTATCCAAATATCTCTCCGTATAACTCGGAGCCTTATCCTTATCTCTCCGTATAACTCGGAGCCTTATCTTTATCTAGTTATGATAACAACATAACCTTATCAGATAGATATAATCTCAATAACAGTCCAACTAAAGCTGTTATACCTAAAAATCTCTATAAATAGGGATCAACCCCTCAGTTAGAACTACGTTGCTTTGATTCTCACTTGGGATACGTAGGAGCAGAATTCCAATTCTGTCAAGCTATTCCAAAAACACTCCCACAGAATCTCACCGGACGAGTATTTCTTGCTCGAATACTCGGACGGAACATTGGTGTCGTCTGTGGGAATCGAAGCAAAATTTTCCCATACCACAAACAATGGTGAGGGCAAGGAGCGGGAATGGCAGGATAGAGGGGCTGGAGAACGCCAACAATGGGGATAATGGAGAACGATCCCTAAACCCAGCGACGACGACCGACAATCCCATCATTCAAGAACTTCTCGCACAGGTGGCAATACTGAGAAGGGAGAATGAGGAGATTCGTCGGCAGAACAGCCGTCGTGAACGAGAACAAAGCAGAGAAAGATCTGCCTCTTCTCCTCATGAGAGAGAGCGCCAGACAGCTGAGAATGAAGGATCCAGAAACACGCGCAGAGAAGAAGGAATCCCACAACCCCGTGTTTCTCATCATGTTGACCGAAGAGGCGAGGAGGAGTTTCCTAGGCAGGCCGCTGAACTTTCACTTCAAGTAAATAGGCCTAATGAAAGGGCTGGCGCGCGGAGGCCTAGACATCCCTTCACTGACGCCATCATGGAGGTTCCTCTACCAGCCAATTACAAACCAATAAACATTGACAGGTATGATGGCACCACGGATCCAGAACTTCATTTAGATGCTTTTACCACCCAAATATACCTCTTTACCAATGATGATGCTGTTATGTGTAAAGTCTTCCCTAGTACTCTGAAAGACGCTGCGTTAAGCTGGTATACCCAGCTACCGCCAGCATCAATTGACTCCTTTGACACGTTTATGATTAAATTCAATGCTCAATTTGCCACGAGCCGAGCTCATCAAAAAACCTCGGCCTCGTTGGTAAATTTTAAGCAAGAAAAAAACGAGTCTCTGCGTGATTTTATGGCCAGGTTCAGCAAAGAGACTATCCTGATCCGGAATCTCAGTGCCGATGTCGCACTACATACTATCTTGACCGGATTACGGCCCGGCCCTTTCGCCAGACACCTAGCTCGGAAGCCTCCATCCAGCAAAGTATGAACACTATACCCCCCTCAACACCAATCGAACTCGGTTGTTTGAGGAAGCTTACAACGCAAAACTTTTGCCACTCCCCAACCGTGGTCACATGCCCCAGAATGCTGATCGCCAGAAGCATTGTCGGTACCATCGTAACTACAGGCATACCACCAAGGAGTGCTAGGTCTTGCATGACAAGATTGAAGAGCTAGTGCAAGCTGGTCATCTGAACAATTTCGTTCAGAGAAGTCACAACAATGGTGAAGGGCGTGGCAGAGGTAGAAGAAGAGGAGGCGGCCAAAGCCCGGGAAGGGGTGGCGGTCGGCAAAATAATGAAAGAAGATAAAATAGGGAGGAGCAGAGTGAAATGAGGGAGGAAGATAATACTGTCCGAGGTGTGATAAACACTATTTCAGGTGGATTTGCGGGAGGAGGCACAACGAGTTCAGCTCGGAGAAAACACCTGCGGGCTATTAGGGCTGTAAACTCGGTAGCTGGCAAACCCCCGAGGATTTCCCCGTCGATTATTTTCTCCGATGAAGGCTTCTTGGGTGTGGATCCTAATCAGGACGACCCAATGGTAATCACTGTGCAATTGGCCAACTTCTCTGTCAAGAGAACTCTCGTCGACCAGGGAAGCTCAGTGACCGCGCTGTCGCCACGCGCCAAAAAGAACGAGCGATTATAAAAATAATGCAGTATAGAGCGACAACTCGGATCGTCTCTCAAGGACTCTTTAGGTGTTGTTATTATTAACAGAAAATTAGTATAAGTTAGAAATGGGGGTTTTGAGATTAAAACTAAATTAACAAAACAAATCAAAAACAGAGAAAAGAAACAAAGCAGTTTAAGAAATTAGCAAATAAACAAAAGCGATTAACCCATCGGTTCTCGCTTCCCCACTATCATTGGTTCATGCAAATCCTAAGCAGATACTAATCCCCTCCCGGTTGTAGCAACAATTAACAAACGAAAACTGCTACTACAGATGTATGTTCCTATTCCCGAAATAACAAACGGGGTTAAGCTCTCATGAACAAACGAACATGAATGAACACACGCGAAATAACAAACGCGATTATATATAGGAACATTACATCACCGAAATGAAACAATACCACACTATACATTCCTGAAATAACAAACAAACATACAGCATGGCATTGAAAAGAGAAAAACAACTAAACATGGAATACAGAACCTCAAGTGTTAACAGAAACCAATTGCAGTAGATTAATCTAGGAGACTAGCTCTCCATTACAGAAGAAAACAATAAACTAAAAGAAAAACAAAAGACTAACAAGCTCAGAAACTAGCCAAAACTGGCTAATTCTGACCTCCTAAAAACTAGCTACTCAGTTCTGCCTAAGACTGTTTTATATACACGTTTCTGGAATCCAAGTCCTCGCGAGGCGAAGCACTGCTCGCGAGGCGAATTATGCGAAAGGTCTGCAACTCTTGGTCTTCTCGCGAGGCGAGCATATCTTCGCGAGGCGAACTCTTCAAATTCCCAACTGTTACGCCCGTGACCTTCAACATGCCCAAACCGTGATCGTCTCTGACTTTTCCAAGGTAGCATTACTCGCGAGGCGAGTACGGTCTTCGCGGGGCGAGACAGAAAGTTTCGCAATTTTCAGGAACAGTCACCTTCTGGTTCGCGGGGCGAGCAGTCTTCTCGCGGGGCGAGAAACTCCAGAATTATTCCTTTTTATTAACCTGAAAATAAGAAAATAAAAGTAAATACTTTATTCACTCTAAATCAACTAAATTAACTTAAAAACACTTTACAGACTCAAAATACTACTTAAGGACAATCAAGTCTAATTTGGGTGGAAATGATATAAAATAAGCACAAAGCCAAGGTCTTTACTGGTTATAAAACCAGTCAAACAGAGGCTCATCAAAATACCCCAAACTTAAACTTTGCTTGTCCCCAAGCAAACTATACTCAAAAACTTAAAAAGACTCAAGACCTGACAAGCTTAAGAATTCAATCAATTTTCACACAGATTTCAAGCAATTTTTTTTTCAAAAGAATTTTTCTTTCAATGTTCCCCCCTTTCAAGCAAAGCAATCCCCACATTCATTTATTCTAAACAATTGAGAAATTAATCATTCAAACAATCAGAAATTTAAGCAGGGGATCCAAGTTACACACAAAAGGGAGATCACCAAATTCAAACAACTGCCTTCCTCACAAGGGAAATTTATGTTCACTCAATCGCTCAGTTTGTGTCAGGCTATCAACAATTCACTCAATTTCACTTTTAAGAGCACTTCCCATAAATTTGATTTTCATCTCAAAATGGTTCCCACAGAAAATATGCAAGCAACATCAGAGGGTCTTTTATGGGTTGTAATGGGGCCTGGCTAAGGGTAGGATGTACAAGGGTACTAGGCTGAAGACCCTAGGAACTAAGAGAGCATGAACATTATTTACACTTTGAAATTCACTCAAGTTCCTTTCTTTATTTATTTATTTTTTTTTCTTTACACTTCTGGGTGGCTACAGCCTTTTTATTTCTTTTTGGCATTTTTGTACTTTTAAATTTTTTTTCTTCTTCTGTTTTTTTTTTTCACATATAATTTTTTTTTTCAATCCCAAACAACATATTACACCTTGCAGCCACCCCAAACTTTAGTTTCTTGCACCCATTCTAAGATTACATGCTCTCCTAATCCTAAGATCGGGTTAACATGGTTTTCCAGATTTTTGGGCTTATAACATTAGGTTATCAAGAATTAACAGGCTAATAGGCTCAATGGGGCTAACTAGGGAACATGCATTAGGAATTGTTTTATTCAGGCCAAGTAGCTATTTACAAAGAAAATGCCTAAATCATCTGAAGCAAACACATAATCATGCAAACCAAAAAGAGATTCAAGCAAATTTAGGGAAGTGCAACTTAAAAAGTGATTTTCACACAGTTAGAAACATGTTGGAGGCTCAAAAACCTCACCTGGACATTAATTGCAAATTGTTTAACTGAGATTCTATCCCTAGTGTGTGCTTCCTATCACCCCAAACTTATCATAAATCATGCCATCATAATAAAATCCCAAAGTTCAGTTTTCAATCATATGGGGATCATTTTTCCAAAAATTTTCAAAATTTCAATTCCTAGGGGGAAAACAATCAACACATAACATGCAATCATCTATGCAAATTCAACCAAATCCATCAAACTTGCCATAACCAAGACACAAACACAACTCCTGAGCTTCTCAAATTATTCAGGAGCTTTATTCAAAGAAAAGGAAAAACTACAACTAGTTCCCTCCCCCACAGTTAAAACATGCATTGTCCCCAATGAAACAACATAACAATAAAATCAGAGTGAGGGAAAGGAAAACTCATTGGAGGGCGGTTCCGCCAGGATCCCATTGCTTGTAGCATAAGGCCCACGTGATGGACAAAGAGTGGGAGTTCATTCCATGCTTCCCTAACTTGCAGCCTTGATGTGGGAGTGAGCACTTGACAATTATGATGACTTCGCCGAGTGCGGCGGACTTCTCACTTCCCTTCGGGTCACAGCTGACCTCTTTATCTACCAAGTCTCCCCAATAGAAGTGGGACTCAACCTCTTGGACCGGCCATGGTGCAAAATCCAAAGGTGCAAAGTCCAGAACTTTTGGTTCCACAGGGGAAGGTGGCAAACAGTTGGCTGGGGTTACTGGTGTTTTCGGTGTTGCTGCAACTTCTGCAAGGTCTTCATCCACTGCACTAACAAATTTTTCACCTGCTATACATGCAGAGATTTCAGCACACACCACACAAAGGTTAGAGTTAGTACATATATTACAAGAAAATGAATCAGAAAAAGTTAGAATGTCTGGGAATTCTTCACACAGTGCATCCACCCCATTACTTTCAATACATGCAATTGTTTTACTTGAATCATCTACTCCCAAAGGTTCTTCTTTATCTTCAGGCACGGGGGAGCAGATGCCCTCTTGATCCTCCTTTTCCAAGTTTCCTGAAAAAAATAAACCTGCAAAACGATCTGCATTTTCTATTTTTCCTGAAAAGTATAAACCTGTAAAACATTCTACGCACAAAGCAGTTCCATCACAATAACAAGCATTAGGATCAGGGGATTTAACTCATAATTCATCATCAACAGAAACATTATCACCAAAATCATCCTCAGAAGTATTTTCAGGAATAACTTGTGACTCTGTATGTTCTTCAATGGGCTGTGGAGTTAACATTGCAGCTGAGTTGGTGGTAACTTGATCAATTAGAGCGGACAATTTCTGAGATTCAGCTTGGCTCCTCTGGTATTCAGCCTCCATCCTCTGTTGATATTCAAGATCTTGTTGTGCCATCCGTTGATTGTTCTATTCCATTTGTTGTAGCATTGAAGCAATCTCATCCAAGGTGCTCTGTGAAGGTTCGGAAGGTGCAGAGGTGGTCACTTGGCTAGGATAGTATGGTGGTGGCTCACTAAAATTAGGATAATACATGCACGGTGGTGGTTCATAATAAACATTAGGCAAATATCCATACATGTAATTATCCATGGCAATCAAACATCCAGACAAAGCAGTCAGAACTAATTCAGGAATGCAAAAGGTTTTTTTTTTTTTTTTTAATTTTTTTTAATGTAACTTTCTGCTAATAACAACAAACCAGAGTCCCCGGCAACGGCGCCAATTTTTTGACCGCGCTGTCACCACGCGCCAAAAAGAACGAGCGATTATAAAAATAATGCAGTATAGAGCGACAACTCGGATCGTCTCTCAAGGACTCTTTAGGTGTTGTTATTATTAACAGAAAATTAGTATAAGTTAGAAATGGGGGTTTTGAGATTAAAACTAAATTAACAAAACAAATCAAAAACAGAGAAAAGAAACAAAGCAGTTTAAGAAATTAGCAAATAAACAAAAGCGATTAACCTACTGTTCTCAGTTTCCCACTATCATTGGTTCATGCAAATCCTAAGCAGATACTAATCCCCTCCCGGTTGTAGCAACAATTAACAAACGAAAACTGCTACTACAGATGTATGTTCCTATTCCCGAAATAACAAACGGGGTTAAGCTCTCATGAACAAACGAACATGAATGAACACACGCGAAATAACAAACACGATTATATATAGGAACATTACATCACCGAAATGAAACAATACCACACTATACATTCCTGAAATAACAAACAGAAACATACAGCATGTCATTGAAAAGAGAAAAGCAACTAAACATGGAATACAGAACCTCAAGTGTTAACAGAAACCAATTGCAGTAGATTAATCTAGGAGACTAGCTCTCCATTACAGAAGAAAACAATAAACTAAAAGAAAAACAAAAGACTAACAAGCTCAGAAACTAGCCAAAACTGGCTAATTCTGACCCCCTAAAAACTAGCTACTCAGTTCTGCCTAAGACTGTTTTATATACACGTTTCTGGAATCCAAGTCCTCGCGAGGCGAAGCACTGCTCGCGAGGCGAATTATGCGAAAGGTCTGCAACTCTTGGTCTTCTCGCGAGGCGAGCATATCTTCGCGAGGCGAACTCTTCAAATTCCCAACTGTTACGCCCGTGACCTTCAACATGCCCAAACCGTGATCGTCTCTGACTTTTCCAAGGTAGCATTACTCGCGAGGCGAGTACGCTCTTCGCGGGGCGAGACAGAAAGTTTCGCAATTTTCAGGAACAATCACCTTCTGGTTCGCGGGGCGAGAAACTCCAGAATTATTCCTTTTTATTAACCTGAAAATAAGAAAATATAAGTAAATACTTTATTCACTCTAAATCAACTAAATTAACTTAAAAACACTTTACAGACTCAAAATACTACTTAAGGACAATCAAGTCTAATTTGGGTGGAAATGATATAAAATAAGCACAAAGCCAAGGTCTTTACTGGTTATAAAACCAGTCAAACAGAGGCTCATCACTCAGCTGATATCCTATATTATTCAACATTTCAGAAGCTCGGGATCCCAGAAAAATCTATTCAACCATACGACAGTAAACTCGTTGGTTTTGCTGGAGAACAGGTATATACCCGAGGATACACAGACCTCCTAACTACTTTTGGAGATAGCAAAACGTCCAAAACTATTCTGGTCAGGTACGTGTTGGTTAATGCAGTAACATCGTACAATATCTTGATCGGAAGACCATCCTTGAACGAGTTGGGAGCCGTGGTCTCTACTCCCCACCTTACTATGAAGTTCCCTTCCAACTCGGGAGACATAGTTTCTATCCGGGCTGATCAAAAAATGGCCAGACAGTGCTATGCCGATAGTTTGCGTGTAAGCAAACTCAAACCTACACCTGCAGAAACATTAGAAAGAGGAAAAGACGAGTCTGTAAATTCAGTTAGTTCTGTTGAACTAGACCCGAGGATTGACATGCAAGAACAATGGCCACAACCCATCGAGGAGTTGGAAAAGTTCCAGCTTGGATCACAGCCCGATTAGTGCACTAAACTAGGAGGTCAACTTGAGCCGAATTTAAAAGAGAAAATAATGGAAGTACTCTGGAGCAACGCCGATTTGTTCGCCTGGGTAACGTCAGATATGCCGGGGATTGACCCCAATTTCTTATGTCACAAACTGGCAATCTGTCCCGAAGCAAAACCGGTAGCTCAGCGGAAAAGGAGACTCGGTGAGGAAAGAAGAAAAATGGTGGAAGAAGAAACCGCAAAATTGGTTAAAGCCAACTTTATTCGAGAAATAGAATACACTACTTGACTGGCCAACATGGTTCTGGTTAAAAAAGCAAACGGCAAGTGGCGCATGTGCACCGACTATACAGACTTAAACAAAGCTTGTCCAAAGGATTCTTATCCTTTACCAAGTATTGACAGGGTGATGCATGGTGCTTCCGGGTACAGAATTTTGAGCTTCTTGGATGCATACTCGGGGTACAATCAGATACGAATGTATCCCCCAGACGAGGAAAAAAAAGCTTTTATAACCGAAGGCTCAAACTATTGCTACCGAGTAATGCCATTCGGATTAAAAAATGCTGGGGCAACCTATCAAAGGCTCGTGGACAAAGTGTTTGAAAAACAGATCGGGAGGAACATGGAGGTTTACGTTGATGATATGGTTATAAAATCCGATGACCACAACAATCATCCGAGGGATTTGGAAGAAATTTTTCCGCAATTAAGAAAGTACAATATGAGACTGAATCCAGAAAAGTGTGTTTTTGGTGTCCAAGGTGGAAAATTCCTCGGTTTTATGTTGACACACCGGGGAGTCGAGGCCAATCCGGACAAATACCGAGCTGTGATTGAGATGCGAAGCCCACAAAATGTTAAAGAAGTGCAGCGACTTGCAGGGCGACTAGCATCATTATCTCGGTTTCTCCCCAGATCTGCAGAGAAAGCTCGGCCTTTATTTAAGTTATTGAAGAAACCTCAAACTTTCGCGTGGACTGAGGAATGCGAGAAGGCCTTTCTTGACTTTAAGACCTTTCTGTCTTCACCGCCAATATTAACTCGACCTATCGGAAAGAGTTGTATTTGTACTTGTCAGCCACCGAGTATGCCATCAGTGCAGTCATTGTTCAAGAAGTAGAGAAAATGCAAATGCTGGTGTATTTTATCAGCAGAGTTCTTCATGACGCAGAAACCCGGTATCAAGTCATAGAAAAGCTAGTTTTAGCCCTTGTAACTGCAGCTCGGCGATTGCGTCCATATTTCCAGAGTAACCAGGTGATTGTCAAAACTGATTACCCTATTAAGTAAATTCTCAAAAAGCCTAAGTTGGCAGGCCGCATGATTGCTTGGTCGGTGGAATTATCCGAGTTTGGCCTCAAGTACGAGTTGAGAGGTCCCCTGAAAGCTCAATGTATCTCTGACTTCGTAGCCGAGCTCAATCCGTTGCCGATTACTGAAGATTTATGGTGGGATTTATATGTGGATGGATCCTCGAATGTCAAAGGCAGTGGAGCTGGGGTAATACTGGAGGGTCCGGGAGAGCTAATCCTAGAGCAATCATTAAATTTTGAGTTCAAAACCTCAAACAACCAAGCTGAATACGAAGCCTGGATAGCAGGGTTAATGCTGGCTAGGGAAATGGGAGCAAAAGCTGTTAGATGCCGAAGTGATTCACAGCTGGTCACAGGACAAATCTCTGGAGAATACCAAACAAAAGAGCCTCAACTTACCAGGTATTTATTTAAAGTAAATGAGTTAATTTCCTATTTTGAGAAATTGACTATTGAACACATTCCCAGAGAAGAAAATACTCGGGTCGATCTACTGTCAAAATTGGCCAGCACGAAGAGGCCAGGTCAGCATAGGACAGTTATTCAGGAAGCTATTAATGAATCGAGTATTACGCTTGGAGAGGTAATGGCTAATGAACCAGCTGACCGAGAATGGATGACACCCATATGGGAATATTTATCCTCGGGTACTCTGCCCCCAGGTCACGTCGAGGCCAGAAAAATCAGGCTCAGAGCAAGTCATTTTGCTATTATTTCCGGAGAGTTGTATAAAAGGGGATTCTCGGTACCGATGTTAAAGTGTCTGACTAAAGCCCAGTAAAAATACGTTATGGAAGAGGTTCACGAAGGAATCTGTGGTTTGTTAAGTCTCTAAAATGTTTGATATGCATTTCCCTAAGTTTTGATGAAAAATAAACATTGGTTAATGATTTAATTAACCTTCATATTGGTTGCTAACCTATCTATTGAGTGTGCAGATTAAAAAAAATAGAATCAGACGTCCAACAAAGTGAAACAACCAAACGTCCAACAAAGTGTAACAAGCAGACGTCCAACACTGTAGTGTTTGAAGCGCACATCCAAAACACAAGAGAAAGAAACCCGCGTCCAATAAAAATATCAGAAGGCCGCGTCCACTAAAGTTATCAGAAGGCAGCGTCTACTCAAAGTATCAGAAAAACCCGTCCAGCGAGGTATCAAAATTATCCGTCCAATGACGTGGCACTTGGAGCGCGTCCATCAAAGTATCAGAATAGCGCGTCCATCAAAATATCAGAAAAGACCGTCCAGTGAGGTATCAGAAAGGTCCGTCCAATGACGTGGCAGAAGGAGCTCTTCCATTAAGTAATCAGATGGAGCTCGTCCATTAAGGAATCACTTTGAGCTCGTCCAATAAAGTATCAGCAATGCGCGTCCAATGACGTGGAAAATGGTGCTCGTCCATTAAGGTCAGAACTCAGAATGTTTCCATCCACCAGAGTAACTGAGACTCTCGTCCACCAAACTAAAAGAGCCTATCGTCCACTAAAGGTGACAGAAGCTCTCATCCACTAAAGGTAACAGAAGTGCTCGTCCACTAAAGGTGACAGAAGCGCTCGTCCACCAGTCTTTGGACTTGCTGAGTCCTTAATATGGAGCTCGTCTACTAGCCCGAATGAAAACTCAAATGACTAGATAGACATGATTATTTTCAAGATGGAAGCACTTATCTTATGATCGCGAATTCTTTAAGGATTATCAGAATCTTGGTTCAAGAACCAGAAAGAGACTTGAAGCCTTCTATCCTACTCAGTTTCACGATTATCAAGAAAAGTCAGAAGCTACTCTCTCAAGCAACCTTGGATAATCAGAATCACAGACCAGTTAAAGAATGCTTCCAACATGCTTTATTCCCTAGTACCTCTGGTCCTTACACAAAAAGGGAAGTGTACTCAGCAAAGTACAAAAAGCTCTCTGCTCAACTTTGATATGGCTGTAGCACGATGAATAAAGCCATGATCCTTCATGTTAGAATACAACCAACGACTCTATTGCATTAATGACTGCCCAGAACGACTCTATTGCATTAATGACTACTCAGAACGACTCTATTGCAATTAATGAAGTTCTGCTTGAAGCCAACATCTGAGAGGATGTCTCTAACGGATCCTAAATGCTTGAAGACCATAAATACAGAAGTCATTGAATATGAAGAAATAATATATACACATTGCATTAAAAACGCCACTACTCTGAGCATTTATTTCTTCATTCTTTTATTCTTTATTCTTCAATAATTTTGAATTTATTACGTAGACTTTCCTGAGCCTTACATTTAAACTACTCTGAGTGTTAGTGAAAGATCTGCCTGTGAGAAATTGTATTTATTACAAACCAAATCTCTCAAACAAACCTAAGTGAGCCAGAAGAGGCTAGGTGTGAAAACAATACTTGTCTTGAGCCTGAAGAGTCTAGGTGTGAAAACAATACTTGTCTTGAGGTTGAGGACATTCAGCCTTGAAGTGACCGGGCTTTTTGCACTCATAGCAAACAATTGGACTTTTGTCTGTTGAGGTGGATTCTTTGAAGTTCTTGTCCTTGTTGGACCTTATGAATGGCCTATCCCTCCTGAACTTCTTTTTCTGTAGGATAAGCTTTATCTTCCTGGTCAGGAGAGACAACTCTTCATCACTCTCAGAATCCTCGAGTTCTGATAGGTCAGCATCACTGGATGACTCATCTGCCTTTAGAGCCTTGGAACCTTTTGCTGACTTTTGATCAGCTTTCAGAGCAATTGACTTGCCCTTCTTTGATGCAGCTTCATCTCCAAGTTCTTGCTCATGCACAGTGAGTGTTCCAAGAAGTTCATCCATAGTCAAGGTAGTGAGATCCTTGGCTTGGGAGATAGCAGTGACCAAAGGTCTCCACTGTTTAGGTAGACTTCTCAGAATCTTACCAACCTTCTCAGCATTGGTATAGACTTTGCCAAGAGATTTTAAACTGTTGATGATGGTTTGAAATCTTCCTATCATCTGAGCAACAGATTCTCCTTCCTCCATGATGAATAGTTCATACTTTCTAACAAGTATGGCAATCTTTGACTCTTTGACCTTTGTTGTTCCTTCATGTCTGACAGCTAAGGTGTCCCATATTTCTTTTGCAGAGTCACAGGCACATACCTTCTCAAACTCCTCCGGACTGAGAGCACAAATGATGTTGTATCTGGCTGTGGTTCAGCTCCCATTTTGATTTTTCTGCAGCAGTCCACTGAGCTTTTGGTTTGTTAGTGTTATCATCATTCTTGGGAATGAATGGACCATCTGTGATGACATCCCAAAGATCAGAGTTTGTGGATAGAATAAATCACTGAAATCTATCTTTCCAGTAGTTGTAATTTTCTCCATTGAAGTAAGGAGGTCTGGTTAGGGAGGCTCCTTCAGTCTGATGACTTCCACTTGTACTAGCTCCAGCCGTCATGTCTATTCTTCAGGACCTTTTACCTCTACATTGTTAGATGCTCAACCCAGAGGCTAAGCTCTGATACCAACTGAAATAGACAACTATAAACACGAGAAGGGGGGTTGAATTGTGTTTATCAGAATTTAAGCAAAGCTGAATTCTTTTCGCAAACAGAAAGCTAGCTTTGGACAAGTGGAAGAATACAGGATGGACGGGTGACTACTGCACACACACTACTTGATAGATGCAAGAAAAACGAAAGCAATTAAAGAGTTTAAGGTAAGAGAGTTTGACACGGTGATTTATCCTGGTTCACTCTTCAAATCAAAGAGCTACGTCCAGTCCTTGGCAGCACCAAGATTTATCCACTATAACTGATAAGGTTACAAACTCAAGTATTATTTGCACACCTAGCCTCTTCAAGCTCAAGACAAGTATTATTTGCACACCTAGCCTCTTCAGGCTCAAGACAAGTATTGTTTTCACACCTAGCCTCTTCAGGCTCACTTGGGTTTGTTTGAGAGATTTGGTTTGTAATAAATACAATTTCTCACAGGCAGATCTTTCACTAACACTCAGAGTGGTTTAAATGTAAGGCTCAGGAAAGTCTGCGTAATAACTTCAAAATGATTGAAGAATAAAGAATAAAAGAATGAAGAAATAAATGCTCAGAGTAGTGGCGTTTTCAATGCAATGTGTATATATTATTTCTTCACCTTCAATGGCTTCTGTATTTATGGTCTTCAAGCATTTAGGATCCGTTAGAGACATCCTCTCAGATGTTGGCTTCAAGCAGAACTTCATTAATTGCAATAGAGTCGTTCTGAGTAGTCATTAATGCAATAGAGTCGTTCTGGGCAGCCATTAATGCAATAGAGTCGTTGGTTGTATTCTAACATGAAGGATCATGGCTTTATTCATCGTGCTACAGCCATATCAAAGTTGAGCAGAGAGCTTTTTGTACTTTGCTGAGTACACTTCCCTTTTTGTGTAAGGACCAAAGGTACTAGGGAATAAAGCACGTTGGAAGCATTCTTTAACTGGTCTTTGGTTCTGATTATCCAAGGTTGCTTGAGAGAGTAGCTTATGACTTTTCTTGATAATCGTGAAACTGAGTAGGAGAGAAGGCTTCAAGTCTCTTTCTGGTTCTTGAACCAAGATTCTGATAATCCTTAAAGAATTCGCGATCATAAGATAAGTGCTTCCATCTTGAAAATAATCACGTCTATCTAGTCATTTGAGTTTTCATTCGGGCTAGTAGACGAGCTCCATATTAAGGACTCAGCAAGTCCAAAGACTAGTGGACGAGCGCTTCTGTCACCTTTAGTGGACGAGCACTTTTGTTACTTTTAGTGGACGAGAGCTTCTGTCACCTTTAGTGGACGAGAGCCTCTGTTAGTCTGGTGGACGAGAGTCTCAGTTACTCTAGTGGACGAGAGTCTCAGTTAGTCTGCTGGACGAGAGTCTCAGTTAGTCTGCTGGACGAGAGTCTCAATCACTCTACTGGACGAGAGTCTCAGTTAGTCTGCTGGACGAGAGTCTCAATCACTCTACTGGACAAGAGTCTCTTGTTCTTCAGTGGACGGATACATTCCGACCTTAATGGACGAGCTCCATCTGCTTCCTTAATGGACGAGCTACATATGCCACGTTATTGGACGGACCATTTTGATACCTCATTGGACGGTCTTTTCTGATATTTTGATGGACGCGCTACAAGTGCCACGTTATTGGACGGATAATTTTGATACCTCACTGGACGAGTTTTTCTGATACATTGAGTAGACGCGGCCTTCTGTTGTTTTTAGTAGACGCGGCCTTCTAATACTTTTTGGTAGACGCGGCCTTCTGATATTTTTATTGGACGCGGGTTTCTTTCTCTTGTGTTTTGGACGTGCGCTACAAACACTACAGTGTTGGACGTCTGCTTGTTACACTTTGTTGGACGTCTGCTTGTTTCACTTTGTTGGACGTCTGATTCTATTTTTTTTATTAATCTGCACACTCAATAGATAGGTTAGCAACCAATATGAAGGTTAATTAAATCATTAACCAATGTTTATTTTTCATCAAAACTTAGGGAAGTGCATATCAAACAGTTTAGAGATTTAACAAGCGGTAGACTAATTTACAAAATGGATTGAAGCAGAACCTTTGGCAAAAATTACTGCCCAGAAGGTACAAAAGTTTGTTTGGAAAAATATCATCTGCAGGCACGGAATTCCCTTCGCAATTGTCACTGATAATGGAAGGCTGTTTACAGATAAATCATTGTGAGAATTCTATGTCAATCTCGGTATTAAACATCATGTCACATCGGTGGAACATCCCCAGACCAATGGACAAGCCGAGGCAGCCAACAAAGTCATTCTCAGAGAGCTGAAGAAAAGGGTGGGAAAGGCTAAAGGAGCTTGGGCAGAAGAATTGCCGAGTATTCTTTGGGCCTATGATAAGCCTCTGGCTCATCTAGTTTTATGGCTAGTATGACCAGGGATTTGTGCAAATTATATCCTATTTTCACCCAAATTAGATTAGATTGTCCTCAAGCAAGGTTTTGAGTCTCTAGAGTAGTTTTAGGTTAATTTAGCTAGATTTGAGTTAAATAATACACTTATAGTTATTTCTTTGTTTTCAGGTTAAGTGAAAGTCAAGAGAATAAGGAAACAGGGGGTTCGCCCCGCGAATGCTTACTCGCCACGCGACCCCGAAGCCTGACTGTTCCAAGAAAATGCAAGGTCTCTGGTTCGCCTCGCGAAGAAGGTCTCGCCCCGCGAGTCTTGCAACCCTGAAAAGTCAGAGACGATCACGGCTTGCCCGTGTTGAAGGTCATGGCCGTGGCAGTTTTGAAGTTGAAGAGTCTCGCCTCGCGAGCATCCATTCGCCTCGCGAGCCTGGAAGTCAGAGAGCATCACGGTTGGCCCCTGATGTCCATAACGGGCGTGACAAGAAGACTCTTCATATCCTCGCCTCGCGAAGGATTGTTCGCCTCGCGAGAATACCAAAGGGTGCAAACTGTTCACAAGAATCGCGTCGCGAGAGATGCTTCGCCTCGCGAATAAGCTTAAATTCTGACTAGTATAAATTGATGTTCTGAACAGTTTGTAAAGACTTTTGCTTCTCCATTGTTTAGTTTTACATTTTCTCTGTGTGATTTCGTTTTTGTCATGGAGAACTAAGTTCTAGGATTAGTCTACTGTATGAGAATTCTATATAGTTGAGGTTTTGTAAATCCCTATTTTAATTGATTTTCCCTTTTCAATACCATATTATACATTTCTGTTTGTTATTTCAGGAGTGTGTAGTATTGTATTGATTTGTTTCAGTGATGTTATTTTCCTATACTTAATCGCGTTTGTTAATTCGCGTGTGTTCATTCATGTTCGTTTGTTCATGAGAGCTTAACCCCGTTTGTTATTTCGGGAATAGGAACTTGCATCCATAGTAGCAATTACGTTGTTAGTTGTTGCTGTAACTGAAAGGGGATTAGAATCTGCTTAGGGCTTGGGATTACATTAAGCAAGGATAGTTGGGAATTCTTGACAGTAGATTAATCGTTGTTTGCTAATTGATAATCTCTTTCCAACTGCCCTGTTTTTAATTGCTCTGTACTGCTTGTTTCTTATTTGCACTGCAATCCAAACCCCCCCCCCCCCCCCAAAAACTGATTTTTGTGAAAGGTAACACTTTTAGAGTCCTTGAGAGACGACATCCGAGTTGTCGCACTAAACTACAGTTTTAAACCCGCTCGTCCTTTTTGGCGCGTGCGCACAAATACGACAAAAATTGGCGCCGCTGTTCGGGGACTACGAGTTGTTATTTTTCGCAATTTGTTTTATTTTATTTTCTTTTCTTTCTTTTATTTTCTGTTTTGTTTTGAATTGGTCCGGCTACTAGGTCTCATTGCCCTGAATCGTGTGATTTTGACCCGGAAATTGAAAGAACATCGCACACACTCCGTAGGGAATTTCGGGCTAGCACTAGTAGTGATTCCAATTTTAAAACTGTTTTTGAAAACATGGGAGACCAGAGGACATTAAGACAGCTTGCTGCCCCCCGATGTCAACTATAATGGATTGTGTATTTCATATCCTGGTGCTGACACTCCTTTTGAACTGAAATCTGGTTTTATTCACTTGTTGCCCAAGTTTAATGGTCTTGCAGGTGAGGATCCACACAAGCACTTGAAGGAATTCCAAGTTGTATGCTCCACAACCTCGAGATCAGAGGGAGTCACTGAGGATAGTATCAAGCTG
Organism: Sophora flavescens; assembly: GCA_030762895.1. NCBI lineage: Eukaryota > Viridiplantae > Streptophyta > Magnoliopsida > Fabales > Fabaceae > Sophora > Sophora flavescens. The sequence continues at coordinate 15,192,656 of CM061066.1, forward strand.
AAGGCTTTTCCGTTTTCACTCCAGGGAGCTGTAAAGGATTGGCTATTGTATCTTGAGCCCAACTCCATCACCACTTGGAATGATTTGAAGAGGGTGTTCCTAGAAAGATATTTTCCTGCTTCAAGAGCTGCTTCAATAAGGAAAGAGATATGTGGCATCAGGCAAGGGAACGAGTCACTAGCTGAATACTGGGAAAGGTTCAAGCATTTGGTATCTAGTTGCCCTCAGCATCAAATTTCTGAACAACTCCTGATCCAATACTTTTATGAAGGATTGCTGCCGATGGATAGGAACCTTTTGGATGCTGCTAGTGGGGGATCATTAGTTGATAAGACCCCAGCTGCTGCCAAGCAACTCATTGAGAATATGTCATTGAATTCCCAGCAGTTTTCTACAAGAAGAAATTCAGTTGAGCCAAGAGGTGTGCATGAGATTCATAGTTCATCTTCCAACCAGGCCGCCCTTGAGAATAGATTGGATGAGCTGACTTCCTTTGTAAGGCAATTGGCAATAGACAAGGTTCAGCCTGCAAAGTTATGTAGCATGTGCAATTCACCTGAGCACCCATTTGATCCATGCCCGATCCAGAGAGAAGAGTTTGTCAGTGAAGTACCTCAAGCTTATGCAAGAAACCCCTATAATCAAGGAAACAATCGAGAATCGGTACAAAGACTCCAGACCTCTCTACCAATAGGTACCATCCCACTGGAGGAATCACCCTAATCTGCGGTATGGGAATTCATCCCAACAACAATGCGATGGCACCTCGTAATCATCCTCCAATGACCACTTCGCACCTTCGGACCATCATTAGAAGACTTGGTAAAGCAAATGGCTGCATCTAGTATACGATTTCAGCGTGACAGATGCTAGCATTCAAGATTTGAGGACACAGATTGGACAACTGGCCACATCCATGAATAGTATACAAAGAAGGTCAAGGGACAAACCAGCTGCCCGCACACCCAATGGATAAATCCTAATGCCTCCAACCCTAATGTGAGTGCCATCTCTCTGAGATCTGGAAAGGTTGTTGAGGCCACTTCTGGAAAGGATGAAGAAACTATGAAGGTTACTCCTGAGCCTACTATTGAGGTTACTCCTGAGCCTATGGTTGAAGTTGAAGCTGAGAAAGTGTATAGACCACCCATTCCATTCCCACACAGAATTCAGAAAAATTTGAAGATTGGTGGTGAAAATAAGGAGAAGGAGATTCTTGATGTTTTCAGGAGGGTAGCTGTTAATATTCCACTGTTGGATGTGATCAAGCAAGTGCCCAGATATGCCAAATTTTTGAAGGAACTATGCACCAACAAGAGGAAGATGAAGACTAATGAGAGGGTTGACTTGGGAATGAATGTCTCAGCGCTTATCCGATCTAAGCCGAAAGAGTTGTTGCTTTAACCCCTACTCGGCACTACCACGAGTGCAAGGATCCAGGCACCTTCACTATTCCATGCACTATTGGGGACAGGAAGTTTGAGAACTGCATGTTGGACTTGGGAGCATCAATCAATGTCATGCCTACCTCCATCTTTAATAACCTTGATCTTGGGCCATTGCAGTACACAGGTCTTACCATCCAGTTGGCTAACAGGACCAGTGCTGACCCCATGGGAATGGTAGAGGATGTGCTAGTGCAAGTTGATGATTTGATATTCCCTGCGGACTTCTACATCCTAGACATGGCGGAGAGACTCGATCCAGAGAGATCACCTATAATCTTGGGCAGACCATTCATGATGACATCCAAGACCAAGATTGATGTTTATGATGGGACTATGTCTATGGAGTTTGGTGGTATTGTGGCCAAATTCAAGATCTTTGATGCTATGAAACACCCAGTAGAGGAGCACTCTATATTCCACTTAGAGTTGCTTTCCGAGCTTATTGAGGATACACATGATGACTTTATTTCGATTTTCCTCTTATTTCTGGTTTTGATGATGTATATACTTGTACTAACTGTATCGACACTAACCCATGTTCTGTTTGTTCTCGAGTTTTTGGATTCAACCTTGCAGGGTGAGGATGATAGTGATAGTGATAATGAGAGTGAAGTCTCTATCTATTCAAAAGTCCTTGACCCCATGGCTACTCCCAATGCACCATCTCGTTGAGCAGCCACCTTCTTTGGAACTCAAACCACTTCCCGAGAACCTCAAGTATGCCTACTTGGGGAGGAATGCAACATTGCCGGTCATCATTTCCTCCAGCCTCAACTCGATCGGGAAGCCAAGCTTTTAGAAGTTACGAGGAAGAACAAGAAGGCTATTGGGTGGACATTGGCTGATATTCCAGGAATTAGCCCCTCCGGATGCATGCACAGAAATTCTATTGGAGGATGGGGCTAAGCCACTCGACAGAGCCCAAAGGCGACTTAACCCACTCGATTCTGGATGTGGTAAAGAAAGAGGTGACTAAGCTTCTACAGGCGGGTATTATCTACCCCATCTCCGATAGTACTTGGGTAAGTCCGGTGCAAGTTGTACCAAAGAAGTCTGGTCTAACAAGTAGTTAGGAATGAAAATAATGAACTTGTGCCTACTAGAGTCCGAGAATAGCCAAGAGTTTGTATAGACTATAGGAAGCTAAACCAGGCCACCAGAAAGGATCATTTTCCTTAGCCGTTCATAGATCAGATGCTGGATCGGCTGGCTGGTCAATCCCATTATTGTTTTCTAGATGGCTTTTCCGGGTATTTCCAGATTCATATTGCCCCGAGGATCGGGGAAAAGACCACCTTCACGTGCCCCCTTCTGACGTTTGCTTATAGGAGGATGCCATTTGGCCTCTCGTAATGCTCCCCGGCACCTTTCAAAGATGCATGCTTAGTATTTTCTCTGACTTTATTGAAAATTGCATAGAGGTGTTCATGGATGATTTTACTGTGTATGGCTCCTCATTTGATGCTTGTTTGCATAGTCTAGGTCTAGTTCTACAATGATGCATTGATACTGATCTGATTTTGAATTATGAGAAATGTCACTTCATGGTAGAACAGGGGATAGTTTTGGGTCATGTAATTTCCAAAGAGGGTATTTCTGTAGATCCTGCAAAAATAAATGTGATTTCTTCATTGCCTTACCCATCTTGCGTACGCGAGATCCGCTCTTTTCTTGGACATGCAGGTTTCTACAGGCGCTTTATAAAGGACTTCAGCAAGATAGCACTGCCATTGTCAAACCTCGTTTGAAGAATGATGCCCTGTTCCGATTTGATGAAAAGTGCAAGGAGTCATTTGACTATCTGAAGAAAGCGTTGACCTCTACCCCTGTCATCCAGCCCCCTGACTGGACACTCCCTTTTGAACTAATGTGTGATGCTTCAAATTTTGTTGTGGGAGCAGTTCTGGCACAAAGGGTGGGCAAGGTTGCCCATGTAATTCACTATGCTTCTAGGACCTTAGATGCCGCACAAGCAAATTACACCACCACTGAGAAAGAACTGCTAGCTGTTGTATTTGCACTTGATAAGTTTAGGTCTTATTTGCTAGGTTCTAGGGTGACTGTTTTTACTGACCATGCAGCTTTGAAATATCTGTTGAAGAAGCCAGAAGCTAAGCCAAGACTGATCCGGTGGATGCTTTTGCTCCAAGAATTCAATGTGGAGATAAAGGATAAAAGTGGAGCTGAAAATTTGGTAGCAGATCATTTGAGCTGGATAGCAAGGGATGAGGATACTTTTCCCATCCAAGATGATTTCCCTGATGAGAGACTCTTACATTTGTATGGGGTAACCCCCTGGTTTGCTGACATTGTAAATTTTCTTGTTGCTGGTGTTGTTCCTGCAGGTACAAGTAGACATAAGTTCCACAAGCTGAAAAGCGATGCAAAGTACTATGTGTGGGATGATCCCTACCTGTGGAAGTTTTGCAGTGACCAGGTTATTCGGAGGTGTGTACCCGATCATGAGACGGAGTCCATCCTGCATTTCTCACATGCCTCTCCAGTTGGAGGACACTTTGGACCTCAGAGGACAGCAAGAAAAGTCCTGGATTCTGGATTTTATTGGCCCACAATTTTTAGGGATTCATATGAGGTATACAAGAATTGTAAAGAATGTCAAATGACAGGCCCTGCAATCACTCGTAGGAGCGAGATGCCTCAACAGCCCATGCTCTTTTGTGAAGTTTTTGATGTGTGGGGGATGGACTTCATGGGTCCTTTCCCTCCTTATTTTGGTTTTGTATATATTCTGTTGGCTGTAGATTATGTTTCAAAGTGGGTGGAAGCAATCCCCACTAGGACTAACGATGCTCAAATTGTTTCCAAATTTGTTAGGTCCAACATTTTTTGCAGGTTTGGCATACCCAAGGCCATCATCAGTGACCAGGGCACACATTTTTGCAACAGAACCATGGAGGCCTTACTCAGGAAATATGGGGTTGTACATAGAGTGTCCACTGCTTACCATCCCCAAACCAATGGCCAGGCTGAAATACCCAACAGGGAGATCAAGCGAATTCTAGAGAAGATGGTGCAGCCTAATAGAAAGGAATGGAGCCGCCGCCTGGAAGACGCACTGTGGGCACAAAGGACTGCTTTCAAGACCCCTATAGGAATGTCCCCATTTCGGCTAGTTTTTGGTAAGGCTTGTCACCTCCCGGTGGAAGTTGAGCATAGAGCATATTGGGCAGTAAAGTGTTGTAACATGGACATGAAGAAATCTGGTGTTGAAAGAAAGCTGCAGTTGCAGCAACTTGAGGAGCTTAGGCTTGAAGCCTATGAAAGCTCCAAGATTTATAAAGAAAAGACAAAACAATTTCATGATAGAATGATTGTTAGGAAAGAATTTTTTGTGGGCTAGCTAGTCTTATTGTTTAACTCCCGCCTGAAATTGATGGCTGGGAAACTTAGGTCCAAATGGGATGGCCCCTTTGTCGTTACTAATGTATTTCCTTATGGTGCAGTAGAGATTACACGTGCAGGTACACACAAGCCCTTCAAGGTTAACGGGCAGAGGTTGAAGCCATTCCATGGTGTGGATGCTGTTGTTCCTATGGATGCAAATGTTGAGGAGCTCTCCTTGGAAGCTCCCACTTACACTGATACTTAATCAGGGAGTTCCCTTTTCCTTTCCCTCACTCTGATTGTATAGTTCTGTTGTTCATTGGGGACAATGCATGTTTTAAGTGTGGGGGAAGGAACTAGTTGTAGTTTTGTTGAGTCTTGTTTCTTTGAATAAAGCTCCTGAATAATTTGAGAAGCTCAGGAGTATTTGTGTGTTGAGTCTTTTGTTGGCAAGTTTGCTAGATTTTGATTGATGTTGCACAGATTGCTTGCATGATTGATATGTGATGATTCCCCCTAGGCTGAAAAATTGTTGTTTTTGAAAAAGTGATTCCCATGTGAAATTGAAAACTGAACTTTGGGATTTTGTTATGATGGCATGATTTATGATAAGTTTGGGGTGATAGGAAGCACACACTAGGGATAGAATCTCTTTCAAACAATTTGCATGAATGTCCAGGTGAGGTTTTGAGCCTCCAACATGTTTTAAACTGTGTGAAAATCACTTTCAAGTTGCACTTCCCTGGATTTGATTGAATCTCTTTTTGGTTTGCATGATTATGTGTTTGCTTTAGATGATTTAGGCAGTTTCTTTGTAAATAGCTACTTGGCCTGAATAAAACAATTCCTAATGCATGTTCCCTAGTTAACCCTTTTGAGCCTATTAGCCTGTTAGTTCTTGATAACCTAATGTTATAAGCCCAAAAATCTGGAAAACCATGTTAACCCGATCTTAGGATTAGGAGAGCATGTAATCTTAGAATGGGTTCAAGAAACTAAGTTTGGGGTGGCTGCAAGGTGTAAGATGTTGTTGGGATTGGAGCCAAAGGCTTGTGAAATAAAAAGTGTACATAAAATAAAAAAATAAAAAAAAGATAAAAAATAAAAAAAAATACAAAAATACAAAAATGCCAAAAAGGCTATTGAAATAAAAAAAAAAAAAAAAAAAGGCTGTAGCCACCCAGAAGTATACTGAAAAAAATAAAGAAAGGAACTTGAGTGAATTTCAAAATGTAAAAAAGTTCATGCTCTCTTAGTTCCTAGGGTCTTCAGCCTAGTTCCTTTTGTATATCCTACCCTTAGCCAGGCCCCATTACAACCCATAAAAGACCTTCTGATGTTGCTTGCATGTTTTCTGTGGGAATCATTTTGAGATGAAAATCAAATTTTTGGGAAGTGTTCTTGAAAAGTGAAACTGAGTGCAAGTTGTTAGCCTGACACAAACTGAGTGATTGAGTGATATACTAAATGCCCTTGTGAGGAAGGCAGTTGTTTGAAGTTGGTGATCTCCCTCTTGTGTGTAACTTAGATCCCCTGCTTAGATTTCTGATTGTTTTCATGATGAAATTCTCAAATGTTTAGAATAAATGAATGTGGGGATTGCTCTGTTTGAAAAGGGGGAAACAATGAAGAAAAACTGTTTTGATGAAGTTGCTTGAATTTGTGCAATGTTGATTGGATCTTTTAAGCTTGCCAGGTCTTGAGTCTTTTTGATTTTTGAGTCTTAGTTTGCTTGGGGACAAGCAAAGTTTAAGTTTGGGGTATTTTGATAAGCCTCTGGCTCATCTAGTTTTATGGCTAGTATGACCAGGGATTTGTGCAAATTATATCCTATTTTCACCCAAATTAGATTAGATTGTCCTCAAGCAAGGTTTTGAGTCTCTAGAGTAGTTTTAGGTTAATTTAGCTAGATTTGAGTTAAATAATACACTTATAGTTATTTCTTTGTTTTCAGGTTAAGTGAAAGTCAAGAGAATAAGGAAACAGGGGGTTCGCCCCGCGAATGCTTACTCGCCACGCGACCCCGAAGCCTGACTGTTCCAAGAAAATGCAAGGTCTCTGGTTCGCCTCGCGAAGAAGGTCTCGCCCCGCGAGTCTTGCAACCCTGAAAAGTCAGAGACGATCACGGCTTGCCCGTGTTGAAGGTCATGGCCGTGGCAGTTTTGAAGTTGAAGAGTCTCGCCTCGCGAGCATCCATTCGCCTCGCGAGCCTGGAAGTCAGAGAGCATCACGGTTGGCCCCTGATGTCCATAACGGGCGTGACAAGAAGACTCTTCAGTTCCTCGCCTCGCGAAGGATTGTTCGCCTCGCGAGAATACCAAAGGGTGCAAACTGTTCACAAGAATCGCGTCGCGAGAGATGCTTCGCCTCGCGAATAAGCTTAAATTCTGACTAGTATAAATTGATGTTCTGAACAGTTTGTAAAGACTTTTGCTTCTCCATTGTTTAGTTTTACATTTTCTCTGTGTGATTTCGTTTTTGTCATGGAGAACTAAGTTCTAGGATTAGTCTACTGTATGAGAATTCTATATACTTGAGGTTTTGTAAATCCCTATTTTAATTGCTTTTCCCTTTTCAATACCATATTATACATTTCTGTTTGTTATTTCAGGAGTGTGTAGTATTGTATTGATTTGTTTCAGTGATGTTATTTTCCTATACTTAATCGCGTTTGTTAATTCGCGTGTGTTCATTCATGTTCGTTTGTTCATGAGAGCTTAACCCCGTTTGTTATTTCGGGAATAGGAACTTGCATCCATAGTAGCAATTACGTTGTTAGTTGTTGCTGTAACTGAAAGGGGATTAGAATCTGCTTAGGGCTTGGGATTACATTAAGCAAGGATAGTTGGGAATTCTTGACAGTAGATTAATCGTTGTTTGCTAATTGATAATCTCTTTCCAACTGCCCTGTTTTTAATTGCTCTGTACTGCTTGTTTCTTATTTGCACTCCAATCCACCCCCCCCCCCCCCCCCCCAAAAAAAAACTGATTTTTGTGAAAGGTAACACTTTCAGAGTCCTTGAGAGACGACATCCGAGTTGTCGCACTAAACTACAGTTTTAAACCCGCTCGTCCTTTTTGGCGCATGCGCGACAGCGCGACCAGCCTACCACTTCACACCGCAATCCACTACTCAAGAAACACCCTTCAGACTGACATACGGAACGGATGCCATGATCCCGATAGAAGTCGGTGAGCCGTCTTTTCCGTGAATGCAACATGAGCAGATGAGAATGAAGGCAACCTAAGGGTCGAACTTGACTTGGTGGACGAGATCAGAGAGGAGGCTAAAATTAGAGAGGAAGCCTGCAAACGAAGAGCTACTCGGAGGTATAATTCAAAGCTAAAACCGAGGAGTTTCGTACACGGGGACTTGGTGCTAAGAATGCAAGGAGAAGCAAGAAGAGATCATACGGAGGGCAAGCTAGCAGTAAATTGGGGAGGACCGTTCCGAGTGGTAGAAAATTAGGAAACGGGGCATACAGATTAGAAGAATTGTCAGGGAAACCGATCCCGAGAACTTGGAATGCTTCCCATTTGAAATTTTATTACAGTTGATGTATATAGTCCGGTGATGTACTCTTTTTCCTACCTCGGTATTTTATCCCAAAAAAGGGTTTTGACCGAGAAGGTTTTAACGAGGCACACCGCAGACTTTTTTATCCAATAAAGAATTTTGATGAGCATTGGTCTATTTTCCTATTTTGCCGATGTATTTACTATTATTCCGCTAATATTAAGTTGTTTAAGGCCAAGTTTGAGCCTAAAGGCCGAGTACGAGCCATTAAGTTGTTTAAGGCCAAGTTTGAGCCTAAAGGCCGAGTTCGAGCCATTTTAATTGTTAAGGCCAAGTTTGAGCCTAAAGGTCGAGTACGAGCCATTAAGTTGTTTAAGGCCAAGTTTGAGCCTAAAGGTCGAGTTCGAGCCATTTAAATTGTTAAGGCCAAGTTTGAGCCTAATGGCCGAGTACGAGCCATTAAGTTGTTTAAGGCCAAGTTTGAGCCTAAAGGCCGAGTTCGAGCCATTTAAATTGTTAAGGCCAAGTTTGAGCCTAAAGGCCGAGTACGAGCCATTAAGTTGTTTAAGGCCAAGTTTGAGCCTAAAGACCGAGTTCGAGCCATTTAAATTGTTAAGGCCAAGTTTGAGCCTGAAGGCCGAGTACGAGCCATTAAGTTGTTTAAGGCCAAGTTTGAGCCTAAGGGCCGAATACGAGCCATTAAATTGTTAGAGGCCAAGTTTGAGCCTACAAGCCGAGTTCGAGCTATTAAATTATTAAGGCCGAGTTCGAGCCTTGAAATTGTTAAGAGAAATCGAATTCGGGCATCAATTAAACAAAAACAAAGTTTGAATCCAAAGGCCAAATATGAGCCATGAAATTATTAAGGAAGCCGAGTACAAGGCATATCTCAAGTATTAGAAAATACTACAACTTAGTTACAAATCTGAAATAGAAAATAAGGCCGAGCCGACCTCAAAATCCTCGGAACCGGAACAAGACCAAGTGGTCAGAACATCCTGGGACTAGGAAGTAATCCCCCCCCCCCCCCCCCCCCCCACCCCCCCGAGAAAGCTGGATGATGAGGCACTCGGCCAGCTTTGGGAGGAGATGGTTGATACCTCATTCTCCACTCCCGAAAACTACTATTCTCCCACTTAACATCCTTTTTAAAAGGATTAAATCACGAAAGGGATTCTGGATCCCATCTCCCAATTACACCCTTTTTGGCAGCTATAAAGCTCAAAAAAGGATGTTAACTGGGAGAAAGGAACGTAAACCCCTAGCAATATTATGAAAAGAATTACTCGGGTTAGAAGAGGACGAACTTAGATGGATGATGAGTGTGATTCCACATCATCTTTGTCTATCATTTCACATGCATTTTCATGTAGTTTAGGCATATTTTTATTAGATTTTAGGTTAATTTTCCTTTGGAACGGGTAAGGCGGTTTTCGTGTGTTGTTTTGCAGAAATCAAGGGTAAAATGCTCAAAATCAACCATGATGAAGTTTGGATGAAAATGGAGCTTTAAAAGTGCAGAAAATGAGCCAAACAGAGCCCATCACGGCCTAGCCGTGATGCCCATCACGGCCATGATCGAGCAAAACTGAAAAAGAACAAAGGCTGAAGTCAGAGTCTGTCACGGCCTGGCCGTGATAGCCATCACGGCCGTGACCCAAAACCACCACAAGTCAGAGCACATCACGGCTCAGCCGTGAAATTCATCACGGGCCATGAAAGGAAGGCTCGCATCGCGAGCAACATTTCGCGTCGCGAGAATGCTGGATTTTGTAAAAGTACCAGAAGCAGAGACCGTCACGGCCTGCCCGTGATGGCCATCACGGCCGTGACGCGCATTACTTGGACCTGAAGAAACCGAATTTGGATCAGAATTTGAGTTAGATTGGGACTCTAACTTCCCACATCTATAAATAAGGACCAGGCAGATCACATCAGGGACACACATGGGATGAAGGATCATATCTAGACTTGTACACAAGGACTTAGGCATAGATCTCTCTTCTCCTCCTCTCCTCTCTTTTCTGATTTTCACTATGTTGTCAACCCAGCTTGTCATCTTCATGGCAAGACTGGAGTAGTAGTTTGTTTCTAGGGATTGGGGCTCTGCCCGAGTTTTGTAAATGTTGTTGATTTGATGTAAAATCGTTGTTGATTTCGTTATTGTTTTAGATCTGATTTCTAGTGTGTTAACCACTCGTAAATTCGGCAACCGCTTATTTGCGTGACGTAGACGTTCTAAGGAGGAACCTAGCGGTGAACTTAGGATTTCTAGGGTATTTCACTCGTAAAATTCGGCGGCCACTGGTTTGTGAGATGTGGATGATCCAAGGAGGAACCTAGCGGTGAACTTAGGTTATTTGCATGAATTAGACATTCTAAGGAGGAACCTAGCGGTGAACTTAGGTGTCGGACCTATAGAAGTCAGACTTGGGACTGAAATCACGAGAGTTAGAAGCCGTCCCTCGAGGAGCAACGAGTTGTCACGGAACGCAAAGGGTCCAATCTGGGATCGACTACCACGAGAGTAGGGGTCGGGTCAATTGGGCACGGCTTTTGTAACCTGAGAGGGAGCTTAAGCTATCAGAGGATAAACTCGCCTTCAAGGCAATTTCGGTAATCAACAAAGGTAAATCAGATTAGCAACATAAACAGCCTCAAAGGTAACCCAAATCCCTAGGAATCCGTTTAGATCTAAAACCCCATAAACAATTGTTTTCTGTTTGTTTATCTTTTTAATTTCAAATTCAAAAACCCTTTTCACTCAAAATATAAAAATCCTCTTTACAAAGTCCAGATCTAATCGATTCGAAAACCGATTGCGATTCGAGAACACAGTCTCTGTGGGTTCGATATCTTTTATTACTTGACGGCAATCCGGTACACTTGCCGGAATCGCACGCGCATCGCCGCGCGCCGCAGCGCACATCAAGTTTTTGGCGCTGTTGCCGGGGACTGTGCCTTTTCGAATTTCAATTAGTTTTTAAATTGATTTTTCTGGACCCTTTTCTTTTTATTTGATTTTTATTTCTGAAATTTAAAAAAAAAATCAAAAAATTTCTTTTCCTTCTATTGTATCCATCTCTCTGTGAGTTATATGCAAAGATCCCTAAGTCTTGGGAGCCTAAGTGAGATTGATCCGGAGATCGAGAGGACCTTCCATAGACGTAGAAGACTACAAAGAGAGGGAGAAAGGTTGAGTCCCGTTCCACTCATGGAGAATCAACCGGATACAAAACCTTTGAAGGACTACGCAGCCCCAAATGCGAGAGGCTTGCGAACTGGGATTGCAAGGCCAGAGATTGAGGCGGAGAACTATACCATACCACCTATGCTAATCAACATGATTAGGCAACATCAATTCGGAGGATTGCCTTCGGAGGACCCGACCGATCATATAGAAACATTCTTAGAGTTCACCGACGCAATCAGGATTAATGGAGCCTTGGTCGATGTTGTGCGTTTGAGACTGTTCCCCTCATCTCTCACTGGGAAGGCGAAGGCCTGGCTTCAGCAAATTCCCGCTAACACTTTGACTACTTGGGACCAACTGGAGCAGGTGTTCTTGGAAAAATTCTTCCCTCCATCCAAGACGGCCTACATAAGAACCCAGATCACCAACTTCTTCCAGAAAGACGGAGAATCATTATCGGAAGCTTGGGATCGCTACAAGGGACTGCTTGAGTCTTGCCCACATCACGGACTCGAGAGGTTGTTAATAGTGCACACCTTCTATAACGGATTGGACTACTCTTCGAAGGTGTCACTAGATTCTGCAGCCGGTGGAGCGTTTATGAATAGGCCTCTGACTGAGGCATTCAACATCATCGAGAATGTCCCCACCAACTACCACCAATGGGGATCCGAAAGAGGTAATAACCCGAACAAGATTTCGGGGGGTAAGTTTGAGGTAAATAGCACAGATCTTATTATGTCAAAAATAGACTCACTTAAAAAATGTTTTGATCGGCTTGAAAGAGCTAATGTGAGTGCATTAGGTGCTACTAACCTTGTTTGTGAGATTTGTGGAATGCAGGGACATGACATGATGGAATGCCCACATGGATCCGGCGCTTCGGGTGAACAAGTGAACTCTTGTAACAACTTCTACGATACGAACCCGAAGCTGCCCAACTATGCTCCCCCAAATCCCTACAACCAAAGAAGGAACAACCCTTACCTCTCCTACGGCAACTACAGCAACACGCTCAACCATGAGTTCCAAGAGGGTCAAGGTAATAAGAGAGCAGCACCGGGGTATCCTCAGGTACAAAGATCTAAACTCGAGACTTTATTTGAAAGTTTTGTTGAAACTCAGACAAAACAGAATGATGAGTTTAGACAACAAGGAAGGGCAGTGAGCGAAGCAATAAAGGAGCTAGCATCTAAGGTAGACAACTTAGCAACTCATAACAAGATGCTAGAAACACAAATTGCCCAACAAGCCAGTACGTACTCGAGACCTAAGGGTGCATTCCCGGGGCAACCCGAAGCAAATCCCAATGAGCATTGCAATGTCATACACTTAAGGGATGATAAGCTTGGGGTGGATGTAGCTGAAATGGAGGTGGAACCAGAGGAGGACAAGAGCGAAAAGGAAGAGCCAGAACCGAAGTATGTCCCTCCATCACCGTACCAACCCCCGATACCTTTCCCACAAAGGTTGGTCAGGAAAAAGCAAGTAGATGTAGAGATTAAAATGCCTACTAAACTGAAAGACCCAGGTAGTTTCTCCATCTCTTGCTCGATCGAACAGGTGCAAATAGACCCAGCCTTATGTGACTTAGGGGCTAGCACGAGCTTGATGTCCCTCACTATCATGGAAAGGTTGGGAAACAAAGAGTTGAGACTATTCAAATTCCCCTTACAATTTGCGGATGGCTCAACTAGGACTCCTCTAGGCATACTAGAGAATGTTCCTGTAAAGGTAGGGAAATTCTTCATCCCTACCGACTTCCTGGTATTGGATATGAAAGGGAATTCTAAATTCCCCATCATTTTAGGAAGGCCATTCTTGGCAACCGCTGGAGCAGTAATAGACGTAAGGAATGGTAAACTCTCTCTAAATGTAGAGGAAGGTAGGGTAAATTTTCAGTTGACTAACTCTTGTAACAACCCTCCTTTTGAGAGCCATGTGTGCAGAATTGATGTAACGTCTCCAGTGGTAAAAGAGGAACTCAACATGGAAGCAACTCCGAAGATATGCATGGCTGATGATGCACCCAAAGGTGACGAAGTTGGAGTTGCTGTCCATGCGGAAACAAAACTTCCGCCGGGAGGAAGGAAAGCAAGGAAGCTCCAAGAGAAAAGAGCGAAGCGGAAGCGTTATTGGCCGTATGAGCAGAAACGGCTTTTTGAAAGAGCTCCTTGGAAAAGAAGTGTTCCTGCACTTCTACGCCCAGCCGACCCCGGTTGATTTAAGGAAGTATGGTCAAGCTTAAGACCATAAATAAGCGCTTCTTGGGAGGCAACCCAAGTTTTCTTTCCCTTTTTCCTTTTGTTTTTGAATTAACCTCTTGAATAATTTGAGAAGATCAAGAGGCAAAAATATCATTAATAGGTTTATCTAGTGTTTTCAGGTTGAGAAAGGGAAGAAGAGCAGAGAAAAATAAAGTCAGAGGCCATCACGCCCTGGCCGTGACAGTGGTCACGGCCGTGATAAGCTATACAAGAGCACAGAAAGGATCACGGCCTAGCCGTGACAACCATCACGGGCGTGATGAGTAGGATGCCAAGATCAGAGAGCATCACGGCCTAGCCGTGATGTATATCACGGCCGTGACAGGGCAACTCCTGAGGACCAGAAACGATCATGGCCTGCCCGTGATGAGCCTCACGGCCGTGATGAAATTTCTACCCAAGTTTTGACTGGAATGTGAGCCAACACCCGCTACTGATTCGGTAAGTTGTTCCATTTTTCTCCTCTCTCCTACTTGATTATTTACATTGGAGACAATGTAAGTAATCAAGCTTGGGGTAGGGGTATTTATTTTTGCATTTGTATTGTTGCATTCATATGGCATTCACATAGGCATAGATTGGTATGATCACATTCTTTAGATTGCCCCTCACTTAGAACATGCATCCAAATGTAAGAACTTAGTGCCAAATGAATTGAGATAGTGAATTTTGAACCCAATTTTTCATTATTCTTGTGATATGGCTAAAAATGAAATTTCTTGAGATAGTCATTTGATAGTTGATAATTAGCATGTGGTTCCTTAAACTTGTGTACCTCACTGATTTTTGAACTACTAAATGTAAGATTTTGAGCCAAAAGGGGTATTCACTAAATCTACCCCATTTCTTGTGATAGAGTGTTGTAATTCCTCTTGGACTGTATTTTCTAGAACTTGACTTGAAACCATTTTGAAACTTAAAAATTTCTGAAAACATTTTTGGAAATGATTGAGGCACTAGGTATTTTTCTGGCCTCCCGAGCTTTGAATGATAAATGCTACCCCTTAGTTGCCCAATTTTGAGCCTAAAGATAAAATACTTTTCTTGGTACCTTGAATTACTTTGATAAATCATGCTTGGTATGGCACCTTTTAAAGTATTACAAAAAGGGCAAAATGGTAGTTGGAAAAAGTATGGGATGAAAAAAAAAAAGGGTTAGAAAGTAATTTCTCTTGAGCTATAAATCTCCCCTTCTCCAAACAAATAACATGAAATAAACGAGAAAAAAAAAATGGAGAAGGGGATGACAAAGAAAGTGAGAATGAAAAGAAAAGAAAGAAAAAAAAAATAGAAGGAAGAAAGGTGGAAAAGTAAACCAAAGCCCAAAAAGGGGTATTTTAGAAGGTGTCATGCTTTGCAATGTTTGATGATTTGTCTAGCCTTCTTGAAATTCCCTTTCCTTGATTTTTCCCACCTTACAATAAATCCCATGGCCACATTACAACCAAAGGAAAAGACATCTTGATTCTTAAGTGTTTTCATAAATAAAGTAGAGATTTGGTTAATAGTCAAGCCTATGGTAGAATACTTTCCTTGAGGAAATGGAGTGAATTGTCATATACCCTAAAACGCTTGAGTGAGGTGAGATGAGTGCCCAAATCAGTGAGAACATGAACTTGAAGAACCTAAGCTTCTAATTGGACTTGAACTTGATTATCTCTTGAGTGCTTATTAAAAATGCCTATTACTTGGATTAGCTTCTAGGGTTTTTGGTTCACTATCCATGCTTTGATTGATTTATCTCTTATGGCCTGAGTAATTGCTTGAGGACAAGCAAAGTTTTAAGCTTGGGGTGATTTGATGAGTGTGATTCCACATCATCTTTGTCTATCATTTCACATGCATTTTCATATAGTTTAGGCATATTTTTATTAGATTTTAGGTTAATTTTCCTTTGGAACGGGTAAGGCGGTTTTCGTGTGTTGTTTTGCAGAAATCAAGGGTAAAATGCTCAAGATCAACCATGATGAAGTTTGGATGAAAATGGAGCTTTAAAAGTGCAGAAAATGAGCCAAACAGAGCCCATCACGGCCTAGCCGTGATGCCCATCACGGCCATGATCGAGCAAAACTGAAAAAGAACAAAGGCTGAAGTCAGAGTCTGTCACGGCCTGGCCGTGATAGCCATCACGGCCGTGACCCAAAACCACCACAAGTCAGAGCACATCACGGCTCAGCCGTGAAATTCATCACGGGCCATGAAAGGAAGGCTCGCGTCGCGAGCAACATTTCGCGTCGCGAGAATGCTGGATTTTGTAAAAGTACCAGAAGCAGAGACCGTCACGGCCTGCCCGTGATGGCCATCACGGCCGTGACGCGCATTACTTGGACCTGAAAAAACCGAATTTGGATCAGAATTTGAGTTAGATTGGGACTCTAACTTCCCACATCTATAAATAAGGACCAGGCAGATCACATCAGGGACACACATGGGATGAAGGATCATATCTAGACTTGTACACAAGGACTTAGGCATAGATCTCTCTTCTCCTCCTCTCCTCTCTTTTCTGATTTTCACTATGTTGTCAACCCAGCTTGTCATCTTCATGGCAAGACTGGAGTAGTAGTTTGTTTCTAGGGATTGGGGCTCTGCCCGAGTTTTGTAAATGTTGTTGATTTGATGTAAAATCGTTGTTGATTTCGTTATTGTTTTAGATCTGATTTCTAGTGTGTTAACCACTCGTAAATTCGGCAACCGCTTATTTGCGTGACGTAGACGTTCTAAGGAGGAACCTAGCGGTGAACTTAGGATTTCTAGGGTATTTCACTCGTAAAATTCGGCGGCCACTGGTTTGTGAGATGTGGATGATCCAAGGAGGAACCTAGCGGTGAACTTAGGTTATTTGCATGAATTAGACATTCTAAGGAGGAACCTAGCGGTGAACTTAGGTGTCGGACCTATAGAAGTCAGACTTGGGACTGAAATCACGAGAGTTAGAAGCCGTCCCTCGAGGAGCAACGAGTTGTCACTGAACGCAAAGGGTCCAATCTGGGATCGACTACCACGAGAGTAGGGGTCGGGTCAATTGGGCACGGCTTTTGTAACCCGAGAGGGAGCTTAAGCTATCAGAGGATAAACTCGCCTTCAAGGCAATTTCGGTAATCAACAAAGGTAAATCAGATTAGCAACATAAACAGCCTCAAAGGTAACCCAAATCCCTAGGAATCCGTTTAGATCTAAAACCCCATAAACAATTGTTTTCTGTTTGTTTATCTTTTTAATTTCAAATTCAAAAACCATTTTCACTCAAAATATAAAAATCCTCTTTACAAAGTCCAAATCTAATTGATTCGAAAACCGATTGCGATTCGAGAACACAGTCTCTGTGGGTTCGATATCTTTTATTACTTGACGGCAATCCGGTACACTTGCCGGAATCGCACGCGCATCGCCGCGCGCCGCAGCGCACATCAATGGATGAAAAGATGAAGAATGAAGAAGTGAAGCAAACAAACAGTCCTATTTATAAGGGGGGAAAGGCGTTGGAAAGGGGAAATATGCGCTGGGAAAAGGTTTATTGAAAAAATAAATCTCAAAACTCAGCAAAAAGCAATAATTGCATGAACCCACTGGGATTTCCAAGGCGCATAACGTGTGAACACATATATGAAACGTGAATCATGCATTTCGCGTTTGATAACAACTATTCGTTTTTTATACGAATAACAAAATACCTCAGCCTTAGTCGAAGTCTCGTTTAAACAACCTAGCACGCAATACAAACAACGTTGGAATGTAGAAATATTTCGGTCTTACTCAAAGTATTCGAAGAATATCTCGGTCGAACAAATGCTATAAGAGTAAGAGGAAGTCATCAAAATGCTGGAAAAGTTTTTCATTAAATCAACATGGATTACAAAGGGAAAACCCATTACAAGGGTATGAAAAGCAAAAATACAGTTACTCGTCCGTATGGCTATCTTCGGCGCCGATGTGATCCTCGGGAGAATCTTCCCCTCCTTCTTCCTCTTCCTCCTCTTCGGGAATAATGGGAACAAGTTCCCAATTTTGTACCTCTTTGTTTACATCGGCACCCGAGATATCAATCCCCGGAGCGAGAATTTACACCTGAGCGATGGCCTTTGCAAAACCTGCCCGATGCTCCTCAAGGATGCAATCGGTGGCCTCCTTCAAATCTTCCTGAATCTCCAGCTTGGCCTTAGTCTCGGCATTCAAGTCGGCTTTAAGTTGTTCAATTACAACTCGAGCCTCCTTGAGCTCCTCTTCAGCAAGAGCTTTATCCTCCTCAGCTAATTTTGCTTGAGAGTTCAACTCAGAATTCTGACCGTTAAGCTCGACGATGGTAGTACTCAGGAGATTATTGGCTTGGGCCAGCTCATCGCGCTCTGCGGAAATCCGGGCAAAATCCCCCTTCAACTTCTCAATCGAAGCAAACTCAGCCTCCAAGTGCTGAGACTTTCTCTTAGTCTCTGTCAATTCTCGGCTATAGAAACGGGCCAGAGCAGCAGCTCAGAGACAGTAGACTGAGAGGGCCTCCATACTAGACTGAGCCCCATGCTGCTTAATTAAGCAGAGATCGGCAGCCTTCAGGAAATGCGAGTCAAAAGAAGGGAAGGGGTTGAAGCCATCGCCCCAGAGGGACGAGATCCCTGCCTTCAAAGAAGTGTTATACCACTTCGAGTCGGCAGGAAGAGGAAGTTGCTCCTCTCGCTCCTTAGCACCCGTCTCATGCGTGGTAGGACGTTTGGGACTCGGACGAGGAGGGGAAGAATCTTCGGCATCAGTTGCTATCTCCACCCTTTTCCTTTTGTGAGGGGCTGATGATAAAGTCCCCTTAGCAGCGGCCTTAGCAGCGGCCGAAGAAACTTTTTTCTTCTTCTGCTTCTCGGTCGCTGAAGGACCCTCCTTCGGGGCGGCTTTCAGAAGCTTTGAAAAGTCGAATTTCCCCATAATAACTGCCGAAAAGAAAAGCTGTAAGTACAGGAACACATACCAAAAAGGTTTTAAAACTAAAAAGCCGAACACTTACTTTTAAAATCGGCTCTTTGAGTGGATGAAAAGGGGAGTTTCAAAAGACGTCCACAATGGAGAGGCCGAGGAAGTTTTTCTAAGATATCTACATCCCGTTTATCCTCGGCAGGAAGGGATGCATACTCAAAACCAACAAATTTGGTGGGGGAAGATTGCCAGTACAAAGGGAACCTGGCACATCCATTTTCATCAAAAAAGAAGGAAATGTGAGAATCCGAGGGGCGAACTCGGAAGAAGTCAACTTTGAAGTTCTTATACGATGATGTATATAAACCAATCAACCCTCTTCGGTTCAACCCATTGAGGGAGATCCACCCAGTTTTCTCACCAAACCTTGTTTGGTAAAAGTACAGAAATTTGGGGGTGGTGGGCTCCATCTCGATGTATTGACATAGAATTTGAAAGGCTTTTAAAGATGCCCAACTGTTAGGATGAAGCTGAGTAGGTGCGACATTCATGGTCCTCAGAACGTCACACTCAAACTCAATAAAAGGGAGAGACACACGTAGATGATAAAAAAGTGTTTTATAGATATATGTAAAGGGAGGCTCGGAAGGATGGGCCCTGAGGAAAACATACTCGTTACCCGAGCAAGGAGAACAGATGAACTCGGACTCGTTTCCAGATGCCGAGATAGTAATCTCGGATCGAAGATGAGTGATTGAATCCGAAGATTGGTAGCTAGAAAAATAAACCCCAACTTCGCCCTTAACCCATGTATACCCAGGAAGGGTAATATCGGGAATAGGGTCCTTAGGAACCCTTTGGGGTCGTTTGCATGCTCTAGGTTTGGAAATTTGGGGGGAGGGAGAACCAGACCCAGAAGAACTAGACCCAAAAGAACCAGACCCAGAAGAAGACGACCCGGAGGAGGACGGCGTTACCTGGCCGACGTTTAGTTCCTGTGAAGGAACAGAAGAGTTGGAAGGAGAACCCCCAATGGGAGAAATCTCGCGTTCCCCCAGAGGCGAAGTGTTCGACTCAGTAGACTCAGATGAACTCATATCCGGAAGCAAGAAATAAAACTTAGAAACACGAAAGAAGGAAGAAGGTTGGGCGTACCTGAAGAACGAGAGATTACAGAAACTCGAAAAACAGAATTGAAGAGCGAAAGAAGGTAATGGACGAGGGAGAACAAGGTGGAATTAGAAGAGGTATTTATAAAAGAAAGATGCCAACCGTTGATGAAGAGACGTAATCAACGGTTCACGTTCCTCTAAATAAAAAATAAAAAAAAAGGGGAAAAAGGCGCGACTTTTAATTTTCCTCCCTCATTAAATGAGCACGGAGTTCTAGGGCTACTCACCTATAACGTGCAATAGAAGGATGAAGGGGGAATGATTGCCTTCTCTGACCGAAAAAAAAAGGGGAGAAGGAACATTGTCAGTTGAAATGACAGTTTGAAACACGGAAGGAAGAAAGTCCACGTGGCCGAAGTATAAGCTCGTGTTGATACTTGTCAGCTTTTTCACTTATTTAAGCTCGGAGCTCGGGGGGCTTGTATACTGACCGAGAATATAAGGCCGGGTCGACCAGGCTTACCCCCGTAAATGGGCCTAAGCCCAAACTCCTCCAAAGTCGAGGACTTGCTAATACACTTGTTAGTCGAGGATAAATACTCGGTCCTACCCCATCATAGACCGTGGATGAAGACATCTCGGTCCCGTGCAATCCAGTCACAACTGACTTGGTCAAACATCTTACTCGATTATCCAAATATCTCTCCGCATAACTCGGAGCCTTATCCTTATCTCTCCGTATAACTCGGAGCCTTATCTTTATCTAGTTATGATAACAACATAACCTTATCAGATAGATACAATCTCAATAACAGTCCAACTAAAACTGTTATACCTAAAAATCTCTATAAATAGGGATCAACCCCTTCAGTTAGAACTACGTTGCTTTGATTCCCACTTGGGATACATAGGAGCATAATTCCAATTCTTGTTATTCAAAAAACACTCCCACAGAATCTCACCAGACGAGTATTTCTTGCTCGAATACTCGGACGGAACACTGTATCTTCATATTTTAAAATTGTTGTGATTATATTTTTATTTTCAACACTAAAAATTTAAAAACATCTCATATGCGATCAAGCAATCATTCAATGGATTATAGGAATTGTACACAATAGTACTGTACGTCTGTACCTGCCCATTCCATTTGGCGCCAAAATCCAAGAGAGTAAATAATTACTCGCGGATTGAGGAAAAGCCAAAACTAATCCTCAGGTCAATGCTAATTGCTAATTAAGTCGTCTTATTTTTTTATTAATTTTTTGAGTTTAACTCTTCTTCTCTGTTGTTTAATTCAATCATTTCAATGTATATATATAATAACAAATAATTGGACACGTCTTCTACGCGGGATGATGATTATATAATAAATTAACTACAATCATGTTCTACTCAGAAAAAAAAAACTCCAATCATGTTCACTCATTAGTTATTTTCGCTAGTATCATGATTATTATTGATTACAATAGAGAAACTCCCTGACCCCTGTATATTGCTTTTGAATTAAACAATAGATAAATTTCATTATATATATATTTGACTTCCTCATGAATTATTATTCGATGATGCCTTGAGGCTAATCAAAATATGTTAGCCACTTATCCCGCCCATCCCAATAAAAATAAAAATACTGTTTTCAATGATTGTAGGTCGTACGTTAGAATGTTATCCTGCCCATAATAAGTTCTTTTACCCCAAGTAATTAATGTTAATATTCTAAGCCACACATTTATTTATTTACAACGAATCCAGTTCTCTCTCATTCTCATCACCCTAGTTATGGAGTGATATTATACTTTCCTCCTAAAATATTGGGCAGGTTTACTAGCACAAAGGGTGGAATGGTCATGTTAATGGGGGTGATTTTGAGCACCCTTGTGCTCTTTTTAATACAATTTTGCATATCAAAAATAAAAAATGGGGTAATTTTCTGGCTTTTCTTTGGTGGTTTGAAGGGTTGGAATTATGGAGGTTCATTTGTACATTATTCTTTAGTAGTTTTAATAGTATTGGTTGTTTTTACCTTGGCTGCCTCTGGTCTTGTTTTGGTTCCTGGTTTAGGTCCAGTATCAATGGTACATAGGCTTTTACTTCTCCTTCCTTTGTATCCGGGTTGGAGTACCCCTAATCCTCATAATCAATATACTTCTTTGCTTATAAAAAAAAATTAAGTTCCTCAAATCTAGCACACACACACAAAAAAAAGTGGAGTATAAATCCATTCCCTCATATATTTTTTTGGTCTAAATCCAGTGTATCCTAATGCTGACAATGAATGATTAATCACTGTTCGTGGGACGTGGCTTCCGCTGACCAAACATTTTAACACCGCCAGGATTATTCCCTCATATATATATATATATATATATATATATATATATATATATATTACACACACAGAGGATCATATTTCTATGCAGTAGATTATTATTATTATAAAACAAAGGAATACTACAAGAAATTCAACGATTAGCTATGACAAATTTGGTAGCTCATTCGTATCTAATCTCTAGCAAACAAATTAGCTACAAAGTAGCTACATAATCGGTGGTAGCATAAATTGAGTGACAAATCCGCTAGAAAAAATTCCCTAGCCAATTCACAGGTAATCTTAAAAAGGTTCTAGCTAATTTCACTAGTGCAATAAGTGCTTTTTACGTCAGTTAAAATTGATTTTTTACGTCAGAATACTGACTGACGTAAATACAGCTGACGTTAATAGTTAATATTTTAACGTCAGTTGAGAACTGACGTTAAATATAAAACTATTAATATCAGTTCTTTAACACAACCGACGTTAATTTTGTAAAAATTAACGTCAGTTGTTTAAACAACTGACGTTAAACATAAAACTATTAACGTCAGTTCTTTAAGACAACGGACGTTAATTTTGTTAAAACTAACGTCAGTTGTTATAAGAACTGACGTTAAAGGTTTTAATTTTAACGTCAGTTGTTTATTACAACTGACGTTAATAGTGTACTGTATATTTTATAAAATACTATTAACGTCAGTTGTTTGATACAACTGACGTTAACATATTTTTTTTAAAATTCAGTTTTAAAATATCACTCCCCTCAGCTATCCCTGCACTCAGTAAATATCCCAGTAACACAGAATATCACACACATTACAGAATTGCAAAGGAAAAATGGAACAATGGGGGAACTTAAAACCAAAACTCATGTATAGGAAAAACATAACTATCTACAAGTATATATATATATAAATTTTAGTCTCCAATGTCTAAAAACAAAACTACCAATCTAAGGATATATATACATGTTATTAATTAGTTTCTAAAGTCTAACAAAAAAACTATTCATCTAAGTAGTGCGGAGGTATCTTGTCAATTCCTTTTTCAGCCGCATACTTGAAGAAGAATTCAACGAAGCGCATCCTCAAGTCTCTTAACTCATCTTCTTTAATAGGCGATTGGTCGTTAAATGCCTACACACGTTCAAATAATAACAATAACATCAATGCAAGTCATCTTCAAAACTATAATATATAATTTAACAAGTTGTTTAAATATTACCTTATTCCATCCATCCGTAATAGATGCGGAGACTATGTTCAGCATATGAAGCATCACATAATAGCCGCACGACCAACCGTCAATTTGAAATCGAGACTACCAACAAAATTAATTTCAATGTCATTTGAATATACATATAAATTAGTAATTATAATATTAATTATTTGATAAATAAACTACCAAACCTTGAGGATGTTCCATACAGGATTTGCTTTAGTCTTAGAAGTCCTACTTCTCCCGTTGGCGCAACTTATGCTACTCGCCTTCAGCGCGCTATCATAAACAAATAATCATGTCGATCAATTAACAAATTCATATATCATGTGTGTAATAAATTAAAAACAACTGATATTAAAACTTAAATTAAATTTAAGATTAGTTACTTACTTATTTACTGACTTCCTCACCACCACGTGGCGTATGTTGGTGGAGAGAGCAAAAGAATATGACAGTATGCCTAGACGGGTGAAGTACGAACAACTGTCAATGGCTTTTCATACAGTAGGGAGCCAGATATAATTCTTTCTGATTGTCTCCCAACAAGTTCCCTAAGTATTTACTCAATGCATTGCCAGCAAAGAAATCGGGCAGAAGGATTGACGGATCTAAGAAGCCGTAAACTGATGCAATGCCCTTATCAAGCTGAAGACGATGGAGATACCTAAGATATGAAAAGGTGTGGATGTTAATTACATAATATATATATTGAAATTAAAATAAATTATTAAATGTAAAAATACCAAAAATAAATAAGTTATAAAATTAAAATTAACTTACGTGCACCAGAGACTCAAAACTGTGCTGGCCATCCAGACGTTATTTCTGCAGGCGTTCTCGAGATCATCACCACATAAGGAAAATATCCTCCGTTGATCTAGGCGTGCCACCCATCCATCGTACTCCAATGGACATTCAAAAATCTCAAACGCATAATCCTCACCAAGTGAGAACAAACGAATGATAGGTGACAGCGACACCGACACCGACATTGACTTGGCCTTCAGTTTAGGAAAAATAAAATAGATAAGTTGTTGATAATTAAAAAAAAACAAGTAATTATTTGACTAATTTGGACATTAATAATGAATACATACCTTTGTTAACATTTCGAGCTCACGTCGTTTGAAGTCCAACTTAAGCTCACGCCTTTTCATTTCCAACTCATGCTCATGGCGTTGGACTTCGAACTCCCGCTCCCTAGCTGCCAACTCATCGTCCTCCACATGTGCCCTACTATAACTCTCTTTTGTGCTCACATGTGAAGGGTTGGCATGCCCTGCGATGTCCTGGGATGTACCGACGGAGGAAAGCTCCCTGACAAGCGCCTGATTGAATTGTGGGTTGGATATTAAGCTTTGCATCAGATGTGTTGTAATAGCTGGGTTGGACATGAGGTGTTGAGTAATGTCAGCCAAAATTGATGCTTCATCGACCACCCGCCTTCGTGAAACAGACTTGCCATAATATTCTTTGGTGGTTACGTTCCCAGGAACACCGAGAACCCGACCAGGATGGTCTTTCTTGCCAAGAGCAGTCATCAAGACGTCCCGCCGTCCAGAAGGGACGAATGAGCCCTGGGAGGATTGTGCTTTAAGATCCATCTACAATGAAAAAAATGAAAAAATGTGTTAGTGAAAAGTGTTGCAAATATCTATACAAATATCAATTGAAATCAAGTTAATTATTTACTTACACTCTTATCTGCCACTTCGCGAGTGGCATCAACTTTAAAAGATCTCGTCTTTGTCATGCGGCCGGCTAACCAGACATCCTCGCGATCGATGTCCGACGGAGGACTTGATGGTGTGCCCTCAGGCACCTCTCCTCTTTCAATACTAGCAGAGTGCTCTTCCTGCTTCGCCCTCAGCCTATCCGCCATCATCTGCTCGATCCGAGTCTGGTACCCACCCTGAGACATGGTGTGGCGGTGGACGTTCTCCGCCTGATTCTGCCGACCCTTATTTGGCTTAGCCTATTCAAACAAAAACACATAATTAAATACAGTTAAATGATCTATAAGAAGCATACAAAATTAACTTAATCAACCAACATGAAATTCTCCATCTTGTCGACTCCTGGCAAACATATCCCAAGTATCCTGATCAATCCAGGGATAATCCGAGAACATTTTATCAAGCCGCTTCTTCCCAGATACATAGTACCTGGTAAGATCGTGCTTGAACCCATTCCAAAGCTTTGATGCCATTTTCATACATTTATGACGATGATCCTCGTCATTTGGCACAGTCCAAGCCACCTACACATTAAATACATAACAACTGGATGGATTATAACTCGGATAATTCTCTAATAATGTAAATCAAACGAATGTAAAGATAAAATACCGTGATAGCCTCCCAAATCTGATCCTTAACGTTCTGTGGAACGTCATTCCAGTGGTTGTAGTTGATGCTTACGTGCTGCTTCGCTTGTAGAAACACCTACTTATTAAATTCTTTAGCACGGGGTCCCTGGGCATTTAGATTAGCATCGAAGGACACCTCAAGCTTCTGTCTGCTTTGCATGTCCTTCTCTAGTTTCTTCAACGAGGTGGCTCCTCTACCCCGTTTCCTATGAGCCTGTGATGTTTGTATGGACCAAAAAAATGATAAAATAGAGGGTTGTAACATTATAAACTTACATTAAAAAGAAGGACTAAAGATAGTATATAACATGCTTGTAAACTTACACTAGAATCAGGCATAGGCGTGATCGGGTCCTGCGTAGCCCCCACAATGTCCTCCCGTGCATGTGGGCTATCCGACTGGTCCATATGTATGCATGTTCAGAAACAATATATATGTATTAACATAGGTTATAACTCAAAATAAATACAGAAGTATAAATTAAAATAACTAGATAGGTCCTGTAGATATACAAAACATATATCCAATATAAGGACAATACGGGAGATTGAAAACTATAGTTTTTGAAGATTGCCAAGCACTGGTCACAGCCTCACAGGGATGTCCATCATGGCTGTAACGTGCCAACTGAACCAGACCCTCACATGCAAAACTGATCACGGCCTAGCCGTGATGAGCATCACGGTCGTGACAGATCAACTAGCAGAGCAACATGTACTCAAAACCAAAAATAGAGACATTCCAAACAACTCAAACACACGGTTTCAAGTTTCAACTACTGAGACTACAGTTTCAACAT
Organism: Sophora flavescens; assembly: GCA_030762895.1. Lineage (NCBI taxonomy): Eukaryota > Viridiplantae > Streptophyta > Magnoliopsida > Fabales > Fabaceae > Sophora > Sophora flavescens. The sequence continues at coordinate 15,219,143 of CM061066.1, forward strand.
ACACTCAAAACCAAAAATAGAGACATTCCAAACAACTCAAACTCACAGTTTGAAGTTTCAACTACTGAGACTACAGTTTCAACATACACTCAAAACCAAAAATAAAAAAAATGTGCCCTAAAGACTCACCAAAAATAGGTGCTCGCGTGGTGGTGGGGAGGGGAGCTCGAGTGGTGGCCAACGTTCGATGTGTTACTGAGAGCAGAGGGACAAGGAGAGTTAGTGCGTTGGAAGGGGAAAGAGAGATGTCAAGTTATTGCAAAGAATGAGCGGGAAAGACAGAGTTAGGGGTTAAGAGTGTACCTCACGGTGGTGGCGAAGAAGCCCTCGCGGTGGTTGCGGTGGAGATGAGCTCGGGATTAGGGCAGAGTGAGAGTGAGAGTGAGGGTTGAGAGTGAGGGTTGAGAGTGAGGGTTGAGCGTGATGAAAAGAGAAAAGAGACGTACAGAGCGAAGTGCAGAAGGCGCGCGGGTGTAAACGTTATAATCAAAATAAAACAACATTTTACGTCAGTTGTTTGTAAAAACTGACGTTAAAGGACGTTTAATTAACGTCAATTGTATTAAGAAACTGACGTTAAAAATAAAAAAAACTTTTAACGTCCGCTGTTGAAGACAACTGACGTTAAAAGTGTTCTGCAAAAACATGAATTCCTTTGACTACTGTGCTACCTACCCCTGAGCATTAAGTTTATAGATCAGTTTTCAAGAAAATCAGTTTCTCTTCTCTATATAGGATATATGATTATTTACGTCAGCTAGTTATTTAACTGAAAATCACACTTTTAACGTCAGTTGTTTAAAAAACTGATGTTAAAAATAAATATTTTTTTTAAAAAAAACACTTACCCATTAAAAGTTTATTAGTTTCTGCAAAAACATTCATTCCTTTGACTACTGTGCTACTTACCCATTCACCTTGTAACCTAATCCTCTTAATGAGCATTAAGTTTTTAGATCAGTTTTCAAGAAATTCAGGTAGTCTCTCTTCTCTATATAAAGAACCATATTCTTCTCAGATCGGTCGATCAGTATTACACCCCCCCTCTTTTCCTCTATATTTCGTGCTTTTTCCTTCACAATATGCCTCTATAATATTTGAGGTGTTGTTATTTCTTCCTATTCCTAGACTTAAAGGTCTCTGTTTTAATGGTAAAAAAACTTCTAAGGTTGAGTAAATCACATAACATGGATGGTAAGGTTGGGTGAATCACATAATGTGATTCCCTCACTTTATTTCATCCCCGTCATCCCTTTCACTTTGCTTTGGAAGCAAGTGACTGTGGATTCAAGACGATGCATCAAGGAATTCCAGTGAAGGAGAAGATGCAAAGATCCATTTCAATGTGGATTCACTTTTGCATCATGGAATTCAAGTGAGGGAGGAGATGCATCCATTGGAGTTTTTGAGGACAGGACTGAGAAGAAAATGATGTTGAAGCAAAACTTTTTTATATTTTAGGGCTATGTTGCAGAAATTTTTTATCTTTTAATCATTTAATTGTAACTTGTTTTTGTGTTAAGTGTTTATTTATTTTAATTTGCACAAGAATTTGTTTACTAATTCAAGCTAATTAATGAAGATTAAAAATAAACTTGTTTAAAAAAAAATTTAGAAATAAACTGCATTATATATATAGAGTGACCTGTGTTAAGAGTGACAACATAACATTTCAGATAGGGATATAGGATTATTTACGTCAGCTATTTATTTAACTGAAGTAAAAATCACACTTTTAACGTCAGTTGTATAAAAAACTGATGTTAAAAATAAATATTTTTTATTTTAAAAACACTTTTAACGTCAGTTGTATTAAACAACTGACGTTAAAGGTATATAAGTTTCTGCAAAAACATTCATTCATTTGACTACTGTGCTACTTACCCATTCACTTTGGAACCTAATCCTCTTAATGATCAACTTAATTTTTTAGCAACTTACCACGCCTAATAACTTCATCATCTGCTCCAATAAATAGCTTCCTTCCTTCCTTTTATTTTTCTGCTTCACAATATGGCTCTGTCATGGAGATTAACTTCATCACTCTTTCTTCCTATTCCTAGACTCAAAGATCTTTGTCTTAATGGTCAAACAACTTCTGAGGTTGTGTAAATCACATAACATGGGTGATAAGGTTCTGTAAATCACATAATGTGAGTTGCTCACCTTATCATCCTTCCGGAGAATCGGCTGCTACAGTTCCAAAACCTCAGCTTATGAATGACCACATTATCAGCATGTACCTCGATTCCAACATGAGTAACACCATCACTGCTAGACATGGTCACATTCGGAGTATAGTTTTCCCTTTGGCATATTTCATAAAACTCTCTGATGGGATGTAGCTTTAATGTTTCGGGTGTGATAACGGGTTCCAAAAGTGGCCTTATGCTTTGCCACACAACCTCCTCATTGAATTCTGGAAAACTCAGTCACTCGACTCTCCTCTCTTGCTCACCTGTGAAGGGAACGAAGCCTCAACAAATGTTTAGGATTTTAAACCCTTTCAATGTAACTTTTTATAAGATTTTAAACCCTTTCAATCTTCTGTATCAGTCTGTATTACACTTCATGAATGAGATCCGGTTTGGGTTATTGATTCAACTTATACTTCGCACATATATTTTAGTTTTCAAAACAGAAACACAAAACATCAAAGCAATTGTGAAACTGAAACTTTGAGGAAGGCAATGCAAAAGGGTACGTATACTAGATAAAAAAATTATTAAAATAACCTTTAACGTTTGTTGATGTAAGAACTGATGTTAAAAGTGAGTCACTTAACTTTTAACGTCAGTCCTTACAACAACTGGCGTTAAAATTGAATTAATGAAGTCTGATATTTACAAAACTGTCACCGCCTCCTTTTTAACGTCTAGCTTTTGGTTAACTGACGTAAACATTTCCCGTCTAATGTATATTTTCCACAAGTGTTTGTAGCTAATTCCTAGTAATATGTTGTACATACATGCTTTTTTTAGCTAAATAGCTACAATACTATCGTAGCGATTTTATAGTTAATCGATAGCGAAAATTTCGTAGCAGTTTTATAGCTATTTCCTAGCTAATTCAAAAAAATATATATTAAAAAAACCACTCACTGGTTATTTGATATTAAAAAAAAAATCTAGCTAAATTGCAATACACCACGAGCCCACATTTTCTTATCAAATCAAGAGACCTTTCTAGAAAAATATTGTTAGTAAGTATGACTCTATCCATCTATGCTAGGATGGTTGTTATACAAGCTTGACATAGTTTTCCTTCCTACTACAAAGTGTTGTTACATAAGCATTAACATAAAAAATACAACGTTCTATACATGTGGTTTCTTGGTGCTTGCTCCACGAGGAAGCACATTAATTCTCAAATTCAAATAAACAATCAAGAAACCAATAAATGGAAATAACATTGAAAGACACCTCAAGACACAAATAGCCATGTTGCAGCTTCTCCATGTTTGCATTCCGGGGTACCTTTGTGCAGTCTCCTGCACATGACAGTCATAATGTTAAGTTTAAGGCTAAAGGGGACAATGAGAATAAATCCATAAAAAGTAAAAGTTGTACCAAACAAGTATGAATTATCTGTATACAAATTTGAACTCTTCCATTCTTCAACCTGCATGATAACCTGTAAATTATCATTGGCCAAAATAAATGTGAAACTTCAGTAAAAGATCACCACAAAATGCTTTTCACCTTTTTTTTTTCCATTTTACTGTAAAAAAGAGAGAGTAAAAGATCACCACAAGTCAAAGGAAGATACACTTAATTTCTTTGGAAAAACAGCTTACTTTCATATTTAAGCAAATAAACAGCAAGCTTGAGTTTCTTAATTAAATCAAATCTATAAAATGGAAATAAAACAACACCAACTATTCTAACTTTAAGGTCATGTATGTATACAAATTAAGAGACAGAGGTCATGCCACAGGATTTGACTTGTCAACCTTCCAGAATGTAGCTAAGAATAATAGGATATTGCAAACTAAATATCTCCAATTTTAACATCATTGAAGCCTCGGGAATACATTCAAAATATACATTACTCATGCTTGATAAAAAGAATATAAGATTACACAATAAGCAACATAGATTATGACAAGGATAATAAAAAAATTCTTATAGTGGCAGGACTCTTGCCTTTGGCAGTAGCACATTTATCTTCAATTTTTCAAATATTCTACAATATGAAGGCATTTCTCTGGTCATGTTTAAAGGTGAAAATTAGTAAAGTTTCATAAAAATTAGTAAATGCCAGCAGCAAACATCACCTAAAACCAAAAAATCAGAACAATCAACATCCAGATGAACAACCCAAAATATTCTAGCCATCACCCTTAAGTGAAAAAATAAGAACAACCCAAAAACACTATATGGTTAAGAATTCAGAGTGGAGCATGCCAATTTAAGCTAATATGTTCATAATAATCACACAAAAGATCATCTATGCACCAAATTAAACAAATAAGCTAAAATGAAGAATTGAGAGAGAGATAGAGAGAGAGAGGACCGGATTATGAAGCAAAAGAGATTAGCATTTGAGGAGTGAGTAGGCAGTAAATCAGCTTCACCACTTTCATTAAAAATAAATGCACCCCAAATTACACCTAGTTAATTAAAATGTCAATGAAATATAAACAGGACATAGACAAAACACATGCAAATCTAAAAAATCTGAAAAATCAAATGACTTATAACTTGGCCAAAATCTGAAAAATGCAGTTCCTCACAAATCTTGTAGAAACAAAATACTTTCTAGGCAAAGAGATCAAGGATTCAAAGATGCAAATTGCAAAAATACACATATAACAGCACATACACAAATCTTGTAGAAACAAAATACTTTCTAGGCAAAGAGATCAAGGATTCAAAGATGCAAATTGTAAAAATACACGTATAACAGCACATACAGCAAGAGTTGAGAGCAATCCATTTTGACCAATACAAATATGCCTTACTCCATTTGCTGCTGACATTTCAGTTATAATCTGCGGATTCACTTAAATCATTAGTGATGTACAACATGATCTTGACATCAAGAAGACAAGCATAAGATGTGTAGCAAGAAACATATATCCTCTATAACAAAGAAAGCTATAAGTGAAGAGATGCATGACCAATGGCATACTAAGACTAATGGCTAAGGCAAAAAAACAAGTATCATTTCAGGAATGTGAAACTTTGGAGCTGGTAAATAGTATGTTGGTTTCCATCTCCTTGTCATTGTGATATCTTCACCTATACTATTCCATTTCATTAATTAAAAGAACTAGTCAATTTCAAAACCAACAATAAAAAATGAATTATATTCAAAAGGCCACAAGTGGTGCAATCTGGTTAATCTAAATGCCCACTCAATTTAGATGGTACTGGATAATACTAATCAACATTAAACAAAGAAGTTCAACTTCAAAGAGACAACATCAAAGAAATGTATTAAGACATCAAAGCAATGCAAAAGAGAAGTTTTCTAAAGAAATGATATCAATTAGCATGAAATTGATATAATATAACTGATAAATCAAATACTTTAGACTCCAAGAAGTCTACATATAGAAGCAAGAGAAACATATGGTGGAAAAAGTAGCTGAATAGCTTCCTTGGAATGAACCATCGTCATAATCCTACACATGAGTGAAAGGAAAATAGTTTCCAACAAAAACATATGATGTTCCACAATTTATCTTCAACAACAGGAACTGTTAAATGCCTATCTTTTCTGTAATTAAGTGGAGCTTAATCACTTCCACTATCAGTAACAGGAAACAGTTTGGTTTACCACTTCCACTTTAGTAAGAGACAAAATGGCATTTTCATTTCTTCAGTGCAGTAAAGTCGATACATATTACTACTTACTAATATGGTGGTTATAAAGTGCTTCACATAAATAAGGTGAAGCTACATTGTTGTCAGTTACACTTTAAAGAGAATCAACCAAGTACTCAACCAATTGCATGAAATCTTAAACATGAAAGAAATAAAATATTTAGCTATTATGAATCAGTAAGTTACAACTTGCAAGCAAAACAAAATAAGACATGAAGGACAAATTGGAGTTGAAGCCCTAAATTAACACAATGTCAAAATATTCATCAATGTCCATTATAGATACAATATAAACACGATCATAATCAATCCACAAATACATAAATAAAGAAAAAAAAAAAGGAAGAAAAGAGAGGAGAAGTTAGAAAACAGCCTCTGCCTTTCCTTTGTCTTCAAGCTCTCTACGTCTTTATGGATCTCTAACCTCTCCTGCACATACAAAGAACACAAAATACAAAGAACACAAAATCAAAACCAATCTCATTTTGAAAATAATTAGAAGAAGAAAGAAAAAGGAAGAGAAGATCTGTCGTGCTCACCCTCCGCTGTCGACAGCCGCGAAGTGCGGCCGTTTTCTTCCCTCCATCGCGCCGGCGTGGCCTCCCCGCCACTGCCCTCTCTGCAGCTGTCAGTCTAGAGACGCGGCTCATCTCTTCCCTCCGCCGTGAAGGAACTCGCAGATCTGCCGCCACCACCGTACTCGGGCTCTGCCACCAATGCAGATCGGCTGTCCACCTGGTCATGCGCAGCACCGGCACCAAGGACATGGTGGTGTTGAAAGATCGAGTTACGAAAGCAACAAATCAAAATATTGCACAAATTTAGGGATTTAAAGCAAAACCTTCATCTTCAAATCTGGAATTGGATCTCTGTTATGGGGAAAGTTAGAGAGAAAGTGAGAGAGAAATCAGGTAGAAATCAAAAGAAAAGAAGGCTGATAGAATTTGATTGATTTTGGAATGGTAAAATGTAAATAATGAATAACGAATGTAGTTTTTTTTTTTTATGAGAGAAGTTTATTTTGAAAAATGTTATCTGTAATGCTTAATAGAAGTACGAGTAATTAGTGAGATATATTAGTAGCTAATATATAATCAATTACCTTGGGATTTGCTACTAATTTTATTAGTAACAAAAATTAGTAACAAAATTTAAAAATTCTTGTAGTGGAAAATGAATTGAAATATGTAAAAAAGGATAAAGGGAAGAGGATTAATTTTCGAAAAACACAAGAAAGAGCAGGGAGCAGCAGTGGATTTGGGGGTACTGGTTAATCGAAGGGTTTGGACATGTTGTTTGCATGTGGTCTCTTGATAAAATAGGTGGGATCATCAGTAATTTATATTATCTATCTAACAAATACTCATGCATCTATAAGCACTAGTTGACCATGTGATCAGTCTGCCTTGGCATAAGGACGTGGCAGACACTCTTGAGTTCTTCGCCCTAAATTATATTCTACCAAAAACTAAAAGAGCAAACATTAATTTAAATTTTGTAAAATGAAAATAAACAATACATAAACGTGGATGGAGATTTGATGTCTCACTTCACTGTCACATTTTCTGTTGCTGATCAATAATAATTTATCATTTAATAAAATAAAATCACATGATCTTGTTCCATGCATGATCTGAAGGTTACCACTAAGCTTTTCTTTAAATACCCTTTGACTCTGCAGCACAATTCATTGCCACTAAAGATGAAGATCATTGCTTGTTTTGGCAAGAAATTGCAACATCTTTGTAGCGCTTCATGTAAAAATATTACTTGTCTTACCAAATCACCTTCCTTCCTAGCTGCATGCTTTTATCGCTTCGTCCTCCGCAGGGCAAACCCACTATGGGTTCAAATTATGTATTTCACCTCTCTTTCATTTTTTGGGTTTGGGATTCTCAAGGCTCTCAAGCCTAGAACACCCTCCTTTACTCCTAGAAATTTAGATTTGTTCTTCACCTCAGTCTCTTGTACTACAGTTTCAAGCATGGCCTCGGTTGAAATGGAGGTTTTTTCTAACCCCCAGCTAATCGTTATAACTATCTTGATGTTCATAGGTGGTGAGGTCTTTACCTCCATGGTAGGACTCCATTTTATTAGGTCCAAGTTCAAAACCGAACTAGATAAGATCGCTAATTCCCATAGCCGTCTTACTTCTCCAAATCCCATTATTGTTGATCAAATTGAATTAGGAATGGTCACAAAATCATCTGATCATTCTGAGGCAATTCAGGTCCACAAAGAATTTCACGAGTCTAATTTGGTTGCTACAAGTGAAAACTTGAGATATTTATCTATGAAATATTTGTTTTTTGTAGTTCTAGGTTACCTTGTAGTTGTCCACGTGATAGGGGTCGTAGGGGTGTCCCTTTACCTGGTTGTTATTACCAGTGCTAAAGAGATACTAAAGAACAAGGGTCTCAAAATGTTTACATTTTCTATTTTTACTGTAGTTTCAACTTTTGCAAGCTGTGGCTTTGTTCCCACAAACGAAAACATGGTTGTTTTTGACAAGAATTCAGGTCTCCTTCTTATGCTCGTTCCTCAAGTCCTTCTTGGGAACACATTGTTCCCTCCTTGCTTGCGATTTTCAATTTTTGTTTTGGGGAAATTTTACAAGAAGAAAGAATCTAACTACCTTCTGAAGAATACAGAGGAGGTTGGGTATAAACACTTTCTTCCAGGACAGCACTCTGTACTTTTGGTAGCTACTGTTATTGGATTTATTGTGGTTCAAGTTGTAATGTTTTGCTCAATAGATTGGAATTCAGAAGCTTTGGATGGACTCAATGCATATCAGAAATTCATTGGCGTATTGTTCCAATCCGTGAATTCAAGACATACAGGAGAAACCATTGTGGACCTGTCAATCATATCCCCTGCCATCTTGGTATTATTTGTGGTGATGATGTTAGTCTCTCTTTCTCTCTTAATATCATTTTGAAACGCAACTTTAAAATCAAAATAAGGCCACACATATAATTTGGTTCTCTCCCTGACAAATTTGAATATTATACATGAAAGATATCCCCTAGTATATGCAGTGGAATTCTTTTAAGCTTAAAAAATCCAAGCTTATTTCTTGTGGGGTTAGCTTTTTCCCATTAAAATGTTTCAAGTAGAAGCCATGCAGAAATAAAAAACTGACCTTTTAGTAAAATAGACAAAAAGAAGAAAAGAAACCCTTCTCATTAGGATCTCTCTTCACTTTTTGATGGTGATATAAGTATGGGTGTTCAGACCCAAATCGATCAAAAAAAAAAAAAGGGCATAATCGAACCGAATTAACCAAAAACTGATGGAAACCGAATTTAATTGGATTTTTTTGGACTGAAAATAGGGAGGACTGATCGGTTTGGTTCAGTTGGAGGTTCAGAAACCGAACCGAACCGAAACTATACATATACATATACATATGCATTTTAAATATGTTCATGTCGTTTTATTGCTGTCGTTTCACACTTTTCTCAAGTTCAGTTACTCTCGTTTGACCCACAAGCCCAACTCAGTTCAAACATCAAAGTCTTCCTTCCCTGTTTGGTCATTAAGTGATGGCTTTTAAGCTACTGTTTGGTCTTTACATGCCTATTCATTACGCTGATATTTTGAGACACATGGCAGAATTGCTTTTTAAAGTCCATATGGCAATGCTTTGTATGCAGATTTGGTTTTTGCATTTTTTTAACTTAATAGGAAACAGTTTGACCTTTCATTCTCTATATATATATTTTTGCACTTTATATAATGTAATTTAAATAACTAATGATGCGTGGTTAAAAATCGAACCGATCCAAACCACATTTAATTGGATCAGACCGGATTAGATATTTTTTTAGAAGCCATCCAAACCGAATCGAACCGCGTGTACTTTTTTACTTTGGATCGGATGGCTTTTTCCCTCCAACCCGAACCGCGAACACCCCTAGATATAAGTATTGATCTTGTTAACTAGTGCCCTTAGACAACGTTTGGCATCAAACATATTTTAGCATTCCCAAAAAAGTGAAATAGGAATAAAAGATTCCCATGTTTGATACGAGAAATAAAAAATTTATTCTCACACATAAAACATGTCTGAAAATAAAATTAATAAATGAAATTAACAATTCTATTCTCATATGCGAAAGTAAGAAAGAAATATTTCTATGAATAAGATTCTCAAAAATATAATTTACCTATGAATGAAATGTTTCATAAATCAAATGTCACCTTAAGGCTTTGATTAAAAAAATCAATAAAACAGAAGTTTATCTGGAAAAACTAATAAGTATTTCATGTTTCAATATACTGAATACATGGGTCTCTCATACAAAATTATCTTTTTTATTTCCTTAACTAATATCCTTAAATACTACAAAGCCAATTAGTGTGGTTTATCTCTGGGCTACTTAGTAGATCAAAAAAGAAATTCGAAGAGAAAATGCTTCAAGAAAAAGAAGAAGAAAAGTAAAAAGAGAGAGCCACACACAATAGTGACGTATAAGGCCTATCTCATACTGCTATCCCCTTCTAAATGATTGTATGAGATCTAAACCGTAGATTAAAATGAATGGATGAATATTGTAAGAGGAATTCCTGAACTCAAGTAATTCGGATCCGAAATTTACTCTCACCCAGATTTATCAGAGCTAGATCAACCTCCCACCAATCTTGACCAACCAAGACAAAATAATAAATAGAAAATTATTAACACTTTTATTTTATTTTAATAATATATATATATACACTTCACTAAATGACATCTTATACTTTTTTTGTTAACCTTTTTATGAAAAAAAAGGTGTGTTATTAACCTTTCTTGGTACTAATTACTTTGAGATCATTTGAAAATTGCATTATTTTACTTTGTTGACAATAATCATGTTATAATATTATGTATGTATGCATATCCCTTATTAAAAAGACTCCTAGGTTTCCAGTCCCGTGATACCAGTTGTCACCCTCATAATCATTTCAATTTTTAAATTAAATTATTTCCATCATATTTGACTTATCCTAGGTTCGTTTTTCTAATTCAAAAAGGATTTATTTTGCCTTCCAGCCATTTCCTCTCGACCACGTTACTTATATTTTATTATCCAATTATTGTTATTTTAATATTGCAATTATTTCCAATTAAATAATCAGAATTACCAAATATTCAAACTTTCAAACGAAACTTATATACTCAACAAGTATCATCGTCAAGTCAGTCGGCGTCAAAATTGTGGGGTAAAAGACTATGGCTCAAATAATAACGTAATATAACAGTACCTAGCTAGAAAAACTGTAATAGAATCCTTTCAAAAAAAAAACTGTAATAGAATATATTCATACTATGTTTATCATTCTCACACAAATATTTGACTAAGCCACGTGGTATGCAAGTATTATCAATTTATCAGACCAAACAATTTATATTTCTTTAATGAGCGTTTTAGTTTAATAAAATATATAATATGTATTTACGATTTCCTTCACTTATGTCTGTACCAAAATTTCCTCTACCAGTTTATGTATGGGATTTAATTATATAATATATATATATATATATATATATATATATATCTATCTATCTGTGTGTGTGTGATTAATTAAGTATAATATTCTTTATATCGACAATATATATATCAAAATTAAACTCTCTTATATATGCATATTAATTATCATCTTGTATATTGCAGGTTATTAGCTAAATAACCACTTATATATCTATGTGCCTAATTTGTTCACATTTACAGGTATCTTCCTCCTTACACCTCTTTTCTTCCGGTGAAAGATGAAGCGCAGAATTCAGAAAGTGATGGCAGGAAAAGAAAGAGAAAAGGAAAAGTTATAGAGAACTTGATACTCTCTCAACTCTCCTATTTAATAATCTTCATCATACTCGTGTGCATAACTGAGAGGAAAAAATTGAAGGAGGATCCTCTCAATTTCAACGTCCTGAATATTGTTGTTGAAGTTATCAGGTTAGATTTCTATTCATTCCAAGTTCCAACCTTCCAATTATTCCGATCCGCTCAATCGTGAATTCTTCAATTAATTCATCCAACCTTAACATCCGGGTTCCCGAAAGCAACTTCTAATTTTTTATGAGAAAAGATTATTACTAGTTTCTTAAAATTCACATTCGAGCTTTATAATTGGTATATATGAACTTCTATTCACATCAACAGGGACAAAAGTTTTATTTAATAGAAAGTAAAATAAAAGCACTCTACGTTTTTTTTTTTGACAAGTCAAGTCAATAAATTAAATAAAAGAGTACGCGATATCTTGAGGTATAAAAGAATATTTCCCCCAACAAATTAATTTGTCACATGCCATTTTTCTATACATTTGACAAATATATGTGTTCCGGCCAAATATCTCGGGTACGAAATACTCGGCTGAACGAGGATTAATGGGATGTTTTTGGATTGTGCTTGACAGAATGTGGATTATGCTCCTACGTATCCAAAAGGGAATCAAAGCAAACGTAGTTCTAGAATGAGGGGTAAGCCCCCTATTTATAGTTGTTCTCTCAGGATCGGAGCTCAAAAAATAAGCGGAGGAATATTTGGATCGGATCGCGATCATGGGGAGAGATATCCTGAGCCCGATTGTCCGGAGTGACATTATGGCTAGCGAGATATTCGGCCCGATTAGTCATGCGGATGGATAGCTTAGGGCCGAGTAGTTATTCTCGGGTGTCAGGTGTGCTGACATGTCCTCGGCTTCGGAGGAGTTTGGGTCAAGGCCCATTCGTGGGGGTAAGCTCGGTTGGTCCAGTGCATAGACGAGTTCTCGGTCTTACATTCTCGGTCAGTACACAAGCCCCCCGAGCTCCGAGCTTGAATAAGCAAAAGAGCTGATACGTATGAAAACCGAGCTTATTCTCCGGCTATGCAGTTATCCACATTCTCAGCTGTCGTTTCAATCAAGTCTTCTCTCTCTGTCAGAGAAAGCAATTATTCCCCTATTACTTCTTCGGCACGCCATAGACAAGAAACCATAGAGTTCCGCGCCCATTTAATGGGGGGAAAATCAAAAGTCGCGTCGAGACAATCAAAAGTCGCGCCCTTTTTGGGCCCAATGGACAATGGGCTACCAATCGCAGGCTATAAATACCTCCTCCGGCGCCAACTCCCTCCTACTTTGCTTACCCTTCTTTGCCATTCACCCTCGTCTTCCATGTTTCCGTCATTGTCTCTCTGCTTGTCATCCTCCAGGTACGCTCCGTCTCTTCTCTTCCTTCGTGCTTCTAAGCTCTATTTCTGGCCTTCAGATATGAGTTCTTCTGTGTCTTCTGAGTCAAATACTTCGCCTCTGGTTGAGCGCGAAGTTTCCCCAATTGGGGGATCCCTTTCTGTTTCTTCTGTTCCTTCACGGAATCGAGCGGCGTTGGGGAGGCGGAACCGTCCTCCTCCGGGTCATCTTCGATCGACTCGGATTCTTCCGAGTCCGATTCGCCTAGGTCGGTTTCTCCCCTCCTAGGGTGTCCAAACCCGCCGCTAGAAACAGCGCCTTAGGGTTCCTAAAGACCCTATTCCCGATATTACCCTCCCCGGGTATACCTGGGTTAAAGGGGAGGTTGGAACCTTTTTTTCTGACTACCAAACTCCTGATTCTATTGTTGAACTTCGGTCCCATATCAATATCTCGGCCTCAGGGAACGAGTCCGAGTTTATCTGCTCTCCGTGCTCGAGCACCGAGTGTGTCTTTCTAAGGGCTCGTCCTTCCGAGCCCCCCTTTACATACATGTATAAAACACTTTTTGACAAACTGCATGTGTCTCTTCCGTTTACTGAGTTTGAGTGCGACGTTCTGAGAACCATGAACGTCGCACCTACTCAGCTTCACCCTAACAGCTGGGCTTTTATGAAAGCCTTTCAGATTCTATGTAAATACATAAGGATAGAGCCTACCACTCCAAAATTTTTGTATTTTTATCAAACCAGATTTGGCGAGAAAAGGGATGGGTATCCCTTAATGGGTTGAACCGAAGAGGTCTTCTTAGTTTATTCGCTTCGTCTTATAAAGACTTCAAGGTTGGCTTCTTCCGTGTTCGCCCTTCGAGTTCTCATACCTCCCACTTTTTTGACGAGAATAAACATGCCAAGTTTCCTTTATACTGGCAATCCTCTCCCACAAAATTCGTCGGCTTCGAGTATCATTCCCTGCCGCCTGAGGATAGGCGGGATATAGATGTACTAGAGGGTCTTCCTCGGCCCCTCCATTGTGCACGCCTTATGAAACTCCCCTTCTCCTCCACCCCAAGGTCCGATCTTAAAAGTAAGTGCTCGGCTTTTTAGTTTCTTAAGTATTTTCTGCCTGTGTTGTTATACTAACAACTCTTTCTTTTTGACAGTCATCATGGGAAAGTTCGACTTTTCAAAGCAAGGCTGGTGTTGGTAAAGAGGGTCAGGGTCCCTCTTCAGCCGAGAAGAAGCAGAAAAGACCTCCTCCCACCAAGGTTTCTGCGAAGGGGGCTTCGTCATCTGCCCCTCAAAAAAGGAAGAGGGCAGAGGTTGAAGTGGTGGCCGAAGATTCTCCTCTTCCTGGCCCAAGCTCCCCTCGCCCCACTACTCAGGGGACGCAAATCGTGAGGCGAGAACAGCCACTTTCTACCCCCCTCGAGCCAAAATGGTACAACACCACCCTGAAGGCGGGGACTTCATCTCTCTGGGGTGAAGATTTCAACCCCTCCTCCTCTTTCGACTCGACCCTCTTAAAAGCCGCTGATCTTCGGCTTATCAAGCAGCAGGGGGCCCGATCCAGCATGGAGGCCCTCTCGGTCTACTGCCTTCGCGCTGCGGCTTTGGCTCGTTTCTGTAGCCGAGAGGTGACGGAGACCGAGAGGAAGTCTCAACAATTGGAGTCTGAGTTTGTTGCCATAGAGAGGTTGAAGGGGGATCTTTCCCGGATTTCCTCCGAGAATGAACGCCTGACTACCACCATTGCTGATATTAATACTCGGAACTCCGAGCTGGATTCTCGGGCAAAATCAGCCGAGGAAGGCAGAGCTCGAGTTGAAGAAGACAAGGCTCGTGTCGAAGAAAAGATCAAAGAGGCTCAGGCTGAGATTGATCGGCTCAAGGCTGCCTTGGAGGCTGAGATCCATGCTAAGATACTGCTTGAGGAGGACGTAAAGGAGGCCACCCGCTGCATTGTCATCGAGCACCGGAAAGGTTTTGACAAAGGCATCGCCCAAGCTGAGGTTCTGGCTCCCGGCATCGACCTTTCGGGGGCCGATGTGAACATGGAGGTGGTGAATGGGGAACTTGTTCCCATTATTCCCGAGGGGGAGGAAGAGGTGGACGTAGTGGGGGACTCTTCCGACGGTCATGTAGAGGCCGAGGAAAGCCATAGGGGGGAGTAACTGTTATAGTTTTTTGTTCATCCTTTGTACTGGGCTCATGCCCTTGTAACCTGATTACTTGAATGAATATCATTATCGTTTTGCTGATTCTTTGTTGTGTTTGGCTTGTCCATCAAATCTTCGGCTAAGGCCGAGATACTCTACCGTCCAAAATGGACGGTGGTCGTTATACGAAAAGCACGTGTTTTTCATTTTGCGTTGTCATGCATTAAATGCTTTTGGAAACCGTAATGGGTTCACGCAATCGCTGCCTTTCGCTTGGTTTCGAGGTTTGTTTTCCCAACAAATTCTCACACATACTACTTCCTTTCTTGCCTATAAATAGGGCCCTTCTCACTTGTTCATTCCTCATCCTTTTCTATCAGCCAAGTTCGTTTCTTACTTCTCTTCCACCCGAGTAATTCTATGCTAACATCAGGGGTTTACGTTCCCCTCTCCCAGTTAACATCCTTTTTTGGGTTTCACATCCGCCAAAAAGGATGTAAGTGGGAGATGGGATCCATAATTCCTTTTATGGTTTAATCCTTCAAAAAGGATGTTAACTGGGAGAATAGCAGTCTTCGGGCGTGGCGAAAGGGGTAGAGGTCGTCTACTCCCGGAGTTGGCCGAGCACCTCACCGTCCAGCTTTCTCAGGGGGGAGTGGGAACTACAGCCTCCCTTGAGAGAGCGTGGTGGCGTTCAATCGGGGGGACTGGGGGCCGAGTGGCCCTTATTTTCAATTTCAGCTTTCAACTTCAGCGCTGCGCTCGACCCCGTGAATGTACTTTTCAAGAGTCAAACTCAGCTTTATTTTTGTGCATTGTACTCGGTTTCCTTGAATGTATCGAACTCGGCTTTATTTTTGCCTTGTGCATTGTACTCGGTTTACTTAATAAAATAATGGCTCATACTTGGCCTTTACGAATTTCGTTTTTTGCACGTATTAAGCTTTACTACTTTCGTGGCTTGAATTCCTCGTTAATAACTTAATAATAGCTCGGATTCGGCTAGTAAGATCGTGCTTGACCTTTATACTTAACTTTATGGCTCGTATTCGGCCACCAGGCTCAAACTTGGCCTTGAGAATTTAACGCCTCGGATTCGGCCATTGGCTCGTACTCGGCCACGAGGCTCAAACTTGGCATTTGGGATTGAACGGCTCGGACTCGGCCGCCGGGCTCAAACTTGGCCCCTCTGACAACGGCGCGTACTCGGCCGCCGGGCTCAAACTTGGCCCCTCTGACAACGGCTCGTACTAGGCCAACGGGCTCAAACTTGGCCCCTCTGACAACGGCTCGTACTCGGCCACCGGGCTCAAACTTGGCCCCTCTGACAACGGCTCGTACTCGACCGCCGGGCTCATACTTGGCCCCTCTGACAACGACTCGTACTCGGCCGCCGGGCTCAAACTTGGCCCCTCCGACAACGGCTCGTACTCGGCCGCCGGGCTCATACTTGGCCCCTCTGACAACGGCTCGTACTCGGTCGCCGGGCTCAAACTCGGCCCCTCTGACAACGGTTCGTACTCGGCCGCCGGGCTCATACTTGGTCCCTCTGACAACGGCTCGTACTCGGCCGCCGGGCTCAAACTTGGCCCCTCTGACTGGCTCGTACTCGGCCATTAAAATAGGATGTCTGCAAAATAAATACTTTGGCAAAGCAAGAAAAAATAAAACCATATTCATAATAAATTTTGCTTTTTATTGAATCGAGTCCGCGGTGTGCCTCGTTAAAACCTCCCCGGTCAAAACCCATTTTGGGAAAAAATACCGAGGTAGGAAAAAGAGTACAGCACCCGACTATATACATCAGCTGTAATAAAACTTCAAATGAGAGGCATTCCAAGTCCTCGGGATAGGATCTCCCGACAATTCTTCTAACCTATAGGCCCCGTTCCCCAGGTTTTCAACTACTCGGAATGGTCCTCCCCAATTTGCCGCTAACTTGCCTTCCGTGCGGTCCTTCCTCGCTTCCCCTTTTATTCTCAGCACTAAGTCTCCGCGCAGAAAACTCCTTGGCCTTACTCTTGAATTATACCTTCTAGTGGCTCTCTGTTTGCAGGCTTCTTCTCTGATTCTGGCTTCCTCCCTAACCTCTTCTACCAAGTCAAGTTCGATCCTCATATTGCTCTCATTGTCGTTCGGCTCGTGTTGCACACGTCGGAAAGACGGTTCCCCAACCTCTACTGGGATCATTGCGTCGGTTCCGTACGTCAGCTAAGGGTGTTTCTTGAGTGGTAGATTGAGGCGTACGATGGTAGGCCCGGAGAATACTCGGTAACTCCTCTGCCCAGGCTCCTTTAGATCTTCCTACTCTTTTCTTCAGTTCCCCGAGGATGATCTTGTTAGCTGCTTCGGCCTGCCCATTGGTTTGGGGGTGCTCAACGGATGTAACTTGGTGCCTGATACCGAGGTTGTCATAGAATTCCCGTAGCTTTTTATCCACAAATTGTCTTCCGTTGTCGGTGACGATTGCACAGGGAATTCCGTGCCTACAAATGAGGTTCTTCCACACAAATTTCTGCACCTTCTCAGCGGTAATCTTGGCCAAAGACTCTGCTTCGATCCATTTGGTGAAGTAGTCCACTGCTACCAGTAAGAATTTGACTTGGCCTTTGGCTAATGGGAAAGGCCCCAGTATGTCCATTCCCCACATTGCAAACGGCCAAGGCGAGTTTAATGTGTGAAGTCCTTCAGGGGGGGTATGATTTACATTGGAAAATCTCTGGCACTCATCACACCGCTTCGTCCACTCCATGCAATCAGCTCTAAGGGTAGGCCAATAATACCCTGCTCGGACTATCTTGGAGGCCATTGATCTGCCTCCACTGTGAAAACCACAGATTCCTCGGTGAACCTCTTCCATGACATACTTAGATTGTGCCTTGGTCAGACATTTTAGCAAAGGCGCCGAGAATCCTCGCTTATACAGCTCCCCTGCGATTATGGTGAAATGACTCGCCCTTAGCCTGACTTTCCTGGCTTCGGCTTGATCCGAGGGTAGAGCTTCTGAGGATAAGTACTCCCATATAGGTGCCATCCACTCTCGGTCAACCAACTCGTTGGCCATCACCTCTTCTGTCCCAATGCTTGGTTCATTGAGGGTTTCTTGAATAACCATTCTGTGGTGTCCTGGCTTCTTTGTGCTGGAAAGCTTAGACAACAAATCAGCCCGAGTGTTTTCCTCTCGGGGAATGTGCTCAATGGTGAACTTTTCAAAGCCGGAGATTAACTGGTTGACTTTACACAAATATCGGGTGAGCTGAGGTTCCTTCGTCTGATAGCCTCCGGATATTTGTCCGGTGACTAGTTGTTAATCACTCCGGCACTTGACAGCCTTCGCCCCCATTTCATTCGCCAGCCTTAGTCCCGCTATCAGAGCTTCATACTCGGCTTGATTGTTCGAGGTTTTGAACTCGAATTTCAACGATTGCTCCAAGATCAAATCTCCTGGTCCTTCCAGAATCACCCCCGCTCCACTGCCCCTGATATTTGAGGATCCATCCACGTATAGATTCCACCATATATCCTCAGCCTCTGGTTGTGGATGGAGCTCGGCTATGAAATCAGACAGGCATTGTGATTTCAGAGGTCCTCTCGTTTCGTATTTCAAGCCAAACTCGGACAACTCTACTGACCAAGCAATCGTACGCCCTGCCAATTCGGGCTTTTTGAGTATCTGTTTGATTGGGTGATCCGTCTTAACAACCACTTGGTGACTCTGAAAGTACGGGCGCAACCGCCTAGCTGCGGTCACCAAGGCTAAGACCAGCTTCTCAATAACTTGATACCGAGTTTCGGCATCATGGAGCACCCTACTGATGAAGTATACTGGCATTTGGGCTTTCTCTACCTCCCCGCACGATGATCACATTGATAGCATTCTCGGAGGTTGACAGATACAGATACAGTTCTTTCCCCGGGATGGGTCTTGTTAATATCGGCGGGGAGGACAGAAAGTTCTTGAAGTCGACAAAAGCCTTTTCGCAGTCTTCGGTCCATTTGAAGGTTTGGGGCTTATTCAGCAGTTTGAAGAAAGGCCGGGCTTTGTCTGCGGATTTGGGTAGGAACCGAGATATTGACGCGAGCCGTCCTGCCAATCTTTGTACTTCTTTAACGTTCTGCGGGCTTCTCATCTCAATTACGGCCCGGCACTTATCGGGATTGGCTTCAATTCCCCGGTGGGTAAGCATAAAGCCGAGGAATTTACCCCCCTCGACACCGAAAACACACTTCTCCGGGTTGAGCCTCACGTTGTACCTTCTCAACTGCTGAAATATTTCTTCCAGATCTATAGGGTGGTGGCTGGGGTCATCAGATTTCACTACCATGTCATCCACATATACTTCCATGGTTCTGCCAATTTGCTTCTCAAATACCCAGTCCATAAGTCTCTGGTACGTGGCTCTCGCATTCTTCAGCCCAAACGGCATTACTCTGTAGCAGTAATTTGACCCCTCGGTAATGAAGGCTGTTTTCTCCTCATCCGGGGGGTACATTCTAATTTGGTTGTACCCGGAGTACGCATCCAAGAAGCTTAAAATTCTGTATCCGGAAGCCCCGTCAACCAGCCTGTCAATACTCGGCAAGGGATAAGAGTCTTTTGGGCATGCTCTGTTCAGATCCGTATAATCAGTGCACATGCGCCACTTGCCGTTTGCTTTCTTGACGAGAACGACGTTGGCCAACCATGTGGTGTATTCTACTTCTCGGATAAAGTTGGTCTTGACCAACTTCGCTGTCTCCTCTTCGACTACTTTTCTCCTCTCTTCACCTAATCTCCTTTTTTCTCTAGGCCACTGGCTTCGCCTCGGGACAGATTGCCAATTTATGGCATAAAAAGTTGGGATCAATTCCCGGCATGTCAGATGTGGTCCAGGCGAATAGATCGGCATTTCTGTGCAGCACTTGTTTTATTTCTTCTTTTAGAGTAGGCTCAAGGTGACCACCGAGCTTAGTACACTGTTCAGGCTGTGCGCCGAGTTGGAACTTCTCTAGCTCCTCAATAGGTTGTGGACGTTGTTCCTGCACGTCCATCCTGGGATCCAGCTCAACGGAGTTTACTGAATTCACCGCCTTGTCCTTCCCCCTGTCTAGGGCTTCTACTGGTGCGGGTTTAAGTTTGCTCACCCGCAAACTATCAGCGTAGCACTGTCTCGCCATCCTCTGATCTGCTCGGACAGACACTATATCTCCCGAGCTGGAGGGGAACTTCATCGTGAGGTGGGGAGTAGAGACCACAGCCCCTAACTCGTTCAAGGACGGCCTTCCGATCAGGATATTATACGATGTAACTGCGTTAACTAGCACATACCTGACCATGATGGTTTTAGAAGCTCGCCGCCATCGCCAAAAGTGGTCAAGAGGTCAATATATCCCCGAGTATCAACCTGCTCCCCTGCTGAAGCCAACGAGTTTCTTGTCAATGCGGCTGAATTGATTTCTCCGGGATCCCGAGCTTCTGAAACGTTGAGTAGTACAATATATCCGCGGAGCTCCCCTGATCGATGAGGGTTCTTTTGACCGAGAAATTGTCCAACTGTACGGTGATCACCATGGGGTCATCCTGGTTGGGATCTACTCCCACAAAATCTTCATCAGAAAAGATAATAGGGGGGGAACTCCGGGGAGGCTTGCCAGATACCGAGTTAACAGCTCGGATGGCCCGCAGATGTCTTCTCCGAGCTGAACTTGTGGTGCCTCCCCCAGCGAACCCTCATGAGATGGTGTTTATCACCCCCCGGATGACATTATCCTCTTCCCGTCTTTCATTCTGCCTTTCTCTGGTCTCTGCTCTCTCCTCATTTCTTCGATCGCCGCCCCTCCTCGGGCTTCGATCACCCTCTCTTCTTCTGTTTCCCCCGCGCCTCTCACTGTTGTTGTTTCTTCGGACAAAGTTGCTGAGGTGGCCAGCCTGAACCAGTTCTTCAATTTTATCCCGTAGGACCCAGCACTCCTCGGTGGTATGGCCATAGTTGCGGTGATACCGACAATGCTTCTGGCGATCCGCGTTTCGGGGGGTGTGGCCACCTCTTGGGAGCTGCAGAAGCTCCGCGCTGTACGCTTCCTCGAACACCCGAGCCCGATTTGTGTTGAGGGGAGTATAATGATCATACTTCGGTCCCCTCTGGAAATGCTCTGCCGGGCCTTTCAATCTCGGCTTATCACCCCCTGCCCTCCTCTTGTCTCTACCTTCTCGCCTGTCAGCTTCATCGGTCCGATCCCTTTTCTTGGACTCCTCTACCTCCTCCATATTGATGTAACATGCAGCTTTTCTTCTCAGTTCGTCCATATCGGCTGGTGGTTTTGAGCTAGTACCTAGAAAGGGCCGTCTCAACCGGTCGGGTGGTGTGTAGTGCAACATCGGATGAGATTGGGGATGAGTACCGCCTCTTGTGAATCGGCCATGGGCGCAGGGATTCATTCTTCTCTTGCCTGAAGTTCACCAGTGAGGCCGAGGTTTTCTGGTGGGGTCGGCTCGTGGCGAACTGAGCGCTGAACCTAGCCACGAATGTATCAAAAGAGTCCACCGAGGCTGGGGGTAGCTGGGTGTACCAAGTCAACGCTGCCTCCTTCAGTGTGGTTGGGAAAACTTTGCACATGACAGCGTCGTCATCCGTAAAAAGGTACATCTGCGTGGTGAAGGCGTCCAAGTGGCGCTCGAGGTCCGAGGTGCCATCGTATTTGTCAATGTTGATGGGCTTGTAGTTGGCTGGCAAGGGGACCCCCATGATATCATTCGTGAAAGGATGCCTCGGCTTCCGCAGGCTGGCCCTGTCATTAAGTCTGTTCGTTTGGAGTGAAGATTCTGGGGCCTGCTTAGGGAATCCCCCTTCCTCTGCTCGGTTGTTGTGGTGGGAAGCCCGGAGGCGAGGACCTCTTTCCCGATACAAGTTTCTGGACCCCTCAATCTCGGGAGGTCGGCGCTCTCTTTCATGTGAGGAAGAGGCCGACCTCTCCCTGCTCGGCTCTCTCTCACGACGGTCATTCTGCCGGCGGATTTCTTCATTCTCCCTTCTCAGCGCTGCAACCTGCGCGAGAAGCTCCTGAACCACGGGGTTGTCAGTCATTCCTGCTGGGCCTACGGACTGTTCTCCATTATCCCCGTTAACTCCGTTGTTGGCATTCCTTGGTTCCTCCCTCCTGCAGTTTTCGCTTCTCGTCCTCACCATTTTTGTGTGGTATGGGAAAATATTTGCTTCGATTCCCACAGACGGCGCCAAATGTTCCGGCCAAATATCTCGGGTACGAAATACTCGGCTGAACGAGGATTAGTGGGGTGTTTTTGGATTGTGCTTGACAGAATGTGGATTCTGCTCCTACGTATCCAAAAGGGAATCAAAGCAAACGTAGTTCTAGAATGAGGGGTAAGCCCCCTATTTATAGTTGTTCTCTCAGGATCAGGCTCCGAAATAAGCGGAGGAATATTTGGATCAGATCGCGATCATGGGGAGAGATATCCGGAGCCTGATTGTCCGGAGTGACATTATGACTAGCGAGATATTCGGCCCAGTTAGCTGCGGATGGATAGCTTGGGGCCGAGTAGTTATTCTCGGGTGTCAGGTGTGCTGACATGTCCTCGGCTTCGGAGGAGTTTGGGTCAAGGCCCATTCGTGGGGGTAAGCTCGGTTGGTCCAGTGCATAGACGAGGTCTCGGTCTTACATTCTCGGCCAGTACAATATGTAGTTTGCCTCGTGACATGCATCTGATCTAACCTTAACAATCGGACCTCAAACCTGTTTTTGTATTTAATCAAAGGGCAAGTGGTCCCCATCCACATGACACCCCATGTTATTGAAGCATCTATCTTTTTTTTTTGTTACCAATATGAAGTATCCATCAGTTTCGTTAATGATTCACCGAGGAACTTGATTAATCACCTTTGGTTGATCGGGTCTCTTATTCCAACCATATTTTCTCTATCAACAAGGATTTGAACTCGAGACCTACCAGAGTTGGCCTAATACCTATTTAAGCCTAAAGAGGATTCTGGCACAAGGACCTTTTAAAACCGTTCTTACAAATAAATGTTCTTACAAATTTCAGGCATGCTAATCCGAGAATCCGAAGAACGTTATTGTTATGGATCACTAATACTCTTAGTCAAAAATATGCTCTTTCAATTAGAATATCTCCGACTAGCGAATCGAGTAAGAGTTACATAATAGCTTAATCTTTCTAGTTACATTAATAATCTATTTATAGCCCCACTCCTAAATGTGGGAAGTTATTCCCACATTCCTACCCACTATGCGCCAGTTACATAAGAGCATGATTAGTGGTTTTGTTCCCACTTAATTGTATTTAATTTCATTCCCCCACTATTTTTTCTGATAGTATACAAGCCCCCAAGCTCTGAGCTTCAAAGAGATGAAAGAGTTTTAATAGATGTCTTTTAAGTAAAACCAGACTATTCCCGACCCAAGCTATAAATGTCTCTAGGCAAATTCGAGCTTTTTTCAAGCTGATTTTCCGGTGTCTTCAAAGAAACATTCGGTGTGCCTCGTTAAAACCTTCCCGGGAAAAAACCTTTTCAGGAAAAAAGCTCGGGGGTAGGAAAAAGAGTACACACGCGAAAGAACTTTGATAGACATCTTCAAGAAAACTAAGCTTATCTGAGCTGATCATACATGTTTTAACTCTTCTTCTTCTCCTCCTCCTCCTATCCTCCTCCTCCTCTTAGTAAAACGAACTTTCTTCTTCTTACTTCTACTTCTTCTTCTTGCTTCTGCATCTTGCTTCCTTTCTTCTTCTTTTTTATTTATATATACCTGTTAAAATACAACTTCAATTAGAACAACAACAAAACATCATCACAGATATAAATAGGGATATCAACCATGCTAACATATGAGATAAACTCCAAGGCAGATCAATGTACTGCCATCAAAAATATAAAATAAACTTCAACTTCATCCTCAACCGATATTCACGGATTTGTACCAAAACATAATGCTCCGATCAAGGACTCTCGCTTTACATTTTATCCAAGATCTTGCTCGTCTTTAAGGGCTTTAAGTATGTCTTTTATCCGAGATCTTGCTCGTCATTAAGGACTTAATTTTGCCTTTTATCCGAGGATATACTTGTCTTTAAGGACCTGATATTGCTTTTTATCCGAGGATATACTCGTCTTTAAGGACTTGATATTGTCTTTTATATGAGGATTATACTCGTCTTTAAGGGCTTTTGTTATGCCTTTTATCCAAGATCATGCTTGTCTTTAAGGACTTTAATTTTACCTTTTATCCGAGATCTTGATCGTCTTTAAGAGCTTTCATGTGGTCTTTTATCTGAGATCTTGCTCGTCTTTGAGGATTTTAAGTATGCCTTTTATCCGAGATCATGCTCGTCTTTAAGGGCTTTCATATGGCATTTTATGTGAGATCTTGCTCGTCTTCCAACATGAAAGCTTCACACTTACTGGGATTTTTTGGAGCACTAGGTGTGGTTCAAGATGAATAAATCTAGATCCAACGCTTTGGCTTTTCTCGTGTTCATGATGTTAACGCAAATTCTCCAGCTACTCTTTTAGCCAATCTGTGCTTGGTCCCTTTGTTTCTGCCATTCTCATTTATGGGAAAGTGACGATCCCAGGGTAATTCAAGAGATGATCACATCCTTTCCGCTTATGATTCCTTAGTCATTGTTTAAACCGTTACAAGGATCATGTGAGCTCAAATTATAAACAGAGTACGATATAGAATGATTTATTAAAAACGTGTCAACCATATAAAATGGATGAATAAAAAAATAAAAAAGCATTGAAACTGGGCAGACGGTTTCCTGATATGGTAATTCTCTTTAACGAATGTGGTGGAGAGCATATCTCAAGGTCTAGTCCCTCCTTCATCGTATCAGTACTCGGTACTCGGTAGTGACCGTAAGCTAGGTGACAGTTATTTTAGAAGTAACAGTCTGGCATTTTGTTAAACATTTGGTGACCATATTTAAGGTGTTGAAGTCCAGCAAAGACATCATTCTGTGGTGCTCCTTTGTAGCAGCTACTCACCATCATCACATAGTCAACTGAGCAAGGCTTTGTGGGTTACGTTTGGCGGTTACTGACTAATACTAATTCACAACCATAGACCTTAATGGCTGAACGTGGCAAGCATCAAGGAAGCATAGAGAGTAAACATTTTTGTCCTCGGTATTGTCGGCGGATGCCGATAATGCTGTTCAGCGGTGGCGAGCTCCCCGAAAAACACGTGGACATCACTTCATCCGAAATTTTCGGTCCTCATGAAACTGCCTCCCCCCTGTTCTCATCACGTTCGCAAACCGTTTTACTTATGTTTCGTGCTCAGTTTTACGTGGGGCCACACGTCACTACCATTTGCCATCAAACTCACGTACAAGTGCTTATCCTTCCAACCGGGCCACCTACGTTGGCTGAGTTTACAAACTCGGTTTTGCTCAGTAAGTTAGACGCATGCTTCTTGATAGCAGGAGATGCTTGGTGACTAAATTGTCGAGGTTGGTCGAACTCGTCGGATTTGCCGAGCGGTTCAGGTTCTTTCGCTGTCGAGTGGTTGTGATGATCACCATTCCCGCAACTAACGGGATATTGATAAAAACTGCATATCATACCCACCTCCTCGGATTTTTTTGAAAAGAGAAATGCTAACAATACTGTCACTTTTTAGTGCGTTTTCTTATGTGGGTTGAAATTCATATAGGGACCCATCTGACAAGTCTACGTGATCATGTATATTCTTTAT
Organism: Sophora flavescens; assembly: GCA_030762895.1. Taxonomy (NCBI): domain Eukaryota; kingdom Viridiplantae; phylum Streptophyta; class Magnoliopsida; order Fabales; family Fabaceae; genus Sophora; species Sophora flavescens. The sequence goes on from CM061066.1 coordinate 15,245,015, forward strand.
CACCTTCATTGGTCTAAGAAGCTATCACAAAAAGTGAGTGCTTTCTCTTAATTAGCCAGACCAAAAATAAATTGATCAAAAATAAATAAGAAATGTAAGTTAGTTTGATATGATCCTAAAAAAGTAACATGTAAAATTTCGGATCTATCATTGAGTGACAACAAAAATTATAGGAGAAGATGAAATACAAAATTGGATAAGATGAGAAATGATTAGTATGCGCCACAAATCCAAGGGGATTTGATAAGCCAGGTGAGGTTCGCCACAAGAATCTTGGATTCTTGATAAAAACAAGGATGGTTCGACCAAGAACCTAAGAGAGAAAACACTCTCACAATTGGAATCAATCCAAAATGAACTCAAAGTTATCATTTCATGTGGTATGGCAATGATACATATACAAGGATTGGATTGCCTTGTTCTCTCAATATTCCATAACCTTTACCTAATAACTCACATAACTCACCAACTAAATGACACTAAAAACATTCATAACTCCCACTACCATGCATTTACCACATTAATTGATAAATGCATTTACATTACCTAAATATGCATAAACATGATAATAAATTCCTACTAGTCATTATTATGACTAAGAGCACTACTAGGAAGCATTTAGTGAGGCTAGGAGAATACAAAAAGGTCATCTTAAAATTCAGCCCAAAAATAATACGAAAATTATAAATAAAAATTATAAAAATATAATAATCTGAATATACTTCTTTCCACATGCTCAAGCCATCCATGTTCCTATCATAGTTCTTCCCTAATTTTCTCTTTCTGACGAGTATGCCAAATCTGAGTAGATGCTTGCTCCCGTAGCTCTGTAAGCGTTCATTGAGCCTTGAGGCCTAAGGGTATAACGGGTTGGTTTGGTTCGGTTTTTGATGAAAAAAATGTCTGAACCAATCAAATTTGATCGGTTCATTTGATTCGGTTTTCTTTGTTATTTATTACAAAACCCGAACCACAGATCGGGTGTTCGGGTCCCCTATTAAAAAAATTAAAAAATAAAAAAAATAAAAAAAATAAAAACCACCAAACAATGACCTAGGTCCCTATTCCCTAAGTCCTTTGTTCCCTTCGACCTCGCTCGAACACTCCGCAGCGGCGCCGTTACCACTTCTTGCTGCGTCATCTTCATCTATACCTCAGATTCATCCCAGATTCATCTTCATCTTCACCTCTGCATCATCTTCATCTTCGCCTCTGCATCTCCTTCATCTTCGTCTTTGCTTCATCTTCGTGTTCGACGCCGCCTCGACGAAGGACGAAGCAGTGAATGGTGATGGACTCAGCGGAGCTAGTCGCGATGGATCTGATGCGATCTGCTTCTGGTGAGGACTGATGCGACCTGCTTCTGGCGATGACGCGATCTGCTTCTGGTGAGGATGGAGGATGGTACTCTGGTCATGGTGCCGGCGGTGCTCTGTAACGGCGGACGAGGCGGCGCAATATTAGGGTTCGAAGGAGTTAGGGTTAGAAGGAAGAGTCGGGGCTTTGAGTGTGAGGCAGTGAGAACTGAAATGAAAAATTGAAAATGAATCTGAGTTACTAATTTTAGCTGAGGCTGACCCAAAGTAACTATTATTATTTTTAAAATACTTGTACCTCGGGTTGGTTCAGTTCTCATTGGATTTGGGAGACAAAATCTAATACCCGAACCAGTGATGATTGGTTCTCATCGGTTCGGTTTTTTACCCGAACCGACCATAATCGGTTTTTTCCAGATTGGATCGGTTCAGTTTGATTGGGTTGGTTAGGTCGACCCGGTCCACTTACACCCCTATTGAAGTCCCTGGTCCTGGTGATCCCCCGGGATCCAATGCACCTAAACTTTCTTTAAAAAAAATAAAAATAAAAATAATTGATTACTAATACTTGAAAACTGTATTGCGGATTTCAACACTATTATATGTCACGTACATTTGATATAGAATTTGTTATTCTTCTAAACAAACTAAAGTCAATATAAAATTGTCATTTTGAAAAAATAAATTTAAGTTTAACGAGAGTTATAGTTTTCTAATTTTTTTTTTCAATCTACTTCGAGGAGTATCCCACCACCAATATGAGACGGGGACTAATCTCGCGCAGGAGTTTATTCGGCACCTCGATAGGTGGGATCCATCCCAGCTGAAGTTTTTTCCATACCCAAGGCTCGAACCTAGGGATGACAATTTTATCCGTACCCGCGGATAAAATCCGCAACGGGCACGGGGCGGGTAGTTAAACGGGTGCCCGCGGGTAAAATAAACGGACAATTCCAATACTCGTCTATAAACGGGGCGGGGGCGGATATCACACTATCCATACCCGCGGATACCCGCACCCGTTACTTAATTACCATAATACCCTTTATTATATATATCTACTCTCAAAGTCCTTATATCATTTCCTAGATAATTTTCATCTATTGTGTTGTTTCATGGATATTTTAAGTGTGATGTATTAATTTGTAGGTGCTATTTTGTTCAAATACCGGAAGATATTAATGTGGTGGTTTGTTTAAGTTTTGTGTTTTTTTTTTAATTAAAAAACAGATTTGTTTGTTTTTCATAACTACCCATGGATATCCGTGAAAACCCGCGAATCCGTTAAGAACCCGTTAAGCGGGTATCCGTACGTGTATGGGGCGGGTAGCGGGTAATTAGTATCCGTGCCCGCCCAGTCCCGTTAACATCCCTAATCGAACCCGAGACCGTGGTTAAGGGGCGAGAAGCCTTTAACCACTCACGCCAACCTCAGTTGGTTTTCTAAAAAATATTTTGAAATTTCATTTCGATTTTTTTGGTAAATCATTTGAAAATTAATTTTACTTCTCTTGATATTAATTAGTTGTTTTGTTGGTTTTGCTTAACGTGTTTATTTGTATTAGTTAATTAACATTTGTGTATTTTTTTGGGTGCATGTATACAGCGCGTATGGGAACGTAGGGTTCACAACAGGATATAGTTGTAAAAGGCAGGTGCATCCGGAGGCAAACTGCCAAGACAAGTGGTTTGGATTCGTGGGAAGATGGAGTGATGAGGGGAAGATCATTCTCATCATCGTCATGTTCTTCGGAAGGCTCAAGAAATTCAACATGGATGGAGGCAAGGCGTGGAAGCTCCTCTGATTCAATATACTCTAACCTATCAAGCTCTTCAATTTCATCCTTTTTTTTTTTCTTGTGTGATATTTCAATTTCATATCACTGAATACGTATTGTGTACAATTATGTAAGTATGCAAGGGGCAAAAGAGAGAGAGTGCAAAGTGTTAAAATATATAATGTATCAGTATCCTTATAATTAATGTGAACATGATTGTTTTATTTTATGACATAGTTTTGTGCTTTAAACTTAATTTATATACAAACTATTCACAAAGAAAATACTCCCTCCGATCCCTAATAAAAGAAACAAAATCCTAAAACACACATACCAATGAAATGTATTGAAATGAACTATTTGTAATTAATATTCATATAATTTTTCAAAAATACCCATTCTAATCTTAATTAATATTTTGATGGCTTATAATTAATGCATTGATTTGGAACTTGTAAATGAGGGTAGTATTGGAAATTAACATTTAACATGTGATAAATTGATACATGCTTCTTATATGTTAGACAAAAAAAAACACATTTATTTCTTATATGAAGGACCGAAGATAGTACGAAAGATGTGGAAATGGTGGAAGATGTGAGACCTCGTGTGCAAGGTGTTTGGTTGGTGAGACATTATGTTATTGCGTGCGAAGATGTGGTGAGATGTTATGCCATTGTGTTGAAGTTATAGGCACTGTTGGAGGAGGAGCAACACCAGTTAGGGGTGTTCAGATTCAAATCGATAAAAAAAACTCGCATAACTTATCCAAAATAATCAAAAATCGATGGGAATCGAAATTAATTGAATTATTTTTGGATCGATTTTAAAGAGAACCAATCGGTTCGATTCGATTTTCGATTTTCGATTGGAAGTTCAGGAACTGAACCGAACCCAATGGAACCAATATTTATAGCCTTTTACTCATGTGTTCAGTCTATTGTTTCCTGCTGTTTTGTTTGCTGTTGTGTGCTGTCGTTTCACTCCCTATACTCATACGTTTAAGCCACTGTTTTGTTAACATGGTTGGACTTTTGATGTATGTTTTGTTTCTTTAAGCCACTGTTTTATTTCTTTAATATGCACTTGACACACTCACACACCTCACTGTCAGTTGGCATGCACAGTAATTTCATAGTTGCCAAAAAATTGAAACAGAAAATGTTACTTTATATTTTGTAGATTATATGTTATTATTTTGAAAATATGTTACCAAAACATGGCAACAGTGAGTCACTGAACAAACAGCCTCATTTTGGTAGTTTTTTTTTACTAGGAGATTATATGATTCTTATAATATGTTATTTAATTAATGATGTGTGGTTAAAAACCGAACCGGTCCAAACCACATTTAATTGGATTGGATCGGATGAATCGAAGTGCATGCTCTTTTTTACTTCGGTTGACTTTTTCCTTCAAAATCGATCCAGACCGAACCGCGAACACCCCTAACACCAGCCATGGGAGAGCACTCTTATGCAGCGTTTGATATCAGACATATTTTAATATTATTGGAAAAGTGAGATAAGAATAAAAGTTTCGTATATTTGATACAAAAGATTAAAAATCATTCACAGTCATAAAAGACATGAGAATGAAATTTATGAATGAAACTTGAAAATTCCATTCTTATTTGTGAGGATGGAAAAGAAATATTCATGAATGAGATTAAAAATCATTCTCAGACATAAGAGATGTTCAAGAATAAAATTTCTTAATGAAAGTTAATTCCTACTTGTCTGGATGGTCAAAAAATATTAATGAGAGTGAGATTCCAAAAAACGTAGTTTTCTTAAAAATAAAACATTTTCTTAGAATTTGGGTTTTAGGTATAATTCAACCCCAAAAGTTAACTTAAGAGATAAGGATTGTCCAAATCTTATAAGAACTACTTTGGTCATATCTTTAGTCGATGTGTGATCTCAGCACACACCTTCACACATAGGTTTGTACATTTTAAGAGTGGACAAATGTGAGTGAAATAATTGACCCAATAAAAAAATTTAGGATATACTCTATTATCATCTTCGACTTTGGACTTTAAGCCCAACTCAATGTCAAAAACTAGCTTAAAAGTTAAGGTTGCCCAAATCTTATAAGGATTACTTCCGCCATATATCTAATTACATAAACTAAACTTTCAAAGTTCAAACCTAAATTATCATGCTGAAACATGGGTTCCTACAGCTGTGCCAACCCTCAAGGGGTTTAAACGGGTGAGATATATCCACTGGTTTGAAAGAACTGGACTGGTCTTGGTCTTAGGTAAGCATTGTCTACCAACATAGATGGACTCATCCAAGCAAATCGTAAGGTTTGGATCATTAGCTTTTGAAAAACAACTGTGATAGAACAGGTGCTCGTAGACCTATGAATATGGCCAGTGGCCACGTTATTACCAGAAATCAAATATTATTGTACATATGCATAACCAAACGGCAACAGTTGCCATTGGTAAAGATAATTGCGACTTTGTGTGACATCTGAGTAATCACTAATCATGAAATTGGTGGAATGCATGCATTTGCAGACAATATATAGTTCTCGTAGTGGTCATGTCATGCTCTTAATTAAAGAGTAGTAAGCAATTAATTCCCCATTTGCTTTTATAAAATATCTTGAGGATTCAAATTCTAATTAAATTTCACCATAAGCTCACGTATATTTGGTCTCTCTATTTTATTTCAACAAAACAAGCCATGTACAAGATTGTCCAAATTCTTCGATTGATGGCATTTGATTTGAACCCCACACTAATATCTACTTTTTTTTTTTACTAAGGAAGATATTTATTCATTCAAATTAGTAGAATGCATCGAAAAAAACATAAATCTAATATCGCGAAAAATCCAAAAGAATGAATCTACGAACAAACTTACAGCACTTAGGTTAATAACATAATACGACAAAATCAAAATGCCTACACAAGTGACAAAATCAAAGTCACTAGAATACCCATGCTTCCGGATATGTAACATTGACGCCCAAGTCCTGATCAAATTTGTGATGGATCGAAACAGATTTTTCAATCTGAACCAAACGAACACCGCAGAAACTAAACAACACCGCACCAAGACGACAAACAACAATATTACCATACACAGACGGTGAAAAACAAGGAAAACACGAAGAAAAAAAAAACCAGATCTATATGGAAAAACCACTTATTTAGATTTAGATAATAGATAAGCAAAAACGAAGTAAAGTGGTGATTCCAAGTCAAAAAATATCCAAAACTATCCTTTATGATGGCAGCGAGAAGAGAGAGAATTTGAAGTTAGAGAGAGAAGATACTATGAAAAATGAAAATTTTAATATATCTACTCGGATTCTGGAGGCAAAAAATCTGAAGGCTTTCCACATTTGACTGCAAACCTAATTGAGCTCAATCCCTGCTGTTCACGTGTGGGACATACGCATAGGCAACCACCAACGATTAACATGCGTCATGATTCATGAATATTGACATTTGATGCTCAATGGATTCAAACTTCAAAGGCTTTACAGTGCCCATTTTATTGCTATTTATATACCCATTATACATTCGTAGATATTTTTTAGGTAAGTTGTCCCAAGCACGCATCTCTTAAAAAATTCTAGGCTGACAAATGGTAAGCATTTGTCCACATGAATCATGATCGATCAAGAATAGTAGAAACGTTTCTTATACATTTATTAGAACAGAAAAAATTATAGCTTAGACTTAGTTTATTTCATAGCAACTATTGACTGTCTTAACAGAAATGATGACCATCACTCCACTTGAGCTATAATTATCATGTGATATAACTAATTATTAGACGTGTATCTCATATAAAAATCTGAATAAAATTCTTTTAAAGTGAGTGTGCCATTAAAATAATAAAATAAAAGTATACTCTTAGATGATTTAATATGTTAAGATACTTTTTAAAATTTTTTTTTTGCTTAATTACAGTTTTAGTCTCCCAACTTTAACTCATGTGATTTTAGTCTCCAAATTTTTTTTGACCACATTTAATCCTCCAATCTTTGAAAAGTTGCAATACTAGTCCTTCCATCCACCAACCGTTAGTTTTCTAACAGAAGTATCCTAGGATGACATTAATTTAATTAAAATAATTAAATAAAAAAACTTAAACGAAATGTTTAGTAGGTCACGCTATCCTTATGCTTCTTCTTCTTACAGATCTGCCTTTGCTTATGCTTCTTCTTCCTCGTTAAGTTAGGGTTCTAACTTCTAATCCAAAATTTGTGAGCACGGGTACAACGGGTAAATCTCCAGATTGTGGGGTGATGTCGTGAGGCTGTTGCAGTGGACAAGACGTGGATTGCGCTCTGTTATGCGGTCATGGTTCCTATTGGCGAGTGACTCTGCAACTAAATGGAAGAGCATGGTTCTAACTAGCTTTGGCTCACATAGAAGGTTGAATGGCTGAGCTTGCCGATTTTGGCGCCTATTGTAGGACTTGGGTTTTTGTTGATGATTTTTTGTTGTGTATTTTGAAAGGGGGTTTGCAATGGTTTTTGCAGTGATTTTTACGAAGGATGATGATTCATTGGCATGGATTTTGTTTTATAATTTCTGTAATTTTTCATGATGAGCATGAAATGTGAAAGGCTTGGTGGAGATTCCGGTCGAATTCTGGAGGTTTTGTACCATATTTCTATCCACAATACTACAACATTCTTTATCTCAATTCGGTCCAATTCTGGAGGTTCTACACACAAGTATAGATATTATGCCAAGTCTTCCCTGGGTAAATAAATCCCTTCAAAAGAGTTCGTTTCTTTCTAGTTCTTTTTTGACATCTCGTTTCAAGAGAGGCAGATTGGGTGCAAATGGTGATGTCCAAATTGAAAAGTTGAAGGAAGAAGAAGAAGAACCATACGCAGGAGTAGATAGCATAGCAGGAAGAAAAAGCATAAGCAGATATTTGATTTATTTTTTTAAAATTATTTTAATTAAATAAATGCTAATTTAGCCTTATATGTGAAGACGTTTGCCACTTAGGATATTTTCGTCAGAAAACTAACGGCTGGTGGATGGAAGGACTAGTATTACAACTTTTCAAAAATTGAAGGATTAAATGCGCTCAAAAAAAATTTGGAGGACTAAAATCACACGAGTTAAAATTGGTGGACTAAAATTGTAATTAAGTCTAAAATTTTATAGTCTAACTTGATATCAACTCGGGTGGTAATTTTAAAGGATCATATCTACTTTCAATTAAGCATGTGTTTGGAAACATTGGTGAATCCTAGCAAAATCACTTCTCCACCGTGAAAGCTACATATTGTAGTTTATGTATCAATGTGATTCTGATCCAAATTGAAGAACTTTCAAGCACACTATAAGTTCATTGCGTTAGAGAAGGGAGGTACAATTCCACCCAATTGTGTAAATTTTTATGGAATTTTTAAGGAAAAATAAAAGATGTAAGAATATTTTACTCAAAGTATTATATGACGTTACTCTACTAGTTGATATTATTAGCTAATATACAATTTGATTATAACTAGTAATAATAGCCACTCGTGGGTTATGGTTTACTTGTGGAATTTGATGGTTTGATAATGGTAATGGTAGGTGAAATCAGGACAATCTTCATTAGGTCTTGGGTTTATTTTTGTGGATGGATTTCTGTTTTGTATCTTTTGTGGACATTGGGGTCAAAATTTGTGAGCACTATTTGGTTCATATCTGGGAGTGTATGTGGGTGAAATGTTGGAAGCTTTCATGATGGCCATACCTGTGCTGGGTCATATATTTTCGGTTTACTGGTGGTCTGCTATTTCCCTCAGAGTAATGGAACTTCTTTGATATTGTGGCTGTGTTTTTTTTAATCGTTTCTCGGATCTGCAGTGGTTGGGATGGTTTGCTCATATTGCTTTCTCTTGATTTTGTAAATGCTTGACTGGATTGGGACCTTTTGTGGACTTTTTGCTTCTGGTTTTGAGGATTATTGGCTGCTTTTTTAGGTGCTCTCAGTGCATATTCTTGCTGCTGGTTCTGCTATTCAATACCCATTGAATTTTGGTTCCTGAATGTTTACTGCTATCTGGGTGGTATATTAATTTGGAAATGCTACTTTGGCATCAGCCTGAACATTTTGGTCTGATTAAGTGGGATGGTCAATTTCATTAACAAGTATCAACTGGTTGCTTTTGTGTAAGGTGTAGGTGGTGATTACAGGTCATTCTAATTCAGTTTTTCCATGGATTGTTTGGTGATCGGTTGTTGGTTTGGAGAGGATTTTACTAGGCCTTCTTAACTCTGCTTGTACTGGAGGTGGCTAGGATGGATTCCTTTTGGTCAGTCTTGGTTTTTCTCAATGTATAGGTTAATTATGTTTAATCTTGGACTCTAACTTTTGTAAAGAAAATACTATCCTTCCTTTAGGGTAGTTTTTGTTTATGTCTAATATGAGGGAAGTCCCTCGTATGTGAGGGAGTTAAATTGTCTGGGAAGTGGAGGTAAACACTGGGTTCTTAACATCAATTTAAAGTGTTAACTGAGATGCCCCGACATCCCATTAAAGAAAACCCATAATATTTAGAACCTAAACATGTTATTATCGTTAAGCGTATATGTTAAAAACAACGGAAAAATTAAAACTTAAAATATAAACAACATATATACATACATGCATAACAAAAACACATCATAACATGATACAGTACAGTAAAGGGAATCCCATCAGTAGGATCCCAAATATGTACAAAGCAAACAAACTAAATTATGCAATGGAATATACAACGTCTCAAAAAGACGCATTGGCCATAAACACTAAACTCTACCACTAGAATCCACGGCTCGTCCTTCAGCATTTGGCTCATAAGGATTCTCATCCAATTCCTCCAAAGCTGGTTCCTCTGCAGGGTCTTCTCATGATGATCACATAACCAAACATACACCATAGAGAAAATAGGGGATAAGAAACATACTATAATAAAAAACGGGAGAGGATTCATAACATAATACCCAATAATAGTACACCAATATCCATCACACAATAACCACGTATATAAGCATTCATCCTCCAATCATTGTACCATCCTCTACCCTATACACTCATGCAGCTATACCTCTATACTGACATGGTCATCTCAAATACTGTCACATTTTAGTCATTTGTCCAATAAATCTCGGTGCACCCAGCTGTTCCCGCTAGAGGGCTCATTTAGAGAATGAAACTATTTCCCCATCCTCGGTGGAGAATAGTCGCACACCCTGATCTCAAATACTATCACATTTTAGTCATTTGTCCAATAAATCTCGGTGCACCCACCAGTTTTCGCTAGAGGGCTCATTCAGATAATGAAACCCTAGTGGAGAATAGTCGCACACCCCGATCTCAAATACTATCACATTTTAGTCATTTGTCCAATAAATCTAGGTGCACTCACCATTTCTCGCTAGAGGCCTCATTCAGAGAATGAAACTATTTCTCCATCCCCGATGGAGAATAGTCGCACAACCTGGACTATAATAGATCACGGTAGTCTTCCTCGAGTCTCATCGCCTGCAGGGCACTCACCCTTGACTCACCCTGACCTCGTGTGTTCCCCTCTCACGGCTGTGATTAATCCCACACATCCATAGATGCCTCACCGACTTGTATAGGTTCATAGTGCCTCAACCTTACGTCACCATCTCCTAGATAACCTCAACAATAATAATATCTCATTGGTCTCATCACCGTATCACAATAATCATCTCGATTAGCCACTTCTGAACTTCATGTTTCATGAACCCCCACATACATCACTATACTCATCATGTATCAACTCTCAGATAATCTCTATGCACAATAATCACAATCATCATCCATCAAATCAACATGTCATCAGTACAGTCATCTCCACATATAATAAAATAATACATATAATATAAATATATATACTCCAATCAATATAGATAATCCAAACAACTCATCATATATCAAACATGTATCCCTAACAGTCAAACCAGTCAATTCAATCAACCTCAATAATAACATAATATATATTATACGTAACAACGATAAAAGTACAATTCTACTATCACCATTAGTAACACTAAATAGTCCCCGATATGATATTGACATTTGTTAAGTCTTTGAAATGTCTAATGTGCATTTCCCTAAGTTTTGATGTGATCTAAACATTGGTTAATGATTTAATTAACCTTCATGTTGGTTGCTAACCTGTCTACTAGAGTGTAGATCAAAACAGTAAGAATCATCTGGCTGCTCACGTAGATGACTACCTGTCTGGATAAGCAAAAGTCAATCTGCCTGCTGATTAGGATTATTGACTTTCTTCAAGTGAAGCTTTCAACCTGTCTTCCCACAAGTTCCTATACTTCTCTGAAGTTCCTCAATGAAAAAACAAAGATCAAACAAGCTTTTGCAAGCTTTCCTATCATAAAGAAGACTCGAAGCTTTCTCTCTTACTTAGTCTCACGCTTATCAAGAAAAGTCAGAAGTCACTCTCACAAGCAACCTCCGAAATCAAAACTGAAGTCCAGTTAAAGAATGCTTCCAACATGCTTTATTCACAAGTACTTCTGGTTATTACACAAAAAGGGAAAAGTACTCAGCAAAGTACATAAAACACTCTGCACAACTCTGCTATGGCTAGTTCACGATGCACAAAGCCATGATCCTTCATGTTATAGTACAACCAACGTTCCTATTGCATTAATGGCTGCCCAGAATGACTCTATTACATTTAATGAAGTTCTGTCTGAAGCCAACATTTAAAGGAATGTCTCTAACGGATCTTAAATGCTTGAAGGCTATAAATACAGAAGTCATTGAAGATGATAAAGGATACACATCATTAAAGTCATTACTCTGCGAATTTATTTCCTTTATTCTTTCAATCTTTATTCTTCAATCATTTGAAGTTATTACACAGTCTTTCCTAAGCTTACATTTAAACCACTCTTTGAGTGCTAGTGAAAGATCTGTCTGTCTGATTGTATTTGTTACAAACAAACTTTTTAACCAAACCTGAGGGAGCCCGAAGAGGCTAGGTGTGCAACGAATACTTGTCTTTGAGGCTGAAGATGCTAGGTGTGCAAAAAATACTTGGAGTCTGTAACCTGATCAGTTATAGTGGATAATGCTGCCAAGGACTAGATTGATAATTCGCTGGCTTATCATGTTTTATCTATTATTTTAGAGTGGATTTAATCAATTAAGTTGAGTTGAATACTTGATTTAACCCAAATTAGACTTTGTTTTCCTATTTTAGTTATTTTAGAGTCAATGTGTGCATTTAATTGATTTTAATTAGAATTTAATTGATTTTCTCAAGATTTTCTTATTTTATTTTTAGGAAATGACAAAGAAGAAGGATTGCAATTAAATTGAAGATTGCCATGTAAATTACGAGGGCCCACATGATGGATTTGAATCCAAATCAATTTGGATTTTAATTATTATGATTAAAAGATAATTCAATTGGCTTTGAGAGAAAAAATTGGATTTGGATAATAATTGGCTATCACAACAACAAAGGATATGATAAGATTTTGAAATTAATTTGGAGATATTGATTTGACAATTAAATACGAAGATTAAAATGCTTAGGACCAGTTATGTTGGAGTTTGCATGAAGGCGAAGCTTGAAATACAAGAAAAATGAGCCAAACAGAGCCCATCACGGACATTATCGAGTAGGGCTGAAAAAGAAAGAAGAATACAAAGTCAGAACCTGTAACGGCCAGGCCGTGATGGTCATCACTGTCGTGATAGGCCAACCAGTGTCAAGTTCTCCAGGACAAAATCTGTCACGGCCTGGCCGTCACAGGCATCACGGCCGTGACGCGCAAATCTGAAATTTTGATTTGCTGATTTAATTTGATTTTGTAATGGTTTCAAATCTAAGTTAACCTACTCTATAAATAGGGCAATTAGGCTCGAAAAATAGGAATCTTTTGACTGCTACTAATTGGCAAAAATTATGATTTCTCTTCTTCTCAATTTCTTCTTTTCTCTTAGGATTTTTATGCTTTTGTTATTCAAGGTTGTTATGAATATGTCAATGCTTGAGTAGTCTTTTTATTTCTAAGAATTGGGGCTATGCCCAAGACTTGTTTTATGTAATGAATTGATGTTTTACCTTTGTTAATTCCAATTTGCTTTTGATTTAATTCCTATTACATGAATTACTTGTGAATTTGGTGCGCACTTATTTGCATGTCATAGATACTCTAAGGATGAACCTAGCGGTGAACTTAGGTATTGGATCTATAGGGATTGAACATAGGACTTAAATTACGAGAGTTAGAAACGGTCCTTCGAGGGTTCATTGAATTGTCACGAATCTTAATGAGTTCAATTTAAATACAATTATCACGAGAGTAGGGGTTGGTTTAATTGGGCACAGTTCTTATATCTCAAGAGGGAACATTAACTTATTTAGAATAAATTCACCTTCAAAGCAATTTTGATAATTAACAAGAATGGTAGTCAATCTAGTAGCTTGAGCAGTCTTGTTGGTAACCCAATTCCTGGAAATCTTTTTTAAAATTTGAAATCCCAAAAATATTGTCAACTCAGTGTAGTCAAATGACTGGAAGATTCCAAACTATTGTCAACAGTTTAAGATCTCTTGGCAAAATTTACACAAATGCTGAGAAGGTTGGAAAGATTCTAAGAAGTCTACCTAAACAGTAGAGACCCTTGGTCACTGCTATCTCTCAAGCCAAGGATCTCACTACCATAACTATGGATGAACTTCTTGGAACACTCACTGTTCATGAGCAAGAACTTGGAGATGAAGTTTGTGACGCCCCAAAAATTTTAGTAAGGGGACACTAATTAATTAACTAATTAACTAAGTATAAAGAGGTTGAAAGGGTTTTATCATCCCAATGTGAAGATCGTATGATGGAACATTTTGCTCGTCCGAATTTAGTTAAAACCGGTTCAAAGATAATAGGGTGCATGTGTGCAAAGTGTGAAGGTGCATGTGTGCCAAGTGTAAGAGTGCATGTGTGCAAAGTGTGAAGGTGCATGTGTGCCAAGTGTAAGGGTGTCACCAACACCAAGTGCATGTGTGCCAAGTGTAAGGATGCAAGTGATACAAGTGTCATAAAGAGATAAGTGTTTATAATTGAGTGTTTATTTTTATAATTTGTGATGAATTATTTTGATATACCAAATTAAGTCAATTTTTATATTAGAAATGTACAGTTGAATTTTCGGTAGAAAATTTCAGACGTTTACGGTTTGAGTTTTCGCTGTCAGTTAAGCTCTACTGACCCAAAAATAATTTTAAAATTTTGAAAATTAAAAAATTTATTTTTCTAACCCAATTATATTTATTTTTATGATTTTAGAAATTATTTACTTTTATATGAATTTTTTGGGTGAATTTTTTGCGATCGATTTTTACCATTATGTAACAATTGGAACTAGAACGAGCAAGAATTATTAAAATCAGATATTTTACACAGATTTGAGGTGACTTGATGAGATTTGAATAGTGATTTCATTCAATGCACACCATCATGATCTTACACCTAATTACTTCTTTCTTTCTTGCAAGAAACCATTACATTATTATAAAAACACATTTATATTGGAAAAAAATTAAATAAATCCCTCCCTTCTTCACCAAGGCAGCAGCGCCCCTTCACCCCCCCCCCCCCCCCCCGCCCCGCCCCCCGCCCTCCCCCCTCCCCAAAACCTCCATAAATACTCTCCTCTCATGCCTTGTTTCATTTTTCATCTCTCTCTATACTCACTTGCTCACTTCCTATTTCCTCCATTATCATACTTAGAATTTTTCGAAGTTCTTCATAATCTTACTCTTGAGAAGGTCCAAACTTTCACATTCTCTTCATCATCAACATCATAAAGGGTATAATCTTCCTACTCTACTCTTCAATCTCTTCAAAAACCTATACTTTACTTACATCCATGTTAATGATTTTGTGTTACTAGTTGATTTTATCATGATGCATGTTTCTAAAACCAATTTATTTGAGCTCATCCTCACCTTTATTATCATCTACTACTATTGCATGTTACAAAAAGATTTTCCAAGGCTGAAATTGATTGGGGTGGCCGAAACCCTAGTTTGGGAGTTGGGGAAACTTTGTTTCAATTTCTTTAAGAAAGATGTTTACTTGGATCATCATTTTAATTACTTGCATGAGAGAGATAGAGTGATTTTATGATTTTCCTTATATTTTATGTTTGCGTGTATGTTTTTGAGGGTCTAGGACCCTCGCATGTTGGTTTTATGGCTTGTGAATGATGCTAGAGTGAAGATAATAACTTGGTGTGGATGAACATATGTAAAATATAAATCTGGCAGCATGACATATACTTATTTATAAGACCATAAATTTGTATACAAAACGTGTTTCTGAAATCTAAATACATAGTTGGAAAGAAGACTTATGGAACTTTAATTTGATATATAATATGTAAGTATTTGAATAAGATTTACGAGGTTAAAACACCTCTCAAATTAGAATCAATTTCTGATTGCGAAAATAAGAACCTAGTTGGTTGCATGATGATTTTAAATATGATTTTGAAAGTTAAAAACTTTATAAAATTTTCTAGGTTATTAATAAAGTATAACTAAAGTTTTGTTGAAGTTTTAGAATTTTTACATATGTATATAAAGAGAAATATTTCATAAAGTTACAAGTTAGTAAAATTGGATTTCTGGAAAAATATTGTGCAAACAGAGACAGTGTTTGATTTTTAATAAATTAATGCCTTTGAATTTCTACATGGGTCCAACTGTACTATATTGATGTGTGAGTCGGGTACCTTCCATTAAATTTTCAAAAAATTTAAAGGTCTTTTAAGTGGTCATTCACATTTTAAATCCACTGTTGTCCTGGAATTGCTTTTATAAAAGAGTTCATCATAATTTTGAGTGAAAAATATGATTTTGAAAATAATATCTTTTAACATGATCAAGTAAATATTTTTATATATAATGGACTATAAAAAGTGTTAATATAAAGATATAAAAATAGGGGATTAAAGTATGTATATATATATATATATATATATATATCTATATATATATATATATATATATATATATATATATATATATATATATATAAGAGTAAGTCTTGCACAAAATTTAATCCAAGAAATTGTAAAAGATTGAACCATCTCTAGCATCATTGATTTTAGCCATGGCCAAAACCTATACTTAGAAAGATAAGATTACTTTGTTGTTTTAATTTAAGTCATTTGTTTAATTCTTAGACTTGCGACACGCTGTGAGCAAAGGAAGTTCGCTCTAGGCAACACGAAAACGAAGATCTTGTCTACTCATCGAATCAGGTAAGGGGAGAAAGCCTGAGGGATAATTATGTTATGATGACTATATGCCTTGTGTGATTGTTTGATGTGTTTGATCGATATGGTTCTTGATGTGACTGAATTGGTTGGATTTTTGAGTTCATGTTGTGATTGATGATGTACTTGATGCTTATATGTCTTAATTAATGATTTATGAACATATAGATGATGCTTATATATATATATATATATATATATATATATATATATATATATATGTGTGTGTGTGTGTGTGTGTTGAAGTTGTGTTGTGACTGTTGCATGGAAGCCTAACCACTGGTTAGAGCACAAACAATGAAGATAAAAGCTTTAAGAAAATATTGACAAAGAGAATCATAAATAAAGTTTTCTTTTAACAAGGTTTTGAAAAAAAGAAAAGTTAAGAAAATTTTGATGATTGGTGAAAACTCTAGAAAAATCAAATTATTTTTTTTTTGGGAAAGTTGAATTAAAAATTTAAATGATTTTATACAAAAAAAATTAAATTCTTTGAAAATGTTGGAAGAAAATCAAAGTTTATTTTGGAACTTGAAATGAATTTATTTGGAAATTTTCAAGTGTTTTAGGAAAAATAAGTTTGGAAAATAAAATGGTTTTATGGAAATAAAAATGGATTTTCCAAAAACTTAAAGTTTTAAACAAAAGGATTTGAAAAGAAAAGTGTGTATTTAAAAGATTTTGTTCAAAAGAAAATGTCCGATAACTTGGATAAGTTATGGAAAGTTTTGGTTTTTCGTATTTTGTTTTTCACTGAATGAAAATAAGATGAAAAGTGAACCTAGTAACCGAGACGTCGGGGTACTAGAGTTCTGGCACTTGGATCCATGATCCGTATCACAACACTGAGGACTGAGTGTCTTATATATGATATTGTGGGCTGTGTGTCCTAGATGCGTTGTTGTGGACTATGTGTCCTACAAACGTTGTGACAAACGTGGGAAAAAGAAGTAAAAAGGGGTAAAGACTGTTTTTTCTACCACCACAAAGTTACGGGCTAGTGCACTAGTTTAGGACTGTTGTGATTGGACACTCGGACCTTAATATCCTGTGTTGATATTAAAAGCTTTAAGACATTTAAAAGTCACGGAAGGTCGTGAGATTTGAACCTCGACAAGGGAAGAATGAAGCACAAAGAAAAGCCGTGGAAATAAAAGATTTTACATGCATTAATGTTTTTGGCAGACGTGCCAATTAATCCGGATATCTTGATAAACGAGGTATTCGTGACGGTGTTATCCGAATATCTTGGTAGACGTACGGGGTATTCGAGACGGTGTTATTCCGGATAACTTGGTGCACGAGGTATTCGAGACGGTGTGCCTTTGTGGCAATTTGAGCCCGTGTGGAAATCGAGCCTGATCAGCTCATTGTTTTTCAAAAACTGCATGGTGAAGGGATCTCCAAAGATTAAGAGAGACTGATGAAATATAGAAGTGCCATGTTTTCAAAAACGACGATGATTGATGATGGATGTAATTATTTTTTTGAGAAATTATATGTTGAACATGAATATTTGTATGTACTTGTTGCTCTGTGTTCGGGTATTTTAGTCGTCATAATACATCCATATATTGTATCTCACCCTTACAATATATCAGGTCTTCCTGGCCCTTTTCTGCGGTACTTTATTACACGAGGACAAGTGGTGTCTAGAAGTTCCTAACCTCACTTAAGGATAGTACTCCTGATCCTTGAAGAGGTTGGTGAGAATTTTATGGTGAGAACTACAGAGTTCTTTCCAGTAGTTGTCTTTTAGATCGACCAGCTTAGGGTGTTTCCTTTGGGACGGGTATTTTAAGAAACTTATTATAGGTGATTTTGAAGAACTTTGTAATGATCTCATAAATTTAAGTATGAAAGACTGTTTCATGGAAGTTTTATGTTGAAATATTTTGATTTATAAATGAACCTAGTTGTTGTGTGTTATTAAGTATGGTATGATTTTACTTTTGTGTTGTCTGCATAAATTTTTTTACTCCGCAAAAAAGAAAAAGAAAACAAATTGTACCCCCATATTTTCAGATTTATGAAAAATAATAGTAGTTTTTCCAAAAGCAACCAGTAAACTTTCTTTTAATTTATTTCCGCATGTGTTTAGGAAGTAATGCCCGAGGGGGGTGTTACAAAGTTGCACCAAAGAAGGGCAAGTCAATTGCTCTGAAAGCTGATCAAAAGTCACAAAAAGCTTCCAAGGCTCTAAAGGCAGACGAGTCATCCAGTGATGTTGACTTGTCTGAACTTGAAGATTCTGAAAGTGATGAAGAATTGTCACTCCTAACCAGGAAGATAAAGCTTCTCCTACAGAAAAAGAAGTTCAAAAAGGATAAGCCATTCAGAAGGTTAAACAAGGACAAGAACTTCAAAGAATCCACTTCAGCAGACAAGAGTTCAATTGTCTGCTACTGTCGTGACCGTCCCGTCCGGGAGCCGCGAAAAGAGGGTTTGAACAGAGGAGCCGCCACCAAAATTTTTATTGTGGGAAAACCTTGGAAAACCCATTTATTTTAAGGAAACGGGTCTTAAAAAAGATAGAAATTTGAGTTCGGGAGTCGGTTACGAGTAGGGAAAGTGTTAGCACCCTACATCGCCCGTTTAAAAAACGGTACCTCAAGTTAATTGTGCAAAATAATTGTAATAACCTTTGAAAATATTTATTTTACCCCACTTTTAAAATGATAAAAAAATATAAATACAACAAAAGGGAAAATTAAATTTTATCTTGCCAGAATGATTGATTCTGCTCCTACGTATTCCCAGGTATGATGAGAAACTCAAAGCCACGTAGTTATTATCGAAAATGTTTGAGTGGTTGATTGATTTTAATTTTAAAAAAATATTTTTTATTTTTTATGAAGAAGGATTTTATTTCAAAATGTATTCACTCTTGCACAAGGTTCAAGATAGCGATGCTATACGATAACTCTTACAATTCATATGCCACTAGAGGATGAGAAATTCATACATCAATGTCGCATATTGTTGTGTGAATAAAAAAAGATTTATTTTTAAAGGATTTTATTTTTATTTTGTCATTTCTAATTTTAAGTAATTTCATAGCTTAGCATCCTTTTTTGAAAGAACTTGGCCTAACCAGTTAGCCCACAAACTCCAACCCAAGACCAATACAAAGCTAAGTAAAAAAAAATGAAACAAACAACTAAAATAAAACAAAAATTATATATTGTTTCAAAAAAGAAGCCAAACACAACCAGATGAAGGGAAAAGAAAGAAACCCAAACGTGACTGAGAGGAGCAAAACGTGAATGGGTCACGACGGCAACAAGTAGGGAGGCGACTAGTCATGCAGTGGCGGTGTGACTCGACGCGTTCAGAGAGGCGGAGGTCACGCGGCGGAGATGGGCAGCAAGCACGGAAGTAGAGGGCGAAGATGTGTGGGTTCTGTTGTGGATCCCAGATCTGTGGCTCGCGACGGTGACGACGGCGGAGTCTGGTTTGGTACGGTTCTGTGGTCCCGAGCGGCGCCCGACAGAGCAGCGACGGTGTTGTGGTGGTCATCGCAGTGGATGGCGGAAGTGGCAGAGATGGCGATGGTGAGGTCCTGTGATTCTGGTTAGTGATGACAGAGAAGGGTAGGACGTGTGGTGGCGGTGTTGTCGTGGCGGAACTGGTTGTGTATGGTGACTGGATGACATAGTAGGGCAGGGGTTGAGCGGCTTTGTGCTGATCTGGTTCAGAAGGATGGCAGCGGTTTACGGGTCTCGGTGGTGCGGTTTGTGTGCGGTGACGACGGCGACTGGCGAGTAAGATTGCGGAGCACGGTGGAGGAACTTGGGATGAAGTTTTGTTATGTTTTTTTTTATTCTTGGTTTTTATTGTGAAAGGGATTATGGTGAAGGGATTGTTGTAAATGGGTCTGTTTTGATTTATTTTTGGTAAGGGATATGAAGATGATATGGTGTTTGGCTATGGAGGGAGGTTGGCTAGGCAGAGATGTTGAAAATGAATGGAGAAAGTGGTCCTGTTTTTGGGTTGATGAGGGAAGAAGATGATTTTCTTTTTTGGTCCAGGAATAAGCCCCCTTGCTCTATCTCTGTTGTCATTTATATACTGATAGCAAGATTAAAAAAAAAAAAAGGAAACCCAATGATCCTCTGCTTTGATTACATTGGATAGTCTTTTTCTCATTTCCAATCTCGTTGATTTTGTATCTAATATATCTTGCTTTGTGCTGCCATTTTCCTTTCTTGTATTTAGTCTATTTTGGCTCTTTGACTGTTATTGACCTTGCTGATGCTGCATGAGAGATAAGGAGTAGCTGGATGATATTTTCCCTTTTCATGCTTGGATTTCAAATTCTCATCCTTTGCAAATTTAACAAAGCTTAACTTAGCCTTTGGTTCTGAGACAAATTAAAATTTTTTGTCTCTTACCCATTGTCCCACTATTGCAACGAGGAACTCTCTCTTTTTTTATTTATTTTTTTTAAATATATTTTTTTAATGATAGGAAGATTATATTTATTTGTTATTTTTCTTTTATTTTTTCTTTTTTTTTACTGGGCTTTGGGCTAAAGAACACAGGCTAGGAAGATGGATTTTTATTTTTGCAATTTTTGGTCTTTTATCCTCTTTTTTTTTTCATTTTAAATTTTAATCAAATAAAATAAAGTAAAACATAGCATCTGGACAAAATTGGGTAGTCACAGCTGCCCCTCTTTACTTGCTTCTTATTAGATAATAGGTGTAACCAAAGTTAGCATATTATCGTTATAACAAATGAGTAAAGACGTGAATTTCAATTTTGTCCGGAGTACACTGACAAACAAAAGACCTGCGACTACAAAGCTACTTTCAACAAACAACCAGTGGGTTGGATTGCCCATTGAGGTTTACACATAAAAAGCTTGCAGGGTGGATTACCTGCTGTGCTTAAAAACGAGGATAAATAACTTACACGGAGGATCGCCTGTCAGAGGCTCGAATAAAAAGATAAAGAGCTTACGGGGTGGATTGCCCGTCGGAAGCTCGAACAAAAAGAACTTATGGGGTGGATTGCCCGTCAGAAGCTCAGACAAAAAGATAAAAGAGCTTACGGGGTGGATTGCCTGTGAGAAGCTCGAACTGAAAGATAAAAAAAAGCTTACGAGGTGGATTACCCGTTAGAATCTCGAACAGAGAGATAAAAGAGCTTAAGGGGTGGATTTCCCATCAGAAGCTCGAATAGAAAGATAAAAAAGAGCTTACGGGATAGAATGCCCGTCAGAAAAATGCTTACAGGGTAGATTGCCTGTCAGAAAAAGCTTACGGGATGGATTACCCGTCAGAAGCTCGAACTGAAAGATAAAAGAGCTTAAGGGGTGAATTGCCCGTCAAAGCTCGAACAGAAAGATAAATGAGCTTACAAGATGGATTTCCCGTGAAAAGCTCGAACATAAAGATAAAAAGAGCCTACAGGGTGGATTACCCGTCAGAAGCTCGAACGGATAGATAAAAGCTTGTGAGGCCATATAGGAAATGCAATATATGAATGTTGGTTTTGCTTACTGATGACAGTGCGAAAACATCAAATAACTAACTTTCAATTCACAGAATGAATGCTGATGATGAGAACCCTTATTAATTTTGGGCAGGATGCAATAGATACTTTTGATGAAATTATTTCCTCTTTGCTGTGTCTTTTTGTTGTTGGCTCCTTGACCCCTTAAAAGAATCGATCACAGTTAGTCTTGAGAATGAACTAAAACAAGTCCCATATTATCAGAGAAAAGATATCATGTACTTTTATTTTCTGATGATAGACGTTCTTGATGATAATTATCCCAATCTGGGCAAGTATACCCAGTCGTGCAAGTAATACGGTGGTGAGACCGGTTATCGTATCCACGGGGATTGGATGTCAATTACCAATTCACAAACTCAGCAACTATCTAGACTATGAAGAGAAATCAAAACAAACAAAAGAAAAGGAAAAGTTCTTTGAGGATTTCTATCGAACACTTGGAGTGCGAAAGGGATATGTTGGGACTAGACTTCACCAAACCTTTGTCTCATGTACTACCAGGACTAGATACCTCCCATTCATGCTTCAAATATTAAAATCAATCCACTAAATTACTCAAGCCCCGATTCCTCGGATGGCAAGAGCCTAAATCCACTAATAGACCCTAATTCCTTAGGTAGCCTAGATTAATGAATTCACATTAGGATTAAGGATAACGCGATTACTAGTAAACCAAACTCCATTCCTAGATGCAAGGGTTACTAGGTGATTAAATTCAATTCTGGTTCTAATACGAATTTCCTAATTGCATATCAAAACACAAATCGAGTCTTGGGGTTGCTAGCCACAACAAGCATTAAGCATGGAAAACTAATCACTAATACGAAGGCATGAACACAGAATAATCAGTCAAGATAAATACATAAAAATCAGTTTGATTACATATAATCCCAGCAAATGGATTTAACTACTCATAAAAGAGAAAACCAAACCAGAAAAGCAGTAGAGAAAGGAAGAAAGGGAGAACTCCATTGAAGCTTCCCACTGTCGTCACAACAACCCCCTAACTCAGCTCCCTTTTAGGGTTGGAACCCTAGTCCTGCCGCATCCTCCAAGTGCCTCCAAGTTCCCCCTCCAAAAACTCTCCAAAAAAACTCCAAAAACTCTCTCATTCTGCCCTAAGACAGCAATTTATACCCATCAGACTCTGCGTGCGCTCGCGAGGCGAATGTTAAAAATATGGTCTTCAGAGATTGGGTTTCTCACGAGGCAAGAGTGGCTCGCGAGGCGAGGCAGTGAGATTCTTCTCAAATATGCCCGTGATGAGTGTCAGGGCCTGGGCGTGATGGCTTCTGGTCCTCAGGCACACGAGGCGAGACATGGTTCGCGTGGCGAGACTGAAATGGTTGCATTCTCTGGCATAGTCAGTCTTCAGTCTCGCGAGGCGAGTAGCCTCTCGCGGGGCGAGCATTTCCTGTGACAGCTTCTGGCTTTTGCCTTCTGCTCTGCTTGATCATGGTCGTGATGGTCATCACGGCCAGGCCGTGATGGGCTCTGTTTGGCTCATATTCTTCACTTTTCAAGCTCTGTTTCATCCAGGCTCCATCATGGCTGATTTTGATCATTTTTACATTAATTCCTGCAAAACAACACCAAGAAACCGCTTCACCCGTTCCAAGGGAAAATCTAACTAAAATCAAATAAAGAATGCCTAATCTATATGAAAAATGCATGCAAAAGTGTACAGAAAACATGATGTAAAATCACACTATCAAATCACCCCAAGCTTATTCAATTGCTTGTCCTCAAGCAATCACTAAGGCCAGAAGAGATATATAATCAAAGCATGGATAGTGAACCCAGAACCCGAGTAAATAATCCAATAAATAGGCATTTCAAATAATTCAGCAAGAGACAATTAGTTTAAGTCCAATTAGACGCTTAGGTTCCCTAGACTCATATTCTCACTGATTTGGGTACACTTTCTCAACTGAAGATCACCTCAAGCTTATTCATTTGCTTGGCTCTCTTTTTCACCTCACTCAAGTGTTAGGGATATATGACAATTTGCTCCATTTTCCTCAAGGAATGAATTCTACCATAGGCTTGACTATCAACCAAATCTCTACTTTATTAATGAAAACAATTAAGAATCAAGAGGTCTTTTGCTTTGGTTGTAACGTGGCCATGGGACTAATCGTTAGGTGGGGAAATCAAGAAAAGGAAATTTCAAAAGGCTATACAAACTATCAAGCATTGCAAAACATGACCTTCTAAAATACCTTTTTGGGTTTTGATTTACTTTTCCACCTTTCTTCCTTTCTTTTGTTTTATTTCTCATTTCTTTTTGTCATCCCCTTCTCTATATATTTTTCTTTTTCTTTTGTTTTTCTTTTGCTTGGAGAAGGGGAGATATTTCAACTCAAGAGAAATATTTTTCTGATTCTTTCATCCCAAACTTTTTTCAACTACCTTTTTACCCTTTTTTAATACTTTAGAAGGTCCCATCAAGCATCATTCAACAATATATTTCAAGGTACCAAGAAAAGTATTTTATTTTTATGTAAGCTCAAAATTGGGCAACTAAGGGGTAGCACTTCATCAATCAAAGCTCAGAAGGCTAGAAAAATACCTAGTGCCTCAATCATTTTCAAAAAATGTTTTCAAAAATTTTTAAGCTTCAAAACGGTTTCTAGTCAAGTTCTAGAGAAATACAATCCAAGAGGAATAACACTCTATCACAAAGAATGGGGTAGATTTAGTGAGTACCCCTTTGGCTCAAAATCTCACATTTTAGTAGTTAAAAAATCAATGAGAATCACAAATCTATGAAACCATATGCTAATTATCAACTATCACAGATCATCTCAAGCATTTTTATTTGCAGCCTTATCACAAGAATGAAAAAAAAATTGGGTTCAACAATTCACTATCTCAATTTATTTGGCACTCAGTTTTCACAATTTGGATGCAAAATATAAACAAGGGCAATCTAATTGTGTGATCGTGCAAACTATCATGCAAAACTATATGAATGCAACATGAAAAATGCAAATGCAAAATAACCCTACCCCAAGCTTAAGAATTTACATTGTCCCCAATGTAAACAATCAAGTTAGAGAGAGGAGAAAAATTGGAACGACTTACTGAGGCGGTAGCGGGTGCTGGTTCACATGCCTAGTCAGAAACTTGCTTGGGAAATGCATCACGGTCGTGATGGGTGCTGACTTTGCTTTTTCTTGTCTTCTTGCTCTTCCTTCCTTCTTTCCCTGAAATCACTTGGCAATTTTATTAGTAAAAGAAAACTCTGGATCTTCTCAAATTATTCAAGAGTTAAAAAGTCAAAAACAAAAGGAAAAAGGAAAGGAAAACTTGGGTTGCCTCCCAATAAGCGCTTCTTTGACGTCACTAGCTTGACGTCCTAGGATCCTCCTCCCGGATCAAATGGCTTGTGGAGTGGTGATTGTAGCAGCAATATGACTCTACCCACGGTTCCACCTAGCCAGTGTGTGAAAACACCATTGACCTCTTTAACTACAATAATGCACTCACTTCCTAGCGGGTCAAATGGCATTTTTACCAGGAAGTTTGACAGACAAGTGAAAGGGGCTAACTTACCAGTGTCCACACATGCATGCAAGCCAACATATTTATTTAATGAA
The DNA here is from genome assembly GCA_030762895.1 of Sophora flavescens. Lineage (NCBI taxonomy): Eukaryota > Viridiplantae > Streptophyta > Magnoliopsida > Fabales > Fabaceae > Sophora > Sophora flavescens. Next base: position 15,270,544 of record CM061066.1, read on the forward strand.
GCAAAATCAGATTGCTCAACAAGCATGGTGGATTGAATGCTTTCCAAATGCCCTGCCTTCTCACTTGTTCCTCCCCAAGGATGCGTGAAAGGTAATTCCTCTTCTTGTGATTCGCTTACCACCACCACTTCATCTTCAATTTGATCCATTCCCACAGCCATATTCTGTTCAAACTCTGCTTCATGTGGCTCTATGGGAATCATACATGGTGGTGGAGGTGGTAAATATGAACAGAGGGTTTCCCATTCCTCCTTGGAGCAACTATATACAAGCCTACCCTTCACAGAATCAATTTGTGCTAGGATATCAAAATTTACCAATTCTGGGTAATCTTCCCAACACCAGTTGTCCTCCCAAGTGTGACTTGAGGCTTCCTCATCAGATGGATAATGATAGTTGTCCATGAATTCCATCCACCTGGCACAAACAAAACTCAAAACAAAAAGATCAAATATATACAGAAAAATAAAAAATAAAAATGTCTAAATTAGTTGCCTCCTTTGTTACTAATGATATTGGCAAAACCGATCCCCGGCAGCGGCGCCAAAACCTTGTTGGACGGATCTAGGCAAGTATACCCAGTCGTGCAAGTAATATGGTGGTGAGACCGGTTATCGTATCCACGGGGATTGGATGTCAATTACCAATTCACAAACTCAGCAACTATCTAGACTATGAAGAGAAATCAAAACAAACAAAAGAAAAGGAAAAGTTCTTTGAGGATTTCTATCGAACACTTGGAGTGCGAAAGGGATATGTTGGGACTAGACTTCACCAAACCTGTCTCATGTACTACCAAGATTAGATACCTCCCATTCATGCTTCAAATATTAAAATCAATCCACTAAATTACTCAAGCCCCGATTCCTCGGATGGCAAGAGCCTAAATCCACTAATAGACCCTAATTCCTTAGGTGGCCTAGAATAATGAATTCACATTAGGATTAAGGATTACGCAATTACTAGTAAACCAAACTCCATTCCTAGATGGAAGGGTTACTAGGTGATTAAATTCAATTCCGGTTCTAATACGAATTTCCCAATTGCATATCAAAACACAAATCGAGTCATGGGGGTGCTAGCCACAACAAGCATTAAGCATGGAAAATTAATCACTAATACGAAGGCATGAACACAGAATAATCAGTCAAGATAAATACATAAAAATCAGTTTGATTACATCTAATCCCAACAAAGGGATTTAGCTACTCACAAAAAAGAAAACCAAACCAGAAAAGCAGTAGAGAAAGGAAGAAAGGGAGAACTCCATTGAAGCTTCCCACTGTCGTCACAGCAACCCCCTAACTCAGCTCCCTTTTAGGGTTGGAACCCTAGTCCAGCCGCAGTCTCCAAGTGCCTCCAAGTGCCCCCTCCAAAAACTCTCCAAAAAAACTCCCAAAACTCTCTCATTCTGCCCTAAGACAGCAATTTATACCCATCAGACTCTGCGCGCGCTCGCGAGGCGAGACCTGGCTCGCGAGGCGAATGTTAAAAATCTGATCTTCAGAGATTGGATTTCTCGCGAGGCGAGAGTGGCTCGCGAGGTGAGGCAGTGAGGTTCTTCTCAAATACGCCTGTGATGAGTGTCAGGGCCTGGGCGTGATGGCTTCTGGTCCTCAGGCTCGCGAGGCGAGACATGGTTCGCGTGGCGAGACTGAAATGGTTGCATTCTCCGGCATAGTCAGTCTTCAGTCTCGCGAGGCGAGTAGCCTCTCGCGGGGCGAGCATTTCCTGTGACAGCTTCTGGCTTTTGCCTTCTGCTCTGCTTGATCATGGCTGTGATGGTCATCACGGCCAGGCCGTGATGGGCTCTGTTTGGCTCATATTCTTCACTTTTCAAGCTCTGTTTCATCCAGGCTCCATCATGACTGATTTTGATCATTTTTACATTAATTCCTGCAAAACAACGCCAAGAAACCGCTTCACCCGTTCCAAGGGAAAATCTAACTAAAATCAAATAAAGAATGCCTGATCTATATGAAAAATGCATGCAAAAGTGTACAGAAAACATGATGTAAAATCACACTATCAACCCCTTAAAAGCATCGATCACAGTTAGTCTTGAGGATGAACTAAAACAAGTCCCATATTATCAGAGAAAAGATATCATGTACTTTTATTTTCTGATGATAGACGTTCTTAATGATAATTATCCCAATGGTTGATTCTCAATATTCCTTTCTTTCTTCAGTGCCCTTTATAGGGGAACCATCGTGTCCCCCCATGACCTTTTGAGACTTTCTGAGGAATTCTAAGTGCTTAAAAAATCACTCGTTTCACATTTCATTATATACTTATCAAGATGAATGCACCCAATTAGCAAAAAGGTAAAATAGAAGGACATGGGTAAACAACAAAATTGGAAGTAATTGTCATTATATTTAGACTTAAGAGGTGTACAAAGCAAATATTATAATGGAATAGGGAACTGCGAAAAGGTTATGGAGCATAAACACATCTCTTCAAGTGGCATCTTTTTCAATGACTGGTGTTAGTATCCCTCATTCAATCTTGACTACTCATCAATTGTCTTCGGAGAATGTTGTTTGCCCCAGTTTATCAACCTGATGACACTTCATTTGTTATGTTTTTCTTTTAACCCTAACTTTTGCCTAGACTTCCCTTTCAGGTTTTCAGTCTAGCGGGTTGCTCTAACTTTTGCCTAGACCGTCTTTTCAGATTTTCAGTCTGGTGAGCCCCCTTTTTTTCTTTTTTTTTTTGAAAGTGCGTTCAAGCATAGTACTTTTTTACTACATACGAGTTTACAGGGAGTGGTAGATCTTCCCCATCCATCTTGGTGAGAATTAAAGCTCCTTCAGAGAAGGCCTTTTTCACAACGTAAGGTCCTTCATAGTTCGGAGTCCACTTCCCTTGGCGATCCTTTTGGATAGGTAGAATCTTTTTAAGCACTAGGTCACCCTCCCGGAACTGTCGTGGGTGTACCTTCTTCTCATAAGCTCTTATCAATCTTCTCTGGTACAATTGACCATGACACAATGTGAACAACCTATTTTGACCGGGTCTTTTAGTTTTCACTAGAAATTTCAAAAAAAAAAAAAAAAAATAAATTGGAAAGAAAATATTTTTTTTTAATATTTTGCCATCTTATTATTTATTTTTATCCGAAAAAATCCAAAAAAAAATTTGACAAACAAAAATAATAATAAAAATTTAATTTTATGTTAAACACTTAGGTTTATTTTTGTTATTGGGCCAAATCAGTCAAACCCATTGCTCAAACCCATTTCCTTTCTTCATCCTCCTCCAACAAACCCTAGCAGCCCCCCTTTTCTTCCCTCCAACATTATTTTGAATTTGAATCCAGTTGGCAAATCCCTTGATTTTTACATATGAGGCTCACAAGTTTTGATTCTATTTCAAATCAGAGATAGAAATTTTAATCCTTGCAGATTTTTAGGATCAAAATGAGAGTGAATTTGTCATTATAAAATCACAAGAGATGCTACAGAATAAAGGGGCAGCCTACAAAAAGATTCAAAGAAAACCTAGTCTCCACTCTTTTCCATCCTCTATCATACTAACACCATCACCCACCACAAAAAACACACCAGCCACCTTAAAAAAAAGGCCTAGCCTCCATTCTTTTCCTTCATCCATCATGCAACATCTCCATCAAAAACACCTCTCACTTCACCATCATACAATAGCCACCACTCTCCTCCATTTAACCTTGACTCCAACCTTAACATAAACAACAACAACTATCAATCCTTTTAATAACAAACTAGAACATTAAGAAAGAGTTATCTTGGCTCATTTAATTCTCAGACCAGTGCAACTACCGCTGCTCCCCGTAGCGCGTCGTTGCCGGACGCACGGTGTTACTCCATCGCGCCTCTCTACAGATCGCGTCTCGCGATCAACGGAGAAAGAGTCACCCCCGCGTGCCACCACTGCCGCAAGCTCTGTTTAGCCTCGACGTCCACTATGCCACGCCGCCACCGCCATGCGTCGAAGTCATTGTAGCGCAGCCCTGCATCCTCGACGAGTCCAGACGCCGTCGCTGTGAGTCACCGTTCAGTTCAGCCCCGTGGGTCGCACCTCATGAGTCATCATTCGCAATCACACGCACCAGTATTAGCAGCTGTGCCACTGACCAGAGTCATCGCATGACGCGCCCACACAGACTCCGTCACTCCAGTCGCGTTCGCAGTTCACAACCACGTTCCCTTCCACGGTCATCAACCGCTCCGCCGCTCGCCATCTTGGTCCGCCGCACTATTTCGTGCCCCATCGAGTTCCGTAGCCGTGGTGATGATCCCATCCATTTCTGCGTTACAGGTCTAAGATAAGAAGACATATTTTATTTTTTTATTACTTGTCTCTTTTTTTTTTTGTTGATTGGTTTCATATTTTTTGTTGATTGGTTTCATATTTTTTGTTGTTGTTATTGTTTAGGTCTGGGTCAAGTTTAGTTAATGAGTGAGTAGGTTATTGGGTTAGACTGTCTTATTATTTTGGGTATAGTATTTCTTTTATATATAGAAAAAATAAAGAATAACAATTGACACCTTTTCCAAATAAAAATCTAAAAAAAGAAGAGGCTAAAATAAATAAAGTGGAATGATCACATGTAAATATTTTTGGGATTGTTTTGTGAAATATGTCACATTCAATTCCTTAGATTCGGGATCGCTCTATGGACGCACGTGTCATGTTCTATCTCGCTTAGGATTTTTTTTATATTTAAAATTAGTCAATAAAAACAAAATCAAAAACCCTTTTAAATAAAAAATCTTTTTATAAAACTTTAAAACCAACCAAATATTTTTATAAGAACTACGTGGCTTTAAATTTCCCCATCGAAGCAGGGAATACGTAGGAGCGAGATCAATCATCTCGTCAAGCCAAAATTTTATTTTTCCTTTATTTTTGTGTTCTTTTTTAATTTGTTAATGTAGTTAATCAAAATAATAAAAATTATGTTATTTAGGGATGCTCTCTGGGCTTATGTGTCATGTTTAACCTTTTTAGTGAAAATATTAATTAGTAATCTCTTTATTCGCATAAATAATCTTTCGGGTAAAATAAATAATTTAAAAGTTATTAATTTTCCACAATTAATTCAAGGTATCATTTGTAGAATGGGCGTTGTAGGGTGCTTAATACATTCCCTACTCGTAACCGACTCCCGAACTCAACTTGGTTCCAAAGACCATTTTTAAAGGTTTTCCAATTTTTCCTAAATTAAATAAAATTGGTGGCGACTCTACATTTTTCTTAAAATCTCTTTTTATCGCCGTCCCTGCCACAATTTTTGGTTACGACACACAGTGCCACCAATCTCTTCCCTTCAATGAGGTTCAATTGATCGAATCGATCCTGAACCCACTTAGCTTCTTCCAATTCTCCCTCTTTCAGTACCCTTAATGAGGGGATTTCTAATTCAATCGGGAGTACTGCCTCCATCCCATAAACTAAAGAATACGGAGTTGCCCCAGTCGAAGTGCGAATAGAGGTGTGATAGCCATGCAAAGCGAAAGGTAACATCTCGTGCTAGTCCTTATATGTCACAATGATCTTTTGAACAATCTTCTTGATATTCTTATTAGCTGCCTCGACTGCTCCGTTCATCTTTGGGCGGTATGGGGAGGAATTGTGATGCTTTATCTTGAAGCTTTCGCACATCTCCTTCATCATCTTGTTGTTTAGGTTGGTCGCATTATTAGTGATAATTTCACTCGGTAACCTTTAAGGACAAATTAACTCTCTTTTTACAAACCTGACCACCATATTCCTGGTCACATTGGCATATGATGCAGCTTCGACCCCCTTTGTGAAATAATCAATAGCAACAGGAATGAAGCGATGCCTATTTGAGGCTTTCGGTTAGATTGGTCCGATAACATCCATTCCCCACATTGAGAACGGCCAGGGTGCCGACATGACATTCAAGAGAGTCGGCGGTGCATGAACCTTATCAGCATATGTCTGGCATTTATGGCACCTCTCCACATAATTAAAGCAATCAACCTCTGTTGTCAACCAGTAATGGCCCGTCCTCAAGATTTTTCTTGCCATTACATGACCATTCGCGTGAGTCCCAAACGACCCTTCATGTACATCCTCAATTATCTGTTTATCCTCTTTTGCATCAACACATCTTAATAGTACCATATCATGATTCCTTTTGTAGAGAATACCCTTATCTAAATAGAAACCCATCGCAAGTCTTCTTAGGGTTCTTTTGTCATTTTCTGAAGCACCTGGGGGGTATTCCCTTCTTTGCAAGAAATGTTTGATGTCATGGTACCGCGGCTCTTGATCGGGCTCTTCCTCTACCACTTGACAATATGCAGGATGACTACGACTTTCCATTTTGATGAGTGGCAGATTTATTTCGTCACTCACTTTAAACATCGAGGACAGGGTAGACAGCACATCGGCTAATTGGTTATCCTCTCGAGGAATATGATGAAATGTGACTTTGTCAAACTTCTCAATCAAACCTTTGATGTAATCACGATACGAGATTGACTTGGCATCTCGGGTTTCCCATTCCCCTTTTAGCTGGTGGATGACTAATGCAGAGTCTCCATATACCTCCAATATCCTTGCTTTTGACTCTATTGCTGCCAGGATCCCTAGTGCACAAGCTTCGTATTCGGCTATGTTGTTTGTACAATTGAAGCATAGCCTCGCAGTGATAGGGAAATAATCATTTTGTGGTGAGATTAAGATTTCCCCGATTCCGTGTCCCAATGCATTAGAAGCTCCATCAAATAACAAGGTCCACTTTTATTTTCCCGGTGATTGCTCGCGATCAAACAAAGCCATTATATCTTCATCTGGGAAATCACATTGCATTGATCCATAATCTTCTACTGGCTGATTGGCTAGATACTCTGCAAGAGCGCTACCTTTTACCGCTTTCTGGGTGACATAGACTATGTCGTATTTTGATAGCAGGACTTGCCAACGAGCAATTCTTCTAGTCAGAGCAGGTTTATCAAAGATATACTTGATTGGATCCATCTTGGACACCAACCAGGTAGTATAACACAACATGTAATGCCTCAAACGGCGAGCCGCCCATGCCAAAGCACATCAAGTGCATTCTAGCAGTGAGTAGTTGGCTTCATAACTGGTGAACTTCTTACTTAGATAATAGATGGCATGTTCACAACCTATAGATTCATCTAGCACAGTCAAATACATGATGAGAGGTCTTCCTAGCATCGGGGGAACCAAGAATGGAGGCTCTTGTAGGTACTGTTTGATCTTCTCAAAAGCTTTTTGACAATCTTCATTCCATGTTACTGCCTAATTTTTACGCAGTAGTTTAAAGATTGGTTCACATGTCGCTGTTAATTGGGAGATGAACCTGGCAATGTAGTTCAATCTTCCTAAAAACCCATGAACTTCTTTCTCTGTTTGAGGTGCTGGCATATCGATGATTGCTCGAACTTTTTCGGGATCCACCTCTATTCCTCTTTGACTAACTATGAATCCCAGAAGCTTGCCTGATTGCACCCCAAAAGTGCATTTGGCCGGATTCAGTCGGAGCTTAAACTTCCTTAACCGCTCAAAAAGTTTCTGCAGATTATCAACATGCTCATTTTAGGATCTGGACTTGGCAATCATATCATCTACATAAACTTCTATCTCCTTGTGCATCATGTCATGGAACAAAGCCACCATAGCTCGCTGATATGTTGCTCCAGCATTTTTCAAGCCAAAGGGCATAACCTTTTAGCAAAAGGTTCCCAATAAAGTGATAAATGTGGTATTCTCCATATCTTCGGGAGCAATCTTGATCTGATTATATCCCGAGAATCCATCCATGAAAGAGAATAATGCATGTTGAGCAGTATTGTCTACAAGAACATCAATGTGTGGTAGAGGAAAGTCTTATTTTGGGCTAGCTCTGTTCAGATCTCGATAGTCAACACACATCTGAACCTTTCCATCTTTCTTAGGAACAGGAACAATATTGGCAACCCATTGAGGGTACCTTACAACTTCTAGGAAACCTGCATCCAGTTGCTTCTTGACCTCATCCTTGATCTTTAAGGACATTTCCGCTTTCATCCTTCGTAGCTTCTATTTTACTGGAGGACACTCCGGTTTTAATGATAGCTTGTGTTCTGCTACACTAGGGTCTAACCCTGGCATGTCTTGGTATGACCATGCGAAAACATCTTTATAATCCATCAACAACTTGATCAACCTACTTCGTTCCTTTTCTTTCAGGGAAATGCCAATCTTAACTTCTTTTTTATCATCTTCAGTTCCCAAATTAATTAGTTCACTCGGTTCTTCATGGGGTTGAATTTCCCTGGTTTCTTGTTCTACCAATCTCAATAGTTCAGGAGGAACTTCCCCGTCATCATCAACAACCTCCTCAGCATGATCAACGAGATAGTCAAAATTGTATGCTGAGTTACTAACACTGTCATTTTCAAGAGAGTCACTTTTAGATCTGCATTTTGGTAGTTATCAGGGAAAGATGAATGAATAAAGGTTAAAGATGAGAGACTGCATTTATTGGTGAGGAATGGTGAACAAAAACGAAAGTAAAAAATAAGAGAGATAACAACACAAAGATACTGAATGCATGCATTTATTGATAAGTCATACTTATATAGAAACAAGTAAGCCCATTACAACAAAATTCCTAAAGCCTTGGGAAGAGCTAAAGGATAAGCATTACAAAATTACTTTGAAAAAGACTCTATGGTCCTGGGGAACTCAATGATCTCCCAATTGTTGAGCTCTGTATCCGGAGAGCATGGATACACCAGATTGATACCATGATCGGCGGGATAATCATCTTCAATAGCTGCTGCTTGGTCTAGGAATGCGAACCCTACGCTTCGGAAGCTCTATCGAATGTCACAGATGGGAACCCTTTCAGCCTCGTATTCACGATTTTTCAGTCGAGCCAACCTCTTTCTTTTCTTCTCTTCTATAGCCCTGATCTTGTCGGTCTTGGTGGGTTTGTATCCCATCCCAAACCTGTCCTTGCTTTCAGTGAGCATGAGGATGTCAGCGACACCTTGGCTGTTCTTCCCCAAACCGCTTCCAGGTTGGTATCCTCCTTCAAGCATAACCTTGACCATCATGATGGACGCTTTAGATGATCGAGGTTTCAAGAGTGGAGCACTATCCCCAACATAAGTGGAATTGGCAATTTCAAGTGACTGGAAGGCGGTCTCGAGAGCTTCCTCGGCAGCTTCAATGTAAGGGGTTGTTGATGGCTTACTTACTAACATATCCTCCTCTCCAGAAACAATTATCAACTTACTATCAACAATGAACTTTACCTTCTGGTGCAATATGGAAGGTACAACTCCAGATGAATGGATCCATGGTCATCCTAGGAGACAACTGTAAGTTGGTGTGATGTCCATTACTTGGAAGAGTACTTCAAAGGTGCAAGGGCCAATCTGAATGGGCAATTCAATTTCTCCCATGACTTCCCTTCGGGTGCCATCAAAAGCTCTTATAATCATTGAGCTTGGCTTCATATGAGATCCATCAAAAGGCAGCTTTGTCAGTGTTGACTTTGGCATTACATTCAAAGAAGATCCATTATCAATGAGAACCCTAGCCACGACATGATCTCGACACTTCACAGAAATGTGCAATGCCTTGTTGTGCCCCATACCTTCAGCTGGTATTTCATCATCGGTGAAAGTGACATAATTATCAGCGACTATGTTACCTACAATGTTATTGAGCTTATCAACTGTGATGTCATGGGAGACATGAGCTTGATTCAACACCTTCATCGGTACTCTCCTATGTGGCTCAGAGTTCATCAATAGAGACAAAAGAGATTTTCGAGCCGGAGTTCGATTCAACTGATCCACAACCCTATATTCACTTTACTTGATGAACTTCAAGAATTTGCCAACCTCTTCCTCAGATACCTCCATTTTATTCTCACCCCCTCTTGCTTCCTTTTCGACCGGAGTTCCTTCCACCTTCTCTTTCCCTTTGCAATATTTTCCTTCATTTTCTATTTCCTTCCTTTGCAGTACCTCCGGGTATAAACGCGGCCACTCCTAGTCATTCCACCAATCCCCAAAATGTTGGTAACCACGGTGGTCCCATTGGAAGGATTTGGTTGAACCTGCATATCATATTTCCACGGCACCGCTTTGGTGTCCTTGTATGGGAAAGGACCTGGGACCTGGATGACAATTGGTGTTGGCCCACTCGAAACCGGCAAAGGTTCTTTCTTGGTATAGTATATCACCACTGGTTTCGGAGCGACCTGCTCAGGAACCGGTTGAGGATTAACCACAATAGTAAAAGGAGTTATCTTAACCGGAGTTGGGGAATTTGTAGATTCAACAACCATGTTAATGCCACACTCATTGGATTCACAACCAATTAGGATAATCTTCATGTCTATTAACTTCTGCACAACCTGCCAAATTCTGCACAGTATTCAATTCAAAGCACTATATCCCTATCAAAGTCACATCGTATTACTCCATCGAGAACCATTTCTTCAATAATCGGGATTTGGATCAATCCGCATTTACACATCTCTCTAAAAATAACTCTCATAGGAGTTCTAACATCGGCTACTTGACTCTTGAGAGTGTGTTCTAAGAAGCTTTTAATGGCATTGACTCTAGAACCCCCATGATTCAGCATGGGATCTTGTGCCATATTTGGAGTATCTTTCTGAAATCTCAACCATTTGGCATTAATTAGATCTTGCACCTTAAACTTCAAAGCCTTGCAATTTTCTGTGGAATGACCTGTGGCCCCATCGTGATACTCGCATTGAACATTTGGGTCATACCACTTTGGATAAGGAGGGTCTATTGGTCTTGTCGGGATAGAAGTTAGCACAAATCTGCTCACGAGTTGGCGAAATAGTTTAGTGTAGGTCGTGGGTATCGGGTTGAAATGCACTGGCATTCTTTATGAGTTATACGGTGGTCTGGTTTGGCTTGTGTTTGGGTTTAGGGGTTGAACAAACTAAGGTGGCATGGTAGGGTGTGTTTGAGGCTGAGAAGGGTGTAATGGTCGATAGGGTGTCATCGAATGGTGTGGTCAGGGATTTAAAATTGTGAGGTGGCAACGATGTATGGCCGGTTGGCTTGGTGATATAGAGGTGGTTGATAATATGGGGCGTATTGGGCTTGGAAGGCAGGTGTTTGGTTTGGTCTATATTGGTTTGGTTTGTTTTGTTCGAAGGTTACTGCATGTGCTTCTCCTTCTTTCTTTTTCACAAACGGGGATTTCTTTGGGTCGTTCCCTACTGAAGTCTCAGTGATCTTGCCATTCCTCATTCCACTTTCAATTCTCTCACCGATGATGACCATGTCTGAAAAGTTCGATGACACACTCCCAATCATCCTATCATATAAGGGTGACTAGAGTGCATCAATGAACATTGCTATGGTTTCTTTCTCGGCTAAGGGAGGCTCCACCTGAGCAGCCAGTACCCTCCATCGTTGTGCATACTCTTTGAAAGTCTCTGTCCCTTTTTGACATATTTTGGAGTTGCATCCTATCAGGAGCCATGTCAATATTGTACTTGTATTGCTTCAGGAATGCATCTGCTAGATCTTTGAAGGATCAGATGTGTGCCCGCTCGAGATACGTGTACCAATTTGAAGCTGCCCCAGTTAAACTGTCTTGGAAGAAGTGAATCGAGAGCTTATCATCTTGGGCTTATGATGCCATATTCCTAACATACATGGTCAAATGGTTTTTGGGACAAATGGTTCCCCGATATTTGTCAAAATCAGGCACCTTAAATTTCGGTTGAATTACAATATTTGGCACCAGTCAAAGTTCCAAGGCATCCCGAAGACCATAACTATTTACCCCATCAATGGCCCGCAATATTTCCTCTAGTACTTCCAATTTTTCTTTAGATTTGGAATTCCCCCCCGACTGATTCACTGGAGTTTCACCGTACATATTATGAGGAAATGAATATGGCATGGAGGAGGAACCGAAGTTTGGCATCATTTGAGCCCTATGGGGTCCATAATGTAGGGTGTATTGTGGGGGCTTTGGATTGACAGAAGGTGTCACTATCGGGGTGTTACCATATGTAGGGTTGACAGTTTGTGTTTGCGGTATTTCGACAGAATTGGTGGAGGTTTGTGTGTGGGTGATATGTTTAGAGTTTTGAATTCCATCTTGTGGTCTAGGGGCTGTTGGTGGCACAAATCAACGAGGCAAACCGTATGGGGGATTGTTCGGGTCAAATGAAAGATGAGTTTGGTTGTTTGGATAAATAGTGAGAGGCATCATGGCCCCTGGTTGGTTGAAGCCTTGAATAGGAATCTGAGCAAAATTGGGCGGGATGAGAGATGTGACTGGATGTCCTTCGTTCGAGGCTGGAGGGTTCTCCTCTATATTCTTTTCCTTCTGCATTGCTTGTAGGATCTCCATCATTTTAGTCATCTGATCCTTGATTTAACTGACTTCATCCTTGATCTCTTGGACTTCTTCTAGTTCATCCGCCATGGCTCTTGCCTGTGATCGAGTGTGATAAGGGTGTCTTGGAGCAATTGTTCAGAAGAGTCACACTGTTTTAATCAAAACAATAAAGTAAGAACATGACAAAAAAATAAAAGCTTTAGTGAAAACCACCTTTGGAGTTATTATTTATTTAATTTTTTTTTTTTGAGTTAACACCTTGTGACTAACAAGAGATGGTCCCTCCATCCCACACAGAGAGAATTGTGCTCATAAGATGAAATGGAGTTGACAACAAACCTAGGGGAAAACATCTCTCCACAATAGATGTTGTCTTAAACACACAAGCAATGCGAATTCTGAATTGAGACATCCCGACCTACCCTTTGCGTAGAAGTAAGGATCCTATAAGGCAAATATGTAGTTGACAACATACTAAAGGGAGACCATGCTCCACGATAGGTGTCGTCGCAAGTCAAGTGTAAGAGTTGGAGTGCGAAGGAAACATAGAGGCAAGAACAGATTTCATTAAAAGCTCCTCAAAGCAATACAGAGATTGGGATTACATCATTGTCAAATCATAATTTTCAACATTGTCACAACATTTTCATCCTAAAGTCAACAGCTTAGGTCTCTTTCTCTTTAGCCCTCGAGCAAACCCTCCACACATTTGCATAAAATCATCCAATTCAGACGGGAGACGAAGCATAGGGTTCGCACGGATTTGTTGTTCTGCCTTCTCAAAGCTTCGGACAAAATTCGGAACGCAATGACTTAGCTCCAAACTCATGCTCACATATCTCTTTTTCCATATGTCAATATTTATCGCTCGCTCCCGCGCTTCTTCTCTCCACCATTTCATGGCATTCATTGCTTGAACCACTTGATCATGATAATGCTTTGCTGAGGTCCACCCTAAATCGCATTGCTTCTTGATTTTGACCATTAGGTTATTCAGTTCTTTGACCTTTTGTACCAATTCACTAGTCATCCTACTTTGTGTAGAAATTTGCTTCTGTAAGTTGCTATTGACTCCCCTTTGTTGATCAACCTTCGCCTCCAATGACTTTCTCATACCTTCTTGCTGGATGACTTCTTCTTCTAACTGATGTTTTTCTTTTCTTAGCCGATGCCTCTCCGTTGTCAAGGACATTACTTTACTTTCAAGATTCTAGATCTCAGTCATGATGGGATTGTTGTAAATGGGTCTGTTTTGATTTATTTTTGGTAATGGATATGAAGATGATATGGTGTTTGGATATGGAGGGCGGTTGGCTGGGCAGAGATGTTGAAAATGAATGGTAAAAGTGGTCCTGTTTTTGGGTTGATGAGGGACGAAGATGGTCTTCTGTTTTGGTCCAGGAAGAAGCCCCCTTTCTCTATCTCTGTTGTCATTTATATACTGATAGCAAGATTAAAAAAAAAAGGAAACCCAGTGATCATCTGCTTTGATTACATTGGATAGTCTTTTTCTCATTTCCAATCTCTGTTGTCTTTCTTTGTGCTGCCATTTTCCTTTCTTGTGTTTAGTCTATTTTGGCTCTTTGACTGTTATTGACCTTGCTGATGCTGCATGAGAGATAAGGAGTAGCAGGATGACATTTTCCCTTTTCATGTTTGGATTTCAAATTCTCATCCTTTGCAAATTTAACAAAGCTTAACTTAGCCTTTGATTCTAAGACAAATTAAACTTTTTTGTCTCTTACCCATTATCCCACTATTGCAACGAGGAAATCTCTCTTTTTTTATTTATTTATTTTAATATATTTTTTTAATGATAGGAAGTATATATTTATTTGTTATTTTTCTTTTCTTTTTTTTTACTGGGCTTTGGGCTAAAGAACATGGGCTAAGAAGATGGATTTTTATTCTTTTATCCTTTTTTGATGTTTTTTTTATTTTAAATTTTAATCATATAAAATAAAGTAAAACATAGCATCCGGACAAAATTGGGTATTTACAGCTGCCCCTCTTTACTTGTTTCTTATTAGATAATAGGTGTAACCAAAGTTAGCATATTATCGTTATAAGAAATGAGTAAAGACGTGAATTTCGATTTTGTCCGGAGTACACTAACAAACAATAGACCTGCGACTACAAAGCTACTTTCTACAAACAACCAGCGGGTTGGATTACCCGTTGAGGTTTACACATATAAAGCTTGTAGGGTGGATTACCTGCTGAGCTTAAAAACGAGGATAAAGAACTTACAGGGAGGATCGCCTGTCTGAGGCTCGAATAAAAAGATAAAGAGCTTATGGGGTGGATTGCTCGTCAGAAGCTCGAACAAAAAGAATTTACGGGGTGGATTGCCCGCCAGAAGCTCGGACAGAAAGATAAAAGAGCTTACGGGGTGGATTACCTGTCAGAAGCTCGAACTGAAAGATAAGAAAGCTTACGAGGTGAAGCTTGAACAAAGAGATAAAAGAGCTTACGGGTTGGATTTACCATTAGAAGTTCGAATAGAAAGATAATAAAGAGCTTACGGGGTGGATTGCCCGTCAGAAGCTCGAACAGAAAGATAAAAGAGCTTACGGGGTGGATTGCCCATCAGAAGCTCTAACAAAAAGATAAATGAGCTTACGGGGTGGATTGCCCGTGAGAAGCTCGAACAGAAAGATAAAAAGAGCCTATGGGGTGGATTGCACGTCAAAAGCTCGAACAGATAGATAAAAGCTTGTGAGGCCATATAGACAAATGCAATATATGAATGTTGGTTTTTCTTACTGATGACAGTGCGAAAACTCAAATAACTAACTTTCAATTCACAGAATGAATGCTGATGATGAGAACCCTTATTAATTTTGGGCACGATGCAAGAGATACTTTTGATGAAATTATTTCCTCTTTGCTGTGTCTTTTTTTATTGGCTCTTTGACACCTTAAAAGCATCGATCACAGTTAGTCTTGAGGATGAACTAAAACAAGTCCCATATTATCAGAGAAAAGATATCATGAACTTTTATTTTCTGATGATAGACGTTCTTGATGATAATTATCCCGATGGTTGATTCTCAATATTCCTTCCTTAATAATTCCAGAACCTATATTATTGAAGAATCCGTTCATATTAAATTTAATGATGGATTAAAGACTGATAGGGAACTATCATATCTAGAAGATGATCTTGCAAGTCTTGATATAAACAGGCCAAAAAATCAACAACCTGATCTGACCAAGACAGAACCTGTGCTTGAGCTAGATAGACACGTGGAGCAGACAAGTTAGCAGAATAGTCAATAGACAAGTCAGCAGACAAGTCAAGATCTTCCTGATGATCTCAAAAGGGATTGGAAGTTCAACTCTCATCATCGTAAGGATCTTATTATTGGAAATCACTCTGAAGGAGTGAGAAATAGATCCACTCTAAGAGAATCAAGCAATGTAGCTTTTATCTCAGAAATAGAGCCAAAGTGCATTGAAGAAGCTCTTGAGGATGAAAGCTGGATTCTTGCCATGCAAGAAGAACTCAACCAGTTCACCCTAAATGATGTCTGGACACTTATCTATAAGCCCAAAATATATTCTGTTATTGGAACTCGATGGGTCTTCAGAAACAAATTGGATGAAGATGGTAAAGTTGTCAGAAATAAGGCAAGGTTAGTAGCTCAAGGCTATAACCAACAAGAAGGTATTGATTGTACTAAAACATTTGCACCTATAACTAGAATAGAAGGTATACGCATCTTAATGCCATATGCTGCTCAAAACCAAATCACTCTTTTTCAAATGGATGTAAAAAGTACTTTCCTAAATGGTATAATTGAAGAAGAAGTGTATGTTAAACAACCTCCTAGTTTTGAGGATACTAATAAACTAGATCATGTTTTCAAACTTAAAAAGGCATTATATAGTTTGAAACAAGTACCTTGAGCATGATATGATAGACTTAGTTCTTTTCTCATGCAAAATGGTTTTACTAGAGGATAAGTAGATACTACTTTATTTAAGAAAAGCTCTAAAGAGAACTTTATTATAGTCCACATATATGTTGATGATATTATTTTTGGAGCAACTAATTAAAAGCTATGAAAGGAATTTTCAAAGCTAATGCAAGCTGAATTTGAGATGAGCATGATAGGAGAATTGAAGTTCTTCCTTGGATTACAAATCAAGCAGACAAGTGATGCAATTTATATTCATCAACAAAAGTATACCAAGGAGATACTCAAGAAGTACAAAACGGAAAATGCCAAGCTCATGAAAACTCCCATGCAACCCAATGCAAAACTAAGCAAAGATGATGAAGGTAAAAAGGTAGACCAAACTGTCTACAGAGGTATGATTGGATCTCTACTGTACTTAACTTCAAGCAAACCTGACATTCAGTTTAGTGTCTGTATGTGTGCTAGATTCCAATCTGACCCTAGAGAATCTCATCTTAAGGTTGTTTGAAGAATATTTAGATATTTGCTTGGAACTACTAATCTTGGTTTGCTATATCTAAGATCAAAAGAATACAGATTAGTGGGATTTTGTGATGCTGATTTTTCTGGAGACAGAATAGAAAGAACAAGCACTAGTGGAGGATGTCACTTCATTGGAGCAAGCTTAGTCTCATGGTCAAGCAAAAGGTAAACAACAATTGCCTTGTCTACTGCTGAAGCATAATACATCTCAGCTGCTACCTGCTGCTCTCAACTCTTATGGGTTAAACATCAACTTGAGGATTACTCTATTTATGAGCATAACATATCTGTATGATGTGATAATTCCAGTACTATATGCTTAACTAAAAATCCAATTCAGCATTCTAAGGCAAAGCATATTGAGATCAAACATCATTTTATTAGGGATTATGTTCATAAAGGTATCTTTGATATTAAGTTTGTTAAAACTGAAAATCAATGGGCTAATATTTTCACTAAACCCTTAGCATAATAAAGGTTTTTATTTATTAGAAATAATATAAACATGCATTGTATTGTTGAATGACATGTCTGTGTGTTAACCTGTATGTGCTATATTAATTGTCTATGCTTACCTGTCTGACTCTGCTGAGTCACTATGCTAGAACTCAACAGCTTTGTTGAAATGGTTATTAAGTATTTAATGTCATTCCTTTATCTAAAGCTAATCATGTGCACTATAGTTTTTAAATCTTGAAACCATGTTTTCTTTATGTCAAAAGTGGGCGCTACAGTTTCCCATACGAATCGTGCCATTTTGAATTTCGTTTTTCTCTCTCCTGCCTTTATGACTATAAAAGGCAAAGGATCAGAAAGGTAAAACCTTTATGCTTTCAAATCTCCAAAATCTCTCTATCTTCGTCTTCTCATCTCTCAAACCCTTCTCTCTCTCGAAACCCTAGAACCTTTTCTCTCAAAAATGGCATCATCCAAGCGTCTCTCTACAAAAGAAATAGCTGGGCAATACAATATGAAAGTTGCTGAGGTAGAAAAGATAATTCCTAGAAAGACTATTGATCTTCAACAGATGAAGAAGTTTGGTATGGATGTCACTGAGGAGTTGGAATACTCCAAATGGACTCCCTTCTTTGATATCAAGGAGCTGGTCCATCCCAAGCTTGTCCAAGCCTTCTGGACAAATGTTGTGGTTATCACCAACAGGATCGATGGAACCAAGAGCTTTAGGGCTCCAATAGGGGATGAAACACTTCACTTCCCCATCAGCTCTCAGGAGTTGGTCACAAAGTGTCCGAGGATCGGAGCTGCTTTCACGCCAGACTGGGAAGATGAAGTTGGAGTTGAAAATGTCAACATCGCCATTTATGGTGTCCCCAACCCTAAAAATCCTAAACCAGTCAACATGGTGGTCAAATGCAGATTCTTGCACAAATTGTTATTGGAATGCGTGATGCCAAGGAATGGCTCACGAGACAGTGTGACCAAGATGGACAAATTCGCTCTATACCACTTGATCCACAGGATTAAGGTGGAAATCAATGATCTCATCTACATGTACCTTGAGACTCTAATCAAGAGGACCAACATGCAGACCTATCCCTATGGGATGCTGTTAACAAAGGTCTTCAGGAACAAGCTGGTTGTTCCTAGTGATGTTCACTTTGTGGATATGTCACTTCTTATAGACAAAAAGATACTGTCTATGATGGATATCAAGGGAATCCCTCTGGATGATGAGGATGAAGACAAGAAGAAGAAGAATCCCTCTGGCTGATGAGGATGAGGACAAGAAGCCTGCTACTGAGCATAAGAAGAAGGAAGAACCAGCGGTTTCCACTGATGAATCAGAGGTCCCTATCTCTGAAAGGCTCTTCAAGTCGCAGGGCACTCACCCGTGACTGACTCTGACCTCGTGTGTTCCCCTCTCATGACTGTGATTAATCCCACACATCTATATACGCTTCACCGACTCGTATAGGTTCATAGTACCTCAACCTTACGTCATCATCTCCTAGATAACCTCAACAATAATAATATCTCATTGGTCTCATCACCATATCACAATAATCATCTCAGTTAGCCACTTCTGAACTTCATGTATCATGAACCCCCACATACATCACTATACTCATCATGTATCAACTCTCAGATAATCTCTATGCATAATAATCACAATCATCATCCATCAAATCAACATGTCACCATTACAGTCTTCTCCACATATAATAAAATAACACATATAATATAAATATCTATACTCCAAACAATATAGATAATCCAAACAACTCATCATATATCAAACATGTATCCCTAACAGTCAAATCAGTCAATTCAATCAACGTCAATAATAATATAATATATATTATACGTAACGGCGATAAATGTACAATTCTACTAGAATCATTGGTACCACTAAATAGTCCCCAATGTGATATTGACATTTGTTAAGTCTCTAAAATGTATAATGTGCATTTCCCTAAGTTTTGATGTGATCTAAACATTGGTTAATGATTTAATTAACCTTCATGTTGGTTGCTAACCTGTCTACCTAGTGTGCAGATCAAAACAGTAAGAATCATCTGTCTGCTCACATAGATGACTACCTTTCTGGATAAGCAAAAGTCGATCTGTCTGCTGACTAGGATTATTGACTTTCTTCAAGTGAAGCTTTCAACCTGTCTTCCCACAAGTTCCTACACTTGTCAGAAGTTCCTCGATGAAAAAACAAAGACCAAACAAGCTTTTGCAAGCTGTCCCATCATAAAGAAGACTCGAAGTTTTCTCTCTTAGTCTCACGCTTATCAAGAAAAGTCGAAAGTCACTATCACAAGCAACCTCTGAAATCAGAACTGAAGTCCAGTTAAAGAATGCTTCCAACATGCTTTATTCCCAAGTACATCTGGTTATTACACAAAAAAGGAAAAGTACTCAGCAAAGTACATAAAGCACTCTGCACAACTCTGATATGGCTAGTTCACGATGCACAAAGTCATGATCCTTCATGTTAGAGTACAACCAACGTTCCTATTGTATTAATAGCTGTCCAGAACGAATCTATTACATGTAATGAAGTTCTGTCTAAAGCCAACATTTAAAGGAATGTCTATAACGGATCTTAAATGCTTGAAGGCTATAAATACAGAAGTCATTGAAGATGATAAAGGATACACAACATTAAAGCCATTACTCTGCGCATTTATTTCCTTTATTCTTTCAATCTATATTCTTCAATCATTTGAAGTTATTATACAGTTTTTCCTAAGCTTACATTTAAACCACTCTGAGTGTTAGTGAAAGATCTGTCTGTCTGATTGTATTTATTACAAACAAACTTCTTAACCAAACCTGAGTGAGCTTGAAGAGGCTAGGTGTGCAAGGAATACTTACCTTTGAGCCTGAAGAGGCTAGGTGTGCAAACAATACTTAGAGTCTGTAACCTGATCAGTTATAGTGGATAAAAATTGGTGCTGCCAAGGACTGGATGTAGCTCTTTGTGTTGAAGAGTGAACCAGGATAAAAAGCTGTGTTAATCTTTCTTCCCTTAAACTCGTTAGTTTCTTTGATTATTATATCTGTTTTCTAACTAAGGGGTTAAAGTGTGAATATTAAATATGTTTTCAAATTGTATTCTTGTGTTTATTCTATTGAAAACTCATCAGACAGGTCACCTGTCTGTACTGTCCTTTCTCAGTCGTATGGACTTAGCTTCTGTGTACGAAAAGCTTTCCACTTTATCTTTAATTCTAATAAACATAATTCAACCCCCTTCTAGTGTTTATAGTTGTCTATTTCAACATTGTCCATTACTCGCGCTCTAGTAGGGTTTAGGTCGCCCTACACCATTATTGCATAAAATGTTACTTGGCCAATTCCGACAATAGAAAGCTTCCTTCCCCCACCTGAAAAATGTACCACCTTGGAAACGCTACGAGATCACTCCTACTCGAATCCTCTTGATTCTGCCTCACACCGAAATATGTCCCCGAAGTTCCGATATTCCTCCTAAACATCACATTTGAAAGGCACAAGTAAGGAACTCAAAAACTGCAGTAACATTGGTAAATCAGCCACTGTTCTAGCTCAATATCTCCAAATCTAGACCTCTGTTTAAAAATATGACCGTTGAGTTTAAATAACTACCTTTCTTTTACCGTATCCAAAAATTTCAGCTCGATCCAACGGTGAACGAGCCTGAATTGAACCTTCCAATGTGACTGGTCAGGAGCTACTCGGGTTGGATTTTCCTTCTTCTTCTGAGTTGAATAAATCTCACTCTGGGGAAAATAAAAAAAATTACAACCGCTCGATTTGAAGAGCTACCGACCTAGGACCTCTCTATGAAATTTGAAAAAGATCCAACTATGGGAGAAGGTATGGTGATAGCTTTTATAAAGCTGTTCCAGCTCAAAAATAGTGGTTTAGGCTCTTGATAGCCTTCCTCACTCTCAAACACTATCTCTCTCTCTCTAGAACTCTCTAGTTTCTGCTCTCTGGTTTCTCTCTAGGGCCAGCTCTCTGTTTCTGTTTAAAATGGCTCAAGTGAATGCACTTGAGCCCTTTTTATTTTTTTTCCAATTCCTGGCGCTCACTCTCAGTGTGAGTTTACCCACCCTCAGCGTGGGAGCGTCCACCAGCGTGCTTGCATGCGTGCCACATCACCCGCCACGTGTCCGTGTGCATGGCACCACTTCCCCACGCTCAGCGTCAACTCCCCCAAGCTCAGCATGGCCTCTGGTCAGTAACGTTGACTTCACACATTTCTTCGTGTTCTGAGCTTGTTTGATGTCCGATTGACCTCAAATTTGAGATATAGGCTCATTAAGACCTTATGAACAACCTCAAGCCATTAAAATTCATAATCTCAATCCTAGCTTCAAATTTATTATTTCACATTCAAACGTCCTAAAGACGATAATCAGGAAAACTCCAAGTTTTGCTTACTTTTAAACTCATTCCCGATGATTGCTTACTTTCTACGCAAAAATTCCTAGACTTTAACAAACATTTTAGCCAATGATTAAAGCCTTAAACATGTTCCTCTTACATATAACAAAATCCTAAAAACCGGGATGTTACATTAATACCCCCCTTAAAAGAAATTTCGGTCTCGAAATTTTGCAGGGGTTACATGCAACATCAACCCCGCTATGCACTCTGATACAATTGTCAATGACATGATTCTTACTCATACATATACTTTTATTTATCAAGATTTAACAAACACCAACTTGTCACTTTATATTTCACACATATTTTTACATACTGTGCCCTCAGAATATATATACATTATCATCCTAAACACAAAATCCTCGGGCACAAATATCCAATCTCTTGATTTAACCGTAAAATACTCAAAATCCTACCTAGTACTATTTAGAATAATAAATCTTTCACCAAATCCAAATTTACTACTGTTTTCATAAGTCAAATATCTTAATAACATCTAATGGCATCAAAATTCTATTCTTAACATAAGGACTTAAATCCTATTATGGACAAGCCACACTCAAATCAACTTCTCTTCTAAACACCATATACCTAAACTTCCTTTTCTTTATATTAACTTATCATCATTAGAAAATATGTCCATCTTCGCATCAAAGCATTAATCCCATAAACTTAGGTTTACTCTCAAACACTATCTTATCATACAACTCTCTAAAATCTATCAATCTTACCTTCAACATTTCTAGTTCATCATAAATCCGAAAATCAACATGTATATAATATGTAATACAAGTCATATCTTCAAATTCTCCAAACCCAATCATAACTAATCAATTAACACAAGCTAAACGTTAAAGATGAATTTGAACTTAATCTTTATTCATCAAAGCTTCCAATCAAATCTCAACTTACAAACCCCATTGGAACAGTACACTAAGCTAATCCAATCATAGCTTCAAGTGAAGTTCTAAAATCACCTTTTTAACAAGAACAACATGCCCAATTATATTCTTTATCCTCAAATTCCAATTTCATATACCCAAGAACTACTCCACCTCAACCTAAACTTGTTATGAGCGTCCTTTTTCTCACTCACAAGCTAACAACACATACGATCCTTATATATTACAAATTTCAATTTATAATCCACAACTCTAACCATCAACTCAACAATAAAAAGGCTACAAGGTTTTAGCCAAATCAATTCCCTATTAATTACATGTCCTAAGAACTAAACTTCCTCCATACGTAACTCACGACTGTAAATGATCCACACACTCATGCCAGATAACTGAATGTGCAACGTCTAATTCAAACAACGCTGACGAGAATCTACCAAATATCAAGCACATACCTTGAATCAGGTCAGCAGATTGAGAGGATTCAGCTCCCTTCACAGGAAACACCCACCCTGTAGTCTGAGGTCTAGCACTATGATGTCCTGATACTGGGGCTCTTATACTAACTCTACCTCTGTCAGCTCCGGCTCGTCATGCAGCAGCTACCGGCTGCTGCTTAGCTCTATCTGCAGACACGAGCTAGATGACATGGTTTACCACAAACAAAACAGCCATGACTCTCCCAACAATCTCGAATATAATGAGGTCCCCTGCATCCAAAACAAATTGGGCCTGGCTATTGCTGACCCACTCCATCAACTGATGTAGAAACTAGTACGGGTGTAGAACAAAGGCCACTCTGAACAAATCCCAACATATAAACCTACCATCTGCCTCTATCAGCCTCCTCTTTCCTCTCCACCATGACTCTGCTCCTCCTGTCAGCATGAAGGCAACATAAGTCACCTTCCTGTCATCTTTGCATCTCATGATGTCAAAGATCTTCTCCAACTCCTGTATCCACCACTCAGCTCGCTCTAGATCATAATCTCCTCCAAATTGTGGTGGCTTACCTTTCAGAAAGGTAGTCAATCCTGTATCCTCTACCTCGATAGCTGTCCTCCTATCCTGCTGCTCTTCTAACTCTACATCTCGCTGCATCCTCTGAGCATTCTGTTGCGCCAACTGCAACAAAACGGATGCTAACTCGCGGATAGTCCGAAGAGTCTCGGCGGACTTTCCTCCACCTCCAATCCCTACCTCAGGCTGATGCTGCTCATCCCCGACACCCTCTAAAGCTCTACCACCCGTCGACCACGTCCTCGACCTCTGCCTCGAGCCATGATCCTGTTAAAAGAAATCACTAAACCACATCAATATGACAAATAATACTACGTAAAACTGGAATATAAATATTATATGTCATATGAATGTCGCGTTCAGACTCACTACCCAACTTCTAAGCATGGTCGTTATCCGATGTGGATTCAACTAAATGGCCAGCTCATCCTAATCACAGTCCTCACATTCGATTTCAGAACCGAACTGCTCTGATACCACCAAATGAGATGCCCCGACGTCCCATTAAAGAAAACCCATAATATTTAGAACCTAAAGGTGTTATTATCGTTAAGCGTATATGTTAAAAATGGCGGAAAAATAAAAACTTAAAATATAAACAACATATATACATACATGAATAACAAAAACACATCATAACCTGATACAATACAGTAGATGAAATCCCATCAGTAGGATCCCAAATATGTACAAACCAAACAAACTGAATTACGCAACGGAAATTACAACGTCTCAAAAAGACGCACTGGCCATAAACACTAAACTCTACCACTAGAATCCACGACTCGTCCTTCAGCATCTAGCTCATAAGGAGTCCTATCAAATTCCTCCATAGCTGGTTCCTTTGCAGGGTCTTCTCATGATGATCACATAACCAAACATACACCATAGAAAAAAATAGGGGATAAGAAACATACTATTATAAAAAATGGAAGATTATTCATAACATAATACCCAATAATAATATACCAATATCCATCACACAATAACCACGTATATAAGCATTCATCCTCCAATCACTGTACCATCCTCTACCCTATACACTCATGCAGCTATACCTCTATGTTGACATGGTAATCTCAAATACTATCACATTTTAGTCATTTGTCCAATAAATCTTGGTGCACCCACCAGTTCTCGCTATAGGGCTCATTCAGAGATTGAAACTATTTCCCCATCCCCGGTGGAGAATAGTCGCACACCCTGATCTCAAATACTATCATATTTTAGTCATTTGTCCAATAAATCTCGATGCACTGACCAGTTCCCTCTAGAGGGTTCATTCAAAGAATGAAACTATTTCCCCATCCCCAGTGGAGAATATTCGCACACCCTGATATCAAATACTATCACATTTTAGTCATTTTTCCAATAAATCTCGGTGCACCCACCAGTTCCAGTTAGAGGACTCATTCAGAGAATGAAACTATTTCCCCATCCCCGGTGGAGAATAGTCACACAACCTAGACTATAATAGATCACAGTAGTCTTCCTCGAGCATCATCACCCGTGGGGCACTCACCCGTGACTCACCCTGACCTCGTGTGTTCCTCTCTTGTAACACCCTGTTTTTCGTATGCTTCTTTATCAGTAAATACATGCTTTAATGTATTTATTTTTGATAAAATCCAGAGGATGATTTTATTTAAAATAAAATCATTTTCTTGTGTTGTTTTACCGTATGAAGTCACAGTAAAATTTTCGATTGAAAATTTAGACGAAAACCAGTCTGCGTTTTCTCTGCCAGTACAAGTTTACTGAGCTAGAGACAAAATTTTAATTCGTGAACGAGACGATTAGTGTTTTCATGAGGTTTTGTGTGGGTTTGGTAAATTTTCGAATTTTGTTATCCGGGAATAAAATATAATATTTTATCCGGACGAAACCTTCAGAAAATACGATCGGATGTGCAACCGGTTACGTATTTAAACAGTTAAATGAACCCTAAAGGATGAGAAAAGGCTTGATGGGATGCCTAATTAAATGCTTATGACACACTTTAAATACTTATGACACACTTTAAAGTAATCATGATTACCTTTTCAAATTATAATCTATTTTATTCCAAAAACCCATTAAACCTTCCTTAAATGATCCAAACAATGCCTTAAACCAAAACTTCCCCTCCAAGCCTCTCTTCCTCTAAAAACCCGTGTCCCCTCCCTCTTACTCTATAAATACCACTCTTCATCTTCACTTCATCAATTTCCTTTCTCCTACTCCATTAAAACTCTTAAGCTTTCATCTTTTCTTAACTTCAAGCCTCCAAAGCTTTAGTTTTTCTTCTTCTTTTCACTAAGTGTTCTTCATCAAAGTTGTTCATCTTGCTTAGGGTAATACTCTCATGTATTCTTTTCTTTAAAAACTTCATCTTTTTCTAAAGTTTCTTCTTTATGTCATATATGAGCTTTTATCTTCAAAAATCTCTCAAAAATGGTAGAAAACTCCTTTTGAGTTGAAACCAATTTCTATGGTCTTGTATTTACTTGTAGTTTAACATACTAAAAGGTTGTGTAAAACAAAGTTTCCTAACCTCTACTTTCTAATGAGGCCGAAACTATGCATATGGTTTAGATGGATCTTGTTTCAACTTTTACAAGTATGAGTTTGTATTTAAAGATTTGTTTTCCAAAATGATCATGGACCAAGGCTCCTTTATGTTAAAGGATGCTATGTCTAAAAGTGTGGAAGTTTAAAGTTGTTTCCAAAAGTGATTGGAAAGTTTAAAGATTTGTTTCCCAAAATGATCATGGACCAAGGCTCCTTTATGTTAAAGGATGCTATGTCTAAAGTGATTGGAAAGTTTAAAGATTCTTACTCTACTTTTATGTCATTTATACTAATGCCATTTACTTTATGTCATTTACATTATGTCATTTACCTTTATGTCGTTTATATTAATGCCATTTACTTTATGTCATTTACATTATGTCATTTACTTTTATGCCATTTATATTTATGTCATTTACTTTATGTCATTTACATTATGTCATTTACTTTATGTCATTTATGTTTATGTCATTTATGATTCATTTACTTATGTCATTATACTTTAATTACTTATAAGCCTATGTTGTTCTTACTTTATGTGCTTATGAGCTTTGTTATTTAAAGTCCTATGTTGCTTTCAAGATGATCACAGACTTGAGCTCCATAAGTTATTGGATGCTAAAAGGTCTAAGAGATTGGAAGAATTTAAAGATTTCTATCATAAAAACCCAAGGATGACCGAATCTTAAAGGTTATGGACCTAGGGTGTTTCGTTTTTCATTTTCCAAAGTGATCATGGTTTTGAGCTCCTTACTATTAATGGATGCTAAACCAAAGAGATTGGAAAGTTTAAATGTTCCTAGCCTATCTTATTGGTCAAGGCCGAATCTCCATCAAGTGTAACTTGGTGGGATTTTTGTTCAACTTTGCTTAAAGTAATCATGTTTTAAACTCTTAGCACTTGAGGATCATAAATCCCTAAGTTGCATGTGTTTTGGAAACTTCTAGCCCTAAGTTCTTGGTTGAGTTCTAATCCTTTGAACATTGTGTCTTGAAACCTAGACTTGCATCCTAACCAACCTTGAAGAACGTTCGTGAAACTGTTTATTTTCTCGCATTCTCTTACCTTCTTGAGGTAAGAGGGGATTTCCTAAAGATATTCAATAATTGTATGCATGTGTGTAGGTGTTTAACTGGATATTTATATGTTGATTGAGCTTACTTGATTATCTAATGTACTTGAAATGTTATGCTATTATCTGATGTTGAACTGTACTTGTTCTAAATGTTATAATGCATATATGTGATGAACTGCTTTCAACTATGATATTAGCATTGAACTGATGATATATACTGCTTTTGATTGAAAGTTTGCTAAGCCAGACGTGCGTTTGTGCTCAACTGTTATAAGGATTAAAAACCTTAATAAGCCTTGAAGATGAAGGGATTGGTGTTCTTTTCCAAAAGCTCATTAACTTAAAGTACTTGTTTTTAATGTTGAAATGGTTTGGTGAACTATTGTTATACAAGAGAAAAATCATTTTCGAACTATGTGTCTTCAACTTAAAACTTTCAAGATTATTTGGCAATATCCTATTGGGGGAAATATTTCAAAGATAAAAGTATTTCAAAGATGCTTTATAAATGATTTTCAAAGAAAAGGTTTTTCCTAAATATTTTAGAAACTTTCCGATAGCCTGGATAGGTTATCGAGGATTCGGTTTTGAATTTGTTTTTCACTGAATGAAAAATAAGTACTTAAGAAAGAGAATCTAGTACGCGAGACGTCGCCTCTAGTATTCAGTTATGCGCACGTGATCTTGGATCAGTGTTAATTCGGGACTATGAGTCCTATTCATGATGTTATGGACTGAGAGTCCAATTCTCGAAATTGAGGACAGTGCGTTCTGATTTCGCTGTGATGGACTGTATGTCCTAATTACGTTGTTGTGGACTGTGTGTCCTAATCACGTTGTTTTGGAATGTGTGTCCTAACCACGTTGTGATGAACGTTGTTAAAGGTGAATGTTGTTTTCTACGACCACAACCCTTGACTGCGGCATCGGTCTTGGGCGTTGTGATTGAGCATTCGGACTGTGTGTCCTATGCTTCTGAGTTTTCAAGTGATGGGGAAATGATGATTAAGTCGTTAGCTTTGAGCTGCGACAGTGAAAAGAATGAACACAAAGAAAACCTTTTAAATAAAATATTTTCTGATGTGCATTTCCCCCAAGCAGACGTGCTTTTTATATATATCAGATACAAGGTGGTATCTGGGAGTCTGTCCATGTAAACCTAGTTCAGAGGCACATGTGACGTTGCTCGTCCTGAGACCTTAAATGCATGAGGGTATGGAGGCAACTGCCCGGTGGGCTAGAGATTGACCAACTCTAATTCTTCTCCAATGGTAAAACGGTGTTGATATCTCATGAGATTAAGTTAGAGCCTGATATTGAAGTGCCATGCATATTTTCAAAGGTTGACTGTGCGGGTTTGAGACCCTTTGATATAACACTATTATCTTGTGTATATGCATGATTTAACTGCTTATATGATTATGTGATGCATGTATCATGTATATGGTTGTTGTGGGATATATCTTATGATGGTATCTCACTCTTACAATTATATCAGGTCTCTTCGGGTTTTGCTGTAGTACCTTGGTACTCTAGTGCCGATGTTGCAGAGGAGTCTTTCTAAGTCAATTGAAGACCTAGTGTTAGGGGTTGGGAAAGTATTCCGATTGGGGGTCTCTCCAATGAATATTTGATAGAATGACCAGCTTAGGAGTATGAGTTGAGTTGTATATCTAAAGGGGTCCGTGAATGTAGTGTTATATACATCCATCTGAAGTTTAAACTTTCTCTTTCGAAAATGGAAACTTACAGAAATGTTGTATGTCATGGTAACTTTGTTACGAACGTGACTTTACGTTTTAAATGTATGTATGATGGATTTCAGAGTTATCCTTATAGAAGAAAATTTTATGCCCCAGTTTTCTGACTTAAGAGAAAACAAATTTTCCGAAAGCAACAAGCAAATTATCTTTCAAATTTACTTCTGCATGGGTTACGAAGTAATGCCCCAAGGGGGGTGTTACATCTCTCATGACTGTGATTAATCCCACACACATATATATGCCTCACCGACTCGTATAGGTTCATAGTGCTTCAACCTTTCGTCACCATCTCCTAGATAACCTAAAAAATAATAATATCTCATTGGTCTCGTCATCGTATCACAATAATCATCTATCATGAACCCTACATCACTATACTCATCATGTATCAACTCTCAGATAATCTCTATGCACAATAATCACAATCATCATCCATCAAATCAACATCTCATCATTACAGTCATATCCATATATAATAAAATAATACATATAATATTAATATCTATACTCCAATCAATATAGATAATCCAAACAACTCATCATATATCAAATAGTCTACTATCATAACGGCGATAAACGTACAATTCTACTATCATCATTGATACCACTAAATAGTCTCCAATATGATATTGACATTGTCTGTTACTCGCGCTCTAGTAGGGTTTAGGTCGCCCTACCCCATTATTGCATAAAATGTTACTTGGCCAATGATGAGCCTCTGGTTGACTGGTTTTATAACTAATAAAAACCTTGGCTTTGTGCTAATTTTATATCATCTTCGCCCAAATTAGACTTGATTGTCCTTAAGCAGCATTTTGAGTCTATAAAGTATTTTTAGGTTAATTTAGTTGATTTAGAGTTAAATAAAGCACTTATGCTAATTTCTGTTTTCAGGTTAATAAAAAGAAATAATTCTGGAGTCTTTCGCCCCGCGAGAAGGCATTCGCCTCGCGAACCAGAAGGTGACTGTTCCAGAAATTGCCAATCATTATGTCTCGCCCCGCTAAACATGACTCGCCTCGCGAGTAATCCAGCCCTGGAAGACCAGAAGCCATCACGGCTTACACGTGTTGAAGGTCACGGCTGTGACAGTTTGGAATTTGAAGAGTTTCGCCTTGCGAATGATAAGCTCGCCTCGCGAGAAGACCAAAAGCTGAAGTCTGTTTGTATTATTCGCCTCGCGAAGGTGTTCTCTCCTCGCGAGCAAGTTGATTCCAGAAACTTGTATATAAGTCTGTTGTAGGCAGAACTGAGGAGTGGGTCAGTAGTTGGCTAGTTTTTAGTCAGGCTAGTTAGTCAGTAGTTGTAGTTCAGTAGTTTATTTTCTTTTCTTTAATTTTGTGTTTATTTCTGTAATGGAGAACTAGTCTCCTAGATTAATCTACTGTAATTGGTTTCCATTTACACTTGAGGTTCTGTATTCCTGTTTTCATTTGCTATTCTCTTTTCAATGCCATGCTATACATTTCTGTTTGTTATTTCAGGAGTGTATAGTGTTGTGTTGATTCATTTCGGTGATGTTATGTTTCTATACTTAATCGCGTTTGTTATTTCGCGTGTGTTCGTTCATGTTCGTTTGTTCATGAGAGCTTAACCCCGTTTGTTATTTCGGGAATAGGAACATACATCCGTAGTAGCAATTTCGTTTGTTATTTGTTGCTACAACCGGGAGGGGATTAGAATCTGCTTAGGGCTTGGATTTATATGAACCAATGATAGTGGGAAACCGAGAACAGTAGGTTGATCGTCTTTAGTTTATTTGTTAATCTCTTAAACTGCTCAGTTTTCATTGTTCTGTTTTGTTTCGTTTCTTATTTGCATTCACTCAAAACCCCCCCAAAACTGATTTTCTGTTAATAATAGCAACCTAAGAGTCCTTGAGAGACGACATCCGAGTTGTCGCTTACCTATCTACATTATTTTGTAAACGCTCGTTCTTTTTGGCGCGTGGCGACAACGCAACCAAAAATTGGCGCCGTTGCCGGGGACTCTTGTTGTGTTATTAGAAGAAAATAAATAAAAAAAAACTTTTTGTATTACTGAATTAGTCTTGGCTGTTTTGTCTGGTTGTTTGTTTCCCATGGATAATCACATATATGGTTATATGCCTAATGATTATTATGAGCCACCACCATGCATATATTATCCTAACTTTTTCGGAAGTTATGAGTTTAGCAGTGATTTTGACATGTTTGGAGTGAACAATCATCCTAGCCAAGCGACCACCTCTGCACCTTCCGAACCGTCACTAGAGGACCTGTTCAAACAGATGACTGCACAGATAACTGCACAAATGGCTGCACAAATGGAAGGAATGATACAACAAATGGCAGAGGAAAATCAAAGAATGGCAGAACAAAGTCTTGAAAGCCATCAGAGGAGCGAAGCTGAATCTCAGAAGTTGTCCATTCTAATTGATCAAATAGTCACCAACTCGGCTGCACTGCTAACTCCACAGCCCCTTGAAGAACATACAGAGTCACAAGTTATTCTTGAAGATACTTCTGATGATAATTTTGATAATACTTCTATTGATGAACTGTGTGTTGAATCCCCTGATTCTAATGCATGTGCTGATTGTACTGACACTGCTTTGTGTATAGAATGTTATGCAGGTATATTCTTCTCAGGAAACATAGAAAATGAGGATCAGGAGGATCAGGAGGACATATGCTTCCCCGTGCTTGAGGATGATGAAGAACCTTTGGAAGTAGATGATTCAATTAAATCAAGTCAAATGCATGTGTTGAGAGTGATGGGATGGATGAACTAATTGCTGAATTTCCAGACATTCAGGCTTTTACTGATTCAGTCTATTGTGATATATGTATTGATTCTACTAACACTAACCTTTGTGTGGTGTGTGCTGAAATTTCTGCAGGTTTAGCAGGTGATGAATTTGTTAGCGCAGAAAATGAAGCAGCACCAGTAACCCCAACTACTTGTTTACCACCTCCCACTGTGGAACCACCAGTGATGGAGTTCAAGCCACTGGATCTTGCACCATGGCCAGTCCAAGGGGTTGAACCCCAATTTTATTGGGAGGATTTTGTTGAGAAAGTGGTCATCTTTTCCCAAGAGGGAGTGAGAAGTCCGCCGCACTCGGCGAGGTCATCATAATTGTCAAGTGCTCACCTCCGTGTCAAGGCTGCGAGTTATGGAAGCATGGAATGAACTCCCACCCTTTGGCTATCACTTGGGCCCTATGTTACAAGCAATGGGATCCTGGTGGAACCGGCCCCAATGAGTTTGTCTGCACCTTACTCTTTTTAATTTTCTTTTCCTTACTTTATTTCTGTTTTGTTTTCAATAAAGCTCCTGAATAATTTGAGAAGCTTAGGAGTTGTGTGAGTCTTGTATTGGCAAGTTTATTGGTTTTGATTAATATTTGCACAGATTGATTGTATGATAGTGTTGACTGTTTTCCCCCTAGGATTTGAAATTTTTTTAAATTTGATCCCCATATGATTGAAAATTGAACTTTGGGATTTTGTTATGATGGCATGATTTATGAGAAGTTTGGGGTGATAGGAAGCACACACTAGGGATAGAATCTCTGTCAAACAATTTGCAAAAAAAATGTCCAGGTGAGGTTTTAAGCCTCCAACATGTTTTTGACTGTGAGAAAATCACTTTCAAGTTGCACTTTCCTGAATTTGCTTGAATCTCTTTTTGGTTTGCATGATTATGTGTTTGCTTCAAATGATTTAGGCATTTTCTTTGTAAATAACTACTTAGCCTAAAAATAACCAATTCCTAATGCATGTTCCCTAGTTAGCCCCATTGAGCCTGATTAGCTGTTAATTCTTGTTAACCTTATGTTATAAGCCCAAAAAAAAAATCTGGAAAACCATGTTAACCCGATCTTAGGATTAGGAGAGCATGGATCCTTAGCAAGAGAATGGTTGCAAGAAATTAAGTTTGGGGTGGCTACAAGGTGATGTGTTGTTTGGGATTGAGAAAAAAAATATACAATAAAAAGGTTGGAGCCAAAGGCTTGTAGAAAAAGAAAAAGAAAAAAAGAAAAGTGTAAAAATGTTAAAAATAATAGTATTAGACAAAAAATGAGGCTGTAGTCACCCAAGGCATAAAGAGAAATGAGAAAAGGAACTTGAGTGGAATTTCAATGTTTTGAAGTGTTTCATGCTCTCTTAGTTCTTAGGGACTTCAGCCTAGTACCTTTGTATATCCTACCCTTAGCCAGGCCCCATTACAACCCATAAAAGACCTTTTGATGTTGCATGCATATTTCCTGTGGGAATCATTTGGAGATGAAAATCAAATTTATGGGAAGTGCTCTTAAAAGTGAAATTGAGTGCAATGTTGATAGCCTGACACAAACTGAGCGATTGAGTGAAACACAAATTTCCCTTGTGAGGAAGACAGTTGTTTGAATTTGGTGATCTCCTTTTTGTGTGTAACTTGGATCCCTTGCTTAGATTACTGATTGCTTGAATGATGAATTTCTCAAATGTTTAGAATAAATGATTGTGGGGATTACTTTGTTTAAAAGGGGGGAACATTGAAGGAAAAATCATTTTGTTGAATTGCTTGAAATTTGTGCAAAGTTGATTGAATCCTTAAGCTTGCCATGTTTTACCATGTCTTGAGTCTTTTTTATGTTTTTGAATTTTAGTTTGCTTGGGGACAAGCAAAGTTTAAGTTTGGGGTATTTTGATGATCCTCTGGTTGACTGGTTTTATAACTAATAAACACCTTGGCTTTGTGCTAATTTTATATCATTTTCGCCCAAATTAGACTTGATTGTCCTTAAGCAGCATTTTGAGTCTGTAAAGTATTTTTAGGTTAATTTAGTTGATTTAGAGTTAAATAAAGCACTTATGCTAATTTCTGTTTTCAGGTTAACAAAAAGAAATAATTCTGGAGTCTTTCGCCCCGCGAGAAGGCATTCGCCTTGCGAACCAGAAGGTGACTGTTCCAGAAATTTCCAACCATTCTGTCTCGCCCCGCGAAACATGACTCGCCTCGCGAGCAATCCAGCCCTGGAAGACCAGAAGCCATCACGGCTTACGCGTGTTGAAGGTCACGACTGTGACAGTTTGGAATTTGAAGAGTTTCGCCTCGCGAATGATAAGCTCGCCTCGCGAGAAGACCCAAAGCTGAAGTCTATTCGTATTATTCGCCTCGCGAAGGTGTTCTCGCCTCGCGAGCAAGCTGATTCCAGAAACTTGTATATAAGTCTGTTGTAGGCAGAACTGAGGAGTTGGCCAGTAGTTGGCTAGTTTTTAGTCAAGCTAGTTAGTCAGTAGTTGTAGATCAGTAGTTTATTTTCTTTTCTTTACTTTTGTGTTTATTTCTGTAATGGAGAACTAGTCTCCTAGATTAATCTACTGTGATTGGTTTCCATTTACACTTGAGGTTCTGTATTCCTGTTTTCATTTGCTATTCTCTTTTCAATGCCATGCTATACATTTCTGTTTGTTATTTCAGGAGTGTATAGTGTTGTGTTGATTCATTTCGGTGATGTTATGTTTCTATACTTAATCGCGTTTGTTATTTCGCGTGTGTTCGTTCATTTTCGTTTGTTCATGAGAGCTTAACCCCGTTTGTTATTTCGGAAATAGGAACATACATCCGTAGTAGCGATTTCGTTTGTTATTTGTTGCTACAACCGGGAGGGGATTAGAATCTGCTTAGGGCTTGGATTTATATGAACCAATGATAGTGGGAAACCGAGAACAGTAGGTTAATCATCTTTAGTTTATTTGTTAATCTCTTAAACTGCTCAGTTTTCATTGTTCTGTTTTGTTTCGTTTCTTATTTGCATTCACTCAAAACCCCTCCAAAACTGATTTTCTGTTAATAATAGCAACCTAAGAGTCCTTGAGAGACGACATCCGATTTGTCGCTTCCCTATCTACATTATTTTGTAAACGCTCGTTCTTTTTGGCGTGTGGCGACAGCGCGACTAGCCAATTCCGACAAAAGAAAGCTTTTTTCCCCCACCTGAAAAACGTACGACCACAGAAACACTACAAGATCACTCCCTCTCGATTCTGCCTCACATCGAAAGAGGTCCCCCGAAGTTCCGATATTCCTCCTAAACATCACATTTGAAAGGCAAAAAAGTAAGGAACTCAAAAACTTTAGTAAAATTGGTAAATCCGCCGTTGTTTTGGCTCAATATCTCGAAATCTAGACCTCTGTTTCAAAAATTTGACCATTGAGTTTAAAGAACTTCATTTCCATTACCTTCTCCAAACTTTCAGGTTGATCCAATGGTGAACGAGACTGGATTGAACCTTCCAATGTGGCGGTTCAGGAGCTACTCGGGTTAGGTTTTCCTTCTTCTTCTGAGTTGAATAACTCTCACTCTGGGGAAAATGCAGAAATTTCAACCGCTGGATGTAACACCTCAAGATTCACCCTTGTGTTTTTATGTGTCCATTCGGGCATGTATAAGTTTGATATTTATATATATGTGTATATATTATTTCATATGCTAATATGTATATTAATACATGATTATTTGCATCAATATGAGATTGTGTCTCTTAATGTTTGATTTTATATGTTAATATATGATATGTGATTTTATTAATAATAAGCGATTAAGAATGATATGATAAGATATCGTGTGATTTAGTATATAAATAGAGATAGTGTTATTCTTAGATTTTAGCCCCTCAAACAATCAGATTTGAGTCCTTATCAATATAAGATCATCCTCATTTTGTTTATATCTTAAGATCTTATCATAATTTCCTAATGATCCTATCAAGGAATAACTACCAAATCTGTCAGGAAACTTCCATCGAACTTTTGACCATCTTAGAGGCCGATTTAGGATTCGATCATTACACATTAATTTGTAGATATGTCTATTAGCTTTCTAAAAACACCAAGAATTCCTCAATCGGAAACTTTTAACTCAAGTTATGGTCAAAATACCAAACTGTATACAGTTTGGGCTGAAATAGGAATCCGTTATGACCCAAACTCATATATATACCATTAGACTCGACCTAAACCTAGTTTACACGACCTCAACACTCATAAAACTGCCTCCCTCCTTCCTCTTCGAATCCTTATGGTTTTTCTCCCTAAAACTCTCTCTAGGGAACCAGTTCTTGCACCGTTCTTCACCACTTCTTGATAGGAGATCATCGCTACGAATATGGGTTCGTTGTGCTTACTGTTTGGGACTTTAGGAAATGTAAAATTCGTGCACCTTGTCCCTTATGTTTTTCCTTTCAAGTTCTTGATCTTTTCCATTTGATTTCTTGATCTTAGAGTTGAACCAAAGTGTCTCTTTGGCGTCCTTGAGGTCATGGACAAGCGCTAGTGAGACGGGACCCTAGTGGATCTTCTTTCTTCTTTTGAAACGCGAACCTCGTACCAGGTATGGGAGAAGAATAGTGTATACACTAGGCTAGGGAGTAGCGTAAGATGAGGGGTTCCCATAGCTCCGTTTATTATCGTTATAATGTATTGATGCCATGATTTGCCTGGTTGTATGGCTGAATTGTTTATATGTTTAATTGGATTAATTGGTATGCCTAGTTGTTATCATTGTTGCTTTGTTCATGATGTGGTATGTCTATTGAATTGTCTTATGCCATGAGTTTTGGTTGAATTGGTATGAATACCCATGATTATGAATGTTGTTGTTATGACATGGATTATGTTGATCACATTGATTGGATATGTTGTTGATGATGATGTTACCGTTTTGTTGAATATGTTAATAAGACTTTAATTATCTTAATTAGGACTCTTAGTTAACATAGGAATTAAGGGATTAATTCCCCAAGATTCATAAGACATGAATTGTGTTAGTGAGTGGAGAAGTTTCATGCCGAATGTTTTAGTTAAGACCCTAGGATATTATTTGAGAGAATTAGGGAGCCAAAACTCAAAGAACACGTTAAATTCTGCCCAGAACAGTATGACCCCGCCCAGGAGCACGACCGTGCTGAACAGGGAGCACTACCGTGCTCCCATTTGAATTCTGGAAAACAAGCAGCGCACTGAGCACGGTCGTGCAGGACAGTGAGCACGATCGTGCTCCACTTAAGTGGCAGCACGATTGTGCTGGGGGTTTAGTACGCCCGTGCTTCCCTCTACTGGTCAGAACTTAAGATTAATGAATGAAATGGGTGTTTACCCCAATTATCCCCAGATGATGTAATAATACACTAATCAAATAATAACAATTTAGACAACTTAGTTAAAGATTAATTAAGATAACAAAGACTGATAACCTGGTTAAGCCGGTACCCGATGGGTTATTGCACGTTGTCACACTTTGGTGCTTTTTGGCCAAAGTGCTCTCGATGCTTTTTGGTCGAGATGTTGTTATGTTGGACCTTGGGGCTTTTTGGCCAAAGAGGCCTTGACCCATCGGTTTGGGTCTAAGGTGTTAATGTTGATGTTGGTGATAAGTCTTTGGTGCTTTTTGGCCCAAGCAAAGGAGGTGGTTGCCTTGTGTGTTGTTGTGCCATTTGCATAGAGAATTGGAGTTGATGCTGAGGGGGATGTTCAACATAGGGGAGGTCATCAAAGTTATGATGATCTGGCCCGAGTCTCGGGTGGTTCACCCATGGTTTGGTGAACCGTGCACCCCTGAGGTGGCGTATCCAGTTATGATATGTCGGCTATCCAAGGGGTTCCTCCTTGGTTTGGGGAACTGCCGGTGTTGGTGCGTTTTGGCCAATGCGGATATGTAACTCCGAAGTTGACTTCCTGAGTTAGTTGGATCCACATGCATTGATGGAGTAGTGGAGTAGGGTTGCATTGTACTGCATAGCATATGTTGGATGATTAATATGTTGTTATGGTATTATATGATGATGTATAAATATTGTATGTTGTTATATTACTGTCATGCTATGATGTATGTTCATCTTATTCCCTATTCCCATGCCATTTTTTTTACATGATTTCTTACTCCCTGTTTTCCTGTTTTTGCTGTTGCATGTATTTCCTTATGTAGAGGACGGTGAGCAGCCAGCGGAGGAGTGACTATGAGGAGCTGTGACTCTAGTTAGAATGCTGAGTTATAGTTGTTAGTTTTGTTAGTTGTTTAGTTTGTTTCCGTGATGTATCTGGATTTTGGTTATACCAGCTCTGTATGTGATGTCGGGGTTGGGTTTTTCTTTATTTGTCTTGTTTATGTTTTACTGTTTTAAAACTATGTTATTTCCGAGTTGTTTTTCTTGAGATGTGAAACCTTTTTATCCAAGTTTTTATTTTTTTCAAATAAATGCATGTTTTATAATTACCTCTATTAAGTAAATGTTTTATATTAACATGCGGGGTAGAAGGGTGTCACATTTAGTGGTATCAAAGCAGTTTAGCCCTGTCCGGACGTGGTATGAGTATGTCGTGAGTCTGTTGTGTGACTCTTGTTTGAAATGTTTATATTTATATAGACAATGTTACGTGGTACTAAGTACCTATAGCTTTGCTTTGGCTTGACTTACTGTATTTGGCAGTTTGTCTTGAACGATCCAAGGAGCCTTCGGGTGCTTCTTGTGTTTAGGAAGGTTGTTCTATTATCTCTTGATAATATGAACTCTGCAGCTGATCTTGTGCGCTTACATTTTTTTAAAACCGCTCGATGTTATTCTTTGAATGAATTGGTTATCTTCCAAACATGTTCCCTTATATTGCTTCGATAGAACCATAGTTTTTGGAACTCTAACGAAGTCTAAGAAACCGACCTTTCTCTCTGCTAACCAAGTGAAAGCTTTGATGAAAAACAAAGCCCAAGTGTTCATGATGTTGTCTTCCCTAGAAGTTGAGAGCCCTCCTGATGTCGGAAGTGTGCCTGTTGTGCGGGAGTTTCCAGAAGTGTTTCCGGGGGATGTTTACGAACTACCCCTAAAAAGGGATGTAAAGTTCACCATAGATTTAGTACCTGGTACCGGGCCTATTTCCATAGAGCCCTATAGAATGTCTCCTCTAGAGCTATCCAAGTTGAAGGAACAATTAGAGGACCTTATCCAAAAGCAGTTCATTAGGCCTAGCGTGTCCCCATTGGGAGCGCCAGTGTTGCTAGTAAAGAAGAAGGATGGCAGTATGAGGTTGTGTGTCGACTATCGGCATCTCAACAAGGTGACCATTAAGAATCGGTATCCCCTCCCTAGGATTGATGATCTTATGGATCAATTGATCGGAGCTTGTGTTTTCTTGAAGATAGATTTGAGGTCAGGGTGCCATCAGGTTCGGGTTAAGTCTGAAGACATCCCGAAGACAGCGTTTAGGACACGTTATGGTCACTATGAGTACTTGGTTATGCCCTTGGGTGTGACCAATGCCCCAGCTGTGTTCATGGACTACATGAACAAGACCTTTCACCCTTACTTGGATAAGTTTGTGGTGGTCTTTATTGATGACATCATAGTGTACTCTAAGACTAAGGAAGAACATTAGGAGCACTTGAGGGTTGTCTTACAGACCCTTACGGAGAAGCAGTTGTATGCCAAGATGTCTAAGTGTGAGTTTTGGTTAGAAGAGGTTAGTTTCTTAGGTCACGTGATCTCAAAAGGCGGGATAGCCGTCGATCCGGCTAAGGTTGAGACGGTGCTCTAATAGGAAGCGCCAAAGTCAGTGACCGAGATTAGGAGTTTCTTGGGTTTAGCAAGGTACTATAGGCGGTTCATAGAAGGTTTCTCTAAGTTAGCTTTACCCTTAACCCGTCTCACCAAGAAGGGACAACGGTTTGTGTG
Source organism: Sophora flavescens (assembly GCA_030762895.1). Classification (NCBI taxonomy): domain Eukaryota; kingdom Viridiplantae; phylum Streptophyta; class Magnoliopsida; order Fabales; family Fabaceae; genus Sophora; species Sophora flavescens. The sequence goes on from CM061066.1 coordinate 15,310,280, forward strand.
GGACTCTAAGTGTGAAGAGAGTTTCCAAACCCTTAAGAATAGGTTGACATCAACACCAGTTTTAGTGTTGCCCGATCCTATTAAACCTTTCGTAGTATATTGCGATGCTTCCAACCAAGGTTTAAGTGGAGTGTTGATGCAAGATGGTAAGGTAGTGGCTTATGCTTCTAGGCAATTGAAAACCCATGAGAGGAACTACCCTACCCATGATCTAGAGTTAGGAGTTGTGGTGTTTGCCTTAAAGATTTGGAGGCATTACCTGTATGGAGCGAAGTTTGAGGTCTTTAGTGATCATAAGAGTCTGAGGTATCTCTTTGATCAAAAGGAGTTGAATATGAGGCAGTGTAGGTGGATGGAATTTTTAAAGGATTATGAGTTTGATCTAACCTACCACCCAGGAAAGGCCAACGTAGTGGCCGATGCCTTAAGTAGAAAAACCTTGCACACCTTCGCTTTGATGGTTAGGGAGATGGATCTAATTGAGGAGTTTAGAGACATGATTTTAGCTTGGGAAGTTACCCCTAAAAGCATTAGGCTCGGAACCTTGAAGGTTACCAACAGTTTGATGGATCAGATTAGAGAGGGTCAAAAGTTAGACAAGTTTCTCTTAGATCAGCGAGAGTTGCTTGCGCAGGGTAGAGACCTTAGTTTTAAGGAAGGAAGTGATGGAGTCTTGAGGTTCAAAGTTAGAGTCTGTATACCAGACTTCCCAGAGCTTAGAAAGTTGATCCTTGAAGAAGCACATAGGAGTGGACTGAGTGTGCACCCAGGTGCTACCAAGATGTATCAGGACTTAAAGCGCATGTTTTGGTGGCCTGGGATGAAAAAAGATGTGGCTTAGTTTGTGTATGCTTGTTTAGTGTGTCAAAAGGCTAAGATAGAACACCGGAAGACATCAGGAAAGTTACAACCGTTAAGTATCCCAGAATGGAAGTGGGGCAATATTTCCATGGATTTTGTGTCTGGACTCCCGAAGACTCAAGCTGGTTTTGAGGCTATATGGGTTGTCGTGGATAGATTGACTAAGTCTGCCCATTTCATCCCAATGAACATGGAATACTCTTTGAAAAAGTTGGCTAAGCTGTACATCAAGGAGATAGTTAGGCTACACGGTGTACCTTCTAGCATAGTTTCAGATAGAGACCCGAGGTTTACCTCTAGGCTTTGGAACAGTTTGCAAGAGGCTTTAGGAACCAAGCTTATTCTAAGTTCAGCTTATCACCCTCAGACTAATGGTCAGTCTGAGAGAACCATCCAGTCCTTAGAGGACTTACTTAGAGCTTGTGTGTTAGAACGGTCTGGTAGTTGGGACAAGTTTTTGCCACTGACAGAGTTTACCTACAACAATAGTTTACATTCCAGTATTGGGATCGCACATTTTGAAGATCTTTATGGGAGGAGATGTAGAACACCCTTGTGTTGGAGTGAACATGGTGATAGTGTTGTACTAGGACCTGAAGTGGTGCAAGAAACCATTGAAAAGGTGAGGATGATTCAGGAAAAGATTAAAGTAGCACAAACTAGACAGAGAAGCTACCATGACAAAAGAAGGAAGGTGCTCGAATTCCAGGAAGGTGATCATGTATTCTTGAGAGTTATTCCAACGACTAGGGTTGGTAGAGTGATGGAAGCGAAGAAACTTACTCTTAGATTCATTGGTCCTTACCAAATCCTAAAAAGAGTTGGCGGAGTCACCTACCAAATAGCCTTACCACCGTTCTTATCCAACCTTCATAGTGTCTTCCATGTGTCCCAGCTCAGAAAGTATGTTCATGACCCTAGTCACATGATAGTCCCCGATACCATACAGTTGAAAGAGAACTTGAAGTTTGAGGTGTTACCCCTTCGAGTTGAGGATAGGAGGGTGAAGCAGCTAAGAGGCAAGGGAATTCCTTTGGTCAAAGTCGTTTGGAATGGGGCTACCGAGGAAAGTGCTACGTGGGAGCTGGAAAGCAAAATGATGGAGTCGTACCCGCACCTTTTCAACCTAGCTGATAGAAATTTCGAGGACGAAATTTTTATGGGGGGTGGAATTGTAACACCTCAAGATTCACCATTATGTTTATATGTGTTAGTTCTGGCATGTATATGTTTGATATTTATATATATGTGTATCTATTATTGCATATGATAATATGTATATTGATATATGATTATTTGCATTAATATGAGATTGTCTCTCTTAATGTTTGATTTTATATGTTAATATATGATATGTGATTTTATTAATAATAAGCGATTAAGAATGATATGATAAGATATCGTGTGATTTAGTATTTAAATAGAGAGTGTTATTCTTAGATTTTAGCCCCTCAACCAATCATATTTGAGTCCTTATCAATATAGGATCATCCTCTTTTTGTCTATATCTTAAGAGCTTATCATAATCTCCTAAGGATCCTATCTAGAATAACTACCAAATCTGTCACTAAACTTCCATCGAACTTTTGACTATCTTAGAGTCCGATTTAGAATTCGATCATTAGACATTAATTTTTAGATATTTCTCTAAGATTTCTAACGACACCATGAACGCCTCAATTGGAAACTTTTAGCTCAAGTTATGGTCAAAATACCGAACTATATACAGTTTGGGCTGAAATATGAACCCGTTATGACCCAAACTAATATATATATCGTTAGACTCGATCTAAACCTAGTTTACACGACCCCAACACTCAGAAAACTGCCTCCCTCCTTCCTTTTTGAATCCTTATGATTTTTCTCCCTAAAACTCTCTCTAGTGAAGCCGTTCTTGTACCATTCTTCACTGCTTCTTGATAGGAGAACATCGCTACGAATATGGGTTCGTTGTGCTTGCTGTTTGGGACTTTAGGAATGGTAAAATTCGTGCACCTTGTCCCTTGTGTTCTTGCTTTCAAGTTCTTGATCTCTTCCTTTTGATTTCTTGATCTTAGAGTTGAACCAAAGTGTCCATTTGACGTCCTTGAGGTCGTAGACAAGCGCTAGTGAGACGGAACCCTAGTGGATCTTCTTTCTTCTTTTGAAACATGAACCTCGTACCAGGTATGGGAGAAGAATAGTGTAAACACTAGGCTAGGGAGTAGCATAAGATGGGGGGTTCCCGTAGCCTCGTTTATTGTCGTTATAATGTATTGATGCCATGATCTGCCTGGTTGTATGACTGAATTGTCTATATGTTTAATTGGATTAATTGGTATGCCTATTTGTTATAATTGTTGAGTTGTTCATGATGTGGTATGCCTATTGAATTGTCTTATGCCATGAGTTTTGGTTGAATTGGTATGAATACCCATGATTATGAATGTTGTTGTTATGACATGGATTATGTTGATCACATTGACTGGAAATGTTGTCGATGATGATGTTACCATTATGTTGAATATGTTGATAAGACTCTAATTGACTTAATTAGGACTCTTAGTTAACATTGGAATTAAGGGATTAATTCCCCAAGCTTCATAAGACATGAACTGTGTTATTGAGGGTGAAGTTTCATGCCGAATGTTTTAGTTAAGACCCTAGGATCTGATTTGAGTGAATTAGGGAGCCTAAACTCAAAGAACACGTTAAATTCTGCCCAGAATGGTATGGCCCTGCCCAGAAGTACGGTCGTGCTGAACAGGGAGCACGACCGTGCTCCCAGTTAAATTCTGAAAAACAGGCAGCGCATTGAGCACGGTCGTGCAGGACAGTGAGCACGACCGTGCTCCACTTAAGTTGCAGCACGACCGTGCTGGGGATTTAGTACGCCCGTGCTTCCCCCTACTGGTCAGAACTTAAGATTAATGAATTAAAGGGGTGTTTACCTCAATTATCCCAAGATGATGTAATAGTACACTAATAAAATAATAACAAGTTAGATAACTTAATTAAAGATTAATTAAGATAACAAAGACTGATAAGTTGGTTAAGCCGGTACCCGATGGGTTACCGCACGTTGTCACGCTTTGGTGCTTTTTGGCCATAGTGCTCTCGATGCTTTTTGGTCGAGATGTTGTTATGTTGGACCTTGGTGCTTTTTGGTCAAGGGGGCCTTGACCCCTCGGTTTGGGTCTAAGGTGTTAATGTTGATGTTGGTGATAAGTCTTTGGTGCTTTTTGGCCCAAGCAAAGGAGGTGGTTGCCTTGTGTGTTGTTATGCCATTTGCATAGAGCATTGGAGTTGATGTTGAGGGGGGATGTTCAACATAGGGGAGGTCGTCAAAGTTATGATGATCTGGCCCAAGTCTCGGGTGGTTCACCCATGGTTTGGTGAACCGTGCGCCCCCGAGGTGGCGTATCCAGTTATGATACGTCGGCTATCCAAGGGGTTCCTCCATGGTTTGGGGAACTGTCGGTGTTGGTGCATTTTGGCCAATGCGGATATGTAACTCCGAATTTGACTTCCTGAGTTAGTTGGATCCACATGCATTGATGGAGTAGTGGAGTAGGGTTGCATTGTACTGCATAGCATATGTTGGATGATTAATATGTTGTTATGGTATTATATGATGATGTATAAATATTGCATGTTGTTATATTACTATGTCATGCTATGATGTATGTTCATCTTATTCCCTATTCCCATGCCATTTTTTTTACATGATTTCTTACTCCCTGTTTTCCTGTTTTTGCTGTTGCATGTATTTCCTTATGTAGAGGACGGTGAGCAGCCAGCGGAGGAGTGACTCTGAGGAGCCACGACTCTAGTTAGAATGCTGAGTCATAGTTGTTGGTTTTGTTAGTTGTTTAGTTTGTTTCCGTGATGTATCCGGATTTTGGTTATACCAGCTCTGTATGTGATGTCGGGGTTGGGTTTTTATTTATCTGTCTTGTTTATGTTTTACTATTTTAAAACTATGTTATTTCCGAGTTGTTTTTCTTGAGATGTGAAACATTTTTATCCAAGTTTTTATTTTTTTTCAAATTAATGCATGTTTTATAATTACCTCTATTAAATAAATGTTTTATATTAACATGCGGGATAGAAGGGTGTCACACTGGATATGAAGAACTACCAACCTAGGACCACTCTATGAAATTTGAACAAGATCCAACGGTAGGAGAAGATGTGGTGATGTCTTTTCTGAAGCTGTTCCATCTCAAAAATGGTGGTTTGGGCTCTTGATAGCCTTCCACACTCTCATACTCTATCTCTTTCTCTCTCCCCCTCTCCCCCTAGAACTCTTTGGTTTCTCTCTAGGGCCAACTCTATGTTTCTGTTTCAAATGGCTCAAGTGAATGCACTTAAGCCCTTTTAATTTTTTTTTCCAATTCCTGGCGCTCACACTCAGCGTTAGTTTACCCACGCTCGACATGGAAGCATCCACCAGCACGCTTGCATGCCTATCACGTCACCCACCACGTGTCCGTGTGCATGGTACCACTTCCCCATGGTCAGCGTCAACTCCCCCACACTCAGCTTGGCCTCTGGTCAGCAACTTTGACTTCGAACCTTTCTTCGCGTTCTGAGCTTGTTTGATATCCGATTGACCTCAAATTTGAGAAATAGGCTTATTAAGACCTTATGAACAACCTCAAGCCATTAAAAATGTCTAATCTCAATCCTAACTTCAAATTTCTTATTTCACATTCAAACGTCCTAAAGACGATAATCGGGAAAACTCCAAGTTTTGCTTACTTTTAAACTCATTCCCGATGATTGCTTACTTTCTATGAAAAAATTCCTAGACTTTAACTAACATTTTAACCACATGATCCAAGTCTTAAACATGTTCCTCTTACGTAAAACAAAACCCTAAAAACTGGGATGTTACATTACGACCCCTCTTAAAAGAAATTTCGTCATCGAAATTTTGCAGGGGTTACGTGCAACATCAACCCCGCTGCGCACTCTGATACAATTATCAATCACATGAATCTTACTCATACGTATACTTTTATTTATCAAGACTTAACATACACCAACTCGTCACTTCGTATTTCACACATATTTTTACATACTGTGCTATCATAATATATATACATTATCATCCTAAACTCAAAATCCTCGGGTACAAATATCCAACTCTTAATTTAACCGTAAAATACTCAAAATCCTACCCAGTACTATTTAGAATAATAAATCTTTCACCAAATCCAAATTTACTACTATTTTCATAAGTCAAATATCTTAATAACATCCAATGGCCTCAAAATTATATTCTTAACATAAGGACTTAAATCCTATTATGGACAAGCCACACTCAAATCAACTTCTCTTCTAAACACCATATACCTAAAATTCCTTTTCTTTAAATCAACTTATCATCATTAGAAAATATGTCCATCTTCGCATCAAAGCATTAATCCTGTTGATGGGTTTGGCAAGTGTACCAAATCGCTACAAGTAATAGAGTGAGAGTAGAGTATCGTTCCCAATGAGGAATGTTTTTCAAGTATCAACATAGCTTAGGAACTAGCTATTTGAACCAATGAATGTCATGTTTGTACAAGAGTTTTTATGAATTTTTGATTACAAGTTGTCACAAGAATGAATGCAATGCAATGCAAGTAAAGAATGAATTCAATATAGGTAAAAGTGGTTAGGTGTCGGAATCCTCCAATTCTCACTTAACGTAACTTTATTCAATCCAAATTCCAATTCATTCCACTCAATTGACATTCAAATCACTAACCTAGATTTATCCCTAATTCCTTAGGTGATAATCCTTTTGTACTAATCAAGAAGCCTAATTCCTTAGGTCATTCAAGCATTAGCACAGACATTAAGCATGAGATTCATAAGAATGCATTGAAACATAGTTTTATTACTAGAATCAACATTCCAATGGTAATCTACTTCAATTCCAAATCAATAACCAATTTTTCAATTGTGAGATTGAATCTAACATCAATCTAAAGTTGATCAATCAATAGAAGCATTAAGCATAGAAGTAAATCACTCTAATTGAATGAAATAGAATTGAATTCAGAATCAAACAACAATTACATAAAACTCCAAATTGAAATCATCCTAACCTAACCTAAATGATCTAGCAACTCATTAGAAAGGGAAGAGAAGAAGAAACTTGAGTGGATGTGAGTGGAGGAAGCCATGGAAGCTCCAATTCTTGTTCCCAAGCTTGGATCTTCAAGAAAGTGGAGAGAAAATGATGAACCAAAGTGAGAAAATATGAAAAATGAGCAAAATATCCCTCTCAATCTGTCAAAGATTGCATTTATAGAGTTTATCCTCGTCGCCCAGTGCTGAGCGCCCCTGGCCAACGCTATGTGCTGGCTTCTGAACGCGAAAACCTGCTCTCTATCTCAGCTGGCGCTGGTCGCCCAAGGCTGGTGCTGAGTGCTACCTTGCTGTGTGCATCCTTGCACTGAGCGCTCCAACACCAGCGCTGAGCGCTGGTTCATACCCTACTCCAGTTGTTTTCTTCTGTTTCTGTCCTGGCTGAGCGCTCAGTTCCAAAGCTGAGCGCTGGAATACTATTCCTGCATACTTTCAACATATTTTTTAGTATATTTTTCATATGAAAGATCAAAACTCTAATCAAATGAATGTGCATATTTTCCTATCACTTTTCCTATGATTTCTAAGATTATTTACAAACTCTTTCCTAATTACACTTCCAAACTAACATATTTTGCACATTCATCACAACCCCAAACTTAGAGATTTTGCTTGTCCTCAAGCAAACAATTAAATTCAAAATAGGGGTGAATGAGATGGTTTTTCATGTTCAATTCCCTTGTGAAACACATTACTCATGCAAAACTTCAATTCCTTAACACTTTTGCAAAAATGCACAAGCATCACACAATCATTGCATCAATTCCAATTGATCACATGCTTCATGCTTTAAAAAAATCAAACATACTACAAAATTAGCTCCATTGAATGCACAAGAAAATCCCTTGTACCCTCTCTATTTGGTGCTTCACACATCCTCACTTGGTGATATTTGCTCTCAATTCCAATCATCATGCACTCCCCAATCCTAATCTTGACAAGATGCTAAGAACACACATCGCAAATGTTAATGCAACACATAGCATGAGGTCTTTTATTTGGATGTAATGGGGCTAAGGTGGGGGTGGATAAAATCAAGGACGTCGGCTAAGCTACTTTGACTTCAAGTAATGTAGACTCTCTTGGGATTTCCCTTACTTAGCTCGTTCACAAGCACATAAGCACACAATTTGTGCTATTTTTCTTTTTATTCATTTACAACCCTCTTTTCTTTCTTTCTTTTTTCTTTTGTTGCTTCTTTTGTTTCATTTTCTTTTCTTTTTCATCACTTGTATTTTTGCCTTTTTCTCAATTTTGTATACTTTCTTTGTTTATTTTTCTCTTTGGCTTTTTCTATTTTCCTTTTTCTTTTTCTTTTTCAGTTTTTCTTTTTCAAATTTTTTTTCTAGTAGGCATATTAGTAGGCATCTTTAGTGGCCTACTCTCACCCCAAACTTTATTTGCTTGCTTGTCCCTAAGCAAGAGAACAACCCCAAACTTAAGTCCAAAAATTCCTCTAAGCCAAAGTAGTGGGATAAAATGGTTTTTTCACTTTTTGGCTTGTAATGTGCTATCATACCAAGAACAATAGGCCAAGGCTCAATTGGGCTTAACAATGGTAAATGATAGGTTGGCAATTATGGCCCTGAGCTAAGTAAAGAAATTATTGCCTCAATCATTTATGCATATGCAAGAACATTGCAACAATGACAAGCATTCAAGGCTAGAAAAGGTGAGAACATGCAAGTGATGGTCAATAAGACATGAAAGAAATCAAGTATAATGATGTGTTTGGGCTCAAAAGCTCACAGTTTATGGTTATGTGCAAGAGAAAATCCATGTATTCAACATTGCATCAACCATAGCATGAAAAATTGTCAAAATAAGTTACAAGGATCAAGGGTTTCAATGAAATCATATGCTCAGCAAGTATAAATTGCATCATGTTAGAAATTTCAGCTAAGCAAAAGTTCTATGCTCAATAGAGAATCTACACAAAAATTCATTCAACACAAGTTGTGCAACATGTGCAAGTTTGGGCATTTTATTCCTACAACTAACTAACAATTAAGGAGGGTAAAAAAAATAAAGAGTTTAGAGCACCCCCTTTCTTTTGCACCAAGGATGAGCATGTGCAAATAAATTTTTTTTTGGAAGGTTGGCGCTTAGCGCTAGAAAGTCACGCTCAGCGCCTAGGTGCACTTTTTTTTCTGTTGAAACTGCTTTCTGTTTGCGCTCAGTGCTCATAGTAGCGCCCGCCGCCTGCACAGGGCCATTTTCACCATTCTAATGTGTCATTTCTCCCCTTCCTTTGCTCCACTTTCCTTAGATGTGCCTGTACAACAATTCAAATCCATTATACCACAATATATGGCCTACACATCAAGGAACCACTCAACAACTCAATGGACTACTTATTTGTTTCATGATAAAAGCAAAAAGAATAAGAATGAAAGAAGAAAATGCTTGGGTTGCCTCCCAAGTAGTGCTTCTTTAACGTCACTAGCTTGACGCCTGATTATTTGATGCTCATGGTGGCTTGAATGATGAGAAGAATATAGCATTTTTGTTGCTTTCCTTGCCACCACTCCTCACATTGTTCTCAACATCAACCAATGGTGTATTGCCCTTCTTTGATGAATTATCTTCTTTTGGCCAAAGTGGTGAGACTTCGTCTTCTTCTTTTTCCTTCTTTTCCCATTGCTCTTCTTTTTCTTCTCATGTTCATCTTTGTGGATTTCTCGAACCTCTTGATTTTGCACAAAATGAACTTAAGCATGGATAATTGGTGAAGTTCCCATAGGCTCCTTGTCAAACATCTTCACAACCATTTGTTTTTCATTCACCCTCAATATAAGCTCGCCTTTTGGTACATCTATCAGAGCTCCGGCGGTAGCTAAGAAGGGTCTTCCAAAAATCAAAGGAATGCTCACATCTTCCTCAATATCCAACACAAAGAAATCCATGGGAAAGATGAACTTTCCTACTTTCACAAGTAAGTCCTCTACCAAACCATATGGTCTCCTAATTGATCTATCCGCAAGTTGCAATGTGATCATGGTTGGTTCCACATCATGAATGCCAAGCCTCTTCATCATGGATAATGGCATAAGATAGATACTTGCCCCAAGGTCGCATAGGGCTCTAGCCTTTATTACATCTCCAATCACACAAGGAATTGTAAAGGATCCGGGATCCCTCAACTTAGGTGGAAGCTTGTGTTGGAGAATTGAGCTACAATTTTCAGTCAGAGCCACGACCTCACTTTGTTCAAATTTTCTCTTCTTTGCAAGCCATTCCCTCATGAACTTTGCATATGATGGCATTCTCTCTAATACTTCGGCAAAAGGAATATTTATTTGCAATTGTTTGAAGATATCCAAGAACCTATCAAATTGATCATCTTTCTCTTTCCTCTTCTTCTCAATTGGATATGGCACTTTCACATAAGAAGGAATCTCTTGTGGCTTGCCCCTTTCTTTCAAAAGTTGACTCTTCGTCTTTCTCAATATGGAATTTTCATCAACTAATTTCAGCTTCTTTTCCTTCCTATCATTTTGAGGTTCCTCTTCCTCTTTCCTCTTTGAACTCTCTTCTTTCTCACTAGTATCAACCATCTTCTTTCTCAATTCAGAATTTTCAGCATTTTGACTTGAGGAATGCTCAACACCCGGCTCTACTAACTTTCCACTTAGCAACATGATGGCTTTGCACTCCTCCTTTGGATTATTAGTGGTATTTCCAGAAAATCCTGCACTTAATGCACTAGAAACTTGTTTAGAAAGCTGTCCAATCTGCACTTCAAGGTTCTTTATCGATGCATCGGTATTCTTGAAGTTAGATTATGTGACTTGGATGAATTGTGCAAGAGTGCTCTCCCACTTGTTCATTATCTCATCGGTATCACGATGTGGTTGACTTTGAAGTAGTGGTTGTTGTGAAGATGTATTGTCTTGTGGAGCTACTTGTGACCAAGGAAGGTTAGGGTGCTTCTTCCAATTTTGATTATAGGAGTTTGAGTAAAAATTCTGCCATTGTCTTGGAAAACTCCCCATGTACTTTGTTTCCTCTTAATGACTTAAAGATGCTTCAGAATTACCATTATCAAGCTCTCCTCCACAAAAATCACAACTCATGACTTGTTGTCCTTGTGTTGGTCCTAAACTCATAGCATTTAGTTGCTTTGTGATTGCCTCCAATTGATTAGTGATGATTTTGTTTTGAGCCAAAATTGCATTTTGGGAGTTAAGCTCTATCATCCCCTTTGTTGAAGTGCCTCCTCTATCATGATTCATGAGATAATCATTAGAAGCCATGGCTTCAACCAACCTCAGAGCTTCTTCCACGGTTTTTGAATTCATAAAATCTCTTGCTGATGCATCTAGCATAAGCTTTGTAGATGGTCTCAACCCATTACAAAATATTTGCATTTGTTGGAGATCATCAAAGCCATGATTAGGACACTTCCTTAGGAGCTCCTTGAATATTTCCCAAGCTTCATATAGAGTTTCACCATCCCGTTGCACAAAGCTTGAAATATCACCTGTCATCTTCACAAACTTAGACGGTGGAAAATATCTTGCCAATAATTTTTCTTCCAAGTCATCCCAAGTAGTGATGCTCCCCCTTGGTTGAGATTGGAGCCAAGCCTTGGCTCTATCTCTCAATGAAAACGGGAACAACCGCAACCTTATCGCATCATCCATAGCTCCATTAATCTTGAGAGTCTCATATATCTCCAGAAAATTCGAGACATGATTCTTTGGATCTTTGGCTTCATTCCCTCCAAACTGATTTTGTTGGATGATATGGAGAAATGTCGGCTTGATCTCAAAATTATTGGCGGCTACCAGTGGTCTAACAATACGTGAGTGATTCCGGTTGGTAGGGCCATGAGAATATTCTCCCAATGTCCTTCGGATACCTTGCACATTTTCAGCCATGATAACCTCTTGTTGAACTTGTGATGTAGAAGAAGAATTCACTTTTTCCTTGCTTCGTTTCTTCCTTTCTTTTGATGCTTTTCGATTCTTCTTTGCGGTCTTTACAATTTCGGGATCAAATAATAGCTCACCTATAGATTTACTTCGCATTCACTACACAAAATCTCAAACAAGGTGAGAATATCCAATATATCAATTATTTAACCAAAACAGAAAATTAACAAAAAGGAAAAAAAATGTTCAAATTAATAATGCCTTAGCCTTTTTGATATTGAAATCAACAATCCCCGGCAACGGCGCCAAAATCTTGTTGATGGGTTTGGCAAGTGTACCAAATCGCTACAAGTAATAGAGTGAGAGTAGAGTATCCTTCCCAACGAGGATTGTGTTTCAAGTATCAACGTAGCTTAGGCAATAGCTATTTGAACCAATGAATGTCATGTTTGTACAAGAGTTTTTATGAATTTTGGATTACAAGTTGTCACAAGAATGAATGCAATGCAAGTAAAGAATGAATTCAATATAGGTAAAATCGGTTAGGTGTCGGAATCCTCCAATTCTCACTTAACGTAACTTTATTCAATCCAAATTCCAATTCATTCCACTCAATTGACATTCAAATCACTAACCTAGATTTATCCCTAATTCCTTAGGTGATAATCCTTTTGTACTAATCAAGAAGCCTAATTCCTTAGGTCGTTCAAGCATTAGCACAAACATTAAGCATGAGATTCATAAGAATGCATTGAAACATAGTTTTATTCGTAGAATCAACATTCCAATGGTAATCTACTTCAATTCCAATTCAATAACCAATTTTTCAATTGTGAGATTGAATCTAATATCAATCTAAAGTTGATCAATCAATAGAAGCATGAAGCATAGAAGTAAATCACTCTAATGGAATGAAATAGAATTGAATTCAGAATCAAACAACAATTACATCAAACTCCAAATTGAAATCATCCTAACCTAACCTAAATGATCTAGCAACTCATATTAGAAAGGGAAGAGAAGAAGAAACTTGAGTGGATGTGAAAGCCATGAAAGCTCCAATTCTTGTTCCCAAGCTTGGATCTTCAAGGAAGTGGAGAGAAAATTACGAACCAAAGTGAGAAAATGTGAAAAATGAGCAAAAGGTCACTCTCAATCTGTCAAAGATCGCATTTATAGAGTTTCTGCGCGTCGCCCAGTGCTGAGCGCCCCTGGCCAGTGCTGTGCGCTGGCTTCTGAACGCGAAAACCTGCTCTCTGTCTCAGCTGGCGCTGGGCGCCCAAGTCTAGAGCTGAGCACTGCCTTGCTGTGTGCATCCTGGCGCTAAGCGCCCCAACACCAGCACTGAGAGTTGGTTCATAGCCTGCTCCTGTTTTCTTCCGTTTCTGTCTTGGCTGAGGGCTCGGTTCCAGAGCTGAGCGCTGGACTACTATTCCTGCATACTTTCAAAATATTTTTGAGTATATTTTTCATATGAAAGATCAAAATTCTAATCAAATGAATGTGCATATTTTCCTATCACTTTTCCTATGATTTCTTAGATTATTTACGAACCTTTCCTAATTACACTTCCAAACTAACATATTTTTCACATTCATCAAATCCCATAAACTTAAGTTTACTCTCAAACAGTATCTTAACATACAAACTCTCTAAAATCTATCAATCTTACCTTCAACATTTCTAGTTCATCATAAATCCGAAAATCAACATGTATATAATATGTAATATAAGTCTTAGCTTCAAATTTTCCAAACTCAATCATAACTAAATCAATTAACACAAGCTAAACGTTAAAGATGCATTGGAACTTAATCTTTATTCATCAAAGCTTCCAATCAAATCTCAACTTACAAACCCCATTGGAACAGTACACTAAGCTAATCCAATCATAGCTTCAAGTGAAGTTCTAAAATCACCTTTTTATCAAGAACAACATGCCAAATTATATTCTTTATCCTCAAATCCCAATTTCATATACCCAATAACAACTCCACCTCAACCTAAACTTGATATGATCATCCTTTTTCTCATTCACAAGCTATCAACATATACGATCCTTATATCTTACAAATTTCAATTTATGAACCTAATTCTCAGATCAAATCCATAACTCTAACCATCAACTCAACAATAAAAAGGCTACAAGGTTTTAGCCAAATCAATTCCCTATTAATTACATGTCCTAAGAACTAAACCTCCTCCATCCATAATTCACGACTGTAAATGATCCACACACTCATGCGAGATAACTGAATGTACAACGTCTAATTCAAACAACACTGACGAGAATCTACCAAATATCAAGCACATACCTTGGATCAGGTCGGCAGATTGAGAGGATTCAGCTCCCCTCACAGCAAACACCCTTCCTGTAGTCAGAGGTCTAGCACTTTGCTGTGCTGATACAGGGTCTCTTATACTAACTCCACCTCCGCCAGCTCCGGCTCCTCGTCCAACTATCTTGCTAAGTTATCTTTCCAGCAACTCTCTCTGGCCTCTCCAACATTATTGAGTTGCCTTCCAACCATAATTTTTGTGGAGCTCGGTTTTTTTTTATTTTAAATTTTAAATTGAGGGGAAATGCATTGTTTTCATGTAACAAGCTTAAAACTTAGTAAGCTTTAGCTTGAGGGGGAGTGTTAGAAAATCAGAAAAATATTTGATAATATCTTTTCATATCTTAGCATATCTTAGAGTATCCTTGATAATCTCTTAGAATTTATTTTTTATTTATATTTTATGATTTGATTCTCTATTTGATTAAGATTAGGATTCTACTTTTAGTATAAATAGGACTATTGGGTTGTCTTTTGTAATCACATCATCACTACATCGATTCAATATTAGTCTTATTATTTGTTAATTGTTTCTCTCTTTTCCTCCTTCCCTATCTAAAACCTTCCAATTCAACAGAACCAATGTCGCTCCTCCTCTTATCACTAGATATGTTCGGGACTCCCCTACGTTGTTGTCTCAGCTCTATCTCTCGCCTCTGATCAATACTCTCAATGGCACCACACCTCTCCACTAACTCTGGGAAGCTCAAAATGTCTAAGGGCACTATAGCCCTCTTCAACTCATGCCGTAAACTCTCATCAAACCTCCGGCACATCCAATCCTCGTCTGGAAACCTCTGATAGAACTCAAAATTGTATCAGGGCCTCAAATCTAGCTGCATAGTCACCAACAGACATGTCTCCCTGTTGGAGACTCATGAACTCTCTCGCCTTCTTGCGTCTAACCAACCGCGGAGAGTACTTCTCGAAGAAGCAGTCTCTAAACAAATCCCAACAGATAAACCTACCCTCTGCCTCTAGCAGCCTCCTATTGCCTCTCCACCATGACTCTGCTCCTATTGTCAGAATGAAGGCAACATAAGTCACCTTCCTGTCATCTCTGCATCTCATGATGTCAAAGATCTTCTCCAACTCCTGTATCCACCACTCAGCTCGCTCTGGATCATAATCTCCTCCAAACTGTGGTGGCTTACCTTTCAGAAAGATAGCCAATCCTGCATCCTCTACCTTGGCAGCTCTCCTCCTGTCCTGCTACTCCTCTAACTCTACATCTCACTGCATCCTCTGAGCATTCTATTGCGTCTGCTGCAACAGAACGGATGCTAACTCGCGGATAGTCCGAAGAGACTCGACGGACTCTCCTCCACCTCTAATCCCTACCTCATGCCGATGTTGCTCATCCCTGATACCCTCTAAAGCTCTACCACCCCGTCTACCACGTCCTCGACCTCTGCCTCGAGCCATGATCATGTTAAATCACTAACCCACATCAATATGACAAATAATACTACATAAAATTGGAATATAAATACTATATGTCATATAAATGTCGCGTTCGGACTCACTACCCAACTTCTAAGCAAAGTCGTTATCCGATGTGGATTCAACTAAATGGCCAGTTCACCCTAATCACAGTCCTCACAGTATGTTTCAGAAACGAACTGCTCTGATACCAACAATTGAGACGCACCGACGTCCCATTAAAGAAAATCCATAATATTTAGAACCTAAACGTGTTATTATCGTTAAGCGTATATGTTAAAAATGGCGGAAAAATTAAAACTTAAAAAATAAACAACATATATACATACATGCATAACAAAAACACATCATAACCTGATACAGTAGAGTATAGGGAATCCCATCAGTAGGATCCCAAATATATACAAACCAAACAAACTGAATTATGCAATAGAAGATGCAACGTCTCAAAAAGACGCACTGGCCATAAACACTAAACTCTACCACTGGAATCCACGGCTCGTCCTTCAGCATCTGGCTCATAAGGAGTCCCATCCAATTCCTCCATAGCTGGTTCCTCGGTAGGGTCCTCTCATGATGATCACATAACCAAGCATACACCATAGAGAAAATAGGGGATAAGAAACATACTATTATAAAAAACGGAAGATGATTCATAACATAATACCCAATAATAGTACACCAATATCCATCACACAATAACCACGTATATAAGCATTCATCCTCCAATAATTGTACCATCCTCTACCCTGTACACTCATCCAGCTATACATCTATGCTGACATGGTCATCTCAAATACTATTACATTTTAGTCATCTGTCCAATAAATCTCGATGCACCCACCAGTTCCCGCTAGAGGGATAATTCAGAGAATGAAACTATTTCCCCATCCCTGGTGGAGAATAGTCGCACACCCTGATCTCTAATACTATCACATTTTAGTCATTTGTCCAATAAATCTCGGTGCACCCACCAGTTTTCGCTAGAGGGCTCATTCAGTGAATGAAACTATTTCCCCATCCCCAGTGGAGACTAGTCGCACACCCTGATCTCAAATACTATCACATTTTAGTCATTTGTCCAATAAACCTTGGTGCACCCACTAGTTCCCGCTAGAGGGCTTATTCAGAGAATGAAACTATTTCCCCATCCCCGGTGGAGAATAGTCGCACAACCTGGACTATAATAGATCACGGTAGTCTTCCTCGAGTCTCATGGGCACTCAACCGTGACTCACCCTGACCTCGTGTGTTCCCCTCACACTGCTGTGATTAATCCCACACATCTATATACGTCTCACCGACTCGTATAGGTTCATAGTGCCTCAACCTTTCATCACCATCTCCTAGATAACCTCAACAATAATAATATCTTATTGGTCTCATCATCGTATCACAATAATCATCTATCATGAACCCCCACATACATCACTATACTCATCATGTATCAACTCTCAGATAATCTCTATGCACAATAATCACAATCATCATCCATCAAATCAACATGTCATCATTACAATCATCTCCACATATAATAAAATAGTACATATAATATAAATATATGTACTCCAATCAATATGGGTAATCCAAATAACTCATCATATATCAAACATGTATCCCTAACAGTCAAACCAGTCAATTCAATCAACCTCAATAATAATATAATATATATTATATGTAACGGCGATAAACGTACAATTCTACTATCATCATTGGTACCACTAAATAGTCCCCAATGTGATATTGACATTGTCTGTTACTCACGCTCTAGTAGGGTTTAGGTCGCCCTACACCATTATTGCATAAAATGTTACTTGGCCAATTCCGACAATAGAAAGCTTCTTTCCCCCACCTGAAAAACGTACGACCTAGGAAACGCTACGAGATCACTCCCACTCGACTTCTCTCGATTCCGCCTCACACCGAAAGGGGTCCCCGAAGTTCTGATATTCCTCCTAAACATCACATTTGAAAGGCACAAAGTAAGGAACTCAAAAACTACAGTAACATTAGTAAATCCGCCACTCTTCTTACTCAATGTAGCGACCAAGAAAAAAAACTAGTCTTCACTCTTAGAGAGAAGACATAGAGTCGCCACCAACTTTATTTTGTTTCAAGGAAGTTGGAAAACCTTTTTAAGAAAAGTCCTGGGTCTGGGAGTCGATTATATCTAGGGAAGGCATGGAGACTTAACCCCACGACACCCTAGAACATCCATAAAATGGTTACCCGAAATTAGTTGTGTAAATTATTAGTAACTTTGAGATATTTGCTTTACCCGTTATGAATCTCTTTATTAAGACTACATGAGGTTGAACATGGCACGTAAGTCCACAGAGTAACCTCTAAATCTGAAGGGTTGAACATGACACTTGTCATAGGGCAACCCCAAGAAGGTTGTTTTAATCAAGTGATCATCCTATATTTTTTTTATGTAAAATAAATAACTCTTATCTCTTGAAGATGGGACAGAAACGTAGAAATGAGACATTTTACCAACTTACTCAGAGAACAGAAGCATAGAGAAGTAAGAGTGTCAAGAGAAATTTATTAACAATATCAACGAAAAGAACAAAGTTTACCGAATGGGAGTAGAATAAGAATCACTTTGTTTACTCCCAGTGGTAAGATTTTAAGCTCGAAGTCTTTACATTCAATCTCCTTGGCTCCTTCAGCTCTTCCTTCTTAACCACTTCTAATGATAGGGAAGAGAAAAGGAAGCCCAGATTTCTGACCTCTCTTCCTCACAACAAGAATCTCTCTTTCTTTTTCACTTTCTTTGTATCTTTCCTCTCTATCTCTTCTCCGATCTTTCGTTTTCTCTCAATAACAGTGTTCTCTCCTCATTTCTCTTTTCTCACTAGGAAGGTATCAGATCATCAGTCCCCTCCTCCAAAAAAATGTTGTCCCCCCCCCCCCCCCACCTTCCCCTCTCTTTTTCCTCTCCTTTTATAGATGGAGGAGAGGGCTTCTTGCTTCTTCCCCGTTGACTTCAAGGTCGGCTTGCAATAAATACCCAAGGCTTGGGCCAATCTGAACAGCGGAAAGGAGGGGATTTTATGTGAAGGTTGCACACTTGAAAAGGGAAGGAGATGGGGGGTTTTGCCTGATGGGTATGAAGGCTTTTTAGGGTTAGGAGTGAGGCTGTCAGGTTAAGGCGAGCGAGGAGATGGAAGAAAAAAGAAAAGACCAATGGGTAGAGGAGGTGCAAAAAAAGGGGGTTCTGAGCAGAGATAGCGTGTGTCCAGATGGGGTGGTATGAGTAGCAGAAAGGTGGTGATTTGATGTGACGGTTGCATGCTTGAAAAGAGAAAAGAGATGAGGGGTTTTGAACAGAAATAACGTGTACCCAGACGGGGTGGCATGAGTAGCAGAAAGGTGGTGATTTGATGTGAGGGTTGCACGCTCGAAAAGAGAAAAGAGATGGGTTTTGAGCAGAAATAGCGTGTGCCCAGACGGGGTGGTATAAGTAGCAGAAAGGTGGTGATTTGATGTGAGGGTTGCACGCTCGAAAAGAGAAAAGAGATGGGGGTTTTTGTCTGTTGTGCACGAGGGCTTTTTAGGGTTACGAGTAGGGTTACCAGGTTAAAACAAGGGAGGAGGTAAGGAAGAAGGATGACCAATTGGTAGAGGAGGAAAAGAGGTCTTGCCTGGTATGTAAAGTAGGTAGGAGGCGTAACTCAGCTTCCTTTCCTTTTTGTTGATTGCCTTTTCTCCTTGTTTTCTTCGTCCTTTCTTCCTTATCTTCTCCTTCTTCTTTCTTTATTCTTTAGCCTTCAGCCTGAAAATAAAGTTGCAGTGGACGGAATCTCTTCGTCCCAACAGAAAATTAGATATGCAAAAGTGGATATACACTGGACGGACCTCCTCGTCCAACAAGAAGAGATAATTGCAGTGGACGGAACCTCCTCGTCCAACAGAAATTAAAATAATTGAAGTGGACGGTACCCCCTCGTCCAACAAAAATAAAAAGGAACAAGACTAGACGGAATCAACAGCAGGTGCAAAGCAATGGACGGGACTACCCTGTCCATCAGCAAGTGTAAAGCAATGGACGGGAACACCCCGTCCAACAGCAAGTGGAAAGCAGTGGACGGGACCACCCCGTCCATCAGCAAGTGCAAGGCACTGGACGGGCCTACCCCATCCATCAGCAAGCGTAAAACAATGGATGAGACTATCCGGTCCATCTGCAAGTACAAAGCACTGGACGAGACCACCCCATCCATCAGCAAGTGTAAAGCAATGGACGGGACTACCCCGTCCAACAGCAAGTGGAAAGTGTTGGACGGGACCACCCCGTCCATCGGCAAGTGCAAAGCAATGGACGGGACGGGACGGGACCACCCCGTCCATCAGCAAGTGCAAAGCACTGGACGGGCCTACCCCGTCCATCAGCAAGTGTAAAGCAATGGACGGGACTATCCTGTCCATTAGCAAGTGCAAAGCACTGGACGGGCCCACCCCGTCCAATAGCAAATTAAAGGGGCTAGCCTGGACCGCGTCCAATAGCAAGTCCAACGCAATGGACGAGACCATCCCGTCCACAGCAAGTGCAATGGACTGGCCTGAACCGCATCCAACAGCAAATTAAAGGGGCTGGCCTGGACCGCGTCCAACAGCAAGTCCAACGCAATGGACGAGACCATCCCGTCCACAGCAAGTGCAATGGACTGGCCTGAACCGCGTCCAACAGCAAATTAAAGGGGCTGGCCTGGACCACGTCCAACAGCAAGTCCAACGCAATGGACGCGACCATCCCGTCCACAGTAAGTGCAATGGACTGACCTGAACCACGTCCAACAGCAAATTAATAATGTGATGGACGGGACCTCCCCATCCAACAGCAAATGTGATGGACTGGGAGGGATCACCCCCTCCTTTCTTCATATTATTAGTCTCCTTAAAACATGATATCATAAAAGTTAGAATAAAAATGAAGGCGGACAAAAATGGGTGTTCACAGTTGTGCCTTTTTACTTGTTGCATGCTAGAAGACATGATTAGTCGTGACTTTTCATGTATTGTAGTAATGAACAAGTAAAGAAAAATGAACACATATTTTGTCCGAAAAAAATGAGGAGCTCAGAAGAAAACCTTACAGTTTGAAAACAGAATTGCAGTGAGTCTCAGAGCTCGAAAGTAAAGATGCAATGGACGGAACCTCCTCGTCCAACAGGAAAGTAAATATGCAGCAAGCCTTAGAGCTCGAAAATAAACTTGCAATGAGCCTCAGAGCTCGATAATAAAAAGTACAGTGAGCCTCAGAGCTCGAAAATAAACTTGCAGCGAGCCTCGGAGCTCGAAAATAAAATTGCAGTGAGCCTCAGAGCTCGAAAATAAAGAAATGCAGTGAGCATCAGAGCTCGGAAATAAACTTGCAATGAGCCTCAGAGCTCGAAAATAAAGTTGCAGTGAGCCTCAGAGCTCGAAAATAAAGAAATGCAGTGAGCCTCAGAGCTCGAAAATAAACTTGCAATGAGCCTCAGAGCTCGAAAATAAAGTTGCAGTGAGCCTCAGAGCTAGAAAATAAAGAAATGCAGTGAGCCTCAGAGCTCAAAAATAAAGTTGCAGTGAGCCTCAGAGCTCGAAAATAAAGAAATGCAGTAAGCCTCAGCTCAAAAATAAACTTGCAATGAGCCTCAGAGCTCGAAAATAAAGTTGCAGTGAGCCTTAGAGCTCTAAAATAAAGAAATACAGTGAGCCTCAGTGCTCGAAAATAAACTTGCAATGAACCTCAGAGCTCGAAAATAAATTTGCAGTGGACGGGACCTCTTCATCCAATCAGAAAATTAAATGCAATGGACGGAACCTCCTCATCCATATGCAATGGACAGAACCTCTTCGTCCAACAGAAAGTAAATATGCAATGAGCCTTAGAGCTCGAAAATAAAGGTGTGGTGAGCCTCAGAGCTCGAAAACAAACTATTAGTGATATGAAACAAATGAGAATCCCTTCCTTTTGAGGACAACGAAACCAATTGCTCCCTGGAAAAACTTCGACCAACCAAACCCTTGTTCACCGGCCACTCTAGGACGAGGCGTTGGTCAACCAAGAATCTGACAAACTCCGGATATTATGTAAGCCTATCTGCATCATTCTTTTGTCACCTAGTGTACGGTACCTCTTCCACTGAATCTGAAGTATTGAGCCCTCTTGGTTTAAACCATTCATTGGTGCTACCATTAGAGTTATCAAATCATACTATTAAACTTATATTTACTTTTATTGAGACATGAGAGTGAACACGATAGGGGAGTGTGGAAGAAAACCTCTTGGCTTAATATGAGAATTTAGGTTGTTAAGAGACAATAACAATGAAAACAAAGTTACAAAAGGTATCATGAAGATTAAAAAAAACAACGATAAGCAAAGAAAATTACGAAAATCACATAAAATTTGCCCCAGTGTTGGTCCCTTAACTTTCATTTAATTGATTCCCCACAGCCTTTTGACGATACAGATCTTGGTTCCTGTTTTTGATTCCTCAAACACGCCTTCTTCAATCATTCCTCAATAGTTTTGCCCCAGTATACTCAGTCGGATAAAATTGCCCCAGTATGGTGGGTGCTTGCAGAAGTGTTGGACCCTAATCTCCTCCTAGGCCGCCCTTGTAGGTTTTCAGCCTAAGGTTTCTTTGCCCTTAATTTTGCCTAGGTTGCCCTCTCGGGTTTTCAACCTAGCGGTCCTTTGCTTTTCCATTATTCTTTTGCCTAGGCTGCCCTTTCGAGTTTTCAACCTAACGGGCCTCTGTTTTCCTTTTGTTTTCATTG
This sequence comes from Sophora flavescens, assembly GCA_030762895.1. Taxonomy (NCBI): domain Eukaryota; kingdom Viridiplantae; phylum Streptophyta; class Magnoliopsida; order Fabales; family Fabaceae; genus Sophora; species Sophora flavescens. Next base: position 15,332,700 of record CM061066.1, read on the forward strand.
TTCTTTTACCCTAACTTTTGGCTAGGCTGCCTTTTCGGGTTTTCAACCTAGCGAGCCTTCAGGCGTAGAACTTTTTCACAGCATCAGAGCTTACTGGCCTTGGTAGCTCCTCCTCATCCATGTTTTGCAGAATCAAAGCACCTCCCGAGAAAGCTTGTTTGACAATGTAAGGGCCTTCATAATTTGGTGCCCATTTTCCTCGGGCATCCTCTTGGCTTGGGAGGATTTTCTTTAAGACCAAGTCTCCCACACGAAACTCTCTAGGATGAACTTTTTTATTGAAAGCTCTTGCCATTCTGTTTTGATACAATTGCCCGTGACAGATAGCTGCCAGGCTTTTCTCTTCTATCATGTTCAACTGCTCATATCGAGTTTTCACCCACTCGGATTCTTCTAAGTCTGCTTCCATCAAGACACTTAGCGAAGGGATTTCTACTTCGATATGTGAGACAACCTCCATCCTGTACACCAGAGAGAAAGGAGTTGCCCCAGTGCTTGATCGTATGTTAGTCCGATAAGCATGTAGAGCATATGGCAGCATTTCGTGCCAGTCCTTATAGTTTACAACCATCTTGGTAACGATCTTCTTGACATTTTTGTTTGCTGCCTCGACTGCACCGTTCATTTAAGGGCTATAAGGAGCCGAGTTGTGGTGTTTGATTTTGAACCTGTCGCAAAACTTTTGAATCTCGGTACCATTAAGATTAGTAGCATTATCTGGGATCCCGTATCTATAGACAATGTCTCTCTTGAGGAATTTGAGAAACACCCTTTGAGTTATGCTGGCATATGAAGCAGCTTCTACCCATTTAGTGAAATAGTCTATTGCCACCAAAATGAAACGATGACCATTAGAAGCCTTGGGATTAATGGGACCGATGACATCTATTCCCCACATTGAAAAGGGCCATGGGGATGCTAAGCTGTGCAGTGGAGACGCAGGTGCATTAACCCGGTCTGCATGCATCTGGCATTTCTAGCATTTACGAACATGCTCCATGCAATCTGCCTCCATAGTAGACCAATAATAGCCACTTCTCAAGATCTTTTTAGCCATCATGTGGCCATTGGCATGAGTCCCACAGATTCATTCATGAACTTCAGTCATGATCCATTTAGCTTCACGAACATCCACACATCTGAGTAGGGTGCCATCATATCCTCTTTTGTACAAGACTTCCTTGTTTAAGAAAAAATCCATAGCCAATCTTCGGATGGTCTTTTTATTTACTTCACTGGCCTCTACCGGGTATTCCTTGTTCTGAATATATTGCTTGATATCATGATACCAAGGCTTACCATCGGGTTCTCCTTCCACATGAGCACAGTATGCTGGTTCATCTTGCACTCTAACTTGGTTGGTTTGGACATCGATATGGATATCCAACTTGGTCATGATGGCTAGTGTGGCCAAAGCATCATCAAATTGATTCTTGTCTCGACTTAAATGCGAGAAAATAATCTCATCGAACTTTGCAATCAACTGAGTCAAGTATTTCTGATACGGGATCAACTTGGAGTCCTTGGTCTGCCACTTACCATTGACTTGATAAATGATTAAAGCTGAGTCCCCGAAGACTTTCAACTGCTTTTTACCTAGTTCAAGTGCCATTTGCAATCCACCAGCACATGCTTCGTATTCTGCAATATTATTTGTACTTTCGAATTTCAGTTTTACAGCCTCGGGTATTGCTTGCCACTTGGTGAGATAACCACTGCTCCTATACCACTGCCATGCATATTGACTGCTCCATCAAAATACATTTTCCACACATCTTCCTGTTCTTCGTCTTCCTCAAGGGACATTACCTCTCCATCCGGGAACTCAAAATTGACAGGTCGTCCATCCTCAAGAGGGTTCTCTGCTAAATGGTCAACAATTACACTACCTTTGATGGACTTCTAGGTCACATATTTGATGTCGAATTCTGACAATATCACTTGCCATTTCGAAACCCTTAAGGAGATATAAGGACTTTCGAAGATATACTTCAAAGGATCCATTCGAGAGATTAGCCAAGTGGTGTGATATAACGAGTCTTCTCGATTGCCATATAACGAGCCTCACGGGCGTTAAACTTCTTGCTCAGATAATAAATTGCCTTCTCCTTCCTGCCAGATTCATCATGTTGTCCTAGCAATGCCCCCATTGAGGTTGGCAATATGGTGAGGTAGAGTAATAATGGACGACCTTGGGTAGGTGGTACCAACACTGGGGGATTCAGTAGATATGCCTTTATCTTATCAAAGGCTTCTTGACAGTCATCATCCCATCTTCCTGGATTATTCTTCCTGAGGAGTTTGAAGATTGGTTCACATGTGCTAGTCAGGTTTGCAATGAAGCGCGCAATGTAGTTTAATCTTCCAAGAAAGCCCCTTACTTCTCGCTCATTCTTAGGTGCTGGCATATCGCGTATCGCTTCCACCTTGTTAGGGTCCACCTTTATTCCTTCTCTACTGACAACAAAGCCAAGTAATGTCCCCGCGGATGCACCGAAAGTACATTTTGCAGGGTTAAGGCGTAACTTGTACTTTCTTAGCCGCTCAAACAACTTTCTCAAAACTGTCACATGGCTTTCTCCTTCCTTGGACTTGGCCACTATATCATCAACGTATACCTCTACCTCCTTATGCATCATATCATGGAACAATGCCACCATAGCACGTTGGTAAGTAGCCCCAGCATTCTTTAATCCGAAAGGCATCACTTTGTAACAAAAAGTTCCCCAAGGAGTGATAAAAGTTGTCTTTTCTTTATCTTCATCATCCATGAGGATCTGATTGTACCCAGAATACCCGTCCATGAAAGAAAACCTATGGCTTCTGGTTGTAATGTCTACAAGGACATCAATATGAGGTAGGGGAAATCATCCTTTGTACTGGCTTTATTCAGGTCTCGGTAGTCCACGCACATTCTGACCCTTCCATCCTTCTTTGGTACCGGAACAATATTAGCTACCCATTCCGGGTGTCTAGCTACTTCCAGAAAGCCAGCCTCCAACTGCTTGGTCACTTCTTCCTTGATCTTCAGCGACATCTCAGGAAGCAGTCACCTTAATTTCTGCTTCTTTGGAGCCACGTCTGGGTATAAGGGAATTTTATGCGTTGCTATCTCAGGATCTAAACCTGGCATATCTCTGTAGGACCATGCAAATACGTCCAAATACTCTTTGAATAGTGCAACCATTTCTTCTCGCACTGGGTTATCCACCATTTTCAACTCCTTCTTATCTTCCTCGGTTCCCATATTGATCACTTCTGCAACCTCATCATTCGAGCTAATCCCTTCCTCTGACCGTTTCACCACTTTTATGAACTCTTCAATGTCTTCTTCCTCCTCATTGGATTCAAGATTGTATTCATCAGCGGCCGCGGGGGAATCAATAAATGAGCTTTCAAAGTTCTTCTCCTGAGGTAAATCTTTAGTAGAAGAAGTATCCCTGGAAGAAAAAGTCAGGAATAGGAGAAGTATAGGCAAGAGTTTTATTTATGACAAAAAAGCTTAAACAAAATAAATGAATGAAAGAGAGAAAAGAATCAAAAGGAAAGCACCAGACGAAGTGCTACATTCTCATTCATGTGTCAAAGAAAGTAAACATCAGTTCATAATTAGTACAATAAGATAATACTTCATGGAAATAACATCAACAAACGGTTCAGATTGCCAATTGTTGAGAACTTCATTGCCAGCAGGGAGATAGATGACATGGTTCTCGTCCAGCTCTTCTTCAAGTGTGCTGATAGTGAAGTGAGGGGAGAATGACTTTGCGGGACTGATAACTTCAGCAGCTACTGGGAAAGTCTCCGTCAGGAGGGGAGGATGCTTTCTCTCGCGCTCTTCTTCTTCCTTGTTTTCAAGAGTCATGAATTTCATCCCTTCTGTCAGGTTGGGCTGATACCCCAATCCGTGCCTTCCTTCTCTCACAGCCGCTTCAATTGGCTGAGAGATTCCTTGCAGCTGAGGCCCTAGGCCTTTTCCTCTTTGATACCCGCTTTTTTCCATGATGTGGACTACTACCTCAATCACATTCTTCATTGGGGGCTCCCTTTTCTCGTTCTTTGACTTCAATACCTCAAAACTACGCAGTGAGTTATCCTCCATCCGCTCTGCGTTTTCCACATAAGGTACTGTGGTGGGCTTTGTCAGCATGATTTCCTCTTCACCATTGACAGTAACAATGGATCCATCCTGAATATACTTCAAACACTGATGCAGAGTTGATGGGACCACTCCTGCCTCATGGATCCATGGCCTCCCCAGGAGCACGGTGTAAGCTGGCTGGATTTCCATGACCTGAAAGAGGACAGGGAAAGAACTAGGCCCTATTTCAAGGGACAGAGTTATTTCTCCTAAGATTCCCCTTGCTGTCCCATCAAAGGCTCGCACAATCATTTCTTGTGGTGTCAAATCCGCCGTGCTTATATTCATTTGCTTGAGTGTGGTCATTGGAACCACATTCAACGCCGAACCACCATCTACAAGCACCTTAGCAATCACAAACCCCTTACACTTTAGGGTGATGTGTAAGGCTTTAGGGTTGCTGCAGGATTTCGAGACCACTTCATTTTCCGAGAAAGTAATCATGTTGACATGCCTGATTGGGTCCACCATATTCACCACATTTTCCGGAGTGACGTCAGGTTTAACATACGATTCATTCAACACCTTCAATAATGCCTTGCGATGCAATTCTGATGTCAAGACAAGTGACAAAAGAGATATCCTTGTCGGAGTTTTCTTCAACTGTTCTGCTACATCATATTCGCTTTGCTTCATGATCTTCAGAAATTCTTCTTCTTCTTTCCCCTTTCTTTCATCCACAGTTTTCTCTTCTTTGGCTCCCTTCATCGTTTTTTCTTCAGCAGGGGTGTAGCACCGCCCGCTCCTTGTAATGCCTCCAGCTCTCACAATATTAGTAACCTGGTCCTTCGAAGTTTCTCCTGCCCCTCCTACTAGCTCAACTTTCTGTTCATAATTCCATGGCACAGCGTGTGTATCATCATAAGCAAAAGGAGTTGGCTTTTTCAACTTTATAATCACTTTTTCTGGCGTCGACGCATCATTCATAGGTGGTATCCGGAGCACAACTTTTTCAACCACGTTAACTTCTTCAATCGTAGCTGGCCTAGCTTGGATCACCCCCAAGGTAAGTAATCCTTGGACTCGGACCTTAAAATCCCAACAAGTTTCAATATCATGCCCTACCTATCCATGATGATAATCACAACTAAAATCACCATCATACTTCTCTTTTTCCCTGATCAGCTTCACCGGTGCAACAATATCATATCCTGCTTTCTTGAGCCCACAAATACTTCTTGCATCGGGGTTCGCAATTCCAAAACCTTCTTAATTTGAGGCCCTTTCACTTCCAAGTTGGCCACACTATTTCCCGCATTATGGTTTGGGATTGGGTTATTAACAATGCTAGGCCTGGAATCTTCTTCAAAACCCAATCTTCCACAAGCAATCAATTTTCTTACTGCTGTCTTGAAGGCCTCACATTCTTCAATGGAATGTCCCAGGGCATCCATGTGATATTTGCAGGACAAGTTTGGATTGTACCAAGCAGGGAAAGATGGTTCCATAGGCCGTACGGGGTTTCCAGCGATTAGGTGACGATCAAATAGTTGTTTGAACAAATCTGCATTGGAGATAGACAGTCTTGGGAAGGGTGGCAGATTTTGATGTTGGGAGCATCCCTGATTTGGAGAATTTGGGCGAGGTCGAGGGTAGCTTGGGTAGTTTTGTTGAGGTGCGGGTGGATAATGAGTATATGTTGGGCGAGTGGGGTTGTGTGTTTGAGGGATAGGGATGTTGTTTACTTGGTTTTGTGGCTGGGTGATGGTTGGCGAGGCCTGTTGAGGTGGGTAAAACGGCGTTTGGGTCTGATATGGTGCTTGGTACCTTGGGTATGAAGGGACATGACGAGGTCCAAAGTTTTGCTGGTGTTGCACATAATTTGCTTCTGCTTCCTTCTTTCTAGGTTGGAACCCCTTCTTGGATGCACTGCCTTCCATGTCAATTGGCAACTTCCCGACTCTGGCTAGGATTTCAATTCTTTCCCCTGCAGCAATTAAGTCAGAGAAATCCCTATAAGCTACTCCTGCCATTGCTGCGATAAAGGGGGATCCTAGGGTTCCCAAAAAATATGAGCACATTTCGGACAACATCAGCGGCGGCTGAACCTAAGCAGCCAAACTTCTCCACCTTTGTGTGTACTGTTTGAAGGATTCATCACTCTTCTTCTGCATTGTAGTCAACTATTCACGGGTAGGAGCTATGTCCAAATTAAATTTGTATTGATTCATGAACAAATTGGCTAATTCTGTCCACCGAGAGATCTTAGAATGGTCTAACTGAAGGTACCACTCTAGTGCGATTCCGGTCAAACTTTCATGGAAAAAACCAATGAGGAACTTGTCATCCTTAGACCAGATGGCCATTTTGGTGGCATAGCTAATCAAATGGAATCGTGGGTTTCCACTTCCGTCATATTTGGAGAAATCGGGAATTTTGAAATCCTTAGGAATCACGAGATCCGTGGCAGGACAGAGATCTTCTATCTGGAGAGGGCCGTAAGCACTCGGACCTTTTATTGCTTTTATCTGTCCTTCCATTTTCTCCATCCATTCATCTTTCATCTTATCCTTACCAGCCTGGACTCCCGCTGACTGGCTGTGAGTAGAAACAGGTGGTTGTTCCTATGTTGGCGCGGTGTAGCATGGGGCTTCATGATAGGCGTTTTCAAAAAGAGGGTATCCTTCTCCGATAGGAAGTGTTATTGGTGCCATGTGATGTGTCTGGTCGGGTCCAGACAACCCCTGAATGAGACCCATGCCAACGTTTGAAAACAACGGTGCTGTTACCACAGAGGAAATTTGCTGCCTACCAGGTTCAATTGCCTCCCTGTTCGCACTGAGCATGATGAGAGATTCCCTCATATCTTGTAATATGGCTTCTAACCTTGCTTGGGTTTCAGCCATCTCGCTCATTCTTCCCCTCACATCATCCATTTTAGAGCTTAGATTTCTTCCTTCCTCAGACGCATTGGCAGCCATCCTGGTCCGAGATCTGGTATCGTGAACTCGGGTTTGGTTGGTATTACCTTTCCTAGGTCGCGCAATGGTTCCTGAATCCTCAGAAGGATGAGACTATGTGGAGTGGAAGAACAACTCATTAGTCAATCAAAAATTTTGTGTGTGTGCATGCATGCATGTGTAAGTTATCATCCTTTATTCGACCGCGAGGGTATTCACTAATAGCAAGAAGACTCATCCTGCAATCAAATCTAGTGGTATGGTTCCCTCTAGCTTGAATGTAGTTGGTGTCAAGTCCAAGGGAGAATCTACTCCTCAATAGACCACACCCGTACTAGCAACGTCCTTATTTTTACACAGAAAACTCGTTGTTTTTAGGGTAAAAATACAGTTGATTACGTATCTAAGGGAGAATGCACTCCTCGATAGGCATCATCTAAAAACGCTCGACAGACGTGGATGACAACTTCCATTTCACTATAAATATTCTGATACAAATCGTGAGTCCTTAACCAAAATAAAAGAAACACATTGATGGTTTCCATCCGAAGTCCACAAAGTTCTATGTTAAGAGCCTCATCTTCTTTTTTCTGAACCCTCTGGCAAGTCTCCCAAAATGATTGAAGAACTCAGTCACCTTTGGTGGTAGCTGAAGGAAATGGCTCGTACGCATGTGGACGGATGCCTCTTCAAACCGCTCCACCAGCTGGGAAGTGTGATATTGGAGCTTATCCATCACGTCCTCGTATTTTCTCTTCCATGCTTCCTTTTCATTCATTACATCCTCCACCACTAATTTCCATCCCTTTACCCATTCTACGTGATGTTGAGCTTCAACCCTTTCAGAGTCTTTTACCTTGTTTTTGAGCCAATTTTTTCTCATGTTAGCTTCTGCCAGTAGCTCACAATACTTGGCTGCTTCATTCCATCCTTGATCAGAGTACACTTCTGTTTGGGCTAAGGATCCCTGTAGGGATTCAACCCTCTCTTCTAGTATATGTATCGTTTCAACGTGATCCCCTACACTTGTCTCGAGCTCTTTTTTCTTCTTTCGAAGTTTGACAAGCATCTTCTCTTGACATCCTGTTTTTGCCAACAGCTCTTGAATTTCTGCTTCTTTGTCTTTTCTTGCCTTTTTTGCACGACTCAGGGCTTCGTTGGGATCGGCGCATTCATCCTTCAAATGCTCAATCTGTAAACTCAGCTTCTGCACTTGTCTTTGGAGCGTGATAATAGTTACTTCAGCGGCTTGGTCTTTCTTATCAAAAATCCTCATCTGAGCTTTTAGAACTTCGATTTCTTTCAACATTTGATCTTTGGTCAGAGAATTATTTTCCTTATGGAGAGGAGCTGCAGTTCTTGAGGGGAAACCTCTTCTTGCTTCTCTCCATACTTCATATCTTTTTGTGTGAGCTGACTCGCCTTCCTAATTCCTCCGGTCCTTTTATATGAATGTCATTCCATGCTGACCTTGCTGCTATCGTTTGACTCTTGATGGATTCACCTTCTTGGTATAGGAAGAACATCCCATCGAACAGTTCTTTGGGGGTTTCATCCTGCGTCCAATTGAGTTGACGCATTACCAAAGCTGGTTGAGTATGATACACAACCTCTGGGACCCATCAACGGCATGTTTGACAAACTTTCGCAGCTGAATACAACTGAATCTCCGTTATACCATGGGCACATCCAACTAAATGACCGCGGGTCGATCTGATCAAACTCTTGCTTCCACTCGTATAACTTACGTGACTTTAGTTGCATGCGAGTGAATCCTTTCAGCGGCTCATCTGTTCTATCAATTTTATCATGAGCGTACAAGTGAGTCATGATCCAGACATATAATATTGATGCACAACATTGCAGTTTCCCTTGTTGATTCTGATGACAAACCTGTAGGGAGAGGAAAGTTTCAGCTAAGATAGCAGGGACCGGGTTCACACCATATTCTTCGACCCTATAGAAAACCTCCATGGTTGACTGATCAATCAGATCTGGTACAAAAGGAAAGAGCACCAACCCATATATCATGAGGGCTGGCACTTTGTTGAAAGTAACCCATCGTTGTTGCTGGCCCGGCTTGTTAAGATACACCTCCAAAAATCGACTCTTCAACCCTTTGGTGGTTCCCTTTTCTGTTTTCTCTATCTGTTCCGGTTGAAGCTCCAACAGGCTTGCTATCTTCCGACCTGTTACATGTTGGCCATAATACATGTAGAAGCGGGTCTTCTTTTGAATGGGCAGTCTTAGCATATAAGCATACTCTTCCATGGTTGGCGTGATGTCCAAGTTAGGCAATTCAAAACACCTCAAAGTTGAATTCCAATATTGGGCCAATGCTCTCAGAGCGGGAGCTTCCACTGGAACACGTAACGGGTCTAATATTGTACCATACTTGCTGGCAAAGTCTGAGCGTGCTCTTTCTGGCAATTGTTGGCTGAGTTCACATAATCTCTTCACGTCATTGAGCGTCACATCGATCTTGATATTTTTCTTGGTACAACTCGCGTTGCTGGTACTCTTCTCTGAACCAAGCTTTTCCATGGTTCTTGCTATAGGGTGAATACCAAAATCTTCTAACAAATGAACACAACAGAAAAATGAGTATAGTGAAACAAAAATATCTTGCATGATTCATGTTTCATGGACCCAATGGGGTTGAAAACCCTGATGGGTATGCATTACCTTCATTATGACATAACGCCTATTAGGTGTGCAATAATATTCGAATATGTCATTCAGATTTGGGGTAGCAATGTGACGCCCCTAATTTTGTGAGTATTCACGATGAGCATGCATGACAATTTATGCTTATGATGATAGAGGAGAGAAAGAAAGTATGCCCCCTTTTGCCCTAAGCCAGGTAAAACCTAAGGATGGACACGCCCTACGGTTGGGACTCTAAACAGGTTGGCCACTAGGTCTGTTCTATTAGTGAGAGTTGGGACGGGTCTAGACCTCTAAAAGTCAAGGTCCCCGGATTGCCCTCATAAGAGTATGATTCATGAATCTAGTCACAAGTAGGGATAAACCCTCTCAATATGACTAGTCCACGACCTCATGTACAATCTGAGTGGTGAACTGACCAGTATTAGGGGGGTACAAGACCTCTTCAATTACAACGTCAGAGCACCGCCTAATCCTTGGGTTTTTGAGCAAGCTCGGGTATAGAGCTAAGTGTGTGTGCAATATGTGATAGTAATGTGTGTGAAAGGGGGCATACAAACCTGTAACATTTAAAAATAAAAAAGAGAAGACAAGAAAAACCTGCAAAACACAAACATAGATACATATAAAAAGGGTTATAAGTCTTCTATCCTATTGTTAAAGCATGGGAAAAGAGAAGAAAGGAGGAGGAAACAAAAACATTGTTAGTGCCACATATATAATAATAACGTGAGTTAAAACGCATGCACCACTATCTCTTCTTATTAAATAGGAGGAAAAATCCAACCAAAAGGACAATCCAAACAAACAGCACTGCAAATAAAAATATTTTTGGTTTTGTCATTTAATTGTTACAAGGAGAAAAACGGTAAGATACAGCCATAAAAGGTAAAACAAATAGGCTTCAAGTTACTAAAAATTTGCAAAACCAATTTTTAGGGGCTTACTCTCTTAAACGAAGTCCCCAGTGGAGTCGCCATCTGTAGCGACCAAGAAAAAAAACTAGTCTTCGCTCTTAGAGAGAAGATGTGGAGTCGCCACCAACTTTATTTTGTTTCAAGGAAGTTGGAAAACCTTTTTAAGAAAAGTCTTGGGTCCGGGAGTCGATTATGTCTAAGGAAGGCATGGAGACTTAACCTCACGGCACCCTAGAACATCCATAAAATGGTTATGCAAAATTAGTTGTGTAAATTATTAGTAACTTTGAGATATTTGCTTTACCCGTTATGAATCTCTTTATTAAGACTACATGAGGTTGAACATGGCATGTAAGTCCACAGAGTAACCTCTAAATCTGAAGGGTTGAACATGACACTTGTCATAGGGCAACCCCAAGAAGGTTGTTTTAATCAAGTGATCATCCTATATTTTTTTTTATGTAAAATAAATAACTCTTATCTCTTGAAGATGGGACAGAAACGTAGAAATGAGACTTTTTACCAACTTACTCAGAGAACAGAAGCATAGAGAAGTAAGAGTGTCAAGAGAAATTTATTAACAATATCAACGAAAAGAAAAAAGTTTACCGAATGGGAGTAGAATAAGAATCACTTTGTTTACTCCCAGTGGTAAGATTTTAAGCTCGAAGTCTTTACATTCAATCTCCCTGGCTCCTTCAGCTCTTCCTTCTTAACCACTTCTAATGATAGGGAAGAGAAAAGGAAGCCCAGATTTCTGATCTCTCTTCCTCACAACAAGAATCTCTCTTTCTTTTTCCCTTTCGTTGTATCTTTCCTCTCTATCTCTTCTCTGATCTATAGTTTTCTCTCAAGAACAGTGTTCTCTCCTCCTTTCTCTTTTCTCACTAGGAAGGTATCATATCATCAGTCCCCTCCTCCAAAAAAATGTTGTCCCCCCCCCCGCCTTCCCCTCTCTTTTTCCTCTCCTTTTATAGACGGAGGAGAGGGCTTCTTGCTTCTTCCCCGTTGACTTCAAGGTCGGCTTGCACGAATACCCAAGGCTTGGGCCATTCTGAACAGCGAAAATGAGGGGATTTTATGTGAAGGTTGCACGCTTGAAAAGGGAAGGAGATGGGGGTTTTTGCCTGATGGGTATGAAGGCTTTTTAGGGTTAGGAGTGAGGCTGCCAGGTTAAGGCGAGGGAGGAGAGGGAAGAAAAAATAAAAGACCAATGGGTAGAGGAGGTGCAAAAAAAGGGGGTTCTGAGCAGAGATAGCGTGTGCAGATGGGGTGGTATGAGTAGCAGAAAGGTGGTGATTTGATGTGACGGTTGCACGCTTGAAAAGAGAAAAGAGATGGGGGATTTTGAACAGAAATAGAGTGTGTCTAGACGGGGTGGCATGAGTAGCAGAAAGGTGGTGATTTGATGTGAGGGTTGCACGATCGGAAAGATAAAAGAGATGGGGGGTTTTGAGCAAAAATAGCATGTGCCCAGACGGGGTGGTATGAGTAGCAGAAAGATGGTGATTTGATGTGAGGGTTGCACGCTCGAAAAGAGAAAAGAGATGGGGGTTTTTGTCTGTTGTGCACGAGGGCTTTTTAGGGTTACGAGTAGGGTTACCAGGTTAAAACAAGGGAGGAGGTAAGGAAGAAGGAGGACCAATTGGTAGAGGAGGAAAAGAGGTCTTGCCTGGTATGTAAAGTAGGTAGGAGGCGTAACTCAGCTTCCTTTCCTTTTTGTTGATTGCCTTTTCTCCTTGTTTTCTTCGTCCTTTCTTCCTTATCTTCTCCTTCTTCTTTCTTTATTCTTTAGCCTTCAGCCTGAAAATAAAGTTGCAGTGGACAGAATCTCTTCGTCCCAACAGAAAATTAGATATGCAAAAGTGGATATACACTGGACGGACCTCCTCGTCCAACAAGAAGAGATAATTGCAGTGGACGGAACCTCCTCGTCCAACAGAAATTAAAATAATTGAAGTGGACGGTACCCCCTCGTCCAACAGAAATAAAAAGGAACAAGACTGGACGGGATCAACAGCAGGTGCAAAGCAATGGACGGGACTACCCTGTCCATCAGCAAGTGTAAAGCAATGGACGGGAACACCCCGTCCAACAGCAAGTGGAAAGCAGTGGACGGGACCACCCCGTCCATCAGCAAGTGCAAGGCACTGGACGGGCCTACCCCATCCATCAGCAAGCGTAAAACAATGGACGGGACTATCCGGTCCATCAGCAAGTACAAAGCACTGGACGGGACCACCCCATCCATCAGCAAGTGTAAAGCAATGGACAGGACTACCCCGTCCAACAGCAAGTGGAAAGCAGTGGACGGGACCACCCCATCCATCAGCAAGTGCAAAGCACTGGACAGGTCTACCCCGTCCATCAGCAAGTGTAAAGCAATGGACGGGACTATCCTGTCCATCAGCAAGTGCAAAGCACTGGACGGGACCACCCCGTCCACCGGCAAGTGCAAAGCAATGGACGGGACCACCCCGTCCATCAGCAAGTGCAAAGAACTGGACGGACCCACCTTGTCCATCAGCAAGCGTAAAGCAATGGACGGGACTATCCTGTCCATCAGCAAGTGCAAAGCACTGGACGAGCCCACCCCGTCCAACAGCAAATTAAAGGGGTTGGCCTGGACCGCGTCCAACAGCAAGTCCAACGCAATGGACGAGACCATCCCGTCCGCAGCAAGTGCAATGGACTGGCCTGAACCGCATCCAACAACAAATTAAAGGGGCTGGCCTGGACCGCGTCCAACAGCAAGTCCAACGCAATGGATGAGACCATCCCGTCCACAGCAAGTGCAATGGACTGGCCTGAACCGCGTTCAACATCCATCAAACTAAAGGGGCTGGCCTAGATCGCGTCAAACAGCAAGTCCAATGCAATGGACGAGACCATCCCGTCCACAGCAAATGCAATGGACTGGCTTGAACCGCGTCCAACAGCAAATTAATAATGTGATGGACGGGACCTCCCCATCCAACAGCAAATGTGATGGACTGGGAGGGATCACCCCTTCCTTTCCTCATATTATTAGTCTCCTTGAAACATGATATCATAAAAGTTAGAATAAAAATGAAGACGGACAAAAATGGGTGTTCACACTCAATATCTCAAAATCTAGACCTTCGTTTCAAAATTTGACCGTTGAGTTTAAAGAACTACCTTTCCTTTACTTTCTCCAAAAAATTCAGCTCGATCCAATGGTGAACGAGCTTGGAACGAACCTTCCAATGTGACTGGTCAGGAGCTACTCGGGTTGGGTTTTCCTTCTTCTTCTGAGCTTAATAATTCTCACTATGGGGAAAATATAGAAATTTTTACCGCTGGATATGAAGAACTACCAACCTAGGACCTCTCTATGAAATTTGAACAAGATCCAACGGTGGGAGAAGGTGTGGTGATGGCTTTTCTGAAGCTGTTCCAGCTCAAAAATGGTGGTTTAGGCTCTTGATAGCCTTCCTCATTCTCTCACTCTAGTTCTCCCCCCCCCCCCCCCGCCCTCTAGAACTCTCTGGTTTCTTCTCTCTGGTATTTCTCTAGGACCCGCTCTCTGTTTCAGTTTCAAATGGCTCAAGTGAATGCACTTGAGTCCTTTTTATTTTATTTTTCCAATTCTCGGCATTCACGCTCAGTGTGAGTTTACCCACGCTTAGCGTGGAAGCGTCCACCAGCATGCTTGCATGCATGTCACGTCACCCGTCACGTGTCCTTGTGCATGACACCACTTCCCCACGTTCAGCACCAACTCCCCACGCTCGCGTTCTGAGCTCGTTTGATGTCCGATCGACTTCAAATTTGAGATATAGGCTCATTAAGACCTTATGAACAATCTCAAGTCATTAAAAATGCCTAATCTCAATCATAGCTTCAAATTTCCTATTTCACATTCAAACGTCCTAAAGACGATAATCGAGAAAACTCTCCAAGTTTTGCTTACTTTTAAACTCATTAGTTTCTATGCAAAAATTCTTAGACTTTAATTAACATTTTAACCACGTCATCCACGATTGAAATCACAACACCGTTTTCACTCAGAAAACGCGCACCGCACTTCGATTCCGATATCTCCGCCGACAACCGCCACCATTTGTGAGTCTTAGTAATGACTCAGACGACAAAACCGTGATCGATATAACAAACACCGCCACCGTAGCCTTCGATCCCAATTGCTCTAATTTCGAATCTGACGAGGGGAGTTGAAGGGACTAAGCTACGAGGAATACCGAAGACTGAAGAGGCAGAAGATGAGGAAGGCGCTGAACAAAGATTGTCTGACGGCCCAGACCTCGCGACGGCGGGATTGCTTTCGGAGGACCATATCTGGTTGTGGTGGTGCTCGACTGTCGTGTAGAAATGGATGGCGGCGTTTTGGTTGTGAATGAACGATCTTGGATTTCTTTTTGTGTTTTTCATTTTTAATCAGAATTTGTTAATTTGTGTGCTGGTTACATCCACAGGCTTTTGGGTTGGTTATTTCTGCAATTTCCGTTTTCTGGTTGTAATCTTCCTTTCTCTGCCACCCTATATAAAATTATTGAACATTTGAATATTAACCTTACTGTGATTCCAGTTTTCACCAAATGACCCAAAGCAAAATGTTGGTTGCTTCTGCTGATTCACATATCTGCAAACTAAGCTTATATCAAGAAGTTTAATGGATTATCTTTGAACTCCTATCAATGAACTATGATTTTTTTCTAGTATCCATTCAGATTACAGAATAGCAATATTAGAACAAAAATGCAAAAAGAATTGAAGAATGGGTTTCTAGATTTCATTTTGATGAGTCTTCTTATTAATTTAATTTTGAAAAAACATGGGTCAAATTCATAAAATTTGTAGGCAACCAGAAGTTCAGGTAATCTTGAAATGATCTCAGCCATCAAATTTTTATATTGATATATCCAATGATCAATTAAATTAAACTGGCTCACCTATAAGGGATTTAGTTGCTCCCTCATGTTAGAAGTCACCGTAGTCTTTAATTTAGATTCGCTGGTGAATTTTGTATATGAGTTGAGATATCCCAAACACTCTTCAATTATATATTAAAAAACAAAAACAAAAACAAAAACCACTCCTATGGTAGTAGGTTCCAACCAACAAGTTGATGAATTGAGACACAATGAAGGTAACCTCCACCAGAAAATGGTTTGTTTTCTTTCATATTAACTTTAGTGTGTAAATTCCATGCACTGTCAACGGATATAACTAAATAAGTAACACGTCATTAATAAAAGTTAAAATTTCAATATTTTTTTTGATAAAGTTTTAATATATGAGTTGTAAAAACTTGTTAAAAAGGTTAGCACTGGATAAAACAATTAATTACAGGTTACAGCAAGAAGAGGGCAAGAAAAGAATAATCTAATAATATAATGACAATAATACAGTCACGAGCCACTAGAAAACAAAATCCACTACCCTCTGAGTTCTGCCTGCAATGCATAGTCTTGAGTCTTTGTTCTGAAATAGAACACCTCTCACTGCCCCTGTTCCTCCTATAAATCAGAGCCTTCAAGCAAAACCAAGCTTCACAAACATAAATTAATCTCACCTTTTTTTTCCACTCAAAAAATGGTTCCTACCCTGTCATTCAAGTATGCTCTTGTCATCTTTTCTTGCACCTTTGCCCTCAACTTGTTATCCATGCCCATCTGTGCCCTCAACATAGGAGCTGAAACTGTTGGAGTGGCTGTCTCTGTGGTAGGCTTCTTGCTTTATTAATCCATTTCCCAACACTAAAGTTAAACTCATCAAATTATCATTTATTTATTTATTTATTATGTCATATGCAGAGCAAAGATTGCAGCAGACAATGTGAATCAAGCTTCTGCTCAGGTACATACTTTTGTGATTCCAATTTTTTTTCTTCTTTTGAAAATATAGTTGATTGGATTAAGGTTTAATGTGTTTATCATGGCATGAGGGCTAATAAAAACAAATGTACTGTCAAATTTTGAGATGACAGTGCCTCCATTATTGAGATATGGCAAGTACTGTGGGCTTCTGTATAGTGGATGCCCTGGGGAGAGACCTTGTGATGGCCTTGATGCTTGTTGTATGAAGCATGATCAATGTGTGCAAGAAAAAAACAGTGAGTTCTATACCTTGTTAATTAAAACATCTTACATTATGGCTTGGAAATTCAATAGTTCCAATTTCAGATCTGATACTATGTAAGTCCCTTTAGAAACTACATCTTAATTTATTATTTTTGGTACAACTTTTCGTATGAAGCACATCACTGAATTTTTCAAGTTAATTTGGCTTGACAATGACCCTTATTGCATCCCTTTTCATTCACTCAAAGAATATGCTTAAGAGGAATAAAATTTATTTTTTTCATTAAGGTTATAGAATTTTGTGGGTGGGAATGGGGAATGGTGTAGAAATGGTGATGCTACTGATAAACTGTGGTGTTACGTATGCAGATGACTACCTAAGCCAAGAGTGCAGCCAATCATTCATAAACTGTATGAACAAATTTAAGACCTCGGGGGCGCCTACATTCAAGGGAAACACATGCCAAGTGGATGATGTTATTCAAGTTATCCATGTTGTCATGGAAGCCGCTTTGCTCGCTGGAAGAGTTCTCCACAGGCCCTAGAGAGTAATATTACCTCACTCCCAAGTTTCAACAATGGAGATATATTTTGTTATTCTCTGACCAAATTAATCAAACTCCACTGCTTTATTTATTCATTGCTTTCTTTTTAAAGTTTGTTGCATCATTTTTATGATCCCCCACCAACTACAAATATACACGGCAAACACATTCTCTTTGTTTCTTTTGTTTTCAATGATCAATTTAATTAATTCCGTTTTTTATAACACGACCCTTTTCAATTCGGAATGGTTATTATTTTCATAATTTCACCTGTATAAACGATCAACAATAAGAGTATGCACGAAAAAGTTAACTCTATCTTGAATAAGCAAAATAGAATAGGAATGTTCATAATTCAACAATTTTAATAAGGTTAATTATTGAGTTGGTCCCGATGGATGTATATGCGAGCTTCTTGTCCGCAAACCCTAGAAAGAGAAGCTCTGCCTTCTCTCTTCTTCCTTCCTATGGGCCGTCACCTATTAGGGTCATTTCCTCCACTAGTTTGGAGTCATACTCCCTCCTTCATGGAGGCTTCCTTCCCCCACTGGTTGGAGTTCGTCCATTACTGCTCTTCCTTCCTCCCTCGCAAGAAGGCCGCCGTCGTGCCTCCACCAACAACCACCAAAGCCCCTCAGCCACCAGTGTTTGCTGTCCAACTTCACCTCCCACCCAGTTTCCACCTTTTCCACCCAAATACCCAGCAAACACCCTTTGCACCACCTCCGCCTCCTAATCGTCTCTGACTCAGCCACCCATGGAGGACTAGCTCCTTAACTGGAGATTCACTCAGCTCGCCACCTTACCGCTGCCTCCCCCATGCAGCCTCCGAACCATAGCCCTACCCCCATGAGCTCTCTCCCACAACCGTTTTGGTTCCAACCTCGGTGGAGCGGCCCCCACCTGAGTCACCGCCTCATGAGCTCCTACAAACTTCCGATCTGAACAAATATGCAGAAGCTCCACCTCCATCATATCTAGGTCCCAAACGCCCCCCACAAAAGCCTCCAGATGCAGGGAAAAAATCGTATCTTGTCAGGGTTTCTGTCGCGACCAAAAAGAAAAAAAAAACCATTTTTCCTTTCAGAGAAAAAACATGGAGTCGCCACCAACTTTATTTAATTTCGGGAAAGTTGGAAAACCCTTTAAGAAAAAGGTTTGGGTTCAAGAGTTAATTATGTCTAGGGAAGGCATGGAGACTTAACCCCACGGCACCCTCGAACATCCATAAAAATGGTTACCCAAAATTAGTTGTGTAAATTATCAATAACTTTGAAAATATTTGTTTTACCTTGAAAATCGTTTTAAAAAACCATCTTTAGTTGTGAAATTTTTGATTAAAAGGAAAAAAAATAAATCATTTTAGTTGTGAAATTTTTACTAAACCTAAATGAGGTTGAACATGGCACGTAAGTCCACAGGGTAACCTCAAAATCTAAAGGGTTGAACATGACACTTGTCATAAGGCAACCCAAGAAATAAGATTGTTTCAATTAAGTGATCATCTTCTATTTTTATGCAAAATAAATAATTTTACCTCTTGGAAATAGAACAGAAATGAAAAGTGTAAGTGAAATGTTTTACTAGCTTATTCAGTAAACAGAGACACAAACATCATAGTAAACAGAGACAAAGATGAAACATTTTGCTAATTCATTCAGTTTACCCAAAAATGAAACATATAACACTCATCATACCAACTCATTCGGTTTCACTATCCATGGATTCTCCTTTCATCATAAACAGAGACACAAAAATAAGAATGTCAAGAGGAACTTATGAATAATATCAACAAAGAGAACAAGGATTACCAAATGAGAGCAGAATAACAATGATTTTGTTTTCTCCCAGTGGTAAGATTTCAAGATCAAAATCCTTACATTTCAATTTCACTGACTCTTTTAACTTTTCCTTCTTCTGAAAATTTGGAACCACTCTAATGGCAGAAAAGAGAAAAAAACTCAAATCCCTAATCTCTTTTCTTCACCAAGAAAATATCAGAAAAATCCTACCCCCCTTTTTATAAATGGAGGAAAGGGCTTTATGCTTCTTCTTACCCAGCGGCTTCAAGGTTGGTCTTCACGAAATCCGGGGCTTGGGTGGTTCTGAGCAGAAATAGCGTGTGTCCTGATGAGGACAGCATGAGTAGCTGAAAGGAGGTGATTTGATGTGAAGGTTGTGTGTTTGAAGAGAGAAGGAGATCGGGAGTTTTGTCTGATGTGTAAGATGGATTTTTTAGGATTAGGAGTGGGGCTGCTAGGTTAAAGTGAGGGAGAAGATGAGGAAGAAGAAGGACCAATGGGTAGAGGAGGCGCAGGGGCGAAAAGAGGTCTTGTCTGATATGTAAAATAGGATTTTTTTAGGGTTAGGAGAAGTAACTCAATCTCCTTTCTTCTTTTCGCTGATTGTCCTTTCTTCATTATCTTCTTCTTCTTCTTTTTTCTTTATTCTTTAGCCTCCAGCCTGAAAATAAAATTATAGTGGATGGAACCTCCCTGCCCAACAGAAAGTTAGATATGCAAAATTAGATATGCACTGGACGGACCTCCTCGTCCAACAGAATTTTAAACATGCAATGGATGCAACCTCCTCGTCCAGCAGAAAATTAGATATGCAATGGACGAAACCTACTCGTCCAACAGAAAATTAAATATGCAATGGAAGACCTACTCGTCCAACATAAAATTAAACATGAAATGGAATGGACGGGACCTCGTCGTCCAACAGCAACGGAATGGATGGGACATCCCCGTCCAACAGCACATGCAATGGACTAGACTGGACCTCGTCATCCAACAGCAAGTGCAACGGAATGGACGGGACCTCCCCGTCCAACAGCACATGCAATGGAATGGACTGGACCACGTTGTCCAACAACAAGTGCAATGTAATGGACGGGACCTCCCCGTCCAACAGAAAATGCAATGGACTGGACTGGACCTCGTCGTCCAGCAGCAAGTGCAATGGACGGGACCTCCTCGTCCAACAGCAAATGCAATGGAATGGAATGGACCTCATCGTCCAACATCAAGTGCAATGTAATGGACGGGACCTCCCCATCCAACAGAAAATGTAATGGACTAGACTGAACCTTGTCGTCCAACAGCAAGTGCAATGGACGGGACTTCCCCGTCCAACAACAAATGCAATGGACTAGACTGGACCTAAGTGCAATGGACGGGACCTCCCCGTCCAACAACAAATGCAATGGAATGGAATGGACCTCGTCGTCCAACAGCAAGTGCAATGGACGGGACCTCCTCGTCCAACAGCAAATGCGATGTAATGGACTGGACCTCCCCGTCCAATAGCAAATTAGTTATGAGCCTCCCCCTTTCTTCATTATTTTCTTCTTATTCTTTCTCTCTTCACTATTATTATTAGTCTCCCTAAAACATAATAACATAAAAATAAGAATAAAATGAAGACGGACAAAAATGGGTGTTCACAGTTGCCCCTCTTTACTTGTTGCATACTAGAAGACATGATTAGTCGTGACTTTTCATGTAGTGTAGTAATGAACAAGTAAAGAAAATGAACACATATTTTGTCCGAAAAAACGTGAGGAGCTCAAAAGAAAACCTTACAATTTGAAAATAAAATTGTAGTGGACGGAACCTCCTCATCCAACAGGAAAGTAGATATGCAACGAGCCTCGGAGCTCGAAAATAAACTTGCAATGAGCCTCAGAGCTCGAAAATAAAATTGCAGTGAGCCTTAGAGCTCGAAGATAGAATGCAGTGAGCCTCAGAGCTCAAAAATAAAAATGCAGTGGACGGAACCTCCACGTCCAACAGGAAAGTAAATATGCAGCGAGCCTTAGAGCTAGAAAATAAAATTGCAATAAGCCTCAGAGCTCGAAAATAAAATTGTCGTGAGCCTGAGAGCTCGAAAATAAAATTACAGTGAGTCTCAGAGCTCGAAACAAAATTACAGTGAGCCTTAGAGCTCGAAAATAAAAATGCAGTGGACGGAACCTCCTCGTCCAACAGGAAAGTAAATATGCAATGGAAGGCACCTCCTCGTCCAACAGAAAATTAAATATGCAGTGGATGGAACCTCCTCGTCCAACAGAAAATTAAATATGCAGCGAGCCTTAGCTCGAAAATGAACTTGGAAAGAGCCTCAGAACTCAAAAATTAAATTGCAGTGAGCCTTACATCTCGAAAATTAAATTGCAATGAGCCTCAGAGCTCGACAAAACTCAATCCGTAATTTGAAGCTAATGAGAATCCCTTCCTTTCAAGGACAGCGGGACCAAATACTCCATGGAAAAACTTCCACCAACCAAACCCTTGTTCAACGACCACCACTCTGAGCCGAGGCATCATTCATTCTTTTAATAACATTGGTCACCTAAGAATCTGAATCATATGAGGTGGATGTTATGTTTATTCTCCCAAGCCTATTTGCATCACTCTTTTGTCGTCCAGTGCATGCTATCTCTTCCATTGAATTTGAAATATTGAGCCATTTTGGCTCAAACCATTCATTGGTGCTACCATTAGAATTATCAAATCATACCATTAAACTTATATTTACTTTTATTGAGACATGACCATTATGAGAGTGAACACGACATGGGAGTGTGAAGGAAAAGCCTCTTGCCTTAATACGAGAATTTAGTTTGTTGAAATAAAATAACAATATGGGAACAAAATTACAAAGGGATCATGAAGATTAAAAGCAAGATGAGCAAAAAAATTATGAGAATCACATAAAATTTACCCTAGTGTTGGTCCTTCGATTTTCATTTATTTGATTCCCCCACAGCCTTTTGATGACATGGATCTTGGCTTCTGTTTCTGATTCCTCAAACACTCCTTCTTTTTTCATCCCTTAACAATTTTGCCCCAGTATACTTAGTCAGATAAAATTGCCCCAGTGTAGTGAGTGCTTGCAGAAATGTTGGACCATATCCTCCTCCTAGGCTACCTTTACAAGTCTTCAGCCTAAGGTTTCTTTACCCTAACTTTTGTCTAGGTTGCCCTTTCGGGTTTTCAACCTAGCGGGCCTTTGCTTTTCTTTTGTTTTCATTGTTCTTTGCCCTAACTTTTTCCTAGGTCACCCTTTCGGGTTTTCAACCTACCGGGCTCTTTTCTATTTTATTTTCATTGTTCTTTGCCCTAACTTTTGCCTAGGTTGCCCTTTCGGGTTTTCAACCTAGCGGGCTTTTAAGCATAGAACTTTTTCACAACATTAGAGTTTACTGGCCTTGGTAACTCTTCCCCGTCCATGTTTTACAGAATCAAAGCTCCTCCTGAGAATGCTTGTTTGACAATATAAGGACCTTCATAATTCAGTGCCCATTTTCCTCGGGCATCCTCCTGATTATGGAGGATTTTATTTAAAACCAGGTCTCCCGGGAAAAATTCTCTAGGGCGAACCTTCTTATTGAAATCTCTTGCCATTCTGCTTTGATACAATTGCTCGTGACAGATAGCTGCTAGTCTTTTCTCTTCTATCATGTTCAACTGCTCATATCGACTTTTCACCCACTCAGATTCTTTTAAATCTACTTCCATCAAGACTCTTAGCGATGGGAGTTCTACTTCGATAGGTGAGACGGCCTCCATCCCGTACACCAAAGAGAAAAGGGTTGCCCCAGTGCTTGATCGTATATTAGTCCGATAAGCATGTAGAGCATATGGCAGCATTTCGTGCCAGACTTTATAATTTACAACCATTTTGGCAACGATCTTCTTGATATTTTTGTTTGCTGCCTCAACTGCACCATTCATTTGAGGTCTATAAGGAGCCGAATTGTGGTGTTTGATTTTGAAACCATCATAAAACTTTTGAATCTCGACACCAATAAGATTAGCGGCATTATCTGTGATCATCCTCTCTGGGATCTCGTATCTACAAACGATGTCCTTCTTGAGGAACTTGAGAAACACCTTTTGAGTTATGCTGGCATATGAAGCAGCTTCTACCCATTTAGTGAAATAGTCTATCGCCACCAAAACGAAACGATGACCATTGGAAACCTTAGGATTAATGGGACCGATGACATCTATTCCCCACATCGAAAAAGGCCATGGGGATGCTAAATTGTGTAGTGGAAATGGAGGTGCATTGACTCGGTCTGCATACATCTGAAATTTTTGGCATTTACGAACATGCTCTATACAATCAGACTCCATAGTAGATCAATAATAGCCACTTCTCAAGATTTTCCGGGCCATCATGTGGCCATTGGCATGAGTCCCACAGATTCCTTCATGAACTTCGATCATGATCAACTCAGCTTCACGAGCATCCACACATCTGAGTAGGGTACCATCATATCTGTTGGTAGTGGCTACGATCTCAAGAGGGCGGGTGAATTGAGATATTGAAAACTTTTTCAACAATTTAAAGAAAAACAGAGTTTTCTTAAAGAAAAATGGTTTTCACTCAATTTTAATTTCCAAGAATCAGGTTATGTAACAAGTAATGATGTTAAGAATTAATTATAAGAAGTAAGAAGTTTAACACAGATTGTAGATCAAAGATTCAAGTTAACAAGCATTCTTAAAACTCATTCACAACACACAAGTGCATATAACATGCATATGGAGTTAGAGATGAGAAGAACACGCAAATCGATTTATCCTGGTTTGGCTACCTCCTCTGGTAAGCCTACATCTAGTCCCACACCTTTGTGGTTTTCTCCACTATAATCAGCAATTACAAAATTCCAATTACAGCAACACAAGGATAACCTCCTTGCTCAAGAATTCACCAAAAAGCACACTTGCTTTTCTATACCCAAGGATCCCTTCTATCCTTGTTCAATCCTAAGATATACCCTCTCTTAATCACACTAATTCACAGAAAGAATTTAGTAGAAGAAAGACTCTAAAAGCCTGATTATACAAATTGAAGTTCTAACACACTTTTCTCTCAACGACAAAGCACTTTTGGAAGCTTTTGAATCTTTCATATACCACTTTTCAGAATTAGTAAGGTTGTTGTTCTTCTTCTTTCTATGTCTTGTATTTTTGTATGTTCCATTTGATCCCTTTTTATATAGAAAACAAATTATAATCGTTGGGATCAATTAAAACAGATTTGGATCTGATTTAACAAAATATGTTTTCTTGATTCTTGTTCTTGAAATAAGGTTCTGTTGGTTCTTGTAGAGTTTACATCCTTCTTGAAAATAATTGTTTCCATCTGAAAGAATAGCCGAGTCTTATTTGAAGAGAAAAAATAGCCGAGTCCATTTTCCACATCAGCAGACGGGAGTACTAACACAAGGTAATTGGACGTGCTCGGCCTGGTAGACGAGCATTATATGCCATGTCTATGGATGGAGATTCTCATTAAGATCTTAGTAAGTCAAAAAGAGCGTAACCTTAGTAGACGAGCTCCATGTGCCATATCAACAGACGAGCGCTTCTTGTTACTTTAGTAGACGCGCGCTTCTGTTACTTTCAGTAGACGAGCTCCATGTGGTACTTCAGTAGACGAGCTATATGTGCCACATCAGCATACGAGCTCCATTTGGTGGTTGAGCTCCATATTGTAGTTCAGTAGGCGAGCTCTTCTTGTTACTTTAGTGGACGCGAGCTCCTTGTTACTTCAGTGGACGAGAGCTGCTTGTTACTTCAGTGGACGCGAGTTGCTTGTTACTTCAGTGGACGCGAGCTGCTTGTTACTTCAGTGTACGCGAGCTGCTTGTTACTTTTAGTGGACGCCAGCTTTCTTTTTTTGGTAGTTCATTGGACGTCAGCTTGTTTTATCCTTGAATTTTCTTTTTCATGAGTGATCTTGCATCCAACTTAACACGTAATAAGTACATAGTCAAAATCAGAAATCTTATGCAAAATACACTTTGTTTGTCATACATCAAAACATGAATTAGGACTTAGTCTTACAAACTCCCCCTTTTTGATTATGACAAACCTTACCATACTTAACATTAGTTATTAAAAAATCAAAGTGCAGCTGTTCAGTAAGCATGGTTCTTAAGTCATTTTCATCCTCCCCCTATCTCATTGATATCTTTCAAAAATCAAGTGTTATCATATCATTGTCATGAAAAAGTCATCTTGCATTTATTATTAGTTCAGGTATGTCGTTTCAATGCAGTTCATACTTAGGTATCAGAGCAAAGTTTACAGCAAATGCAAGACAGAATTAATAGTTGTATGGTTGTTGTGTGGTTCATCTTTCTCCCCCTTTGTCATTATCAAAAAGAAACTATGGAGAATATTAAAATCAAACAGAAAAACAATCTTGCATTCATTGATAATAAATCATTACAGAGCATATGCAATACATCAAAACAACCAAAACACTGAAATCAAAAAAAAAGAATTACAGAACTCAAAGTGCAAGACAGCATTATACTCAAAATAGTGAAATCTAGGCCTAACCAACTAGACACCTAAGGACACTTAGTTTAAACCAAGACTAGATAGAAGCATCTTGCCCATGTCCTTCATAATTTTCAGCATCTTGTGCTGCCTCTCTTGCCATATTGACTATATTATCAAAAATAACATCATCCATTGGGGGTCCTTGTATGGCAATTCCTAAATATTGGTGTAAACTGGCCATTTGATCTTCCACAGCATTGAACCTTTCCTGTAAATGATCTATTGCTTGCATAACAGTTTTGTCACAGAATCGATGTTTTACATCGATGTATTAAATGGATTTTTGAGTTTTGACAAATTGTACATCTGTGTATAGCATAGCAGATGCAAACCAGAAATATTTTCTGATATATACATCTGTGTACACATCCTGTGTACAGGAGTTCCAGTAACGTTTTTAAGCAGCACACCTGTGTACTAAGCTTGTGTACAGAGACAAAACTTCTAAAAACAAGAAATACACCTATGTATGCCATCTATGTACATAAACTTCAACACTAAAAAGGTTCAATACATCTGTGTACTAAGGCTATGTAAATATCTAACAGAAATTCCAAATCAATCAAAGATTCAAAACAAACAATATATATCACATATTAATTGGTTCAAATCATTTAAAAGCACATTTTAAGAACAATCAAGCATTCTATAACATCAAATATCAAACAATTATGCCCATTGCCATTTATCTAGCTTTATTTTCACTATGTTTTCATTCTCATCAAACTTGTTCATAATAAAAATTCATTTGGTTCCAATGGTTGATTCATGATTGATCAAATAACTTTAAGCAAAAGGATGCACAATCACATATTCATAATAATAATTGGAAAAGATATTCAATCAATATTCTTTATTTATTGGTACTCATAACGTGTTTGGAAAAGCCTCTATCATGATACCAATTTGAGTTCTTGGCCTTCAAACACATCTGCAACACAAAATTTATGTGTGTTCTATAGGTACCCAAATCTGGTTGGGTCCTTTGGTGTTAGTAGCAACATATGTTCCTTTTGGAACCCAAATTTGTTTAATGCCAACATGTATATTCTTCCTAAGTTTACAAGTAGCAGCTGTATGACCTTTCTTTAAACAATAATAACATTTCACAAAAGGACTAGTTGAAGAACTAGGTGCAACAAAAAGTTTCTTAAAAGATTTTTCATGTACCATTGGCTTATATCCAATTCCAGCTTTGTCGTACACACCCTTTTGCTGTCCTAATATGGCATTCAAGTTATCTCTTCCCAAAGTAAACTTAGATAGAGTTGTATTCAGTTTTTCAAATTCCTTTTCTAGTGTAGTGCATTTGGTGCAGATTGAACTAGATGCAAGTAATTGTGAATTTCTAGCTTCTAGTTCTTTAACCTTTATTTGTAAAGATGCATAGTCACTACATTGTTTTGTGATGATCTTCCTAGAAAATATAATTTGTTTACCAATTTTAACATATTCTTCATGCAATTCATCAAAAGCATCTTGTAACTCATCATTGGGAGGAGAAGAATCATTTACCTCGGTTTCACTATCACTTTGTTGATTTGCCATGAGACATAGGTTGGCTTCTTCATTTTCAGATTCACTACTAGTGGAATCCATATCATTTTCTTCCCAAGCTATGTATGCTTTCCAAGGCTTTCTTCCTTTCTTTTCTTTGCTGTCATTCTTCTCATACTTTTATTTCTTTTGTAGATTTGGACATTCATTTTTGTAGTATCCAAGCTTTCCACATTCAAAGCATTTGATTGTTGAGGAAGAGCTTTCACCTTTGTTCGTGTTCTTTTTTGTAGGAAAACTAAATTGCTTCTTGTTTCTATTCTTTTTCATGAATCTTCTAAATTCCTCACAAGCAATCCCATGTCTTCTTCTTCAGATTCTTCACTTTCATCAAGGTTTTCGTATTCATCACTTTCTATTGATTCTTTGGAGATATGAGCCTTGAGTGAGAGTCCTTTCTTCTTTTTCTCCTTATCTTCATGACTTTTCAATCTATTGAGTTCCAATTCGTGTTCTTTCAACTTGCCAAATAAAGTAGCAATCTGCATGGTGTCTAGATCCTTTGCTTCAGCAATTGCAGTGATTTTTGGCTGCCATTCACAACTCAAACATCTCATTATCTTGTTAATCTTTTTCTCATCTGTGATTGTATGTCCGAGTCCTTCTAGCTGGTTCACAATGTATGTAAACCTCTTTTGCAGTTCATCTATCTCCTCACCATTCTTCATGTGAAAGAGTTCATATTCATAGACTAGTGCATTCATTCTTACTCTTTTGACATCATTGGTTCCTTCATGAGTGAGTTGAAGAGTATCCCACATTTGCTTTGCCGTTTTGCAATTGGAGACCCTGAAAAACTCATCATAATTCAAAGCAGCTGTTATAATATTTTTTGCCTTAGCATTATAACCAACTATTCTTTTATCATCATCATTCCAGTCATCTTTTGGTTTAGTTTGTTTATTTCCCTTAGCATCAAGAATAAATGGAACATAGGGGCCATTTTCAACAGCATCTAATACATCTAAACCTGCAGCCTCAAGAAAGATAAGCATTCTCTCTTTCCAATACATGTATTGGGAGTCATTAAAGGCAGGGGGTCTAGTGAGTGAAGCCCCATCACTCAGGATATCATTTGTAGCCATCTCTTGAAGCTATTAAGCTTTGTAACAAGAGTTTTAGCTCTAATGCCAATTGTTGGTAGTGGCTACGATCTCAAGAGGGGGGTTGAATTGAGATATTGAAAACTTTTTCAACAATTTAAAGCAAAACAGAGTTTTCTTAAAGAAAATTGGTTTTCACTCAATTTTAATTCCCAAGAATCAGGTTATGTAACAAGTAATGATGTTAAGAAGAATTAAAAGAAATAACAACAAGTTTAACACGGATTGTAGATCAAAGATTCAAGTTAACAAGCATTCTTAAAACTCATTCACAACACACAAGTGCATATAACAAGTATATGGAGTTAGAGATGAGAAGAACACACCAAACGATTTATCCTGGTTCGGCTACCTCCTCTGGTAAGCCTACATCCAATCCCACACCTTTGTGGTTTTCTCCACTATAATAAGCAATTACAAAATTCCAATTACAGCAACACAAGGATAACCTCCTTGCTCAAGAATTCACCGAAAAGAACACTTGCTTTTCTATACCCAAGGATCCCTTCTATCCTTGTACAATCCTAAGAGATACCTCTCTTAATCATACTAATTCATACAAAGAATTTAGTAGAAGAAAGACTCTAAAAGTCTTATTATACAAATTGAAGTTCTAAGTAATATCACACTTTTCTCTCAACGACGAAGCACTTTTGGAAGCTTTTGAATCTTTCGTATATCACTTTTCAGAATCAGTAAGGTTGTTGTTCTTTTTATTTCTATTTCTTGTATTTTTGTATGTTCCTTTTGATCCCTTTTATACAGAAAACAAATTATAGTCGTTGGGATCAATTAAAACAGATTTGGATCTGATTTAACGAAATCTGTTTTCTTGATTCTTGTTCTTGAAATAAGGTTATGTTGGTTCTTATAGAGTTTGCGTCCTTCTTGAAAATAACCGTTTCCATATGAAAGAATAGCCGAGTCTTATTTGAAGATAAAAAATAGTCGAGTCCATTTGCCACGTCAGCAGACGGGAGTACTAACACAAGGTAATTGGACGTGCTCCAACTGGTAGACGAGCTTTATATGCCATGTATGTGGATGGAGCTTCTCATTAAGATCTTATTAAATCAAAAAAAGTGTAACCTTAGTAGACGAGCTCCATGTACCACATCAGCAGACGAGCGCTTCTTGTTACTTTAGTAGACATGCGCTTCTGTTACTTTCAGTAGACGAGCTCCATGTGGTACTTCAGGAGACGAGCTCCATGTGGTACTTCAGTAGACGATCTCCATATGGTACTTCAGTAGACGAGCTTAATGTGCCACATCAGCAGACGAGCTCCATTTGGTGGTTGAGCTCCATATTGTAGTTCAGTAGACGAGCTCTTCTTGTTACTTTAGTGGACGCGAGCTCCTTGTTACTTCAGTGGACGCGAGCTGCTTGTTACTTCAGTGGACGCGAGCTGCTTGTTACTTTTAGTGGACGCCAGCTTTTTTTTTTTTTATAGTCCATTGGACGTCAGCTTATTTTATCCTTGAATTTTATTTTTCACGAGTGATCTTGCATGCAAATTAACACGTAATAAGTACATAGTCAAAATCAAAAATCTTATGCAAAATACACTTTGTTTGTCATACATCAAAACATGAATGAGAACTTAGTCTTACAATATCCTCTTTTATACAAGACTTCCTTGCTTAAGAAAAAGGTCATAGCCAGTCTTCGGATGGTCTTTCTATTTGCTTCGCTCACTTCTGTCGGGTATTTCTTGTTCTGAATATATTGCTTGATATCATGATACCAAGGTTTACCATTAGGTTCTCCTTCCACATGGGCACAGTATGCCGGTTCATATTGCACTCTAACTTGGATGGGTTGGACATTGGTGTGGACATCCAGCTTGGTCATGGCAGCTAGTGTGGCTAAAGCATCAGCAAACTGATTCTTGTCTCGAGTTAAATGCGAGAAAGTAATCTCGTCGAACTTTGCAATCAACTGAGTCAAGTATTTCTGATACGGAATCAACTTGGAGTCTTTAGTTTGCCATTCACCATTGACTTGGTAAATGATTAGAGCTATATCCCCGAAGACTTTCAACTGCTTTATACCAAGTTCAAGTGCCATTTGTAATCCACCAGAACATGCCTCGTATTCTGCAACATTATTCGTACATTCAAATTTTAGTTTTACGGCCACCGGGTATTTCTTGCCGTTTGGTGAGATAACCACTTCTCCTATACCACTGCCATGCATATTGACTGCTCCATCAAAATACATTTTTCACACATCTTCCTGTTCTTCATCTTCCTCGAGGGACATTATCTCTCCATCGGGGAACTCGGAATTGACAGGTCATTCACCCTCAAGAGGATTCTCTTCTAAATGGTCAGTAATCGCACTTCCTTTGATGGACTTTTGAGTCACATATTTGATGTCAAATTCTGACAACATCACTTGCCACTTCGAAACCCTTAAAAAATATGAGGACTTTCGAAGATATACTTCAAAGGATTCATTCGAGAAATTAGCCAAGTGGTGTGATGTAACATGTACTGTCTGAGTCTTCTAGAGGTCCACACTAGCGCACAACAAGTCTTCTTGATTGTCATATAACGAGCTTCACAGGCGTTAAACTTCTTACTCAAATAGTAAATCGCCTGCTCCTTCCTGCCAGATTCATCGTGTTGTCCTAGCATTGCCCCCATTGAGGTTGGCAATATAGTGAGATAGAGTAATAGCGGACGACCTTGGGTAGGTGGTCCCAACACCGGGGAATTCAATAAATATACCTATATCTTGTCAAAGGCTTCTTAACAGTCATCATCCCATCTTCCTGGATTATTCTTCCTGAGGAGTTTGAATATTGGCTCGCATGTACTAGTCAAATTTGCAATAAAGCGTGCAATATAGTTCAATCTTCCAAGAAAACCCCTTACTTCTCGTTCGTTATTAGGTGATGGCATGTCACGTATTGCTTTTACCTTGTTCAGGTCCACCTTTATTCCTTCCCTACTGACAACAAAGCCAAGTAAATTCCATGCGGATGCACCAAAAGTACATTTTGCAGGGTTGAGCCGCAGCTTGTACTTCCTTAGCCACTCAAACAACTTTCGCAAAATTGCTACATGGCTTTCTTATTCCTTGGACTTAGCCACTATATCATCAACATATACTTCTACCTCTTTATGCATCATATCATAGAACAATGCAACCATAGCACGTTGGTCACTGGCCCAAGCATTCTTCAACCCAAAAGGCATCACTTTGTAACAAAAGTCCCCCAATGAGTAATAAAAGTTGTCTTTTCTTTGTCATTCTCATCCATGAGGATCTGGTTGTACCCAGAATAGTCATCCATGAAAGAAAACCTATGACTTTCTGGCTGTACTGTCTACAAGGACATAAATATGAGGTAGCGGGAAATCATCCTTTGGACTGGCTTTATTCAGATCTCGGTAGTCCATGCACATTCTGACCCTTCCATCCTTCTTTGGTACTGGAACAATATTAGCTACCCATTCTGGGTGTCTAGCTACCTCCAGAAAGCCAGCCTCTAACTGCTTGGTCACTTCTTCCTTGATCTTCGGTGATATCTCAGGATGCATCCTCCTTAATTTTTTATTCTTTGGAACGGCATCTGGGTATAAGGTAATTTTATACAATGCTATCTCAGGATCTAGACCTGGCATATCTCTGTAGGACCATGCAAAAACATCCAGATACTCTTTGAATAGTGCAACCATTTCTTCACGCTCTAGGTTATCCACTATTTTCAATTCCTTTTTGTCTTCCCGGTTCCCATATTGATCACTTATACAACCTCATCATTCGAGCTAATCCCTCCTTATGACCTTTTCACCATCTTCATGAATTCTTCAATGTCTTTTTCTTCCTCATCGGATTCAAGGTTGTATTCATCAACGGCCGCAAGGGAATCAATAAATGAGTCTTCAAAGTTCCTTTCCTGAGGTAAATCTTTAGTGGAAGAATTATTCCTGGAAGAAAAAGTCAAAATAGGAGAAGTATAGGCAAGAGTCTTATTTATGAAAGAAAAGCTTAAACAAAGTAAAGAAATGAAAGAGAGAGAAAATAAACGATGGAACCAAAAGGAAAACACTAGGCAAAGTGCTACATTCTCATTCATGCCTCAAACAAAGTAAATATTAATTCATAAATAGTACAATAAGATAATTACTTCATGGAAATAACATCAACAAACGGTTCAGATCTCCAATTATTGAGGATTTCATTGCTAGCAAGGGGATAGATGACATGGTTCTTGTCCATCTCCTCTTCAAGTGTGCTGATAGTGAAGTGAGGAGAGAACGACTTTTCAAAACTGATAACTTCAGCAGCTACTGGGAAAGTCTCTGTCAGAAAGGGAAGATACTTCCTCTCATCATCTCCTTCTTTCTTGTCCTTGAAAGTCATAAACTTCATCTTTTCTGCTAAGTAGGGTTGATGCCCCAATCCATGCCTTCCTTCTCTCATAGCTGCTTCAATTGGTTGAGAGATCCCTTGGAGCTTAGGCCCTAGGCCTTTTCCTCTTTGATACCCATTCTTTTCCATGATGCGGATTGCAACTTCATTCACATTCTTCATTGGCGGCTCCCTTTTCTTGTTCTCTGGCTTCAATACCTCAAAATTACGCAGTGAATCATCTTCCACTTGCTCTGTACTTTCTACATAAGGTATTGCAGTGGGCATTGTCAGCATAATTTCCTCTTCACCACGGGCGGTAAATACGGACCCATTTTGAATATACTTTAAACACTGATGCAAAGTCGATTGAACAACTCCTGCTTCATGAATCCAAGGCCTTCCCAGAAGCATGGTATAAGCTGGTTGGGTCCCCATGACTTGAAAGAGGACAGAAAAACAACTAGGCCCTATTTCAAGGGGCAGAGTTATCTTCCCTAAGATTCCTCTTGCTGTCCAATCAAAGGCTCGTACAATCATTTCTTGTGGTGTCAAATCCGCTATGCCTATGTTTAGTTGCTCGAGAGTGGTCATTGGAACCACATTCAACGCCGAACCACCATCTACCAGCACCTTTGCAATCACAAACCCTTTACAATTTAGGTTAATGTGTAAGGCTTTGGTGCTACTACGGGATTTCGAAGCCACTTCATCTTCTGAGAAAGTAATCATGTTGACATGCCTTATTGGGTCCACCATATTTAACACATTCTCCGGAGTGACGTCAGGCTTGACATACGCTTCATTCAACACCTTCAATAATGCCTTACGATGCGATTCTGATGTCAAGACAAGCGATAAAAGAGATATCCTTGCCGGAGTTTTCTTTAACTGTTCTACCACATCATATTCACTTTGTTTCATGATCTTCAGAAACTCTTCCTCTTCTTTTCCCTTTCCTTCATCCATGGTCTCCTTTTCTATGGATTCCTTCATTATTTCTTCTTCGACAGGGTTGTAGCATCGCCCGCTCCTTGTAATGCCTCCAACTCTCACAATATTAATAACTTAGGCCTTCGAGGTCTCTCCCTCAGCTCCAGCTTGTTCAACCATATGTTCATAATTCCATGGTACAACATGTGTATCAGCATAAGCAAAAGGAGTTGGCTTCTTCACCCTTACAATGACTCTTTCCGGGGTTGGGGATGAAGCTTTGTTCATAGGTGGTACTCGGAGTACAACTTTTTCAACTACATTGATTTCCTCGGCAGCACCCCGTCTAGCTTGAATTACCCCCAAGGTGAGTAATCCCTGAACTCGGACTTTGAAACCCCAACAAGTTTCAATGTCATGCCCCACTTGCCCATGATGATAGTCACACTTTAGATCTTCGGCATACCCCCTTTCTTCTCTTGGAATTATTATTGGTGCAACAACGTGGTATCCTGCCTTCTTTAGTTCTTCGAAGATCTTCTTCATTGGCACTCGTAGTTCCAGTACCTTCCTGATTGGGGACCCTCTTACCTCCAAATTGTTCACCCAATTTCCATCATTATGGTTTGGGATTGGATTTTTGACAATATTAGGCCCGACCTCTTCTTCAAACCCTAGTTTCCCACAAGCAATCAACTTTCTCACTGCCGTTTTAAAAGCTTCGCAATCCTCAATGGAATGTCCTGTGACATCCATGTGATACTTGCAAGTCTGATTTGGATTGTACAAAGCAGGATATGGTGGTTCTAGGGGACGTACAGGGTTCCCCGCAATTAAGTGGCGGTCAAACAATTGTTGGAATAAATCCGCATTAGAAATGGAAAATCTCGGGAAGGGTGGCAGATTTGGGTTTTGGAAACGTCCTTGGTTTTGGAAATTTGGGCGAGGCGGAGGATAGTTTGGGCGGTTTTGTGGGGGTGCAGACGGGTAATAGGTGTATGATGGGCGGGCAAGGTTATATGGTTAAGGGGTAGGAATATTGCTTATTTGGTTTTGTGGGTAAGTGTTGGTTTGTGAGGATGATTGTAATGGGTAAAATGGGGTTTGTGTCTGGTATGGAATATGTGGATTAGGGTTATATGGTGCTTGGTACTGAGGATTAAAGTTTTGTTGGCGTTGTACATAATTCGCCTCAACTTCCTTCTTCTTTGGTTGAAATCCTTTCCGGGATGCATTTCCTTCACCACTATTCATGGGGAGCTTTCCATCTCTTGCCAAAAATTCGATCCTTTCACCGGCGGCGATCAAGTCGGAGAAATATTTATAAGTTGCCCCAGTCATGGCCCCTATAAAAGGTGCTCCAAGGGTTCCTAAAAGGTATGAGCACATTTCAGATAAAGTCAACAGGGGCTGAACTTGTGCAGTCAAACTCCTCCACCTGTGGGCATATTTCTTGAAGGGCTCCTTATTTTTTTTCTGCATTGTAGTCAATTGTTCACGACTCGGAGCTGCATCCAGGCTGAAATTATACTGGTCCATGAATAAGTCAGCCAATTCCGTTCATCGCGAGATCTCAGAATGGTCCAATTGGAGGTACCATTCTAAGGCGAGGCCAGTCAAACTTTCGTGAAAAAAGCTGATAAGGAATTTGTCATCCTTGGACCAAATTGCCATCTTGGTGGCATAACTAATGAGGTGAAATCGTGGGTTCCCACCGCCATCATATTTGGAAAAATCAGGAATCTTGAAGTCCTTGGGAATCATGACATCTGTGGCGGGACAGAGTTCTTCTATCTAGAGAGGGCCATAGGTACTCGGACCTTTTATTGCTTTTATCTGTTCTTCTGTAACATCCTAAAATTCTAATATAAATAATTTGATTAAAAAAAAGATTAAGTTATTAAAAATATAGTGGAAATAAAATATAATTAAGAGGTTTAATGTAAAGGATTTGTTAGTATAAAATTTATTAGAGTTGGTTATGAATTACAAAAGAAATAATAAATTTATATATATATATATATATATATATATATATATGTATGTATGTATGTATGTATGAATGTAAACATAAGTGCAGACTTTTCACGTAGGGGCCTAGGGGGTAGCTCATAAGTCAAGTGGGCCTAGTTATTTTATAATATAAAAAAAATGAAGAAACAAAGCAAACAAAAAAAGGAAAAGAAAATAAATTAAAAAACCATAGAAGCCTATTACGCTGCCTAATGCGCAAGATATATATATATATATATATATATATATATATATATATATATATATATATATATATATATATATATATATATCTCTAATCATCACGCATGCAGTGAAGAGCGCCGCGCTGAGGAGGATTGGAGGGGGGTCGTGCAGTGTGAGGGGTTTTGAGACACATTTCTTTTCCATGTCAGTGCAACCGTAACAACGAAGGGAAGAAAATATTTCAGAGAAGCACCAACTTTTGTCATACGTAATTTCTAGAACATTTTGGAGGTCTTCAAGAGGTGAGTAACAGTACTTTTTGCGAACACTTTCCATGGTATAATTGTTTGTATGTGTGAGGAAGGGTTTACCTTATAGTTTTTTTTGGAATTTGAATTGAATATATGAATGATATCACCAACCTAAATTTTAAAATCGGGGGTTTTCAATTAAAACAAAAATTTGTTAAATTGAGTATTTACTCTTATTATTGATGGCATGAAATACATGATTGATATTTGTACTAATTGAATGATATGCTTGATGACATATGTTATGTCTTGATGTTCATGATTGTCATAGTGTAGTTATAAAATTACTTGATGACATGATATGAGTCTATTTGGTATGCATGATAAGATTAAATATTTAATTTATGGTAAATGAGTTGTCACATGTATGAGACATGAA
Source organism: Sophora flavescens (assembly GCA_030762895.1). Classification (NCBI taxonomy): domain Eukaryota; kingdom Viridiplantae; phylum Streptophyta; class Magnoliopsida; order Fabales; family Fabaceae; genus Sophora; species Sophora flavescens. The sequence continues at coordinate 15,369,148 of CM061066.1, forward strand.
ATTTATGCCTTATGATGAGTTGTATGATGTTTTCCGCAATACTACCTATGATAGGGGTATCGAAGAGTAATACTACCTTAATGGGGTATCGAAAGTAACATCGCCATGTGATTGGGATGTTGAAAATGAGTAACACCACCTAAAAGGGTATCGAAAGTAACACCGCCACGCGATGGGGTGTCGAAAAGGGAGAAATACCGCCATGTGCACATGGGAGGTATCGAAATGGAAATGTCCCCGACAAGGGTGACATCGAAACACTCCTCGTGAGTAGGGGTGGGCAATGGGACGCCATTGTCATGTGATGTGTGAATTTATGGCATGCCGGCAAGAGACCAATTTAATTAGGAGGTCTTCGGACCATTTGGATTAAACCAGAATTTACTTGGTATATGGAATGTGATGCATTGAGATAAGTTGTCGTTATTAAAAGTATTTTCTTTTGTATATATTATTTTGAAAAATTAGCGGGTGCCATGGATAGTTTTTCCGGCGGTTACCGCGCCAGCTGAGAACAATACTATTTTTGAAAATATTTTATAAAATTGTATTGTTGATCACTGGGATTTTATATCTTATTATAAGTGTTGTTTTCAGATATCGAGGACATCGCGGTTGAGGACCCAGGGATCTGAGGAGTCATCTTTTTATTACCTAGTTGGTTAGTAATGTAGTATGACTGAGAGTACTATGCGAAAGACGTTCTTGATCTTATGTATTATTTTTCTCGGATTGTAATTAGACGCCCAGTTCTGAGGCTTTTCCTTTATTTGGTTTATCCAGGTGTATGGATTATTATTATATTTATTACTTTGATACATTATTATTATTTTATTTAATACGAGACATTTTCCAGACTTATATAATTGAGAAAAAATTTATGACCAGCATATTTTAATTAAAAGTTTTGAAGGATTTTTCTCAAAATTAATTTGGGTTACTAATGTAACGATGGGCGTTACATCTATGGTATTGGAGCAGTTCGAATCTAAATCGGACTGTGGTAGTGGGGCTTTTTCAAAAACAAAACTTGGGCGCATATGATGCTTGTTAGAGTTATAATTCTGCATTCTATTCTTTTGGATATTGGACTTGATCAACCCACTGTTTGATTGGTGGTATGCAGATTATGGCAGCGAACAGGCGAGGGAGAAATGATGCGCTTGCAGCGACTTTGGCTCGAATGGCCAGAGTTATGCTGGAGCAGACGGAGACTTTTCGTCAGATGAGGGATAAGGGGGGCATGCTTAACGTGATACCAGTTGCAGCTCTAGATCCACAGTACAGGGGTCTGTCAGAGTTCAGGAATAATAATCCGCCAGCTTTTCGAGGGACCACCGATCCTATTGAGGCAGAGGAATGGTTGCTGAAATTAGAGAAGATCTTCCGGTCCATGGGGTGCTCTGATGCTCAGAAGGTGGATTTTGCCACCTATATGTTAGAGTCGGATGCATAGCACTGGTGGAACTGTGCCAGGGGCGGGTTGCTTGCTTCGGGTGCCCCTATCATGTGGGACAGATTCAAGGGCGTATTTCTGGAGAAGTACTTTCCGCACAGTGTCCGGATACAGAAAGATATGAAGTTTCTACATCTTCGTCAGGGGAGTATGACGGTAGCGGAATATGTGGCCAAGTTTGAGAGGCTTGCAAGGTTCTCTACACAGGTGAGGGATAATCCTGATGGTCCATGGAAAGCAATTAAGTTTGAGCAGGGTTTGAAGCCAGAGCTGCAGAGCCTTATTGGGCTCCTAGAGATTCGAGACTACCCCACTTTAGTGAACAAGTGTAGGGTGGCGGAGCAGAATATGCAAGTTGTGCTGGCTGAGAGGTCGAAGGAGAAGAGGTTCAGTGACGGCAAGAGGTTCCATGGGAAAGGGGGTAATTTCCAGAAGAGCCTACGACCTGTGCCTACAATCACGAAGGGCAGGCAGGTTCAAGGTGCTCAAGGTGAGAAGGGGACTGCATGTTACAAGTGTGGGTGGCAGCATGGAGATCGTGTGTGCCCCGCGGCACAAACCACTTGCCACAAATGCAGGAAGATAGGACACTTTGCTAGGATGTGCAAGTCAGGAGGACAATATCAAACCAGATAATTGAACCACGGAAGGGTCTTTACCATCCAAGGAGAGGAGGTGAAGGAGTTCGATGGTTTGATCCAAGGTAAGGGCTTTATTAAAGGTCATGATGTTATCATATTGTTCGATTCGGGAGCAACACATTCATTCATTTCATTTAAATGTGCTCAATTCTTAGAGTTACATGTTACTAAACTGTCATATGATTTGTGTGTTTCTGCTCCTGCTAAAGATAGATTGATTACTTCTTCTGTCTGCCTGCAATGTCCTTTATTGTGTCAAGACCTGACTTATATTGTTGATCTGATATGTTTACCTATGTCTGGTCTGGATATTATTTTGGGCATGGACTGGTTGTCTCGTAATAATGTTATTATTGATTGTGCTAGTCAAACTATTTCTTTCATTCCATAGTCCATGTCTGTTAACTCTCCTAGGACAGAACATCTTATCTTTGCTGCCTCATGTCGTGAATGCTTAGTTGAGGGAGCTCGGGGATATATACTTCTCTTTTCTGCTAAGATAGAGGCTGAAAGTGATATAGCGGCGTTGCCTATTGTGTGTGAGTTCCCAGATGTGTTTCCCAATGACGTCTCTAATTTACCTCCAGATAGAGAGATTGAGTTTACCATAGATCTAGTACCTGGGAGTGGACCTGTATAAGTAGCACCCTATAGGATGGCACCTCTAGAGTTGAGCGAGCTCAAGAAACAGATAGAGGATATGTTACAAAAGGGGTTTATTAGGCCTAGTGTGTCGCCTTGGGGAGCACCAGTGCTTCTAGTGAAGAAAAAGGAGGGGAGTATGAAGTTGTGTGTTGATTATAGGCAACTGAATAAGGTGACCATCAAGAACAAATACCCCTTGCCTAGGATAGATGACCTCTTAGATCAGTTGAGGGGACCGTCAATGTTTTCCAAAATAGATCTAAGATCGGGATACCATCAAATTAGAGTTAGAGGCGAGGACATCCCTAAGACAGTCTTCAGAACAAGGTATGGGCACTATGAGTACGTAGTGATGCCCTTTGGTGTGACCAACGCCCCAGCCGTTTTCATGGACTACATGAATCGGATCTTTAGGATCTTTTTGGACAGGTTTGTGGTGGTATTCATAGATGATATTTTAATATACTCTAGGACACCAAAAGAACGTGGATAACACTTAAGGTTGGTGTTGCGGATCTTGAGGGACGAGCGCCTTTATGCCAAACCGGAGAAGTGTGAGTTTTGGCTAGACGAGGTAAAGTTTTTAGGACACACAATCTCAAAGGATGGTGTGGCGGTTGATTCCTCTAAAGTTGATGCGATGTTCGGATGGGAACAACCTAAGACAGTAACCGAAGTAAAAAGTTTCTTAGGCTTAGCTGGTTACTATAGGAAGTTCATAGAGGGGTTCTCTAGATTAGCCTTACCTTTGACCCAGTTGACTAGGAAAGGGAGACCTTTTGTGTGGTACCAGGAGTGTGAGGACGGGTTCCAAGAGCATAAGAGGAGATTGGTGCCATCACCAGTCTTAACTATACCAAACCCCTTAGTGAGTTTTGTGGTATACTGCGACGCATCTAAGAATGGCTTGGAATGTGTCTTGATGCAAGAGGGCAAGGTGGTAGCATATGCCTCTAGGCAGCTTAGGCCACATGAGGGGAATTACCCTACCCATGACCTAGAGCTAGCAGTTGTGGTTTTTGCCCTTAAGATTTGGAGGCATTACCTTTATGGGGCAACGTTTGAAGTTTTTAGTGACCATAAAAGCCTAAAATATATGTTCGACCAGAAGGAGTTGAACATGAGATAACGAAGGTGGATGGAGTTCCTTAAGGACTATGACTTCCAGTTGAAGTACCATCCGGGAAAAGCCAATGTGGTGGCAGATGCTTTGAGTAGGAAGTCCCTACACGTGTCGATCTTGATGGTGCAAGAGCTGAACCTCATGGAAGAGTTTAGGGACATGAATCTGGAGGTGTTGGATGTGTCCTTAAATGCCTTAAGTTTGAAGCTGAATAGGTTGGAAATTAATAGTGACCTTAGAGAGGAGGTCAGGCGGGAACAACTTTTAGACCAAGAGTTGCAGTCTCGGTTGGGACAAGGGGGTTATGAGTTGTCTGTTGATGGGCTAGTGAAGTTTAAGAATAGGATCGTTGTTCCTAAGGAGGGGAGCCTTAGAGAGAAGATATTAGAGGAAGCTCATAAGGGAAAGTTTACCATACATCCTGGAATAACTAAGATGTACCAAGACCTTAAGAGGATGTATTGGTGGCCAGGAATGAAAAAGGATGTGGCTAGCTTCGTAACTAGGTGTTTAGTGTGCCAAAAGGTTAAGATAGAACATCAGAAGCCTTCGGGGTTGTTGAAGTCCTTGGAGGTTCCAGAATGGAAGTGGGAGAGAATTTCTATGGGCTTTGTGATGGGGTTACCAAAGACGCGTTTGGGCTTAGACGCCATTTGGGTGATAGTGGATAGGTTGACCAAGTCTGCCCACTTCTTGCCAATTAAGGCAACCTATAGCTTAGACAAGTTGGCATACCTCTATATCAAGGAAATAGTCAAGCTTCATGGGATACCCACACCCATAGTGTCGGATAGAGACCCGAGGTTTACCTCTAGATTTTGGAGGGCTTTTCAGCAAGCCTTTGGGACTAAGTTGAGCCTTAGCACGGCCTATCATCCCCAAACGGATGGTCAGTCAGAGCGGACCATTCAGACCCTTGAGGACATGCTTAGAGCGTGTGTCTTGGATGAAGGAGGGAGTTGGGATAGGTTCCTACCTCTCATTGAGTTTGCGTATAACAATAGTTATCACACTAGTATAGGCATGGCACCCTATGAGGACCTATATGGGAGGAGGTGTAGGTCTCCTTTATGTTGGTGTGAGGTAGGTGAGAAAACCTTGATAGGACCTGAATTGATCCAGGAAACCTCTAAGAGAATCAAAATGATTAGGAAGAGGATGCGCACGGTGCAAAGTAGACAAAAGAGCTATGCCGACAAAAGGAGAAAGGCTCTAGAATTCCAGGAAAGTGAGCATGTATTTTTGAGAGTCACTCCTAAGACGAGGGTAGGGAGGTTGGTGAAGGTCCTCAAGCTAAATCCTCGTTTCATGGGACCTTTCCAAATCCTTAAAAGAGTCGGGCCTGTTGCTTATCAAGTGGCTCTTCCGCCACAATTGGCAAACCTTCATGATGTTTTCCATGCGCCACAACTCAAAATATGTGCCTGATGAATCTCACGTGATAGCTCCCGAGTATGTACAATTGAAGGATAATTTGATCTATAAGTCAAAGTCTAGTCAAATCTTGGACAAGAGCACTAAGACTCTAAGGAACAAGGCAATTCCATTGGTGAAAGTGTTATGGATGGATTGACTCCTGAGGAAGCCACTTGGGAGATGGAGGAGGACATCGCGCGTCAATACCCAGATTTTATTATCTAAGGTATAGTAACCTTTACGTTTGAATATGTCATATGTTAAAATAAGTGCGTGAGTATGAGGCGAATTTCGGGGGCAAAATTCTTTAAGGATGAGAGAAAATGTAACATCCTAAAATTCTAATATAAATAATTTGATTAAAAAAAAGATTAAGTTATTAAAAATATAGTGGAAATAAAATATAATTAAGAGGTTTAATGTAAAGGATTTGTTAGTATAAAATTTATTAGAGTTGGTTAGGAATTACAAAAGGAATAATAAATTAAAATATATATGTATGAATGTAAACATAAGTGCAGACTTTTCACGTAGGGGCCAAGGGGTAGCTCATAAGTCAAGTGGGCCTAGTTATTTTATAATAAAAAAATAAACAATGAAGAAACAAAACAAACAAAAAAAAAGGAAAAGAAAATAAATTTAAAAAAACCTAGAAGCCTATTGCGCTGCCTAATGCGCAGTGTGTGTGTATATATATATATATATATATATATATATATATATATATATATATATATATATATATATTCTAATCACTGCGCAAGCAGTGAGGAGCGCCACACAGAGGAGGATTGGAAGGGGGCGTGTAGTGTGAGGGGTTTTGAGACACATTTATTTTCCTTGTCGGTGCAACCGTAACAGTGAAGGGAAGAAAATATTTTAGAGAAGCACCAACTTTTGTCATACGTAATTTTTAGAACATTTTGGAGGTCTTCAAGAGGTGAGTAACAGAACTTTTTGTGAACACTTTCCATGGTATAATTGTTTGTATGTATGTGGAAGGGTTTACCTTATAGTTTTTTTTGGAATTTGAATTGAATATATGATTGATATCACCAACCTAAATTTCAAAATCGGGGGTTTTCAATTAAAACAAAAAAAATTTAAATTGAGTATTTACTCTTGTTATTAATGGCATGAAATACATGATTGATATTTGTACTAGTTGAATGATATGTTTGATGACATATGTTATATCTTGATGTTCGTGATTGTCATAGTGTAGTTATAAAATTACTTGATGACATGATATGAGTCTATTTAGTATGCATGATAAGATTAAATATTTAATTTATGGTAAATGAGTTGTTACATGTATGAGACATGAAATTTATGCCTTATGATGAGTTGTATGATATTTGCCGCAATACCACCTATGATAGGGGTATCGAAGAGTAATACCACCTTAATAGGGTATCGAAAGTAACATCGCCATGTGATTGGGATGTCGAAAATGAGTAACACCACCTAAAAGGGGTATTGAAAGTAACACCGGTACGCGATGGGGTGTCGAAAATGGAGAAATATCGCCATGTGCACATGGGAGGTATCGAAATGGAAATTTCCACGACAGGAGGGTGACATCGAAACACTCCTTGTGAGTAGGGGTGGGCAATGGGATGTCATTGTCGTGTGATGTGTGAATTTATGGCATGCCGGCAAGAGACCAATTTAATTAGGATGTCTTCGGGCCATTTGGATTAAACCAGAATTTACTTGGTATATGGAATGTGATGCATTGAGATAAGTTGTCATTATTAAAAGTATTTTCTTTTGTATATATAATTTTGAAAAATTAGCGGGTTCCATGGACAGTTTTTTCGGTTACCGCACCGGCTGAGAACAATACTATTTTTGAAAATATTTTATAAAACTGTATTGTTGATCACTGGGATTTTATATCTTATTATAAGTGTTGTTTTCAGAGACCAAGGACATCGCGGTTGAGGACCCAAGGATCTGAGGAGTCATATTTTATTACCTAGTTGGTTAGTAATGTAGTATGGCTGAGAGTACTATGCGAACGACGTTCTTGATCTTACGTATTATTTATCTGGATTGTAATTAGACGTCTGGTTTTGAGGCTTTTCCTTTATTTGCTTTATCCAGATGTATGGATTATTATTATATTTATTACTTTGATACATTATTATTATTTTATTTAATATGAGACATTTTCCAGATTTATATAATTGAGAAAAAATTTATGACTAGCATATTTTAATTAAAAGTTTTGAAGGATTTTTCTCGAAATTAATTTGGGTTACTAATGTAACGATGGGCGTTACATCTTCCATCTTCTCCACCCATTCATCTCTCATCTTATCCTTACCAGCCTGAACTCCCACTGACTAACTATGAGTATATACACGTGGTTGCTCCCATGTTGGTGCGGTATAGCTCGGGACCTCATGATAGGCATTTTTAAAAGGGGGATATCCTTCTCCAATGGGAAGTGTTATTGGTGCCGTGTGATGTGTCTGGTCGGGGCCAGAGATTCCCTGAATGAGACCCGCACTAATGTTTGAAAACATCGGTGCTGTTACCACGGAAGAAATCCGTTGCCTATCGGGTTCATTTGCATCTCTATTAAGCATGCTGAGAGATTCCCTCATATCCTGCAGTATGGCTTCCAATCTTGCTTGGGTTTCAGTCATTTCATTTACCCTTCCCCTCACTTCATATATCTCAGAGCTTAAGTTTCCTCCTTCCTCAGATGCATTGGCAGCCATCCTGGTCCGAGGTCTGGTATTGTGAACTCGGGTTTGATTGTTGTTACCTTTCTTAGGTAGCGCAATGGTTCCCTGATTCTCAGAAGTATGTGACTCTGTAAAGCATCCGATAATATCATTAGTAAACCCTAAAATTTGTGTGTGTGTATGTGTATGCATATGCAAGTTAACACCCTTTGTTTGATCGCGAGAGTGCTCTTAGGAAGACTGTCGTATACACCTATAGCAAGAACACTCATCCTGCAATCAAATCTCGTGGTATGGTTCCCTCTAGCTTGAATGCAGTTGGTGTCAAGTCAAAGGGAGAATCCACTCCTCGATAGACCACACCCGTACTAGCAACGTCCTTATTTTCACGCAGAAAACACATCGTTTTTAGGGTAAAAATATAGTTGATGACGTATCTAATGGAGAATGCACTCCTCGATAGATATCATCTAAAAATAACGCTTGACAGACATTGATGAAAACTTCCATTCCATTATAAATATTTTGATACAAATCATGAGTCTTTGATCAAAATAAAAGAAGTACATTGATAGTTTCATCTTTCTCCGAGGTTACAGAGCACTATGTTAATAGCCTCATCTTCTTTTTCCTGAACCCTTTGGCAAGTTTCCCAAAATGATTGAAGAACTCGGTCACCTTTGGTGGTAGCTGAAGGAAATGGTTCATACGAATGTGGATGGATGCTTCTTCAAATCGCTCCACCAGCTGGGAAGTGTGATATTGGAGCTTATCCATCATGCCCCCGTATTTTCTTTTCCAGGCTTCCTTCTCATCCATTACATCCTTCGCTACCAATTTCCATCCCTTTACCCATTCTGCGTGACGTTGAGCTTCAACTTTTTCAGAGTCTTTTATCTTGGTTCTGAGCCAATTTTCTCTCATGTTGGCTTCCGTTAGTAGCTCACGATACTTGGCTGCTTCGTTCCATCCTCGATCAGAGTACAGTTCTGTTTGGGCCAAGGATTCTTACAAGGATTCAACTCTCTCTTCTAGTATATGTATTGTTTCAACATGGACCCCTACATTTGTCTCGAGCTCTTTTTTCTTCCTTTGAAGTTTGACAAGCATCTTCTCTTGATATTCTATCTTTTCCAGCAACTCTTGAATTTCTGTTTCTTTGTCTTTTCTTGCCCTTTTTGCACGACTCGGGGCTTCGTGGGCATCGGCGCAATCGTCTTTCAAATGCTCAATCAGTAAACTCAGCTTCTGCACTTGGCTTCGGAGCGTGACAATAGCTACTTCGGCAGCTTGGTTCTTCTCATCCAAAACCCTCATCTGAGCTTTTAAAATTTCGATTTCTTTCAACATTTGATCTTCGGTAAGAGGATTATTTTCACTATGGAGAGGGGATGCAGGTCTTGGAGGGAAACCTCTTTTTGCCTCTCTCCATACTTCATATCTTTTTGTGTGAGCTATGATTCGCCTTCCTAATTCTTCCGGTCCTCTTATATGAACATCATTCCATGCTGACCTTACCGCTATTGCTGGACTCTTGATGCTTTCACTTTCTTGGTATAGGAAGAATATCCCACCGAGTAGCTCTTTGGGGGGCTCATCCTATGTCCACTTGAGCTGACGCATCACCAAAGCTAGTGAATATGATACACAACCTCTGGGACCCATCAATGGAACATTTGAAAAACTTCCACAGCTGAGTACAACTGAATCTCCATTATACCATGGACACATCCAACTAAATGACTGTTGAGTCACCGGCAAGTGTACCGGGTCGTTGCAAGTAATAAAATAACATGGTAAGAATTTACCGAGGTCGAACATAAGGATTGGGGTACCAATTCTACCAATTCGTGAGAAGTTCGATACGTTGGTCAAGCGAGGCGAGTGGTTGAGGGAGAGAAAATATAAGGTCGCAATCTAAATTAACAAATCTAATAAAATAATTAACTAAAAATCTGAAATTAAAATGTCCAAGGTCACAAATCCTCCTACCCAATCATGCATGCCCAAGTGATGATGAATTCCTCCCTAAGTTCAATTACAATGTCAACCAGGACCCCCAAATTCTCCTAAATCCACTGTCGTGCTCATTAGGACGTATTCAATGATTGAGTTAATTACTTACTAGGTCTCATAACCCTAATCATCAAACTCTATTAATTCTTGTTCCCTATAAGGTTGCACCGATCACCTACTCACTCTCGTGCAATAGTCGATCGATGATCCCAATTCAAGTTCTAAAACGCGAATTGCCTCCTAAGCCTCATCACGTTTAACTAGTCAATCACGCATGCATATGATCAACACAATCAAATCAGAATTGGAGAACATTAGTTGAAAGAAGGGAGAAAAACATACATCACATCGAATCCTACACCGCCATGGGTGGCTTCATTGTTCCCTCAGACGAGGGGATTAGTTCCTCATGCTCATAGACAAACAATCGGACATAACCACCATAGTAAAATAAGAAAAAGAAAAGAGGAGACACAGCTCCAGAAACACAAGGATTCATCCCTAAACGCTACAAAACAGTGGTAATGCTTGCCTCCTTCTTCTGATCTGAAACAGCCTATAAATAGTGATTCTGGTTCTCTCCCGCTCGCGAGGCGAGTGGGTTATCGCGAGGCGAGCATTAAAATTGGCATGCATTCAAAATGGACTATCGCGAGGCGAGCAGCCTCTCGCGGGGCGAATTTCAGTTTTGGCTCTATCCTGAGTTTGAATGCTCGCGAGGCGAACTGTGATTAGCAAGGTGAGACCGAAAAGATGACTTCTCTAGCACAGTCAGGCCTTCGGGCTCGCGAGGCGAGCTTGTGACTCGCGGGGCGAGACAGAAAAGGTGACTATTGATCTTTAGGCTGGTCTTCAGGCTCGCGTGGCGAGAGCCTGTTTCGCGAGGCGAAACTTCCAGGTTTGCTTTTCCACTGTTTTCTTCATCTTCCTTGATTCTAAGAGCTTCACTTTTAACCTGAAACAACAAAAGAAAAAAAAAGCGTAATTCTATTCAAAATAGACTAAAAACTACTAAAAATGCCTAGAACGAGTCAAAGTCCAACTTAGGAACAAAACAAGGTAAATTTGGGCGAAAACGAGATTGAACTCGAATAATTTGCACAAAAACCACAGTCTATCTAGTTATAAAACTAGATAAGCCAGAGGCTTATCAAAACACCCCAAACTAAAACCTTGCTTGTCCCCAAGCAAGCTAGAACTCAAAAAGACTCAAGACTTGGCAAGCTTAAAGGATTCAATCGATTTCGCACAAATTTCATGCAATCTTAACAAAACAGTTTTTCTTTCAATGAATTCCCCCCTTGTATCAATGTAATCCCCACATTCATTTACTTTAAACAATTGAGAACTTCATCATTCATGCATTCATTAATCTAAGTTGAGGATCAAGGTTACACATAAAAGGAAGATCACCAATTTCAAACAATTGCCTTCCTCACAAGCGTATGTAAAGTTTCACTCATTCGCTCAAATTCATCTAGGCTATCAACTTTTCACTCAATTTCACATATCAAGAGCACTTCCCATGGATTTGATTTTCATCTCAAAAATGGTTCCCACGAAAACATGCATGCAACATCACAAGGTCTTATAAAGGTTGTAATGGGGCCTGGCTGAGGGTAGGATATTCAAGGATACTAGGCTTAAGTCCCTAGGAACTAAGAGAGCATGAGCATTTGACACATCTTCCACTTAAATTCCTTTTTCCATTTTTCTTTTTGCCTCGGGTGACTACAGCCTTTTCCTTGCTAATTTTTTTGTTTTGCCCTTTTTCTTTTGGCAAATTTTTTTTTTTTTTTTGCCTTGGGTTTCAACCTCTATTTTTCTTTTTCTCACCCCAATATGACACATCACCTTGTAGCCACCCCAAACTTAGTTTCTCACAACCCTTCTCTTGCTAAGTGTCCATGCTCTCCTAATCCTGAGATTGGGTTAACATGGTTTTTTCCAGATTTTGGCTTATAGTATAGGGTCATCAAGAAACAATAGGCTAATTAGGCTCAATGTGTCTAACTAGGGAACATGCATTAGGGATGGTTCTTTTTAGGCCAAATAGTTATTTCAAAGAAAATTGCCTAAATCATTTGATGCAACACATAAACATGCAAACCATGAAGAGATTCAAGCAAATCCGGGAAAGTGCAACTTAAAAGTAATTCACACAATCAAAAACAAAGTTGGAGGCTCAAATCCTCATCTGGACATTTTTGCAATTTGTTTGACCGGGATACAATTCCTAATGTGTGCCCTCACCCAAAACTTGTCATAAATCAAGCAATCACAACGAAATTTCTCAAAGTTCAATTTTCAATTTTTCACATGGGGATCAACTTTTCTAATTTCAGAACCTAGGGGGAAATCATCAGTGGTCAAAATAATTCATGCAATCAATCTATGCTAAATTTAATTAAAATCCAACAAGCTTGCCGACACAGCATTCATACACAAGCTCTTGATCTTCTCAAATTATTCAAGAGTGACAAACAAAAACAAGAGTGAGGAAAGGAGAGGGTGCTCCCTGATCAAGTTTCTATGGTTGCATCCTCATCCAATTGGTCTCACGGGCTCCCTTCTATTTCATAGCATCCTGGAAGAACTCCTGCAAATTAAAACCTTAATTGCATATTCGCGAGGCGAGATATCACTCGCAAGGCGAATCTGGAAAAATTGTTTTCACACTTTCCAGAATCGCGAGGCGAGTAGTATCTCGCGAGGCGAATCTGGAATTCCAAGAGCTGATGATGCCCAGAATCGCGAGGTGAAATCATCCCTCGCGACACGAGACAGAAGCATGAGCAAGCCTCTGAGATTCAGGGCTTCTATCTCGCGCGGTCACTGTGGATTCGAGTGGCGAATCAAGATTTTATATATATATATATATATATATATATATATATATATATATATATATATATAAAGGACAAACTAAAAATAAAGGATACCTAGCTTGGGTTGCCTCCCAATAAATGCTTCTTTAACGTCACTAGCTTGACTTATTAAGAAGCATCCACCTGGATCCCATAGCCTGTGGTATAAAGGCCAAGAGATGCTCATCATGTGAGATCTTCCACCCGGATCCCATGGTTTTTGAAGTGGCAATTGCAGAAGCAATACGAATTTATTCACAGTTCCACCTAGCACGAGTGTGAAAATTCCATTGACCTTTGCAATTATAAACTCATTTCCTCTCGGGTCAAATGATATTTTCACAAGGAAGATTAACAGACAAGTGGAGGGGGCTAACTTTCCAGTGTCCACACATGCATTTAAGCCAACATAGTTATCCAATGCAGCATTTTCAGGTTGCTTGGCAAGCATGGTAAAATCCACTACCACATCATCTGCGTTTTGATCCATCCCCCTTTGCTCCGGTGCCTTGTCACTTGTCAACTCCTCTTTCTCAGGTTGCTCTTACTCAACATGTGGTTGTTCCGGGGCCTTGTCTTCAATTTCCTAAGAACTAGTTGCACCCCTATTAGATCCCAACACCCCACCGCTCCTAGTTGTTGTGGCATTGCATTGGTTCTTAGGGTGGTTCTCGGTATCATCTGGGAAAGTGCCTGGGAGACGCTCATTTAGTTGCTTTACGAGCTGAGCAATCTGTGTCTCTAGATTCTGAATTGCCGCCCCTGTATGAGTTGCCAACTTGTCAATGGTTGCGCTTGTATTGATTTCCAACTTCTCAACTGCCGCATTCATCTTCTCAAGAGCCAACTCCCAAGGTTGTTGTTGTTGGGCTAGGCCATCACTAGCATTACTCCAAGCGAAACCCGGATGGTCTCTCCTCATATAGCCCCTATACTGATTCTGACTCTGATAGTTGTTCTGGGGCACGCTGTCATAGAAATTATGGCATGAGTCCACATATTCTTGAGAGAAGTAGAATGGACAGCTCTGAGTGTCATGGTCTCCATTACAATTTTCGCAACCCGGAAGCATTCCCTCATGTACCTCGCATACAAAACAAGGCAAGACCAAGTGGAATCAAAGAAGTAGAGAGAGATAATAGTAAATAAAAATAAAAATAAAAATAAAAAATAAAAATAAAAATAACTTAACCAAATAATCAAACTTCCCTAAAAATTAGGAAAATTGGTTGTGCCAATCCCCGGCAACGGCGCCAAAAACTTGTTGAGTCACCGGCAAGTGTACCGGGTCGTCGCAAGTAATAAAATAACACGGTAAGAATTTACCGAGGTCGAACACAAGGATTGGGGTACCAATTCTACCAATTCGCGAGAAGTTCGATACGTTGGTCAAGCGAGGCGAGTGGTTGAGGGAGAGAAAATATAAGGTCGCAATCTAAATTAACAAATCTAATAAAATAATTAACTAAAAATCTGAAATTAAAATGTCCAAGGTCACAAATCCGCCTACCCAATCATGCATACCCAAGTGATGATGAATTCCTCCCTAAGTTCAATTAGTCAACCAGGACCCCCAAATTCTCCTAAATCCACTGTCGTTCTCATTAGGACGTATTCAATGATTGAGTTAATTACTTACTAGGTCTCATAACCCTAATCATCAAACTCTATTAATTCTTGTTCCCTATAAGGTTGCACCGATCTCCTACTCACTCTCGTGCAATAGTCGATCGATGATCCCAATTCAAGTTCTAAAACGCGAATTGCCTCCTAAGCCTCATCACGTTTAACTAGTAAATCACGCATACATATGATCAAAACAATCAAATCAGAATTGGAAAACATTAGTTGAAAGAAGGGAGAAAAGCATACATCACATCGAATCCTACACCGCCATGGGTGGCTTCATTGTTCCCTCAGATGAGGGGATTAGTTCATCATGCTCTTAGACAAACAATCGGACATAACCACCATAGTAAAATAAGAAAAATAAAAGAGGAGACGCGGCTCCAGAAACACAAGGACTTATCCCTAAACGCTACAAAACAGTGGCAATGCTTGCCTCCTTCTTCTGGTCTGAAACAGCCTATAAATAGCGATTCTGGTTCTCCCCCGCTCGCGAGGCGAGTGGGTTATCGCGAGGCGAGCATTAAAATTGGTGTGCATTCAAAATGGACTATCCCGAGGCGAGCAGCCTCTCGCGGGGCGAATTTCAGTTTTGGCTCTATCCTGAGTTTGAATGCTCGCGAGGCGAACTGTGATTAGCAAGGTGAGATCGAAAAGATGACTTCTCTGGCACAGTCAGGCCCTCGGGCTCGCGAGGCGAGCTTGTGACTCGCGGGGCGAGACAGAAAAGGTGACTGTTGCTCTTTAGGCTGGTCTTCAGGCTCGTGTGGCGAGAGCCTGTTTCGCGAGGCGAAACTTCCAGGTTTGCTTTTCCACTGTTTTCTTCATCTTCCTTGATTCTAAGAGCTTCACTTTTAACCTGAAACAACAAAAGAAAAAAAAAGCGTAATTCTATTCAAAATAGACTAAAAACTACTAAAAATGCCTAGAACGAGTCAAAGTCCAACTTAAGAACAAAACAAGGCAAATTTGGGCGAAAACGAGATTGAACTCGAATAATTTGCACAAAAACCACAGTCTATCTAGTTATAAAACTAGATAAGCCAGAGGCTTATCAATGACCACGGGTCGATCTGATCAAACTCTTGTTTCCATTCATATAGCTTACGTGGCTTCAGTTGCATGCGAGCGAATCCTTTCAGCGGGTCATCTATTCTATCAATTTTATCACGAGCGTACAAATGAGTCATGATCCAAACATACAATATTGATGCACAACATCGCAGTTTACCTTGTTGATTCTGATGACAAACCTGTAGGGAGAGGAAAGTTTCAGCTAAGATAGCAGGGACCGAGTTCACACCATATTATTCAACCCTGTAGAAAACATCCATGGCTGACTGATCAATCAGATCTGGTACAAAAGGAAAGAGCACCAACCCATATATCATGAGGGCTATTACTTTGTTGAAAGTAACCCATCGTTGTTGCTGGGCCAGCTTGTTGAGATACACTTCCAAAAATTGCATCTTCAACCCTTTGGTGGTTCCCTTTTCCGCTTTCTCTAGTTGTTCTGGTTGAAGCTCCAATAGACTTGATATCTTCCAATATGTTACATATTGGCCATAATACATGTAGACACGGGTCCTCTTTTGAATTGGCAGCCTTAGCATATAAGCATACTTTTCTATGGTCAAAGTGATGTCTAAGTTAGGCAATTCAAAACACCACAAAGTTGAATTCCAATATTGGACCAACGCACTCAGAGCGGGGGCTTCCACTGGAACACGCAATAGGTCGAATATTCCACCATACTTGCTGACAAAGTCTAAGCGTGCTTTTTCTGACATTCGTTGGCTGAGTTCACATAAACTCTTCACGTCATTGAGTATCACATCGATCTTGATACTTTTCTTGGAACAGCTCGCGTTGCTAGTACTCTTCTCGGAACCAAACTTTTCCATTTTCTTTCTATAAGATGAATACCAAAGTCTTCCACCAAAGAGACACAAGCGAAAAAAAAATGAGTATAGTGAAGCAAATATATCTTGCATGATTCATGTTGTATGAGACCAATGAGGTTGAAAACCCTAATGGGTATGCATCACCTTCATCATGACATAGTGCCTATTAGATGTGCAATAATATTCGAATATATCATTCAGGTTTGAGGCGGCAATGTGACGCCCCTAGTTTTGTAAATATTCACAATGAACATGCATGACAATTTATGCTTATAATGATAGAGATAGGAAAGAAAAGTACGCCCCCTTTTGTCCTAAGTCAGGCAAAACTTAAGGATGGACACACCCTAAGGTTAGGACTCTAAACAGGTCGGCCACTAGGTCTGCTCTATTAGTGAAAATTGGGACGGGTCTAGACCTCGAAAAGTCATGGTCCCCAGATTGCCCTTGTAAGGATCTGATTCATGAATCTAGCCACAAGTAGGGATAAACCCTCTCAATATGACTATTCCATGATCTCATGTACAATCTGAGTGGTGAACCGACAAGTATCAGGGAGGTACAAGACCTCTTCAATGACAATGTCGAAGCACCACCTAATCCTTGGGTTTTTGAGCAAGCTCGGGTATAGAGCTAAGAGTGTGTACAATATGTGATAGTGATGTGTGTGAAGGGGGCATACAAACCTGTAACACTTAAAAATAAAAGAAAAGAAAAGACAAGAAACCTGCAAAACAAACACATAGGTATATAAAAATGGTTATGAGTCCTCTACCTTATTGTTAAAATCTAGGAAAGAAGAAAAGAAAGGAGGAGGAAACAAAAACAGTGTTAGTAACACAAATACAAGAATAACATGAGTTAAAAAGTATGTACAACTAATTTTTCTCATTTAAATAAAAGGAAAACCCAAACAAAAAGGACAATCCAAACAAACATCACTAAAAGTAAAAAACAATTTATAGTTTTGTCATTTAATTATTGTAAGGAAAAAAACCAGCAAGATATAACAATAAAAGGTAAAACAAATAAGCTACAAGTTACTAAAAAATTGCAAAACCAATTTTTACGGACTTGACTCTCTTAAAAGATTCCCCAGTGGAGTCGCCATCTGTCGTGACCAAAAAGAAAAAAAACATGTTTTTCCTTTCAGAGAAAAAACATGGAGTGGTCACCAACTTTATTTAATTTCGGGAAAGTTGGAAAACCCTTTAAGAAAAAAGTATGGGTTCGGGAGTCGATTACGTCTAGGGAAGGCATGGAGACTTAACCCCATGGCACCCAAGAAAATCCATAAAAATGGTTACCCAAAACTAGTTGTGTAAATTATCAATAACTTTGAAAATATTTGTTTACCCCGAAAATTGTTTTAAAAAAATATCTTTAGTTATGAAATTTCTGATTAAAAGGAAAAAAAATAAATCATTTTAGTTGTGAAATTTTTATTAAACCTAAATGAGGTTGAACATGGCACGTAAGTCCACAGGGCAACCTCAAAATCTAAAGGGTTGAACATGACACTTGTCATAGGGCAACCCAAGAAATAAGATTGTTTCAATTAAGTGATCATCTTCTATTTTTATGTAAAATAAATAATTTTACCTGTTGGAAATAGAACAGAAATGAAAAGTGGAAGTGAAACGTTTTACTAGCTTATTCAGTAAACAGAGACATAGAAACATCATAGTAAACAGAGACAAAGATGAAACATTTTGCTAATTCATTCAGTTTACCCAAAAACGAAACATATAGCACTCATCATACCAACTCATTCGGTTTCAATATCCATGGATTCTCCTTTCATCATAAACAAAGACACAAAAATAAGAATGTCAAGAGGAACTTATGAATAATATCAACAAAGATAATAAGGATTACCAAATGAGAGTAGAATAACAATGATTTTGTTGGTAAGATTTCAAGATCAAAATCCTTACATTTCAATTTCACTGACTCTTTTAACTCTTCCTTCTTATGAAAATTTGGAACCACTCTAGGAGAGGGCTTCATGCTTCTTCTTACCCAGCGGCTTCAAGGTTGGTATTCATGAAATCCGAGGCTTGGGTGGTTCTGAGCAGAAATAGCGTGTGTCCAGATGGGGGCGGTGCGAGCAGCGGAAAGGAGGTGATTTGATGTGAAGGTTGCGTGTTTGAAGAGAGAAGGAGATGGGGGGTTTTGTCTAATGTGTAAGATGGGTTTTTTAGGATTAGGAGTGGAGCTGCTAGGTTAAAATGAGGGAGGAGATGAGGAAAAAGAAGGACCAATGGGTAGAGGAGGAGCATGGGCGAAAAGAGGTCTTGTCTGATATGTAAAATAGGGTTTTTTTTAGGGTTATGAGAAGTAACTCAATCTCCTTTCTTCTTTTCGCTGATTGTCATTTCTTCATTATCTTCTTCTTCTTCTTCTTTCTTTATTCTTTAGCCTCCAGCCTGAAAATAAAATTGTAATGGATGGAACCTCCCTGCCCAACAGAAAGTTAGATATGCAAAATTAGATATGCACTGGACGGACCTCCTCGTCCAACAGAAGTTTAAACATGCAATGGACGCAACCTTCTCGTCCAACAGAAAATTAGATATGCAATTGACGGAACCTCCTCGTTCAACAGAAAATTAAATATGCAATGGAAGACCTACTCGTCCAATAGAAAATTAAACATGCAATGGAATGGACGGGACCTCATCGTCCAACAGCAACGGAATGGACGGGACCTCCCCGTCCAACAGCACATGCAATGGACTGGATTGGACCTCCTCGTCCAACAGCAAGTGCAACGAAATGGACAGGACCTCCCCGTCAAAGACATGCAATGGACTGGACTGGACCTCGTCGTCCAACAGCAAGTGCAATGTAATGGACGGGACCTCCCCGTCCAACAGAAAATGCAATGGACTGGACTGGACCTCGTCGTCCAAAAGCAAGTGCAATGGACGGCACCTCCCCGTCCAACAGCAAACGCAATGGACTGGACTGGACCTCGTCATCCGTCCAACAGCAAGTGCAATGGACGGGACCTCCCCGTCCAACAACAAATGCAATGGAATGGACTGGACCTCATCGTCCAACAGCAAGTGCAATGTAATGGACGGGACCTCCCCGTCCAACAGAAAATGCAATGGATGGACTGGACCTCGTCGTCCAACAGCAAGTGCAAAAATGCAATGGACTGGACTAGACCTCGTCGTCCAACAGCAAGTGCAATGGACGGGACCTCCCCGTCCAACAGCTAATGCAATGGAATGGAATGGACCTCGTCGTCGAACAGCAAGTGCAATGGACGGGACCTCCCCCGTCCAACAGCAAATGCGATGTAATGGGCTGGACCTCCCCGTTCAATAGCAAATTAGTTATGAGCCTCCTCCTTTCTTCATTATTTTCTTCTTCTTCTTTCTCTCTTCACTATTATTATTAGTCTCCCTGAAACATAATAACATAAAAATTAGAATAAAATGAAGACGGACAAAAATGGGTGTTCACAGTTGCTGTTGATGGTGCCTATTTGGGTCCCTTTTTGTTCAGGATGGGGCCTATTTGGGTCCCAATAGATAAGGGTTTTCTGGAAAGGCATGAGTTGTGCAGGAACATGTGTGGCTGATAACAATGTCTGCATCCTCTCTGGTTGCCAATCGTCTTCCAAGCAAGGGTTCAATATGAACAATCCCGAGACCACTTGTAGTCGAAATGTGCCTGCAGAAACTAAAAATTTGATCCGTAACTGGATAGAAAAAAAGAATGTGGATTTTCACTTCTCGATCGTATTTGACTAGGTGCGGAAGATGTTGATAGATTGGAAGCCAGGATTTAGATATTGGTTTGGTCATGCTCCTTTGGTTTCTCATCAATCTTTATGTAGTGATGCTCTTGTCTCTGATGGCTTAAGTATTAGTTTTTACTCTAGTATGTGGATGAGGAATGTCCCAACACATTTGCTTCAATCAATTTGTAATGTCCCTTGTTTCTTCTATTGAATGAAGTATTTTACTGTAAAAAAAAAATTATTATTGAGTTGGTCCCAGAACTATTTGGAAATTTTCAATTAGATCCCTGAACTAATAAAATTTCTAAATACGTCCCTAAATTTATATAAAGTTTTCAATTGAGTCTCTAAACTAAAAAGTTTCTAATTGGGTCCCTGAACTTATATAAAATTTTCAATTAGGCCCCCAACATAAAAAGGTGACTATATAAAATAAAAAGTAATAAAACGATAGACGATGAAATTTAGAGAAAAAAATTGTTTGACATAATAATATGACAAAAGATGCATATGAGAGAAAAAAACTCACTATTTAAAATAATAATGATAGTAAAATGAAAAATAAAACTTAGTAAGAAAAATTACTATTTAGCATAATAATTAAATAAAAATAGATAAATTTGAGAGACAATATTTAGTTCTTGAAATGATAACAAAATAAAAAAAATATGAAATTGTGATAGAAAATCCATGTTTTATAACAAAATATTAAGAGATCAAATCGATAAACCTCAATTAAAAAATATAAATAAAATAAAATAAACCTCAATTATCAACAAAGTTATTGTTTGAAATAATAAATAAAATAAAGAATCTAGTTAAGTAAATATCATGTCTTAGTTTGATTGTCAATTTTATTTTAAGTTATTTAATTTATTTTATTATTTATCATGTTATTTTATATTTTAATTGAGATTTTTATTAAATTATTTTAATATTTCTTAAATAATATTTTTGCTTGCTTTGTCTATTGTTATTATTTTAGTTATTTCAAATATTAATATTTGACTCAGTTTCATATCTTAATATTTTGTTATAACATGAGTTTTCGAGCACAATTTCATATTTCGTTATTTTGTTATTATCATTTAAAGAATTAAATTTTGTCTCTCAAATTTATTTATTTTTATTTAATTATTATGCTAAATAATAGTTTCCCTCAATAAGTTTTTTTATTATTTTAAATATTGAGTTTTTCTCTCATATTCATCTTTTGTCATTTTATTATTATGCCAAACTATTATTTTTTTAAATTTCATCATCTATCATATTATTAATTTTTATTTTATATATTCACTTTTTTTACTTTATGAACCAAATTGAAAATTTTATATAAGTTTAGCGACCCAATTAAAAAAAAATTAATTCAGGGACCCATTTAAAAAATTTATATAAGTTCAAGGACCTAATTAAAAAAAATTTAGTTTAAAGACCTAATTGAAAATTCCCAAATAATTTAGAAATCAACTTAATAATTAAACCTTTTAATAAATAAACCTTTTTCATCTGACTGTGTATCTTGTGTCTAACATTAATGAAGATAAGATTTTGTAAATTTGTTTTGGTTACAAAGATAACAGAGCTATATGTACTACCCCATAGCTCTGTCTTTAGTATCTTTGATCCATGGTAGCATATCTTTCCCATTCTGCAAGCATACCACTCATGGTTGGGCACAAATTTAGATCTTCTGGTCCATTTTTTTGTATTAATTCTTTGTCCTGGAAGGCTGGAACTCGACAAAAGGTGTTTAACTTTAGAAGTATAACTAGCTAAAACGCATCTTCCTCTGACGCCTTAGTCATCCGCAAATAACAGATGAGTTATGCTTGGGCTATCTCTCGACACAGTTTAACCTCGTAGGAAGCTTTATGTGAAAGACCAAATACTTGAACATAAATGGCATCACATCTACATCACGGTAACAAAGGGTCACTTTCACGTATGTCTCTTCGGGGTTTTAGAACTCGAGATAGAGATTCATTCAGCTCAAATATGTAAGTAAGCCCTGTAACACATGAGTGGAATAAGAATGCACAGAAATAACAAGACATTCTATTGAAAATTGCACTTGAAAACAGCGAATACTAATCATAGGCAGGGCAAAGTAGTCGATCAATTAGGACAACCATGTTCCTAAAATTTATAAAGATTGAATAACAAGAACTTTTGGAAGACATATTTTAATTACATGGAAGTGAAACAGAGGAAGTGAGCAAAAAGATCCATCCATCTTGGTGAATAGACGTGGTCATATACTGCTTTTTCCTATGCCTCATGAAACCAGCGTCTGCTTCCTACCAATTTCTACACTTTGTTTAGGCTTTAGGGGTGGTAACTTTGGTAAAACCCAACTTGGTGAACCTTTGAGCCACAGACCTTCACCAGTTTCTTTGTGCTTGAAGTCAGGATATCTTTCACTCCTCTGATTATCAAAAGCAATTAACTCGAGGGAAATAAACTAGCAGAAAATTTAAAACCCAAGGACAAATCAGAAAATTGCCTTACCTTATTCGATCTATTATCCCACCACTTATCTGGGTTTTTCAGCAAATCATTCCATGATTGATCACCTACACCAAGTTGGAACACATGTACCTTTAAAACATAATATGGTGATAAAAGAGAAATAGGAAACAACTTTAATGAAACATATGGTGATAAAACAGAAATAGAAATAGGAAATGAAAAGTATTGAGTTGCAGAACCCAAAAAAACGAGACATTGAGCAAACATAATAATGGAGAGCAACTTTAATCTACAAAAATTCAAAATATTCATTCCTTTTGAATTATATATTTGAACCCACTCGCACTGAGAATCTCTCTGAACCAACTCTACCATGCATCACATTTATGATTATGATGAATAGTAAGGTCTTTTTGAGTTATACAGACCTTTACCGTCCTTTGCTTGTTTGGATTTAACAACAGGCAAGTCAATCTTCAGTCCTTCAAGTTCAGATAAAACCCACTTTGGTGCCCCGTTAAGCCAGAGGGAAACACTGCCATCCTTGCGCTTGAAGTCAGGAAACTTTGAATTAACCTACTAAGCAGACAGGAATATATAAAATTTTCCCCAAATAAATTAGTCAGAGAAATTTTAACCCGAGGAATAAGTCACTAAACACTACCAATCCATTGAGTTTGCTGTCACGGAAATCAGACCACTGCTTTGGATCATGTAGAAGGTCTCTCCAAGAACTTAAGGAAGAGTCTTGGTCTTTCTTTGCACCAGCTGTAAAAAAATAAAATAAAATAAAATAAAAAACAGATTGGAATATCTAGGAATGTTCAAATGACCCACTTAGACAGCTACTATAAAATACAAGGAAGTCAAGAGATATATCTGACGCACGTAGACTTACATATTGAGTTCTTCAATTCAGGTTTCAAACCAATTGGCATCGACTCTAGCTTCTCTAGGAGCCATTTAGGAGTTGAGCTATTGATAAAGAGTAACTCGCCATTCGTTTTTCTTTCAAAAGCAGCACCTTTTGGATTCTCCTACATTAAGTTGCAACAAAATTCAGAAAACAATTTTGGAGGAAGAATCAGTATTGCCAAATAGAAGAGGGGTAAAATGAAGGAGATGAATCAAGGAGGAAATTCCCAAACCTTTGATGAACTAACATCCCACCATTCAATGGGGTTAAGAAGGAGATCCTTCCAAGATTTGTCTAGGTCATGCTTCTCAGTTTGCTTGGAATGGAAATCCTCCCTTGATTGATTGATGTCATGCTTCTCACTTGCTAATATGATAGAAATAACATATTACCAAAAGCTTATCAAATTCATGGTAACTATAGCTAAAGCAGCAAACTGTTTAAATTTTCACTTTCATCAAAAAGTAAAGATTTTAATTATCGATGAAGACAGACCAACAGATCCTTAACCATGTTGCGATAAGTAAAAGGGAAGGCAATCTTCAATGGACTAATTTTTCCAACTTAAAATTCAGCATAGCAAATAGCCAAATATTATTGTTGAAAAAATTTGCACTGTGTAATTGTAATGGACATTAATGCCAAGTATATGTGAAATTAGTGAGACACAAGCTAAAACTATAACAAATTGATATAAGCAAAAGTTGCATGATCCCTCTCCTCCCTCAACAAAGTAAGCAACAACACATGGTTGAATATCATAGATGCTATCTCTTCTTATTAACTTGCTCTCCATGTACATTGTTTGGGGGATACCTTATTCTCCTTATAGCTGCAATTTCCCTAGTTTTCTTCTAATAAATTCCCCTAGTTTTCTTCTAATAAATTATCTTTTAGTATAGAGAAAAAAGATACTATCGTAAAAATAATATGAATAATAACAGCAAAATATCATGAAATTTCTGTGGATCCATTTATAACACTGCTTACTTGTTCTTTTATTATAATTCCCCCCTTTTTCCATTGTGAAAAATGAAGTATTCATAAGATGATACTGAAATCAAGGTGTTGGTATACAAGAGAAGGAAGGATTATTTACCAGAGAGAGTAAAGAGTTGTTCTTGGTTTGAAATTGCAGAAATATTCTTGGGTTGAGAAAATCCTCGGACAAAGTTGAGGGTTTGTACCATAACCTAAAATGAAAAAGAAAGTGAATAGGGTGTGAAGGAAGAATTGAAAGGGATGAAAAGTGTGTTTGTGTGTGTTAGAGAGAGAGATCTGAACATTAGTTTGAGGGGGGTTTTGAAGCAAATGTGTAGATCAGTAGTGAGTTGTCCAACAATGTGGATGAAATCATTTAGTTTGAGATGGGAGAAGGCAGTGTGAGCCAAATCACCTTCAAATATGATTGGAATCCTAAGAAAAAGAAATAACACATAAATAAATAAAAAGGACATGAAATAGAGAATGTGAGAATGAGAAAGCATAGATAGATAACAAAGGTAGGGAGAAGAAAGATGGGAGTGTTGGCGAGTGATAATGGTGGCAGCCCAGGTGTGACCATCAGGAGCGGTTTGGAACTGAACAGGCATACCAACCTGACTGATGAGGATAACGGAATTGGAACCCTTGAGCTAAAATGGAATCTCCTTAGGCTTAGGGCGATGAAAGGGTTTGGAAGATGACGAGTATGATTGAACCACAGTCACTCCCACCACTTGCCACACTGAACTCATTGCCACTTACAATTGCAGAGCTAAAACCTCTCTTCTCTTCTAAACCCTTCCTAACCCTAATCCGCCAGCACCCATTTATTTACTACCTCTCTGCTCTCAATTTTTTACTACCTAAAAAGAATTTAATCTTGATAAATCAAACTTCTTAAAAGCTTTTAACATGTCTACAACAACTTCAAATATTATTCATCACTGATCACCTACACCAAGTTGGGAGTTGGGACATATGCATCATAAAACATAATAGATGATAAAACAGAAATAGGAAGGAAAAAAGAAATGGAAATATGAAATCAAAAATCTTGAGTGACAGAGCCCAAAAAAACATGAGACATTGAGCAAATATAATAATGGAGTATCTCTAAGCTACAAAAATTCAAAATATTAATTCCTTTTCAATTATATATTTGAACCCAATCACACTTAGAATCTCTTTGACCCAACTCTGGCATGCATCACATTTATGATTATGATGCATAGTAAGGTCTTTTTGAGCAAGGAAGTTGTTTATACAGACCTTTACCATCCTTTACTTGTTTGAATTTAATAGCCGGCACGTCAAACACCAGTCCTTCAAGTTCAGATAAAACCCACTTTGGAGCCTGGTTAAGCCAGAGGGAAACACTGCCATCCTTGCGCTTGAAGTCGGGGAATTTTGGATTCACCTACTAAGCAGACAGAAATATAAAAAATTTCCCCAAATAAATTAGTCAGAGAGAAATTTTAACCTGTGGAATAAGTTATCAATCACTACCAATCCATTGAGTTTTCTGTCACGGAAATCAGACCACTGCTTTGGATCATCTAGAAGGTCTCTCCAAGAACTTATGGAAGAGTCTGGCTCTTTCTTTGCACCAGCTGTAAAATAAATCAGATTGGAAAATTACGGAATGTTCAAATAACCCACTTAGCCGGCTACTATAAAATATAAGAGTCAAGACTCAAGAGACATATCTGATGCACATATACTTACATATTGAGTGCTTCAATTCAGGTTTCAAATCAATTGTCAATGACTCTAGCTTCTCTTGGAGCCATTTGGGAGTTGAGCTATTGATAAAGAGTAACTCACCATTCGTTTTTCTTTCAAAAGCAGCACCTTTTGGATTCTCCTACATTAAGTTGCAGCAAATTTCAGAAAACAATTTTGGAGCAAGAATCAGTATTGCCAAATAGAAGAGGGGCAAAATGAAGGAGAAGAATCGAGGAGGAAATTCCCTAACCTTTGTTGAACGGACATCCCACCATTCAATGGGGTTAAGAAGGAGTTCCTTCCAAGATTTGTCTATGTCATTCTCCTCAGTTTGCTTGGAATGGAAATCCTCCTTTGATTGAATGATGTCATGCTTCTCACTTGCTAATAAGATAGAAATAACATATTACCAAAAGCTTATCAAGTTCATGGTGGTTATAGCTATAAAGCAGAAAACTGTAGAAATTTTCACTTTCACCAAAATGCAAATAATCCAATTATCAGTGAAGACCGACCAACAGATCCTTAATTGTATTGTGATCAGAAAAAGGGAAGACAATCTTCAATGGACTAAGTTGTTCCAAATATTTGGCTTAAACCGCTGCATAGTAAATATTAATTTTGAAAAAAATTGCACTATGTTTTTTGTAATGGACAGTAATGCCAAGTACATGTGAATTTAGTTAGACACAAGCTAAAACTATAAGAAATGGATAGCAGAAAAGGTTTGCATGATCCCTCCCTCAACATTGTTGAATATCATAGATACTTGCTATCTTGCCTCCTATTAACTTGCTCTCCATGTACCTTTTATTGTACTGTTTTAGAGGACACCTTATCCTCCTTACAGCTGCACTTTCCCTACTTTTCTTCTATTAAGTTATCTTTTGATACAGAGAAAAAAAGATACCATCAGAAAAATAACATGAACAATGAGAGCAAATTATCATGAAGTTTCTGTGGATCCATTTATAACACTGCTTACTTGTTCTTTTAATATGATTCCCCACCCCATTTTTTCCATAGTGAAAAAATGAAGTGTTCATAAGATGATACTAAAATGAAGGTGTTGGTAAATAAGAGAAGGAAGGAATATTTACCAGGGAGAGTGGAGAGTTGGTCTTGGTTGGAAATTGCAGAAGTATCCTTGGGTTGTGGACATCCTTGGACAAAGTTGAGGGTTTGTACCATAACCTAAAATGAAAAAAAGAAGAAGTGAACGGAGTGTGAGGGAAAGGGATGAAAAGGGTAGAGAGAGAGAGAGAGACCTGAACATTAGTCTGAGGGGGGTGTGGAAGTAAATGGGGTGGATCGGTAGTGAGTTGTCCAGCAATGTGGATGAAATCATTGAGTTTGAGGTGGAAGAAGGCAGTGTGAGCTAAATCGCCCTCAAATATGACTGGAATCCAAAGGTAGGGAGAAAAAGGAGGGGAGTTTGGGCGAGTGATCGCGGTGGCGGCCCAAGTGTGGCCATCGGGCCCGGTTTCGAACTGAAGAGGCATAGCAACCTGACCGATGAGGTTAACGGAATTCGAAACCTTGGGCTGAAATGGAATCTCCTTTGGCTTAGGCTTAAGCTTAAGCTTAGGGCGACCAACGGGTCTGGAAGAGAACGATCGAACCACAATCGCTCCCACCGCTCGCCGCACTGAATTCATTTTTCCACGTACACTTACACTTGCACTTGCAAGGAGGGCTAAAACCTCTCTTCTCTTCTAAACCCTTCCTAATCCGCCAACACCCATTTACTTGCTACCGCTCCGCTCTCATGTTGCTTAGCAGGATTCGTGAAATGAAAATGCAAACATATAAAACGTGAACCGGTAGATCGATTGACCGGCCGGTTCTTTGCCAGCACGGGTCATAGAATGTTCTGGCTCGGATAGGGATCCGATCCGATTTTAAAAACTATGATTTTATAATTTTTCTTTCCCTAGCCCACCTTTTCCCACGTTCCTCTTCTCTCTACCTTTCATTTTTTTTTTTTACCCATTACAAAACTCCCTTCCTTCTTCATCAGAGGACTTTACACCCCTACCTCTCCCAAAACACTTCAAACCTTTTCCTCCTTTGCTCCTCCGCGCCGTCGACCACCACAGTGCCACCGTCCGGCCGTCGCTCAGAGCTGGAGGACGACCACTAGCTCCAGCCGCAACCTTGTACTCTTTCGTCGGAGTTTCACGTTCGAGATGTCGTTCTCCTCCGTGAACCACGTTTGCCACCCTTCCACCGCCGTGTCAGCACCGCTCGACATGGAAGAGGACGGCCACGTACTCAGCTCGCATCCCTACACACTCCGAGCTTTGGGTATATGCTTATGAAATTGCATAAAATTAATTGTATGGAGATTTTTATCATAAACTGCTTGATCATAATTGTGTGATAATTGTCTGATTGCATGATATGGTTATGTAAATAGAACTTTGCCTGACGTTATGTGAAAGACTGTTGATACTTTGTATTGGATTTTGTCAATAGTGTAAGAAAGAAGAATATGTTGCTTTGGTAAGTCAGATTATGATCTTATATTTAAATCTATTGTCAAGGGTGTGAATGTTAGATTGACACTAGTGTAATAAATGTTTTTTACGTCAGTTAAAATTGATTTTATACGTCAGAATATTATCTGACGTAAATACAGCTGACGTTAATAGTTAATATTTTAACGTCAGTTGTTTAAACAACTGACGTTAAATATAAAACTATTAACGTCAGTTCTTTAACACAATTGACGTTAATGTTTTTCAAACTAACGTCAGTTGTGTTAAAGAACTGACGTTAAAGGTTTTATTTTTAACGCCGCTTTCCTAATACAATTGGCGTTAATAGTGATCGTATATTTTATAAAAATACTATTAACGCCGGTTATTTGATACAACTGACGTTAATAGATTTTTTTTTTTAAATTCAGTTTTAAAATATCACTCCCCTCAGCTATCCCTGCATTCAGTAAATATCCCATTAACACAGAATATCACACACATTACAGAATTGCAAACACT
Source organism: Sophora flavescens (assembly GCA_030762895.1). Lineage (NCBI taxonomy): Eukaryota > Viridiplantae > Streptophyta > Magnoliopsida > Fabales > Fabaceae > Sophora > Sophora flavescens. Next base: position 15,398,394 of record CM061066.1, read on the forward strand.
ATCCTTAAATTTCAATATTAACAAAAAGAAAAGAAATATACAAAGGAACAATGGGGGGACTTAAAACCAAAACCCGTGTATAGGAAAAACATAACTATCTACAAGTATATATATATTAATTTTAGTCTCTAATGTCTAAAAACAAAACTACCAATATAAGTATATATATATATATATATATATATATATATATATATATATGTTATTAATTAGTTTCTAAAGTATAACCAAAAAACTATTCATCTAAGTATTGCTGAGGTATCTTGTCAATTCATTTTTCAGCCGCATACTTGAAGAAGAATTCTGCTAAGCGCATCCTCAAGTCTCTAAACTCATCTTTTTGAAGAGGCGATTGGTCGTTAAATGCCTACACACGTTCAAATAATAACAATAACATTAACGCAAGTCATCACCAAAACTATAATATATAATTTAACAAGTTGTTTAAATATTACCTTCTTCCATCCATCCGTAATAGATGCGGAGACTATGTTCAGCATATGAAGCATCACATAATAGTCACATGACCACCCGTCAGGTTGAAATCGAGACTACAAACAAAATTAATTTCAATGTCAGTTAAATATACATATAAATTAGTAATTATAATATTAATTATTTGATAAATAAACTACCAAAACTTGAGGATGGTCCATTCAGGATTTTGATGAGCCTCTGTTTGACTGGTTTTATAACTAGTAAAGACCTTGGCTTTGTGCTAATTTTATATCATTTTCACCCAAATTAGACTTGATTGTCTTTAAGCAGCATTTTGAGTCTATAAAGTATTTTTAGGTTAATTTAGTTGATTTTGAGCCCAATAAAGCACTTACTGCTATTTTATGTTTTCAGGGCAATAAGAAGAGTAAGAAGGGAAGTACACCTGGCGAAGCGTATCACGGCCGCCATGATAGCCATCACGGCCGTGACGCGCGCCCTCTTATAAAAACAAACGCAGGAGTCGAATAGAAAGCTAAAAGGAAGCCCAACAACTTTCATGAAGAACTCGGGATGCGAGAATTGGATGTATAGTGGGTCACATTGGGCCTTGAAGTCAGAACATAATTGCTGTCACTGGAACCTGAACTGGTCATGAAGATTGGGCCATAACTTGGGCTGTAGATGTCGGTTGGAACTGAAATCGGTGGCAAATGAAAGATCAAACAAAGAGCTTTAACTCTCATGAAGACCATTATTCCAAACAGAGCCGTTTTGAAGGGCTTTAATCCATGTGAAGTCAGAGGCGTTTCAGCTGCCCTATGAGTTGAATGTGGACATAACTCCCTCATCTTAATTCATAATTAAGCAAAATTAAGTGGCTTTGGAAAGCTAAGAGGCAGAGGTTGAAGTTAATAAAAGGAACATTCAGATATGGGGGGCTGGGAGGCTAGTCAGTTCTGGCTAGTTTCTTAGTGAGAGTAGCTGTAGTTTCAGTAGTCTATTTTCTTTTCTTTTAAGTCTGTAATGGAGAACTAGTCTCCTAGATTAATCTACTGCGATTGGTTTCCATTTACACCTGAGGTTCTTGTATTCCTGTATTCTATGCTTTTCTCTTTTCAATGCGATGCTATACGTTTCTGTTTGTTTAATTCAGGAATGTATAGTATTGTGTTGATTCATTTCGGTGATGTTATGCTCCTATACTTAATCGCGTTTGTTTAATTCGCGTGTGTTCGTTCATGTTCGTTTAGTTAATGAGGGCTTCACCCCGTTTGTTTAATTCGGGAATAGGAACATATATCTGTAGTAGTGATTTCGTTTGTTAATTGTTGCTACAACCGGGAGGGGATTAGAATCTGCTTAGGGCTTGGATTTATATGAACCGATGATAGTGGGAAACTGAGAACAGTAGGTTGATCGTTCTCTAGTTTATTTGATAATTACTTTTTATTGCATTGTTTTTCTGTTCTGTTTACCTTATTTAGTTTTCAATCTCAAAACCCTCCATTTCTAATTTTTACTAATTTTCCGTTAATAACAACAACAACTAAAGAGTCCTTGAGAGACGATATCCGAGTTGTCGCTCCCTATCTGCATTATTTTGTAAACGCTCGTTCTTTTTGGCGCGTGGCGACAGCGCGTTCAAAAATTGGCGCCGTTGCCGGGGACTCTGGTTTGTTGTTATTAGCAGAAAATAAAATTTTAAAAAAAAAAATCTCTTTGCTGAATTAGTTTTGTCAGTTTTGTCTGGTTGTGAATTTTAGCACCCCCCATGGATAGTTATATGCGAAATTACATGCCTAATGCTTACTATGAGCAACCACCATGTATATATTTTCCTGATTTTCTTGGTTTATCACACTGGTTGCCAAGGTTTAGTGGTTTTGCGGTGAGAATCGAGAGAGCATCCGAGGGAATTCCACTTGCTTGTTCTATAATGCAGAGACCTGCAGGAATAACAGAAGATCACATTCAGATGGAAGCTTTCCAGTTCTCACTTGAAGGTGCCGCAAGAGATTGGTTGTATTGTCTTGATGAGAATTCCATCTCAAGCTGGTTTGATTTGAAGGAAGCCTTCCTGTATAGATACTATCCTAGCCAAGTGACCACCTCTATACCTTCCGAACCTTCACAGAGCACCTTGGATGAGATTGCTTCAATGCTACAACAAATGGAAGAGAACAATCAACTGCGGGCACAACAAAATCTCGAATTCCAACAGAGGATGGAGGCTGAATACCAGAGGAGCCAAGCTGAATCTCAGAAGTTGGCCATGCAAATTGATCAAATTGTTGCCAACTCGGCTGCAATGCTAACTCCACAGCCCCTTGAAGAACATACAGAGTCACAAGTTATTCTTGAAAATATTTCTGATGATGATTCTGATAATGTTTCTATTGATGAACTGTGTGTTGAATCCCCTGATTCTAATGCATGTGATGATTGTTATTGTTCTGGCACTGCTTTGTGTGTAGAATGTTATTTTGAAAGGTATGTTAAGCAAAGCATCCATATGGAACAGGAGACAGATGAGGTTGAGGGCCATGTTCATATAGGAAATGAGCATCAGGAGGATCAGGAGAACATTTGCTCCACCGTGCTTGAGGATAAAGAAGAATCTTTGGTCTTAGATGCAGGTGTTGAGAGTAATGGGGTGGATGAATTAATTGCTGAATTTCCAGACATTCTAGATTATTCTGATTCATTTTATTGTGATATATGTACTGACTCTACTAACACTAACCTTTGTGTGGTGTGTGCTGAAATTTCTGCATGTTTAGCAGGTGATAACTTTGTTAGTGCGGTGAATGAAGACCTTGCAGAAGTTGAAGCAGCACCAGTAACCCCAGCTAACTGTTTGCCACTTCCCCCTGTGGAACCAAAAGATCTGGATTTTGCACCCTTGGATTTTGCACCATGGCCAGTCCAAGAGGTGGAGCCCCACTTCTATTGGGGAGACTTTGTAGATAAAGAGGTCAGCTGTGACCCGAAGGGGAGTGAGAAGTCCGCCGCACTCGGCGAAGTCATCATAATTGTCAAGTTCTCACCCCCACATCAAGACTGCAAGTCATGGAAGCACGGAATGAGCTCCCAGTCTTTGTCCATCACGTGGGCATTATGCTGCATACTATGGGATCCGGGAGGATCGTTTCACAATTTGAGCATCCCGTGGCCACTGTATCACAGACAATGGGATCCAGGCGGAAGCTCCTACACTGCCACTTGATCAGGGAGTTCCCTTTCCTTTCCCTCACTCTGATTTTATTGTTATGTTGTTTCATTGGGGACAATGTATATTTTAAGTGTGGGGGAGGGAACTAGTTGTAGTTTTTGTTTTGTCTTGTTTTTTATTTTCCTTTTCTTTGAATAAAGCTCCTGAATAATTTGAGAAGCTCAGGAGTTGTGTTGAGTCTGGTATTGGCAAGTTTATTGGATTTTATTGATTTTGCATAGATTGATTGCATGATTGATATGTGATGATTCCCCTAGGATTTGAGAAAATTTTTTGAAATTTGATCCCCATGTAATTGGAAACTGAATTTTGAGATTTTGTTATGATGGCAAGATTTATGATAAGTTGGGGTGATAGGGAGCACACACTAGGGATAGAATCTCTGTCAAGCAATTTGCAAAATAATGTTCGAGTGAGGTTTTGAGCCTCCAACATGTTTTTTGACTGTGTGAAAATCTCTTTTAAGTTGCACTTTCCTGAATTTGCTTGAATCTCTTTTTGGTTTGCATGATTATGTGTTTGCTTCGGATGATTTAGGCATTTTCTTTGTAAATAGCTACTTAGCCTAAAAATAACCAATTCTGATGCATGTTCCCTAGTTAGCCCCTTTGAGCCCGGATTAGCCTATTGCTTCTTGATAACCTAATGTTATGAGCCCAAAGTCCGAAAAACCATGTTAACCCGATTTTAGGATTAGGAGAGCATGTAATCTTAGAATGGGTGCAAGAAACTAAGTTTGGGGTGGCTACAAGGTGTAATATGCTGTTTGGGATTGGGAAAAAGAAAAAATATTAAAAAAAATTGTGAAAAAAAAAGAAAAAAAAGAAAAAAAAAATTAAAATTGCAAAAATGCCAAAAAGAAATAAAAAGGTTGTAGTCACCCAAAGCAAAATGAAAAATGAAAAAGGAACTTGAGTTAAATTCAAAGTGTAAAAATGTTTAATGCTCTCTTAGTTCCTAGGGTCTTGACCTAGTTCCTTTGTATATCCTACCCTTAGCCAGGCCCCATTACAACCCATAAAAGACCTTTTGATGTTGCTTGCATGTTTTCTGTGGGAATCATTTAGAGATGAAAATCAAATTTATGGGAAGTGCTCTTAAAAGTGAAAATTGAGTGAATGTTGTTAGCCTGACAAACTGAGCGATTGAGTGAAACACAAATTTCCCTTGTGAGGAAGGCAGTTGTTTGGATTTGGTGATCTCCCATTTGTGTGTAACTTAGATCCCCTGCTTAGATTAATGATTTTTTGAATGATGAAATTCTCAATTGTTTGGAATAAATGATTGTGGGGATTACTTTGCTTGAAAGGGGGGAACATTGGAAGAAAAATTCTTTTGAAATATTGCTTGAAATTTGTGCAAGGTTGATTGAATCCTTAAGCTTGCCATGTTTTGCCAGGTCTTGAGTTTTTTTAAGTTTTTAAGTTTTAGTTTGCTTGGGGACAAGCAAAGTTTAAGTTTGGGGTATTTTGATGAGCCTCTGTTTGACTGGTTTTATAACTAGTAAAGACCTTGGCTTTGTGCTAATTTTATATCATTTTCACCCAAATTAGACTTGATTGTCTTTAAGCAGCATTTTGAGTCTGTAAAGTATTTTTAGGTTAATTTAGTTGATTTTGAGCCCAATAAAGCACTTACTGCTATTTTATGTTTTCAGGGCAATAAGAAGAGTAAGAAGGGAAGTACACCTGAAGCAGAAGCGATCACGGCCTGGCCGTGATAGCCATCACGGCCGTGACGCGCGGCCCTCTTATAAAAACAGAAACGCAGGAGTCAGAACAGGAAAGCTAAAAGGAAGCCCAACAACTTTCATGAAGAACTCAGATGTTCAATTGGATGTATAGTGGGTCACATTGGGCCTTGAAGTCAGAACATAATTGTTGTCACTGGAACCTGAACTGGTCATGAAGATTGGGCCATAACTTGGGCTGTAGATGTCGGTTGGAACTGAAATTGGTGTCAAATGAAAAATCAAACAAAGAGCTTTAACTCTCATGAAGACCATTATTCCAAATAGAGCCGTTTTGAAGGGCTTTAATCCATGTGAAGTCAGAGGCGTTTCAGCTGCCCTATGAGTTGAATGTGGACATAACTCCCTCATCTTAATTCATAATTAAGCAGATTAAGTGGCTTTGGAAAGCTAAGAGGCAGAGGTTGAAGTTAATAAAAGGAACATTCAGATATGGGGGGCTGGGAGGCTAGTCAGTTCTGGCTAGTTTCTTAGTGAGAGTAGTTGTAGTTTCAGTAGTCTATTTTCTTTTCTTTTAAGTCTGTAATGGAGAACTAGTCTCCTAGATTAATCTACTGCGATTGGTTTCCATTTACACCTGAGGTTCTTGTATTCCTGTTTTCTATGCTTTTCTCTTTTCAATACGATGCTATACGTTTCTGTTTGTTTAATTCAGGAATGTATAGTATTGTGTTGATTCATTTCGGTGATGTTATGCTCCTATACTTAATCGCGTTTGTTTAATTCGCGTGTGTTCGTTCATGTTCATTTAGTTCATGAGGGCTTCACCCCGTTTGTTTAATTCGGGAATAGGAACATATATCTGTAGTAGTGATTTCGTTTGTTAATTGTTGCTACAACCGGGAGGGGATTAGAATCTGCTTAGGGCTTGAATTTATATGAACCGATGATAGTGGGAAACTGAGAACAGTAGGTTGATCGTTCTCTAGTTTATTTGATAATTACTTTTTATTGCATTGTTTTTCTGTTCTGTTTTCTTTATTTAGTTTTTAATCTCAAAACCCTCCATTTCTAATTTTTACTAGTTTTCTGTTAATAACAACAACAACTAAAGAGTCCTTTAGAGACGATATCCTAGTTGTCGCTCCCTATCTGCATTATTTTGTAAACGCTCGTTCTTTTTGGCGCGTGGCGACAGCGCGTTCAAAAATTGGCGCCGTTGCCGGGGACTCTGGTTTGTTGTTATTAGCAGAAAATAAAATTTAAAAAAAAATCTCTTTGCTGAATTAGTTTTGTCAGTTTTGTCTGGTTGTGAATTTTAGCACCTCCCATGGATAGTTATATGCGAAATTACATGCCTAATGCTTACTATGAGCAACCACCATGTATATATTTTCCTGATTTTCTTGGTTTATCACACTGGTTGCCAAGGTTTAGTGGTTTTGCAGGTGAGAATCCGCAGGAGCATCTGAGGGAATTCCAGCTTGCTTGTTCTATAATCTTTGAGACCTGCAGGAATAATGAGAAGATCACATTCAGATGGAAGCTTTCCAGTTCTCACTTGAAGGTGCCGCAAGAGATTGGTTGTATTGTCTTGATGAGAATTCCATCTCAAGCTGGTTTGATTTGAAGGAAGCTTTCCTGTATAGATACTATCCTAGCCAAGTGACCACCTCTATACCTTCCGAACCTTCACAGAGCACCTTGGATGAGATTGCTTCAATGCTACAACAAATGGAAGAGAACAATCAACTGCGGCACAACAAAATCTCGAATTCCAACAGAGGATGGAGGTTCAATACCGGAGGAGCCAAGCTGAATCTCGAGAGTTGGCCATGCAAATTGATCAAATTGTTGCCAACTCGGCTGCAATGCTAACTCCACAGCCCCTTGAAGAACATACAGAGTCACAAGTTATTCTTGAAAATATTTCTGATGATGATTCTGATAATGTTTCTATTGATGAACTGTGTGTTGAATCCCCTGATTCTAATGCATGTGATGATTGTTATTGTTCTGGCACTGCTTTGTGTGTAGAATGTTATTTTGAAAGGTATGTTAAGCAAAGCATCCATATGGAACAGGAGACAGATGAGGTTGAGGGCCATGTTCATATAGGAAATGAGCATCAGGAGGATCAGGAGAACATTTGCTCCACCGTGCTTGAGGATAAAGAAGAATCTTTGGTCCTAGATGCAGGTGTTGAGAGTAATGGGGTGGATGAATTAATTGCTGAATTTCCAGACATTCTAGATTATTCTGATTCATTTTATTGTGATATATGTACTGACTCTACTAACACTAACCTTTGTGTGGTGTGTGCTGAAATTTCTGCATGTTTAGCAGGTGATAACTTTGTTAGTGCGGTGAATGAAGACCTTGCAGAAGTTGAAGCAGCACCAGTAACCCCAGCTAACTGTTTGCCACTTCCCCCTGTGGAACCAAAAGATCTGGATTTTGCACCCTTGGATTTTGCACCATGGCCAGTCCAAGAGGTGGAGCCCCACTTCTATTGGGGAGACTTTGTAGATAAAGAGGTCAGCTGTGACCCGAAGGGGAGTGAGAAGTCCGCCGCACTCGGCGAAGTCATCATAATTGTCAAGTTCTCACCCCCACATCAAGATCGCAAGTCATGGAAGCACGGAATGAGCTCCCGCCTTTGTCCATCACGTGGGCATTATGCTGCATACTATGGGATCCGGAGGATCGTTTCACAATTTGAGCATCCCGTGGCCACTGGTATCACGGATAATGGGATCCAGGCGGAAGCTCCTACACCGCCACTTGATCGTGGAGTTCCCTTTCCTTTCCCTCACTCGATTTTATTGTTATGTTGTTTCATTGGGGACAATGTATATTTTAAGTGTGGGGGAGGGAACTAGTTGTAGTTTTTGTTTTGTCTTGTTTTTTATTTTCCTTTTCTTTGAATAAAGCTCTGAATAATTTGAGAAGCTCGGGAGTTGTGTTGAGTCCGGTATTGGCAAGTTTATTGGATTTTATTGATTTTGCATAGATTGATTGCATGATTGATATGTGATGATTCCCCTAGGATTTGAGAAAATTTTTGAAATTTGATCCCCATGTAATTGGAAACTGAATTTTGAGATTTTGTTATGATGGCAAGATTTATGATAAGTTGGGGTGATAGGGAGCACAAACAAGGCATAGAATCACTGTCAAGCAAATTGCAAAATAATGTTCGAGGTGAGGTTTTGAGCCTCCAACATGTTTTTTGACTGTGTGAAAATCTCTTTTAAGTTGCACTTTCCTGAATTTGCTTGAATCTCTTTTTGGTTTGCATGATTATGTGTTTGCTTCAGATGATTTAGGCATTTTCTTTGTAAATAGCTACTTAGCCTAAAAATAACCAATTCCTGATGCATGTTCCCTAGTTAGCCCCTTTGAGCCTGATTAGCCTATTGCTTCTTGATAACCTAATGTTATGAGCCCAAAGTCTGAAAAACCATGTTAACCCGATTTTAGGATTAGGAGAGCATGTAATCTTAGAATGGGTGCAAGAAACTAAGTTTGGGGTGGCTACAAGGTGTAATATGCTGTTTGGGATTGGGAAAAAGAAAAAAATATTAAAAAAAATTGTGAAAAAAAAAAGAAAAAAAAAGAAAAAAAAAATTAAAAGTGCAAAAATGCCAAAAAGAAATAAAAAGGTTGTAGTCACCCAAAGCAAAATGAAAAATGAAAAAGGAACTTGAGTTAAATTCAAAGTGTAAAAATGTTTCATGCTCTCTTAGTTCCTAGGGTCTTCAGCCTAGTTCCTTTGTATATCCTACCCTTAGCCAGGCCCCATTACAACCCATAAAAGACCTTTTGATGTTGCTTGCATGTTTTCTGTGGGAATCATTTAGAGATGAAAATCAAATTTATGGGAAGTGCTCTTAAAAGTGAAAATTGAGTGAATGTTGTTAGCCTGACAAACTGAGCGATTGAGTGAAACACAAATTTCCCTTGTGAGGAAGGCAGTTGTTTGGATTTGGTGATCTCCCATTTGTGTGTAACTTAGATCCCCTGCTTAGATTAATGATTTTTTGAATGATGAAATTCTCAATTGTTTGGAATAAATGATTGTGGGGATTACTTTGCTTGAAAGGGGGGAACATTGGAAGAAAAATTCTTTTGAAATATTGCTTGAAATTTGTGCAAGGTTGATTGAATCCTTAAGCTTGCCATGTTTTGCCAGGTCTTGAGTTTTTTTAAGTTTTTAAGTTTTAGTTTGCTTGGGGACAAGCAAAGTTTAAGTTTGGGGTATTTTGATGAGCCTCTGTTTGACTGGTTTTATAACTAGTAAAGACCTTGGCTTTGTGCTAATTTTATATCATTTTCACCCAAATTAGACTTGATTGTCTTTAAGCAGCATTTTGAGTCTGTAAAGTATTTTTAGGTTAATTTAGTTGATTTTGAGCCCAATAAAGCACTTACTGCTATTTTATGTTTTCAGGGCAATAAGAAGAGTAAGAAGGGAAGTACACCTGAAGCGTGAAGCGATCACGGCCGGCCGTGATAGCCATCACGGCCGTGACGCGCGCCCTCTTATAAAAACAGAAACGCAGGAGTCGAACAGGAAAGCTAAAAGGAAGCCCAACAACTTTCATGAAGAACTCAGATGTTCAATTGGATGTATAGTGGGTCACATTGGGCCTTGAAGTCAGAACATAATTGTTGTCACTGGAACCTGAACTGGTCATGAAGATTGGGCCATAACTTGGGCTGTAGATGTCGGTTGGAACTGAAATTGGTGTCAAATGAAAAATCAAACAAAGAGCTTTAACTCTCATGAAGACCATTATTCCAAATAGAGCCGTTTTGAAGGGCTTTAATCCATGTGAAGTCAGAGGCGTTTCAGCTGCCCTATGAGTTGAATGTGGACATAACTCCCTCATCTTAATTCATAATTAAGCAGATTAAGTGGCTTTGGAAAGCTAAGAGGCAGAGGTTGAAGTTAATAAAAGGAACATTCAGATATGGGGGGCTGGGAGGCTAGTCAGTTCTGGCTAGTTTCTTAGTGAGAGTAGTTGTAGTTTCAGTAGTCTATTTTCTTTTCTTTTAAGTCTGTAATGGAGAACTAGTCTCCTAGATTAATCTACTGCGATTGGTTTCCATTTACACCTGAGGTTCTTGTATTCCTGTTTTCTATGCTTTTCTCTTTTCAATACGATGCTATACGTTTCTGTTTGTTTAATTCAGGAATGTATAGTATTGTGTTGATTCATTTCGGTGATGTTATGCTCCTATACTTAATCGCGTTTGTTTAATTCGCGTGTGTTCGTTCATGTTCATTTAGTTCATGAGGGCTTCACCCCGTTTGTTTAATTCGGGAATAGGAACATATATCTGTAGTAGTGATTTCGTTTGTTAATTGTTGCTACAACCGGGAGGGGATTAGAATCTGCTTAGGGCTTGGATTTATATGAACCGATGATAGTGGGAAACTGAGAACAGTAGGTTGATCGTTCTCTAGTTTATTTGATAATTACTTTTTATTGCATTGTTTTTCTGTTCTGTTTTCTTTATTTAGTTTTTAATCTCAAAACCCTCCATTTCTAATTTTTACTAGTTTTCTGTTAATAACAACAACAACTAAAGAGTCCTTTAGAGACGATATCCGAGTTGTCGCTCCCTATCTGCATTATTTTGTAAACGCTCGTTCTTTTTGGCGCGTGGCGACAGCGCGTTCAAAAATTGGCGCCGTTGCCGGGGACTCTGGTTTGTTGTTATTAGCAGAAAATAAAATTTAAAAAAAAATCTCTTTGCTGAATTAGTTTTGTCAGTTTTGTCTGGTTGTGAATTTTAGCACCCCCCATGGATAGTTATATGCGAAATTACATGCCTAATGCTTACTATGAGCAACCACCATGTATATATTTTCCTGATTTTCTTGGTTTATCACACTGGTTGCCAAGGTTTAGTGGTTTTGCAGGTGAGAATCCGCAGGAGCATCTGAGGGAATTCCAGCTTGCTTGTTCTATAATGCTGAGACCTGCAGGAATAACAGAAGATCACATTCAGATGGAAGCTTTCCAGTTCTCACTTGAAGGTGCCGCAAGAGATTGGTTGTATTGTCTTGATGAGAATTCCATCTCAAGCTGGTTTGATTTGAAGGAAGCTTTCCTGTATAGATACTATCCTAGCCAAGTGACCACCTCTATACCTTCCGAACCTTCACAGAGCACCTTGGATGAGATTGCTTCAATGCTACAACAAATGGAAGAGAACAATCAACTGCGGGCACAACAAAATCTCGAATTCCAACAGAGGATGGAGGCTGAATACCAGAGGAGCCAAGCTGAATCTCAGAAGTTGGCCATGCAAATTGATCAAATTGTTGCCAACTCGGCTGCAATGCTAACTCCACAGCCCCTTGAAGAACATACAGAGTCACAAGTTATTCTTGAAAATATTTCTGATGATGATTCTGATAATGTTTCTATTGATGAACTGTGTGTTGAATCCCCTGATTCTAATGCATGTGATGATTGTTATTGTTCTGGCACTGCTTTGTGTGTAGAATGTTATTTTGAAAGGTATGTTAAGCAAAGCATCCATATGGAACAGGAGACAGATGAGGTTGAGGGCCATGTTCATATAGGAAATGAGCATCAGGAGGACATTTGCTCCACCGTGCTTGAGGATAAAGAAGAATCTTTGGTCCTAGATGCAGGTGTTGAGAGTAATGGGGTGGATGAATTAATTGCTGAATTTCCAGACATTCTAGATTATTCTGATTCATTTTATTGTGATATATGTACTGACTCTACTAACACTAACCTTTGTGTGGTGTGTGCTGAAATTTCTGCATGTTTAGCAGGTGATAACTTTGTTAGTGCGGTGAATGAAGACATTGCAGAAGTTGAAGCAGCACCAGTAACCCCAGCTAACTGTTTGCCACTTCCCCCTGTGGAACCAAAAGATCTGGATTTTGCACCCTTGGATTTTGCACCATGGCCAGTCCAAGAGGTGGAGCCCCACTTCTATTGGGGAGACTTTGTAGATAAAGAGGTCAGCTGTGACCCGAAGGGGAGTGAGAAGTCCGCCGCACTCGGCGAAGTCATCATAATTGTCAAGTTCTCACCCCCACATCAAGACTGCAAGTCATGGAAGCACGGAATGAGCTCCCAGTCTTTGTCCATCACGTGGGCATTATGCTGCATACTATGGGATCCGGGAGGATCGTTTCACAATTTGAGCATCCCGTGGCCACTGTATCATAGACAATGGGATCCAGGCGGAAGCTCCTACACTGCCACTTGATCAGGGAGTTCCCTTTCCTTTCCCTCACTCTGATTTTATTGTTATGTTGTTTCATTGGGGACAATATATATTTTAAGTGTGGGGGAGGGAACTAGTTGTAGTTTTTGTTTTGTCTTGTTTTTTATTTTCCTTTTCTTTGAATAAAGCTCCTGAATAATTTGAGAAGCTCAGGAGTTGTGTTGAGTCTGGTATTGGCAAGTTTATTGGATTTTATTGATTTTGCATAGATTGATTGCATGATTGATATGTGATGATTCCCCTAGGATTTGAGAAAATTTTTTGAAATTTGATCCCCATGTAATTGGAAACTGAATTTTGAGATTTTGTTATGATGGCAAGATTTATGATAAGTTGGGGTGATAGGGAGCACACACTAGGGATAGAATCTCTGTCAAGCAATTTGCAAAATAATGTTCAGGTGAGGTTTTGAGCCTCCAACATGTTTTTTGACTGTGTGAAAATCTCTTTTAAGTTGCACTTTCCTGAATTTGCTTGAATCTCTTTTTGGTTTGCATGATTATGTGTTTGCTTCAGATGATTTAGGCATTTTCTTTGTAAATAGCTACTTAGCCTAAAAATAACCAATTCCTGATGCATGTTCCCTAGTTAGCCCCTTTGAGCCTGATTAGCCTATTGCTTCTTGATAACCTAATGTTATGAGCCCAAAGTCTGAAAAACCATGTTAACCCGATTTTAGGATTAGGAGAGCATGTAATCTTAGAATGGGTGCAAGAAACTAAGTTTGGGGTGGCTACAAGGTGTAATATGCTGTTTGGGATTGGGAAAAAGAAAAAAATATAAAAAAAAATTGTGAAAAAAAAAGAAAAAAAAAAAAAAAATTAAAAGTGCAAAAATGCCAAAAAGAAATAAAAAGGTTGTAGTCACCCAAAGCAAAATGAAAAATGAAAAAGGAACTTGAGTTAAATTCAAAGTGTAAAAATGTTTCATGCTCTCTTAGTTCCTAGGGTCTTCAGCCTAGTTCCTTTGTATATCCTACCCTTAGCCAGGCCCCATTACAACCCATAAAAGACCTTTTGATGTTGCTTGCATGTTTTCTGTGGGAATCATTTAGAGATGAAAATCAAATTTATGGGAAGTGCTCTTAAAAGTGAAAATTGAGTGAATGTTGTTAGCCTGACAAACTGAGCGATTGAGTGAAACACAAATTTCCCTTGTGAGGAAGGCAGTTGTTTGGATTTGGTGATCTCCCATTTGTGTGTAACTTAGATCCCCTGCTTAGATTAATGATTTTTTGAATGATGAAATTCTCAATTGTTTGGAATAAATGATTGTGGGGATTACTTTGCTTGAAAGGGGGGAACATTGGAAGAAAAATTCTTTTGAAATATTGCTTGAAATTTGTGCAAGGTTGATTGAATCCTTAAGCTTGCCATGTTTTGCCAGGTCTTGAGTTTTTTTAAGTTTTTAAGTTTTAGTTTGCTTGGGGACAAGCAAAGTTTAAGTTTGGAGTATTTTGATGAGCCTCTGTTTGACTGGTTTTATAACTAGTAAAGACCTTGGCTTTGTGCTAATTTTATATCATTTTCACCCAAATTAGACTTGATTGTCTTTAAGCAGCATTTTGAGTCTGTAAAGTATTTTTAGGTTAATTTAGTTGATTTTGAGCCCAATAAAGCACTTACTGCTATTTTATGTTTTCAGGGCAATAAGAAGAGTAAGAAGGGAAGTACACCTGAAGCAGAAGCGATCACGGCCTGGCCGTGATAGCCATCACGGCCGTGACGCGCGGCCCTCTTATAAAAACAGAAACGCAGGAGTCAGAACAGGAAAGCTAAAAGGAAGCCCAACAACTTTCATGAAGAACTCAGATGTTCAATTGGATGTATAGTGGGTCACATTGGGCCTTGAAGTCAGAACATAATTGTTGTCACTGGAACCTGAACTGGTCATGAAGATTGGGCCATAACTTGGGCTGTAGATGTCGGTTGGAACTGAAATTGGTGTCAAATGAAAAATCAAACAAAGAGCTTTAACTCTCATGAAGACCATTATTCCAAATAGAGCCGTTTTGAAGGGCTTTAATCCATGTGAAGTCAGAGGCGTTTCAGCTGCCCTATGAGTTGAATGTGGACATAACTCCCTCATCTTAATTCATAATTAAGCAGATTAAGTGGCTTTGGAAAGCTAAGAGGCAGAGGTTGAAGTTAATAAAAGGAACATTCAGATATGGGGGGCTGGGAGGCTAGTCAGTTCTGGCTAGTTTCTTAGTGAGAGTAGTTGTAGTTTCAGTAGTCTATTTTCTTTTCTTTTAAGTCTGTAATGGAGAACTAGTCTCCTAGATTAATCTACTGCGATTGGTTTCCATTTACACTTGAGGTTCTTGTATTCCTGTTTTCTATGCTTTTCTCTTTTCAATGCGATGCTATACGTTTCTGTTTGTTTAATTCAGGAATGTATAGTATTGTGTTGATTCATTTCGGTGATGTTATGCTCCTATACTTAATCGCGTTTGTTTAATTCGCGTGTGTTCGTTCATGTTCGTTTAGTTCATGAGGGCTTTACCCCGTTTGTTTAATTCGGGAATAGGAACATATATCTGTAGTAGTGATTTCGTTTGTTAATTGTTGCTACAACCGGGAGGGGATTAGAATCTGCTTAGGGCTTGGATTTATATGAACCGATGATAGTGGGAAACTGAGAACAGTAGGTTGATCGTTCTCTAGTTTATTTGATAATTACTTTTTATTGCATTGTTTTTCTGTTCTGTTTTCTTTATTTAGTTTTCAATCTCAAAACCCTCCATTTCTAATTTTTACTAATTTTCTGTTAATAACAACAACAACTAAAGAGTCCTTGAGAGACGATATCCGAGTTGTCGCTCCCTATCTGCATTATTTTGTAAACGCTCGTTCTTTTTGGCGCGTGGCGACAGCGCGTTCAGATTTCCTTTTGCCTTAGAAGTCCTACTTCTCCCGTTGGCACAACTTATGCTACTCGCCTTTAGCGCGCTATCATAAACAAATAATCATGTCAATTAACAAATTCATATATCATGTGTGTAATAAACTAAAAACAACTGATATTAAAACTTAAATTAAATTTAAGATTAGTTACTTACGTATTTACAGCTTCCACCACCTCCTGTGGCGGGTTTTGGTGGAGAGAGAATAAGAATATGACAGTATGCCTAGACGGGTGAAGTACGAACAGCTGCCAATGGTTATTCATACAGTAGGGAGCCAGATATAATTCTTTCTCCCAACAAGTTCCTTATGTATTTACTAAATGGATCGCCGGCAAAGAATTGGGGCAGGTATATAAATACCATAAGCCATACTAATGCTAATTATCGCATCGGGTTCGGACACACTACCCATCTTCTAAGCATAGTTAAAATCCAATGTGAACTCAACTAGACACGGCCAGTAACAATATCTTAGACCTCACAGTCCGATTAGAATCGAACTGCTCTGATACCACCAAATGAGACACCCCGTTGTGCCCCATTGTATTATTAAATTAAAACCTTAATATTTATTTACTTAATCACGCGCTTATCGTTGAAAATACGTAAAAATTAAAACTTAAATAATAATCATATAACTTCTACAAATATAAAACACACCAAAACTATATTACATAAATACACACATAAGTATCATTTATTTTACACAACATTGTTTAGGGTATCCTCTCAGTAGGATCCCACACAAGTACTTATTTATACAACTTGCTTATAACTAACGGAAAATAAAAACGTCTTATATGACTCACTGGCCTTAAACTTACTACGCTACATTATTAGGATCAGTAGGTTGTTCTTCAGCGTCAACTTCATACGGAACGTCATTCAACTCCTCAACAGCCTCCGTCTCGTATGGGGTTCCATCTATCTCCTCAGTAACATAGTCGTCCATCTGGTCTTCTAACGTAACAGGGTAAACATACACAAAATACAGAAATAGGGAGATAAGAAACAGTTCTATCATCATAAGTGTAAAAGATTCATAGCATATAATACAATAATAGTCACAAACATGCATCACTCAAAATCTACAATCATCCATACTTTAAAACATCATCCTCTACCCTCCAACTCATGCAACTAAACCTTTATGCTGACGTGGCCACTGCTAATCCTGTCACACATCCCTCGTTAGGAATGTCAGTCAGTCGTCCAAGTGACACGTTCCCAACACCGGTGCACATTCTCATCCATGTTAAGAATGCTCATGCAAAGCAATGACACTATAGCTGCACAGTACCGTCAGTGCACACCCTGATTCTCTCTCTCACTCTATCAAGGGTGCTCATGCATAGCAATGACACTATAGTTGCACAACTTAAATTCTAATTTGGAACGATCCACGAGAACTTCGGACCTCGTGTATCTCAAATACACGGTTATGAACAACAATGCAACACATGATTCTCACTGACTTTTATCAATATCAACCTAGTACCTCAAGCTTTTCCTCATAACCTCCACTTACACTCTATATCACATCACTTCTATAAAATAATAGCGAGGCACCTCTAATTCATATTCAAAACTCTCACCCAAACAAAATACCTCCGAGCAATATATATCTTTCCTTAAAATCATCTAAACATAGTATTAAACCCAGGCAGATCATGCATAACACATTAATCAATAGAATATTCAAACATCTCAATATCATATAAGGCAATTTATCACAACCAACTCATAATAGTCCAATCAAATAAATAACAAAGTCAGACTCTGTCAAGGCCTGCCCGTGATAGCCATCACGGCCGTGACAGACAACAAAGGCTAGTCAGATTTTGTCACGGCTTGGCCGTGATAGCCATCACGACCGTGACAGACATCAAAGGCAAGAATTCTACAAAACAGAACCTGTCACGGCCTGGCCATGACAACCATCACGGCCGTGACAGACAACAACCATCCTCAATATCATAAATATCCAAACACCGAAATAATACGTCACATGCAGATGGAATACCTCAACCAGCGTATCACAGTAAATTTGATAACATAAAATCAAACATCCTCAAATACTTAAAATTAACTTAATGTCGATAAACCTACAATCCCCGAATCACATCGATATTACGGAAAAGTTTCCAATACGATTTTGGTATTGTCGATTACTCGACCACTAGTAGGGTTTAGGTCGCCCTACACCATTATTATAAATTATATACTACTTATCGGTTCCGATGATGGAATGGTTCTTTCTCCCACCTGAGTTATCACCGGAAACACGTACACGACGATCCTCGTTATCCCGCCACGAGTTAACACAACCACCTTCAACCAAATCAACAATAAAACAAGTCAAGAACTAAAAACATCCAGAATCCTACTACAAGGTCACGACTTCTAGGGTTTTGGGTGAGTACAATTCCTAATCACGATTAAGTCATGGATTTATGATCCTTGATTAACCTAAATCATGGATTAGTGACTAAACAACTAAAGTTGAAACTCAAAACTTCCTAACTCATTTATACAAGGATTCGGCCTCAACATGTTCATAGGGTTAGGGTTCTTAGTTTAATAAACCAACTTGGATTTATTAAGCATACATGCTAATAGCTTGATTAACAAGATCATTAATGAAAACTATGAACAAAAACTCATGAAATCTCACCCATCTAGGGTTCGGCCAACATAGAGATTTTTGAGTAAAGATTTTCCTTTTAAGAAACTAACATGGATTAGAGTGTGTAGACATACATGCCATATAGAATACATGATCATACATGACAACACATGAACAAAACTCTACCAAACCTACTTTGATAGATTCGGCCAAGGCTAGGTTTTTAGGAAAGAAATTTTTTATTACATCATGCTCTTAGATTTAGATAATATGCATGATATCAAGAAGATAGAAAGTAGTTTCATCGTCATAATATTTTTCTAGAATTTATTATGATTTTTCAAAGTTCAAGACTTGGAAACTTGAAAATGATGAACACATATGAAACAAACTTTGAATCAAGAAACTTGCTAAAGAACATAGGCATGATTAAGGAAGAAGATTAGGATTTACATCTTGAAGATCAATGACAAAGGAAATCCAATAACTTGTGACACGCTGTCGCACACGGGTCAAAAAGCGATCGGTTTACAAAATTGTAGTAGAGCGCGACAACTCGGGTATCGTCTCACAAGGACTCTTGAATTGTTATTCAACACAAAAATCAGTTTTGGGGGGGGGGGGGGGGGGGTTGGTTTTAAATTCAATTGGAAAACAGAGCGAAAACAGAGCAAAAACGGAGCAATTTAAGGGATTATCAAATAAACTAAGGACGATTAATCTACTGTTCTCGATTTCCCAACCATCATCGGTTCATATAAATTCCAAGCCCTAAGCAGATTCTAATCCCCTTTCGGTTGTAGCAACATTTAACAAGCGAAATCACTACTACGAGATATATGTTCCTAATTCCCGAATTAAGCAAACGGGGTGAAACTCTCGTGAATTAAGCAAACACGATTGTACACACGCGAATTAAGCAAACGCGATTAAATATGGTAACATAACATTACCGAAATAAATCAACACAAATACTATACAATCCTGAATTAAGCAAACAGAAATATATAGCATAGTATTGAAAAGGGAAAAGCAAACAAAACGGGAATTACAGAACCTCATGTGCGGTGGAAATCGATTATAGTAGACTAATCCAAGAGAATTATTTCTCCATAAAAACGTAGCACAACCAGAAATTCTGTAACAACAGTGGATAATCAGAAGTGTCTCCTAATCTGCCCAGAACAACAATTTATAACTTTCAGGATTTGCGCCCTATCGCGGGGCGAGAACTCACTCGCGAGGCGAAACTTATGAAGAAATCTGCAACGTTTGGACTTCTCGCGAGGCGAATAATGGCTCGCGAGGCGAGGAATGGAAGAGTCTTCTTACTACGCCCGTTATGAGTATCAGGGCCTGGGCGTGATGGCTTCTGGTCTTCTGGCTCGCGAGGCGAGGTGTTGTTCGCGGGGCGACATAGAAAGGTTTGCATTTTCTGGCACAGTCAGCCTTCAGGCTCGCAAGGCGAGGTGTTGTTCACGGGGCAAGACAGAGAGGATGACATTCTGCTGTTCAGGCTGGTCTTCAGGTTCGCGAGGCGAGTAGACTCTCGCGGGGCGAATACTTCCAGGATTGCAATTTCCCCTGTTTCTTCATGCCCTTGACTTTAAGTTAACCTGAAAACAATGAAATAGCCATAAGTGCATTATTTGACTCAAAACTGGCTAAATTAACCTAAAACTACTTAAACGACTCAAAATGTTGCTTGAGGGCAATCGAGTCTAATTTGGGCGAAAACGAAATATAATTAGCACAAAACCATGGTCATACTAGCCATAAAACTAGATGAGCCAGAGGCTTATCAAAATACCCCAAACTTAAACTTTGCTTGTCCCCAAGCAAACTAAAACTCAAAAACTCAAAAAGACTCAAGACATGGCAAGCTTAAAGGATTCAATCAACTTTGCACAAATTTCAAGCAAACAAAATAATTTTCCTTAAATGTCCCCCCCCCCCCCCCCCCCTTTCAAACAAAGTAATCCCCACATGCATTCACTCTAAACATTTGAGAACTTCATCATTCAAGCAGTCATCAATTTAAGCAAGGGATCCAAGTTACACACAAAAGGGAGATCGCCAAATTCAAACAATTGCTTTCCTCACAAGGGCATTTAGTGTTTCACTCATCCGCTCAATTTTTGTCTAGGCTATCAACATTTCACTCAATTCACATTTCAAGACCACTTCCCATGAATTTGATTTTCATCTCAATCAAGGTTCCCACGAAAACATGCATGCAACATCAAAAGGTCTTTTAAAAGTTGTAATGGGGCCTGGCTAAGGGTAGGATATACAAAGGTACTGGGCTTAAGTCCCTAGGAACTAAGAGAGCATGAAACATTTTTATACATTGAACTTCCACTCAAATTCCTTTTTCCAATTTTCTTTATGCTTTTGGGTGACTACAGCCCTTTCCTTCAAATAGCCTTTTTGACATTTTTACACTTTTTATTTCCCCCTTTTTTTTTTCTTCCTTGCCTTTGGCTCCAACCTTTTTATTATATTTTTTTTCTCACCCCAGAATGACATGTCACATCCTTGTAGCCACCCCAAACTTAGTTTCTTGCAACCATTCTCTTGCTAAGCTTCCATGCTCTCCTAATCCTAAGATCGGGTTAACATGGTTTTTTCAGATTTTAGGCTCATAACATAAGGTCGTCAAGAATTAACAGGCTAATTAGGCTCAATGGGGCTAACTAGGGAACATGCATTAGGGATGGTTCAATTTAGGCCAAGTGGTTATTTACAAAGAAAATTGCCTAAATCATCTGATGCAACACATAAACATGCAAACCATGAAGAGATTCAAGCAAATTCGGGAAAGTGCAACTTGAAAGTGATTCACACAGTTAAAAACATGCTGGAGGCTCAAATCCTCACCTGGATATTTTTGCAAATTGTTTGACCGAGATTCTATCCCTAGTGTGTGCTTCCCTTCACCCCAAACTTATCATAAATCATGCAATCACAACAAAATATCTCAAAGTTTAGGAACCATTTTTTTTTACATGGGGATCACTTTTCAAAAAAAAAATTCAACCTAGGGGGAATCATCACATAAATCAAGTAATCAATCTGTGCCAAATTAATCAAAACCAATCAAGCTCATCGACCAAAGACTCACACAAATTATTCAAGAGCTAAAAGAAAAACAAGATAAAACATAAAACAAAGCTACAATTGGTTCCCTCCCCCACACTTAAAACATACATTGTCCCCAATGAAACAACATAACTATAAAATCAGAGTGAGGGAAAGGAAAAGGTGTTCCCTGATCAAGTGACAGTGTAGGTGAGAGCTTCCAAGGAGAGCTCCTCAACAGTAGCATCTTCAGGCACCGAGCTCTCATGGAATAGCTTCAGCCGCTGCCGTTAACCTTGAAAACTTTGTTGCTACCTGCACTTCTAATCTCTACTGCACCATAAGGAAAAACGTCAGTAACAACAAATGGGCCAATCCACTTGGATCTAAGTTTCCCAGCCATCACTTTCAGGCGGGAGTTAAACTGTAAGACCTGTTGGCCCACAGAGAATTCCTTCCTAGCAATCATCCTATCATGGAAATGTTTGGTTTTCTCTTTATAAATCCAGGAGCTTTCATAGGCTTCTAGCCTAAGCTCCTCAAGCTGCTGTAATTGGAGTTTCCTTTCAATACCAGATTTTTGCACTTCCAAATTACAGCACTTGACCGCCCAATAAGCACGGTGCTCAACTTCCACAGGGAGATGACAAGCCTTACCAAATACAAGCCTAAAGGGGGACATCCCTATTGGCGTCTTGAAAGCGGTCCTCTAAGCCCACAGTGCGTCTTCTAGACGGCGGCTCCAGTCCTTCCTATTCGGCTGCACCACTTTCTCTAAGATCTGCTTGATCTCCCTGTTTGAGATCTCAGCCTGGCCATTGGCCTGGGGATGGTAAGCAGTGGAGACTCTATGCACAACTCCATACTTCTGGAGTAAGGCTTCCATGGTGCGGTTGCAGAAGTGAGTGCCCTGGTCACTGATGATAGCCCGAGGTATTCCGAACCTGCAAAAAATGTTGGACCTAACAAAATTTGCAACAACTTTGGAATCGTTAGTCCTAGTGGGGATAGCTTCCACCCACTTTGAAACATAGTCAACAACCAAAAGAATGTATAGAAAGCCAAAAGATGCAGGGAAAGGACCCATAAAGTCAATTCCTCACACATCAAACACCTCACAGAAAAGCATGGGTTGCTGAGGCATTTCACTCTTGTGAGTGATGGTTGAGCCTACTATTTGACACTCCTTACAAGTCCGGTAGACCTCATAAGCATCTCTAAAAATGGTGGGCCAGTAAAAACCAGAATCTAGGACTTTTCTTGCAGTCATCTGTGGCCCAAAGTGTCCCCCTACCTGAGAGGCATGAGAAAAGTGCAAAATAGACTCAATCTCATAGTCGGGGACACACCTCCGAATTACCTGATCACTGCCAAACTTCCAAAGGTACGGATCATCCCAAACATAGTACTTGGAATCACTCTTGAGTTTGTGGATCTGTGATCTAGTTGCACCTGCAGGAAAAACACCAGCAACAAGATAGTTAACAATGTCAGCAAACCAAGGAGTTACCCCATGCAGATGTAGAAGCTGCTCATCAGGAAAGTCATCCTGGATGGGAGAAGGATCCTCATCCCTTGCTATTCTGCTCAAGTGATCAGCTACTAAATTTTCAGCTCCACTCTTGTCTTTTATCTCCACATTAAACTCTTGGAGTAACAGCATCCACCGAATCAATCTCGGCTTCGCTTCGGGTTTCTTCAACAGGTACTTCAGAGCTGCATGGTCAGTGAAAACAATAACCTTGGAACCTAGCAAATATGACCTAAATTTATCAAGAGCAAAAACAACAACTAGAAGTTCCTTTTCAGTGGTGGTGTAATTAGATTGTGCAGCATCTAAAGTCCTAGAAACACAATGAATGACATGGGCAGCCTTGCCCACCCTTTGTGCCAGGACCGCTCCCACAGCATAGTTAGAAGCATCACACATGAGCTCAAAAGGGAGGGTCCAGTCAGGGGGCTGGATGATGGGGGTAGAGGTCAATTCCCTTTTCAAGAAGTCAAATGCCTTCTTGCAGTTGTCATCAAAGTTGAACATGACATCATTCTTCAGCAAGTTTGACAGAGGAAGAGCTATCTTGCCGAAGTCCTTAATGAAACGCCTGTAGAAACCTGCATGACCAAGAAAAGAACGAATCTCGCGAACGCAAGATGGGTAAGGCAATGTAGAAATCACATCAATTTTAGCAGGATCTACTGAAATACCCTTTTCAGAAATGATATGCCCCAAAACAGTCCCCTGTTCAACCATAAAGTGACACTTTTCATAGTTCAAAACAAGGTCAGTTTCAATGCATCTTTCTAGAACCAAATTCAGACTATGCAAGCATGCATCAAATGAGGAACCATATACAGTGAAATCATCCATGAACACTTCCATGCAATTTTCAATAAATTCAGTAAAAATGCTAATCATGCATCTCTGGAAAGTGTCAGGAGCATTGCAAAGGCCAAATGGCATCCTCCTGTAAGCAAACGTGCCGAAGGGGCACGTGAAAGTGGTCTTTTCCTGATCCTCTGGTGCAATATGGATCTGGAAGTAACCGGAAAAGCCATCAAGAAAACAGTAGTGGGATTTACCAGCCAGCCGCTCGAGCATCTGATCGATGAACGGCAAAGGAAAGTCATCCTTTCGAGTGGCCTGGTTCAACCTCCTATAATCAATACAGACTCGCCAGCTATTCTGGACTCTAGTGGGGACAAGCTCATTATTATCATTTCTTACCACTGTGAGACCGGACTTCTTGGGTACAACTTGCACTGGACTCACCCAACTACTATCAGAGATGGGGTATATGATACCCGCATGCAGAAGTTTTGTCACCTCCTTCTTTACAACATCCAGAATCAATGGATTGAGCCGCCTTTGGGGCTGTCTAACTGGTTTAGCCCCATCCTCCAACAGAATCCTATGCATACATCTGGAGGGGCTAATTCTTGGGATGTCAGCCAAGGTCCACCCAATCGCCTTCTTGTGCTTCTTCAGAACCTCCAAGAGCTTAGCTTCCTGGTCAGAGTCAAGGTTGGAGGAAATAATAACTGGAAGTTTTTCATTCCTCTCCAAGTAAGCATACTTTAGGTTCCCAGGAAGTGGCTTGAGCTCTAAGGCAGGTGGCTGCTCAATAGATGGTATATTTGGAGCAGTCATGATGTCAAGAACTTCAGCTGGATAGACAGCTTCACTCACACTATCACCCTGCAAAGTGGAATCAATCTCAGCACAAACAGCACAAGGGTCAGTGTTAGTACAGTCAGTACATGAATAAATATCATCAAAGCCAGAAACAAATGGAAAATCAGCAACCAAGTCATCATAGGTGTCATCAATAATTTCATAGAGCAACTCTATTTGAAAGACAGAGTGCTCTTCCAAGGGATGCTTCATAGCATCGAAGATGTTGAACTTTGCCGCAATGTCACCAAACTCCATGGACATGGTCCCATCATCAACATCAATCTTGGTCTTTGCCGTCTTCATGAACGGTCTTCCCATGATGATTGGTGATCTACTTGAATTTGTTTCCCCTGCCATGTCCAGGATATAAAAGTCAACAGGGAAAATCAACTCATCAACTTGTACCAGTACATCTTCTACCACTCCCATGGGGCGAGCATTGGTCCTGTTGGCCAACTGGATAGTGAGACCCGTATGCTGCAAGGGGCCAAGATCAAGCTTGTTGAAGATGGAAGTGGGCATGACATTAATGGAAGCTCCCAAATCCAACATGCAATTGTCGAATTTGTTGTCCCCAATGGTGCATGGAATAGCAAAAGTGCCCGGATCCTTGCACTTCTGTGGCAGTGCCTGAGTGGGGGCTGAAACTGTAACCCTTTCAAGTGCAGGCTTAGGCTGAATGAGGGCTGAAACATTTCGCCCCAAATTGACTCTCTCATTGCCTTTCAACCTCCTCTTGTGTGTGCACAAGTCCTTTAGAAACCTTGCATATTTTGGAACCTGCTTAATCACATCCAGAAGCGGAATGTTAATCGTCACCTTTCTGACTACATCCAGAATTTCCCTCTCCTTGTCTTCCCCATCAATCTTCTTATTTTTCTACACTCTTTGTAGGAAGGGGATCGGTGGCACATACACTCTCTCAGCTTCAACAACAACAGAAGGCTCAGGAGTTACCTCAACAGTTCCTTCATCTTTTTCAGGGGCTGCCTCTACAACTTTTCCAGATCTCAAAGAAATGGCACTCACATTAGGATTGGAGACATTGGGATTCACCACTGTTTGTGTAGGCAGTTGGTTTGATCCTTGAGCTTGCTGTATGTTATTCATGGAAGTTGCAAGCTATCCAATTTGTGTCTGTAAAGTATTAATGCTAGCATCCGTTCGCTGCTGAAACTGTCCAATCTGTCCAATCTATGTATGCAAAGTCTGAATACTAGCATTTGCTTGCTGCTGGAACTGAAGATTTTGTGCAGTCATTTGCTTGACCAAGTCTTCTAATGAAGGTCCAGAAGGTGCAGAAGTGGTCCCTTGGGGAGGATTCTGTGGTGGTGCCATCGGTTGTTGTTGGGATGAGTTTCCATACCGAAGGTTGGGATGATTCCTCCAGTTGGGGTGGTACTTATTTGTGGAGAGGTCAGGAATGTTGTACCGGTTCTGATTGTTGCCTTGATTATAGAGATTAGCTGCATAAGCTTGAGGCAAATCAGTGACTGACTCATCCTTCAGAATAGGGCATGCATCTGACAGGTGCTCAGGAGAAGTACAAATGCCACACAACCTTGATGGTTGAACCTTATCCATTTCCAACTGCTTTACCAAAGAAGCGATCTCATCAATTCTATTCTCAAGGGCCTTGTTGGAAGAAGAGCTATGGACCTCATTCACACCCCTTGTCTCAACATAATTTCTCCTGGTTGTAAACTGCTGGGAGTTTAGTGACATATTTTCAATCAATTGCTTGGCAGCAGCCGGAGTCTTATCAACAAGTGCTCCCCCACTAGCAGCATCCAAAATATTTCTATCCATCGGTAGTAACCCCTCATAAAAATACTGAATAAGAAGCTTCTCGGAAATCTGATGCTGAGGGCAACTGGATACCAACTGTTTGAATCTCTCCCAATACTCAGCCAATGACTCATTGCCTTGTCTGGAGGCAGGAAAATATCTTTCTAAAAAGACCTTCTTCAAATAGTTCCAGGTGGTAACAGAGTTTGGCTCAAGATAGTACAGCCAATCCTTTGCAACGCCCTGTAGTGAGAACGGGAAGGCTCTCAGCTTGATGTGATCCTCAGTTATTCCCTCTGGTCTCAAGGGTGTAGAGCAGACAACCTGGAATTCCTTCAGATGCTTATGTGGATCCTCACCTGCAAGACCACTAAACCTTGGCAACAAGTGTATTAAACCAGATTTTAATTCAAAGGGAGCAACAAAGACCAAAGATATTCAATACACAAGCCATTATAATTAACATCAGGGGCAGCAAGCTGCCTTAATGTCCTTTGGTCACCCATGTTATCAAAAACAGTTTCAGAATTAGAATCACCACTAGTGCTAGCCCGAATTGCTCAACGGCGTGTGTGCAGTGTTCTTTCAATTTCAGGATCAAAATCACACAAGTCAGGGCAAGTAGACCTAGTAGCCAGACTAATTCAAAACAAAAATGAAAAAAAATGCGAAAATAACAAACAAGAGTCCCCGGCAACGGTGCCAATTTTGACACGCTGTCGCACACGGGTCAAAAAGCGAGCGGTTTACAAAATTGTAGTAGAGCGCGACAACTCGGGTATCGTCTCACAAGGACTCTTGAATTGTTATTCAACACAAAAATCAGTTTTGGGGGGGTTGGTTTGAAATTCAATTGGAAAACAGAGCAATAACAGAGCAATAAAAACAGAGCAATTTAAGGGATTATCAAATAAACTATGGACGATTAATCTACTGTTCTCGATTTCTCAACCATCATCAGTTCATATAAATTCCAAGCCCTAAGCAGATTCTAATCCACTTTCGGTTGTAGCAACAATTAACAAGCGAAATCGCTACTACGAGATATATGTTCCTAATTCCCGAATTAAGCAAACGGGGTGAAGCTCTCGTGAATTAAGCAAACACGATTGTACACACGCGAATTAAGCAAACGCGATTAAATATGGGAACATAACATCACCAAAATAAATCAACACAAATACTATACAATCCTGAATTAAGCAAACAGAAATATATAGCATAGTATTGAAAAGGGAAAAACAAACAAAACGGGAATTACAGAACCTCAAGTGCGGTGGAAATCGATTACAGTTGACTAATCCAAGAGAATTAGTTCTCCATAAAAACGTAGCACAACCAGAAATTCTGTAACAACAGTGGATAATTAGAAGTGTCTCCTAATCTGCCCAGAACAACAATTTATAACTTTCAGGATTTGTGCCCTCTCGCGGGGCGAGAACTCACTCGCGAGGCGAAACTTATGAAGAAATCTGCAACGTTTGGACTTCTTGCGAGGCGAATAATGGCTCGCGAGGCGAGGAATGGAAGAGTCTTCTTACTACGTCCGTTATGAGTATCAGGGCCTGGGTGTGATGGCTTCTGGTCTTCTGGCTCGCGAGGTGAGGTGTTGTTCGCGGGGCGACATAGAAAGGTTTGCATTTTCTGGCACAGTCAGCCTTCAGGCTCGCGAGGTGAGGTGTTGTTCGCGGGGCAAGACAGAGAGGATGACAGTCTGCTGTTCAGGCTGGTCTTCAGGTTCGCGAGGCGAGTAGACTCTCGCGGGGCGAATACTTCCAGGATTGCAATTTCCCCTGTTTCTTCATTCCCTTGACTCTAAGTTAACCTGAAAACAATGAAATAGCCATAAGTGCATTACTTGACTCAAAACTGGCTAAATTAACCTAAAACTACTTAAACGACTCAAAATGTTTCTTGAGGGCAATCGAGTCTAATTTGGGCGAAAACGAAATATAATTAGCACAAAACCATGGTCATACTAGCCATAAAACTAGATGAGCCAGAGGCTTATCAACTTGCTTCACAAATCTAACACTGAAGGACTTATGAACTTTAGGGTTTTTCAACAAAAAGGCAATAGAAACTAAGTGAAAAGTGAGAGAAGGTATTTATAGAGATGGGTGGCGCCACTTTTAGAAGGATCTAGTAGGATGAGTTGTCTTGTGTAAAGGGTTGAAATGCAAATAATTCCTAGGGACCATTTTGCAAAGATTCCAAAAGTGTAAGGACTAGTTTGCAAATTGCCAATAAATTGTCATGATGACTATTTGCCACATTTAATGTGAGTTTATCTTGACTAACTTTGGGCTGATTTTTGTCATAGATATTTTAAGAAGAATCAAGAATGTTGAAGAAGATTTGAGAACATTAGAGAATGTTGTAGAATAAAGTAGAAGATTGTTAAACATTCTAGAAAATTCTTGGCTCATCTAAAAATTATGAGGGCAGCCCCTTCTCCCTCATGGGCTTGCGCATGGGCCTACTCAATTTGGGCATGAATTCATTTTTGTGGGGCCCACTTAAAGATTTAAGCTTAAGTATAACATAGGAAACTTGTATAGTTTCAAATAGGCTTTATGGAATCAATCCATGAACTAGGAAATTTGGGCTTCATAGCCACGACCATTAAGAGATTGGGAACAAGGATTCTAGCCCAATTCACTTGAAAAAATCTTAGAAACTAACTTAGAGACAAAAGGGTAATTTAACAGAAAGTTCAGGGACTTAAGCGTAAAATTCCTAAATTTTCACTTTAACCCTGAAGAACCTTCTAGACTTAAAAATATGATTCATCCCCTTGACTCATCTCAAAATCCTAAGATAAACCCTCTATCGGCTCTTAGAAACTCCAAAATCCCCTCCGTCGTCTACCCGATTACGTGTTTCGCCCCAAAAACATAATTTATTTATTTTTTTCTGAAATAATTCTAAAAATACAAAATTGTAGGAAATAAAATATTAAACTTAAGTCTTTCGTTCACGAATTAAAATTAGGTCTTTTGAGCAGTATTATTATACTGTCAATGGAATTCGCGGGCCGGGTTTCACCTGACTTTCCAACCTAAATTTTAATCGTAGCTTCCTACATTAAAGTTAGATTGAGTAGTAAACTCCATTTATTTAAAATAATTTTCTAAAACTCAAATAAATTTATAAACATATTTATATGTACTACTGTTATTTAAAACAGTGAAATACAGGGTGTTACAGTGGCGGTGGACGTTCTTCGCCTGATTCTGCCGACCCTTCTCTGCCTTAGCCTATTCAAACAAAAACACATAATTAAATACAGTTAAATAATCTATAAGAATCATACAAAATTAACTTAATCAACCAACCTCAAATTCTCCATCCTGTCGACTCCTAGCAAACATATCCCAAGTATCCTAATCAATCCAGGGATAATCCGAGAACATCTTATCAAGCCGCTTCTTCCCAGATACATAGTACCTGGTAAGATCATGCTTGAACCCATTCCAACGCTTTGATGCCATTTTCATACATTTCTTACGATGATCCTCGTCATTTGGCACAGTTCAAGCTACCTACACATTAAATTCATAACAACTGGATGGATTATAACTCGGATAATTATCTAATAATGTAAATCAAAAGAATGTAAAGGTAAAATACCGTGATAGCCTCCCAAATATGATCCTTAACGTTCTATGGAATGTCATTCCAGTGGTTGTAGTTGATGCTAACGTGCTGCTTCGCTTGTAGAAACACCCACTTTTTAAATTCTTTAGCACGGGGTCCCTGGGGATTTAGATTAGCATCGAAGGACACCTCAAGCTTCTATCCGCTTTGCCTGGCCTTCTCTAGTTTCTTCAAAGTCGTGGCTCCTCTACCCCGTTTCCTATGAGCCTGTGATGTTTGTATGGACAAAAAAATGATAAAATAGAGGGTTGTAACGTTATAAACTTACATTAAAAAGAAGGACTAAAGATGGTATATAACATGTAAACTTACACTAGAATCAGGCGTAGGCGCGATCGGGTCCTGCGTAGGCTCCACAGTGTCCTTCCGTGCATGTGGGCCATCTGACTGATCCATATGTATGCCTGTTCATAAACAATATATATTAATTAACATAGGTTATAATTAAAAATAAATACAGAAGTATAAATAAAAATAAATGTATACTAAGTTTAAACTACCTATATCAATATCCCTTCATGATGATCATCACGATTGGCATGTACATCGTCCACCTGTGTCTCCTCGATTATAGTAGGCATGTTTGTTGAAAAAGAAGGAGTCTCAGGAATATCAAGATTTGAATCTTGATTTTTATCACTACCATTATACATGCTTTTTCCTTGGAGAACCACAGACAACCTTTTGTTAGAAGGATCAGTGATGTAGAACACTTGTTTTGCTTGGGAAGCCATTATGAAAGGCTCATTTATATGACCTAACTTGT
This sequence comes from Sophora flavescens, assembly GCA_030762895.1. NCBI lineage: Eukaryota > Viridiplantae > Streptophyta > Magnoliopsida > Fabales > Fabaceae > Sophora > Sophora flavescens. The sequence continues at coordinate 15,429,042 of CM061066.1, forward strand.
TGAGGTCTACCAATGTGAACCCCAATTCGTCGGTTTGTACACCACCGTTACTATCAACCCACTTACATTTAAAAACCGGCACCGTAAGCTTAGTGTAATCGAGCACCCAAATATCTTCAATATATCCAAAGTAAGGTGTCGGTGCTATAACGGGTTTTGTGTCCTTTGCACTAGAGAAGTGCATTACTTCGGCCACGATCATAACCCCACTATTTTGCATGGTACTCTTGTTATCTTGTTCCTTTGTATAAAAGGAAAAGTTATTGATGTCGTATCCGCTCGAACATATGACGTTGAAGCTAGGCCCACGTGCTAGCCATCTTACGTCATCAGAAGCAGTACTACCATCCTTAAGCATTTCTTCCTTAACCATGGTAAGAAAGTATTTTTATGCTTGTTCAACAACCACCTTTCGCTCATTCGAGGGTTTTCTTGATTGATTTTTCTTTTATGTTCAAATAAGAAAGGTTGAACAGAATCGATGTTGTTCAATACATACAAATGTGATTGAAGCACTTCCTCCCGACCCTTGCTATTAATTCTTAAGCCATGTGTACCCTTACCTTGACATCTTATCTCATCATGCCGAGGCTTAGGAACCCCTATAGGATCCGTGTTATGAAGGTAGTCCGAACAAAACTCAATAGCTTCTTCTGCAACATACCTTTGAACAATAGATGCTTCCAGGCAGTATGAGGATTCTTCACGTACCCTTTCAAGATCTTCATGTAGCACTCAACTGGGTACATCCATCTCAGAAAAACTGACCCACATAATCTAATATCCCTCACCAAATGAACAATTAAGTGAACCATTATGTCGAAAAAGGAAGGAGGAAAATACCTCTCCAATTGGCACAAGATTGTAGCAGCCTCAACTTCCAAGTCATCCAACATACGGGGGTCAACGACTTTGCTACATATAGAATTGAAGAATGAGCACAACCGAGTAATGGCATGTCTCACTTTTTTTGGAGCAATACCACGAATAGCAACGTGCAGAAGTTGTTGCATCAAGATGTGACAATCATGAGACTTTAAGCCAACTAATTTAAGATCACTAGAGACAAGCCTCTTCATATTTGAAGAGTAACTATGTGGAACTATGATGCCCTGAAGACACCCGCAGAAACTTTGTCTCTCTTTTTTTGACAAAGTATGACATGCTGGTGGCAAATAAGTCTGCTTACCATCCTCAACAACTGGAGCTAACTGCTCTCGTATACCCATAGCAACAAGGTCGAGACGAGCATTCACACCATCATTTGTCTTGCCCTGAATGTTGAGAAGCGTCCCGATCACACTATCACACACATTTTTCTCCACATGCATCACATCAATGCAGTGTCTGGCATCAAGCTTGTGCCAGTATGGAAGATCAAAGAATATCGACCTCTTCTTCCATATGTTTTTCTCAGCAGCTTTACCTTTCTTTTTGGACTTGCCGAATATAACATCGATGCCCTTTACCCTCTGATAAACCTGCTCTCCAATTAAGGCCGCCGGAGCTTCTTCTGTCTCTTGGCATCCATTAAAAGCTTTTTTCATCTTACGATATGGGTGATCACGTCTAAGAAATCTCCGATGCCCAAGGTAAACCGTCTTCTTTCCATGATGCAACTGAGTGTAGCATGTGCCTTCTTCACATATAGGACATGCTTTATGCCCCTTGACACTATACCCGGACAAGTTACCATATGCTGGAAAGTTGTTGATGGTGCAAAATAACATGGCACGAAGCTTGAAAGTCTCATGATAATACCCATCAACTACATCAACACCTTCCACCCACAGTGTTTTCAAGTCTTCAATCAAGGGACTTAGATAAACATCTAAGTCATTTCCTGGTTGCTTTGGGCCCGAAATCATCATAGACAACATCATGTATTTGAGCTTCATGCACAACCAAGGGAGCAGGTTGTAAATTATCAACAGAACGGGCCATGAACTATGAATACTACTCATGTTACCATAAGGATTCATTCCATCCGTAGCAATTCCAAGCCTTAGGTTTCTTGGCTCATCGGCGAAATCCGGAAACATAGTATCAATAGTCTTCCATTGCATAGAATCAGCAGGATGACGAACCTTTCCATCACGTTTCCTCTCATCATTATGCCATCTGAGATTCTTCGCATCTTTCGCATTGGCAAACAATCGCTTGAACCTTGGAATTATTGGAAGATACCACAACACCTTCGCAGGAGGACCCTTTTTTATCACATCATCAAGATCACCATCATCATCACCACCCTTCACTTTGTATCGTGATAACCCACATTTGGGGCAATCGTGATTGTCTTCATGAACACCGGTGTACAATATGCAATCATTGGGGCATGCGTGTATCTTCTTATACTCCATACCCATCGGACACAATACCTTCTTGGCCTCATAGTTACGGTCAGGCAATGTGTTGTCCTTCGGAATCAAGTGTTTCAACACTTCAAGCAATTCCGTGAAGCTTTTATCGGTCCAACCATTTCTCGCCTTCACACAAACCAATTTTAACACCGTCGACAACCGTGTATGAGTAGTACACCCTAGATATAAAGGCTTATCCGCATCACCGCACAACCTATCATACACATGAGCTCGATGAAAAGATTCTTGTCCAATATCACGAATCATGTCCTCCACTCGATCATCCTCCATATCTACGTCAACGTCCTCACTTTGGGAGACACTTGCCGTACTACTCAACAACACATCACCATGCCATATCCATCTTGTATAACTCAAGCAAATCCCTTCACAAATCAAATGAGTACGTATATCCTTCACCGTACATTTCCTCGTATTCAAACACTTGACACAAGGACAACAGAACATTCCATTACTATTAGGAACATTCCTTTGAGCAAATTCTATAAATTCTCCCACCCCTTCAAATACTCAGCACTAGTGTGCTTACAAACCATCCAACTACGATCCATAACTAGATAGGTTCTGTAGATATACAAAACATATATCCAAGGCGTTTAAAAATTATTTCAAATTTACACCATTTTCAGGTTTCTTAAGACAGAAAAGAAATAAGCAGATGAAGATAAATTAACAAAACATAATTCCAATGAGCAATATATTGTTGATGTCACATGCTACAAGCAACTCTAAATTTCTTCCCATTTTGAAATAGGTCATGATAGCAGAAGAAAAAGAAGAGAAAACACAAAACCCACGACCAGAAATAGAGACATTCCAAACAACTCAAACTCACAGTTTCAAATTTCAACTATAGAGACTACAGTTTCAACATACACTCAAAACCAAAAATAAAAAAATATGCGCTAAAGACTCACCATAAATAGGTGCTCGCGTGGTGGTGGGGAGGGGAGCTCGAATGGTGTCCAACGTTCGATGTAGTTACTGAGAGCAGAGGGACAAGGAGAGTTAATGCACGGGAAGGGGAAACAGAGATGTCAAGTTATTGCAAAGAATGAGCGGGAAAGACAGAGTTAGGGTTAAGAGTGTACCTCACAGGGGTGGCGAAGAAGCCCTCGCGGTGGTTGCGGTGGAGATGAGCTCGCGATTAGGGTAGAGTGAGAGTGAGAGTGAGAGTGAGCGTGATGAAAAGAGAAGAACAGAGACGTACATAGCGAAGTGAAGAAGGCGCACGAGTGTAAACATTATAATCAAAAACCAAAAATAAAACAACATTTTACTTCAGTTGTTTGTAACAACTGACGTTAAAGGTCATTTATTTAACGTCAGTTGTCTTAAACAACTGACGTTAAAAGTCATTGTTTAACGTCAATTGTATTAAACAACTGACGTTAAAAATAAATATTTTTTATTTAAAAATACTTTTAACGTTAGTTGTCTAAAAGTGTATAAGTTTCTGCAAAAACATTCATTTCTTTGACTACTGTGCTACTTACCCATGACTACTGTGCTACTTACCCATGCACATTGTAACTTAATCCTCTTAATGAGCATTAAGTCTATAGATCAGTTTTCAAGAAAATCAGGTAGTCTCTCTTCTCTATATAAAGAACCATTCTTCTGTATCAGTCTGTATTACACCCCCTCTTATTTTCCTCTATATTTCGTGCGTTTTCTATTCCTTCACAATATGGCTCTATCATATTTGAGATTTTGTTATTTCTTCCTATACCTCGACTTAAAGGTCTCTGTCTTAATGGTCAAAAAACTTCTGAGGTTGAGTAAATCACGTAACATGGATGGTAAGGTTGGGTGAATCACGTAATGTGATTCCCTCACTTTATTTCATCCCCGTCATCTCTTTCACTCCGCTTTGGCAGCAAGTGACTGTGGATTCAAGATGATGCATCAAGGAATTCAAGTGAGGGAGGAGATGCATCCATTGGAGTTTCTAAGGACAGGACTGAGAAGAAAATGATGTTGAAGCAGAAAGTTTTTTATATTTTAGGGCTATGTTGCAGAAATTTTTTATCTTTTAATCATGTAATTGTAACTTATGAATCGCTTCAATGAGATACGATTTGATTATACATATATAACTTGTTTTATGTTAAGTGTTTATTTATTTTAATTTGCACAAGAATTTGTTTACTAATTCAAGCTAATTAATTAAGATTAAAAATGAACTTGTTCAAAAAAAAGTTTAGAAATAAACTACACTATATGGAGTGATCTGCGTTAAGAGTGACAACAGGGAGATGACAACGAAAGAAAGATAGGAATGAGTTAGGGATATAGGATTATATACGTCAGTTATTTATTTAACTGAAGTAAAAATCACACTTTTAACGTCAGTCGTATAAACAACTGACGTTAAAAGTGTTAATAATTTTTACAAATCACTTTTAACATCAGTTCATTAAACAATTGACGCAAATAGTGATTTAATATTTACAAAACTGTCACCGCCTCATTTTTAACGTCAAACATATGGTCAACTGACGTAAAACGTTCCCGTATATTACATTATTTCCACTGGTGTGACTTTGGAAACATATTTATTTGGGTTGCTTTGGTTTTGGATAATCATAGTAGGAGTCACAAAGGTAATGCAACTATAAGGCTATATAGAGTTGGATGATTAGAGGGATGCTTACAATATGTACATTGAGTATATGTCTTTTTGTCTGAATGGATACATTGCTAATTGCATATGTTGTATAGAACCTATAGGTCATGGAATTCATGTTGAGTTATGATTTATGATGAAGGTAATTAATAGCTAAGTATAAGGTTTGATGCTTTTGGTCTTCAATGAGTTATATTATTAAAGGTGTAAGATAAGGAAGTTATTTTACAAATTAAATTGATGAAGTTGGTAGTAAGGGTCAAGTTGAATGATGTATGGTATGTGACATTTTGGGATTAATTTTAGTAAATTATGAAATTGGTGAATTAAAAGGATAAAACTATACATCGTTGGACGTATGCACATTGAGGTGTCATAGGTGATGGGAAGGATTCTTAGTGGATTATATGTAGAGTTAGGACGATGTTTTATGGCAATAGATTCCAATGAACATGAATAATATAATTGTATAGAATTTATGCTAGTCATGAAGGATGATAAAAGTGAGGTTAAGACATTGGATAGGAATCGCCAATGAGATCGAATGTTGAAAGTACAAGATAGGATGAATGGTAAAGGTAATAGGGAACAGGGAGGATACATGGAAATAGAGGATACGTAGGAGTTTACTTGAGACAATAGATGATGATGGAAGAAAATATTTTGGTGCTAGTTAGACTATGATGTTTGAGTTAAAGTTATTTTATATTAATTGTTTGTCGGGGGCATATTTAAATGGAGCTCACACCTCATGTGATATATTATTTTAGCAAGTAAGTATCTTATTTTTATGATACGGTTTCCCTTGCGAATTTTTGGATACGGTTTGAATTCGAGAACCTTCCTTACTCTTGATTTTTGGACGTTGAGCGTCAATTCGATTTAGGCTCTAAGTGTAAGCCTATCAGTACAATCGTTAAGTCGCTTAGGGATTTGTGTAAAGTGCATTTGTTTCCGAACTTAGATTCGGGAGGTGTTGGAATGTTATTATTAGTTGGTATCAATTCTTATTTATTGAATTTATGAATTCAACTTCAAGGTTCATCCTTATTCATATTTTCTTGTCTTGGTCTCGAAGATAATATGATATATGGTATTTCAGACTGAAGCGAGTATACCAAATATTGAGAAGTTAAAGACTTTCAAAATCTTGTCTTTTGACGATTTTATCCTTCGATTTGTATTTGATCTTTAGTATCAAATGTTAATTCTAAATATGATTATATACTTAATTTTAGCCTAAGTATGCTCAAATGAATTTGAAGTGTCAAACGAATTTTGAATCAGAAATAATATTTTGGTTAATGGTCTATTCGAGCCTAATTCTTAGCAATAATTCTTTTTAAGTTGATACCAGCGCTTTGGAACTTTTAGTTCCTGCTTTGTTTGTCTTCGGACAACATTCCAACCTAATCATAGTCGTTGTCGTTCTGGAAGCATAGGCACCTATTCATAGGATATTAGGGGACTGTGGGGGGGGGGGCCACAAAGACCTTGGGGATAGTCAGGCATGGATCCTGCCAATGGTTCAGTGTATAGCTACACTGCACCGGTGGAGACCTGGTCAGCAGGGCTATCTTGACACTCCACTGAACTAAATATTATTCAGATGTTAAGTACTCTCTCGTGTGAAAGGACCACGGAGATGGTTGTTAGCATACTCCATTTGGGACTTGTGCACCGAGTTGTTTATGCATATTACCCGAATGCTATCCTGACAGAACACTATGACAACAATAGTCTCCATGGAGCAGAGTTAGGTCTAGTCCTAGGCATGCATTCGAGTCTCGACCTTTATATGAAACTATATATGTATTATAGGTATTTTATAAATGTATCTTTTGACACACACACAGAGATATATATATATATATATATCCACTTGAATGCTTGTATGTTTACCTGCATGCCCATATCTACATTACTAACCTATTGTAGAATCTTAACTCCTCTGTTTGTATTTCTTTTCTTTTTCGTTCCTTGTTGGCAACAATTATTTACATCTAAAGAGCGTAAAGGAAATGAGGAAGGACTGTAAGATGCTGAGGATGTGACTGAAGAGAATTATGAAGACGTCAGAGCTTCGTTGTCATGTATAATATGTGGTTGATATATGTTTAGAGTTGTTTGTGTCTAATGTATTTTGAAAATGTTATTATATTTATTTCTGGTAATCTTGAGAAAATTCATCAGTTTACTTAGTTTTCGAAAACTTAAAGTATGTAATTATTCGCATACTTATACTTTTAAAAATTCATTTGGGACTGTTGTATTTATCTATTTTAAGTTTCTAGTGTATAAATGGATTTTTTTATCCTGACAATTGATGTAAGACCAGTGTTCAAATTTTTATTTGAAGAAGTTTAAATTTTTCAAATGTTTATCAGGTAATATTTTGACGTCATGCAAAGTTTCAATTTTTAAAGAGGTTATTTCGAAAATAATTTATGAAAATTCTCATTTTATAATGTTAATTAGCTTTAAATAAAACATGGTGTTACAGCTAGGAAAAAAAGGGAGAGTGAGAGAGAGAGATAGAGTCAGCTTTGTAGCCAAGTTTTTAGTATGTCAGAAAGTTAAGATAGAATATCAGAGATCTTCAGGTTTGTTGCAGCCTTTAGAAATTCCTCAGTGGAAATAAGAGAGGATCTCTATGGATTTTGTGATGGGGCTACTAGGACTCGTTTGGGTTTAGATGCCATATGGGTAATTGTATATAGGTTGACGACATCATCCAAATCTTTTTAGCACAGGTATAGAACTTAGTGTTGCATTACCTTTAATGTTGTGTAGTTTGGGTAGGACGTGTTAATTTCGGGGACGAAATTTTTTAAGGAGGAGAGAAAATGTAACATCCTAAAAATTTAATATAATTTTTTAATAAAAGATTAAAATATTGTGAGATTTAGCATAAAAAATTGTTAGTATAAGAATTTATTATAATTTTTTAATAAATTATAAAAGAAGATCAACTTGAATAAAAGAAAAAGGTAAATAAGAATAAAAGGACAAAGGACCCCACCTAATTGTGATATTTGGATTTTAGCCAAATACAACTAGGTGAGTTGCAGCTCCCAGGCACCCTGCGAGATTTGCACTTTGGAATTATAAGATTAAAGTAATATTTTGGTCTCTATATATGATATGAATTTTCGATTTGATCTTTATATATAAAAAATTATTAAAATATCCCTATATATATAAAAAGTCTTCATTTGGTCCCTATATATTACCCATTTGGTCCCTATACGAGCAAAAAAATATTAAATCAATACCTAAAATTTTGTACGGCAAGAATCAAATGGGAACTTTTTGTACGTATAGGGATCATTTTAATAATTTTTTATGTATATGGATCAAATCGAGAATTTATGTACGTATAAGGACCAAAGTATTACTTTAACCGAATTATAAAAAAATAATAATAAAAAATAACAATTGATTTGAAAGAATAAAAAAATAGAAGAAAAAAAGAAAGAAAGGAAGGTAGAAGTTAGCTAGTGACACGTAAAGTTATAGGGCTAGAAGTTTATGTTGGTTTTGGCAAATAAAGGAAAAAATAGAGAGGAGGAAACAGGCAGCAGCAACAACGTAAAAAAAAAAAATGTCTACATAGAGGAGTCCGTTTTCAAAAGAAAGATTTTTAATAAAACACTCACATTTGTCGTAGATTATTTTGAAGTTTTTGGAGGTATAGGAGGTTGATAAAAATAAGCTCATCCTTCCATCATACAATTAATTTAGAGTTTGATAAATTGATTTGATTAATATAATCCTTCTTGAATTTATAAAGAAATAGTTTTGTTTTTAAGTGGTAATTTGTGTGCACAAACTCTGGATGTTCTTGTCTTTTCTTCCGACTACGATAATCTTCATCCGCTATTATTCTGATGTTGTTTCAATTGATGGCAAATTACAACTAAACCTTTTTGGAACAATATCTAAAATATTCTCTTTACGTAACCTCTCATGTGGATTGGGTTTTTATTTGGTCTCCAACCTCCAATAGCCAAAGCCAATTCACTGGGATGATTTCACTTGCCAAAATCCACTTATGTTTATTTGATTTCAATATCTCTCCTCCCTGACGCACAGCCTAGTATCGCTTGGTCAAGACTTTTTGGTTTTATTTCTCTTATTTGGATTTAATTATTTATTGCTTGATTATAATTTACATCAAATCTCACTTTAATCTTTTGTTAAGAAATATGTTTATTTGTTATGAATTGTATTGTGGTTGCATGCTCTTTTATATCATATAAAATATATGATGTTATAGTGTTGCCTTCTCATGATACTATAGTATTGAGATTGGTATATGGGGGTCATATGTCATGTACAAAGGTCATGATAAATGTCAAGAATAAGTTTTTGAATTATTATTTGTGATTGTTCAAATACCTCCTTCTTGGAAGGGATGACACATACCAAGGGATGACACATACCTCCCCGTTAGAGGGGAAGATAGATACCTCGTTAGAGGGGAAGACAGATACCTCCTCGTTAGAAGGGAAGACAGATACCTCATTATGTGAAGGGGAGGAGGGAAGACAGTAGGAAGTCATTGCATTGGTCATGAGCTCATACACTTAGAATTGAGTAATTAAACAAGAGAGACTTGAATGATAGATTTGGATTATTTGGATACAAGAGTAATTTATTTGTGATTGTGTGGACTGACACAAGTGAATTGTTTCATTTGATGGTGTTATGATTTATACATGAATTTTAGGAGATTAATAATTTATTAGTAAATTATTAATTTATGAAAACATTTTTGATTTATATTATTTTGAAAATTAGTGGGTGCCATGGATGTTTTTCCGGCGGCTGAGAATAACACTATTTGCGAAAATCCTTTTGGAACTTATTTTTATTTACTGGGATTATATCTCATTAAAAGTGTTGTTTTCAGAGCACGGGGACGACATCATTGAGACTGAAGAGGCTTGAAGACTTAATTATCTTAGTTATTTATTTTTTGGAATAAGGAGCCGTTTGTGGCTAGACCTATTTATTTATTTATTGTTGGGTTTATTAGTAGACGCATTGTTTTGAGACAAATGAATTTATTTTGTAAGGATTTATTAACGTTGCTATTTATTTATGAGGTATTTATTTTAGACTATTTATTCTGATTTTTTTTTATAACAAGTATGTTTTAATTAAATGACCTAAAGGATTTTTATTGATTTTATCTTAGGTTACTAATGTAACAAAGGGGGTTACACGGTATTGCTTTCCTTTACATTTCCTCCAACCGATATGCCCCATTGTTTAAGCTCTCCACTATTCTGTAAGGGTCTCCCCAATTAGCTACCAGCTTTCCCTCTGTTTTATCTTTCCGTGCTTCACCCTGCATTCTCTGAAATAACCAAAGTTAACATAAGAAGGGTGGTTGAATTGTGTTTACCAACTTTTTTGGGTTACTTATCACTGAAGAGTTTTATACTGGTTCACCCCAAAATCCACAGGGTCACGTCCAGTTTCTTGGCAGCACCAAGTTTCCACTATAACTGAGTGAATTACAGTACAAGTATTGCTTGGGTTACTTATCACTGAAGAGTTTTATACTGGTTCACCCCAAAATCCACAGGGTCACGTCCAGTTTCTTGGCAGCACCAAGTTTCCACTATAACTGAGTGAATTACAGTACAAGTATTCTTTGCACACCTAGCCTCTTCAGGCTCAACACTCAAACAAGTATTATTTGCTCACACCTCTTTAGGCTCAACACAGTAAGGAATAAAAAGGTTTTGTGTAATTAATACAACTTGCAAGTCTTTCAGATCACACTCAAAGAGTGGAATAAATATGAAGTATGAAAGACTGCGAATTAACATCAAATGATTGAAAGTGTATTCAATGAAAAAATAAAGAAGTTAATGAAGAGAGTAAATGCTTCTGCGCTGTGTTCTTAATGATATTCAACTTCTTGTCTTCATCTTCATTGTTTGATCTATTTAAAGACTTCAATCAAGAGATCCTTTTAGACACAGCTTCAAAAAGTGTGTTCTTCTGATTTGAACTTCTGAGACACCATTAATGCCAAAGAGTCACTCTGTATAAACATTAAATGCTTGGGAACGTTGAGCTTTGACAAGGTTGTCCAATAGTACACTTTATACTGAGTAGCTGAGATGTTGTTTCAGAGTATGCAGCAGCAAGCTTCTTATACTTGTAGCAGAGAGTGTTCCTCTTTCAGTGCAACAGTCAGTTCACTTTCCAGAAAGCATTTTTTACTTTGTACTAAAACAGCTAAAAAGTTACTGCTGTGGTACAGAGATTGTGTGTTTATTCCTTAAAACCTTGAAACAACCGTTCTTTATTTTTTGTCCTTTGAGTTATTGTCCAGAGGTCTTCGAAATCCTTAAGGAAGGCATCTAACTTGAATAAGGTGACTTGGACTTCATTTCCGACAAATTGACATCATAGTAGTGTTGGAAATATAGACGGGTGAAAGGTAATCCAAAAAGTAGACGGGTGATCATGCAGTCCAAAACTAGACGGGTGATCACGCAGTCCAAAACTTGACGGGTGATCATGAAGGCCAAAACTAAACGGGTGCTAGCGTATTCCAAAGACTAGACGGGTGATCCACCGAGTCTGTTTCAGACAGATGCTTCTTGCCATATCATCAAGTAAACTCAGATCTTGACTGAGCGTTGACTTGGTCTTTGACTGAATTTCAGACGAGTGGTTTTCAGACAAGTCTAAAAACTGAGCTCTACTAAAAAGTAGACGAGTCATAAAAAATAGACGAGTGACCTTAAGTCTGTTTTCCTGCACACTTATCAGATATGTTAGTAATTTCACATGGTTCAATATTACCATACTTAATCTATTTGGAATCATCAAAACTTAGAGAATATACACATGGAATGTGTCTCAGATTTATGAGGTCTCAACATTCTCCCTCTTTTTGATGATGACAAATAACTTTTCTGATTTTATTGAACATAAAAAAAAAGGATAAGAGAAAATTTCCAAACAGATATAGTTGTTCACATTATGTTATGCTCCCCCTTAGTTTATGCATCAGATAAAAGTTTATTTAGAGCAAAAACAAGGTATCATAGCAGATAAATATATTTAATCAAATTATATCAGAGCAAACATAACTTTTGGAACAAAAAGGCACAAAGTCAGAAATAATTTTCTTATTTTTCTATTATATTTCCTCCCCCTTTTGGCATCAATAAAAAAATAAGTAAAATAGATATATTAAGACTGATAGCCCAAAGAAATACCAGAATAACAATTCATTTCATATAACCAGAGTCAGAAGTGTTACAAGTGATAGACATCACTGACTAGTACATTGCATGACACAAGAAGGAAATGAAAAAGACGAAGTTCTAAGATCTAAGAATTAGGGCCTCCCTGGCTTTTGAAGAAAGCTTTCATCATCTTCTACATTGCTTGCCACTGAGCTAACATTTGAGCTTGAAATGCAGCTTACTGAGCAATTGCTTCATCCTGTCTTTGGATGACAGTCTGCAAACTCGAAGACATTTCATCTAGCATCTGATGAGCAACAGGATCATAAGCAACTACTGGAGTAGTAGAATCTGTTGTGGCCAGTGTAGTTGCAGATGCTGATGGAGGAGGTGGACAAGGAGGTGGGGTAGGAGGTAACTCTTCAACAAGAATGTCATCCTCAGACCGAGGGGATAGAAAAACACAGGTTGACAAAGTTGTCACAAAATCATTATTTGGATAGAATTCCTCTAGAAAAGCATGTATTTGTTCATGGTGAAGAGGAGAATCTACTACAAAAGAAGAAAGTCATAAGATCTCCTAATGAGTTTTTGTGAGTAAGAGGAGTAGATTCAGGGAAGTCTAGCAAAAAGAAAGGGAAAACCATGAAGAAAGGAGGGATTGTGTAAATGGAAGGTGAAAAGGGATAAAGAGCATAGGCTTGGCCACCGCTGGTTGGAATGGAGACTTTTTATTCTTCCTTCAATCCTGAGCTGGAGCCACATCTCCAATAAATGTCTTTGACTTTCAAAAACTGATGATGAGTCTCAGTGGCCAGAAGCTTCTTCCTGTACTTGCATTTGTTGTCATTGATCCTGATGAGACAAAATTGTTGATCTCCAGGTAAGTCAATGATCTTTTGCTTTCCTTTTAAGGTCATGGAGTCAGGCATTACTTTCATGTCAGTTGAAGGCTTCACGAAAGTATGTGGATTGAAAAGCCATTTTACAAGAGGCTTATATTTTCTATCCAGCTTTACAAGCTGCCTTTCAGCTTCAAGTGAGGCAATCACATCCAAGTCTTTGCCATTTAAGTAGTAGGAGCAAGATTCATTTGAGACAGAGAGTGGAGTGGTTCTGGAAGAAAGGTGATAGGGAGATATAGTGGCTAAGGGGATAAGGTTGTGTCTGGTTTCAGAGAATAAGTCTAGAAAGACTACTCTCAGAGGGACTTGGCACTGGTTTCTGATGTGATCAAGGGTTAGTATTTTGGGTGAAGGTGGAGGAGGAGTGGGATTATCAAAATATGCGATGTCGTTGACATCCTCAGTGAGAAGAGTGTCAGTATAGTGAGATTTTTGTGGTGTGAGCGTTTTTGATGAGTGAGTTCCAGACATGTGAGTTTCTGAGATGGTAGGTTTGGGTTCAGAAGTGTGATGGATAAGGTCAGAAACAGAAGTTTGATGAATAGGTGATGTGTGAAATGGAGTTGGAATTTTTGGTGAGGTAGGTGGAGTGGGGATTTTTTGTTGTGGTTGAGGTGATGATGTTCTTTGTAGTGGTGGTGTTGGTGCTTTTTGTGGTGACATAACAGGTAATGGTGATGAAGGTTGTGGAATGGAAGTTGTTGTGGCTGTTTGTTGAGGTTGAGAAGATGATTCTCTTTGAGGTGAGGGTGATGGTGAGGGAGTAGGAAGCAATACAATCTTCCTCTTTGCCACAATAGTTCTCTTTTTCTTAGGGATCACAGTCGCTTCTGGTTGAGACTCCCCTTCAGCATGCACAACTCTCTTCCTTTTGAAGACTTTTGTTATACTAGGTGCAATAAGAGCAGAAGCAGCAGCTTGCTTAGAAGATTCAGCAACAGGTTCAACAACTTGAGAGGCATCAGCAACATCTTGAAACACAAAAACTTCAGCAGTTGACTGAGTAACTTTCCTCTTCTTCCTCTGAAGTTGAGACCTTTCTTCTTCAACTGGTTCCTCAAAAGTTTCAGCCTTAACAACTGGAACACTGAGCCTTTCACTAGCAGGTGTAGCAGATGATGATGCTTCAACAGTAGAAGGTTCAACTATAGGTTGAAGTTGTACCTTCATCAAAGACAATGTCTTTGAAGTTATCTCTGTGCAGAGATCAGCATGGAAGGCTTTTGACATGTTTTTCAAAGAATTATCCCCGAAAGACTCTTGTCATAATCATTCCATAGGGATATCCACCCTTGCATTTTCCTTTCACAGTCTTCTCCATGTGTCTAAAAATTAAATCTATGATATCTATTTTGATTCTTTGGACTAAGTGATAGATAGAAAATTTTCTATCTTACTCACATGATCCCTAGAGCCAATTTTAGGTATCACACAATTAATTAAAAGTACATGAAGAAATATTGCCTTATGTGTTAGGTACTTTGAATCAAAGTCCTTTGGCTTAGGAACTCCATACAGTATGAGGTTTACAGCCATCTCGGCACCTTGATTTTTTATCCAGCCCTTGTAGTACCCAGTTCCTTCTCTAGGGCACTCGATCACTTCAGTGAGTGACTCATAAGTAATGAAGACGTGATCCTCATCTACATCTCCAGAAATCATGAAGGTTGAGCTGTCTTTGGTGACTATAGAGTTTTTCCAGAAATCCCTAACCAAGGAAGGAAAGACATCTAGCACAAAAACAAACACTGGATTGAATATCAGGTCTGCTGGTAGTTAAGTATAGAAGAGATCCAATCATACCTCGGTAGACAGTTTGATCTACCTTTTTACCTTCTGCATCCTTGTTTAGATTAATTGTTGGATGCATAGGAGTACTCATATGCTTTGAACTTTCCATTTTATACTTTTTCAGAAGCTCCTTAGTGCACTTCTGTTGATGGATATAGATTCCATCACTAGACTGTTTTATTTGAAGACCAAGGAAGAACTTCAGTTCTCCCATCATGCTCATCTCAAATTCATTCTGCATCAACTTAGAGAACTCTTTGCAGAGCTTTTCATTAGTAGAACCAAATATAATATCGTCAACATAAATCTGTACTACTATGAAATCTTTCTTTGAATATTTCTTGAAAAGTGTAGTGTCTACTTTTCCTCTAATGAAATTATTTTCCATTAGATATATGCTTAGCCTATCATACCAAGCTCTAGGAGCTTGTTTGAGTCCATATAAAGCTTTCCTAAGATTATAGACATGGTGAGGATTTTCAGAATCCTCAAATCCAAGAGGTTACTTGACATAAACTTCCTCCCCAATTATTCCATTTAGAAATGCACTTTTAACATCCATTTGATAAAGAGTTATATCATGTTGTGCAGCATATGACATGAGAATTCTAATTGCTTCTAATCTAGCTACAGGTGCAAAGGTTTCAGTGAAATCAATACCTTCCTGTTGATTATACGTTTGAGCAACCAGTCTTGCTTTGTTTTTTTACCACTTTTCCATCTTCATCCAGTTTGTTTCTAAACACCCATCTGGTTCCAATAACAGTTTTCTCTTTGGGATTAGAAACTAGAGTCCAAACATCATTTCTCTCGAACTGATTTAGTTATTCTTGCATGGCTAGAATCCATCTCTCATCTTGCAAGGCTTCTTCAATCTTTTTGGGTTCCAAATCTGATATGAAGGCCATGTTGTTGTTTTCATTGAGAGCTGATCTGGTTGTAACTCCTTGAGATGGACTTCCAATGATAAGATCTTCTGGATCATAAATTTCCAATCTTTCTTCAAATTCTGAGTTTCAGACGCATCAGCACTTGTCTGAATTTCAGACACGTCTACTTTTGACTTGTCTGAAAATTCTTCCACTACAGGATTAAGTTCAATACCTGCAACACAATCCTCTAGATCTGATAGTTCCCTATCAGTCTTCAAGCCATCATTAAACTTTATATGAATTGATTCTTCTACAATAGAAGTTCTAGAATTAAAAATTCTAAAAGCTTTAGACATTTCAGAATATCCAATAAATATGTCTTTATCTACTTTAGAGTCAAATTTTCCAAGATGATCTTTTGTATTAAGAATATAGCATTCACATCCAAATGCGTGAAAATATGATATGTTGGGTTTTCTACCTTTCCACAATTCATAAGGAGTCTTATTTAGGATAGGTCTAATCAGTATTCTGTTTTGCACATAACAAGCAATGTTAATGGCTTCTGCCCAGAAGTACTTAGGAAGATTATTTTCATTAAGCATTGTTTTTCCCATCTCTTGAAGAGATCTGTTCTTTCTCTCGACCACTCCATTTTGTTGTGGCGTTCTAGGTGCAGAGAAATTGTGAAAAATACCATTTTCCTCACATAATAGTTTGAACTGCTCATTTTCAGATTCTCCCCATGGTCACTTCTGATAGCAGAGATACAGAAACCCCACCCATTTTGTTCTCTTTTACTAAAACGTTGTGTTCTTAATGATATTCAACTTCTTGTCTTCATATTCATTGTTTGATCTATTTAAAGACTTCAATCAAAAGATCCGTTTAGACACAGCTTCAGAAAGTGTGTTCTTCTGATTTGAACTTCTGAGACACCATTAATGCCTAAGAGTCGTTCTGTATAAACATTAAATGCTTAGGAACATTGAGCTTTGACAAGGTTGTCCAAGAGTACACTTTATTCTGAGTAGTTGTTGTTTCAGAGTATGCAGCAGCAGACTTCTTGTACTTGTAGCAGAGAGCTTTCCTCTTTCAGTACAACAGTCAGTTCACTTTCCAGAAAGCACTTTTTACTTTGTACTAAAACAGCTAAAAATTTACTGCCGTGGTACATAGATTGCGTGTTTATTCCTTAAAACCTTGAAACAACCGTTCTTTATTTTTTATCCTTTGAGCTATTGTCCAGAGGTCTTCGAGATCCTTAAGGAAAGCATCTAATTTGAATAAGGTGACTTGGACTTCATTTCTGACAACCTAACATCATAGCAGTGTTGGAAATACAGATGGGTGAAAGGTAATCCAAAAAGTAGACAGGTGATCATGCAGTCCAAAACTAGACGGGTGATCATGCAGCCCAAAACTATACGGGTGATCCACTGAGTCTGTTTCAGATAGATGCTTCTTGTCACGTCATCAAGTAAACTCAGATCTTGATTGAGCATTGACTTGATCTTTGACTGAATTTCAGACGAGTGGTTTTCAGACAAGTCTAAAAA
Organism: Sophora flavescens; assembly: GCA_030762895.1. Classification (NCBI taxonomy): domain Eukaryota; kingdom Viridiplantae; phylum Streptophyta; class Magnoliopsida; order Fabales; family Fabaceae; genus Sophora; species Sophora flavescens. Next base: position 15,446,402 of record CM061066.1, read on the forward strand.
CTGAGCTCTACTAAAAAGTAGACGAGTCAGAAAAAAAATAGACGATTGACCTTAAGTCTGTTTTCCTGCACACTTATCAGATATGTCAGTAATTTCACATGGTTCAATATTACCATACGTAATCTATTTGGAATCATCAAAACTTAGAGAATCTACACATGGAATGTGTCTCAGACTTATGAGGTCTCAACATTCTCAACAATAAATCCCCCGCCTTGAAGCTTCTAGGCCGAAGCTTCGAGTTGTATCTCCTTGCTATTCGTTGCTTGCAAGCCTCCTCACGGATTCTAGCTTCTTCTCTCACTTATTCCGCCAGAATTCTATCTTCATGCTTTCCTCGTTCAAGTTTGGATTGAAGGCAGACCTTCGTAAGCTCTGCTCATCGAGCTCTACTAGTATCATTGCATCGGTCCCATATGTCAGTCTAAAGGGTGTTTCTTTAGTGGTAGACTGAGGTGTACAGTGATATGCCCATAAGATGCTCGGCAACTCCGCGGCCCAATTTCCCTTTGCTCGGCCCAACCTTTTCTTCAGTTCCCCCAGTATGACCTTATTCGCTGTTTCTACCTGCCTGTTGGTTTGGGGATGCTCCACTGATGTAACCAAGTGTATTATCCCCAAATTCAAATTGAATTCCTTCAAGTTTCTGTCAACAATCTGCGTTCCATTGTCTGATACTATTGCATACGGTAACCCATGCCTGCAGATTATATCCTTCCACACGAACTTTTGTACCTTCTGAGCAGTGATGGTAACTAAGGGTTCAACCTCTATCCATTTGGTGAAATAGTCAATACCCACCAGTAAAAACTCAACTTGCCCCTTGGTGGTGGGAAATTTCCCCAGGATGTCCATTCCCCATATGGTGAATGGCCACAGAGACAGCATGTTGTGGAGCTCGCTCGATGGGGCGTGCTTCAGGTGGCTGTATCACTGACATTTATCACACTTTCTCACCCATTCTATACAGTCCATCCTCAATGTAGGCCAGTAGAAACCAGCTCGGACCACCCTGGCCGCCATTGACCTTCCTCCGGTGTGCATTCCATAAATCCTGCCATGAATTTCTGTCGTTACATACTCGGCCTACCTCCTAGTCAAACATTTGCTTAGAGGTGTGTAAAACCCTCTTCTGAATAACTCCCCATACTTGATGGAGAAGTGACTCGCCCTTCTTCTGACTCTTTTGGCTTCCTCTTCATCTTTAGGTACCACTAAATGCTTCAGATATTCCTAAATAGGGGTCATCAACTCCCTATTTTCCTCCACACTAGACAACACCTTATCCGATAACAAACTCGGTTGCTCCAGGGTTTCTTGTATCACTGTTTTCAGTATACCCGATCGTTTGGTGCTGGCGAGCTTTGACAACAGGTCAGCTCTCATTTTTTCCTCCCTGGGAATATGTTAAATAACAAATTCATCAAATTCTTGAATGAAATTGGTTACCTTATGAAAGTTGTAGCGACCTAAAGAAAAGACTCATTTTCGCTCTTAGAGAGAAGACATGGAGCCGCCACCAACTTTATTTTGTTTCAAGGAAGTTGGAAAACCTTTTTAAGAAAAGTATTGGGTCCGGGAGTCGATTGTGTCTAGGGAAGGCATGGAGACTTAACCCCACGGCACCCTAGAACATTCATAAAATGGTTACCCAAAATTAGTTGTGTAAATTATTAGTAACTTTGAGATATTTATTTTACCCGTTATGAACCTCTTTATTAAAACTACATGAGGTTGAACATGGCAAGTAAGTCCACAGAGCAACCTCTAAATCGGAGGGGTTAAACATGACACTTGTCATAGGGCAACCCAAAAAAGGTTGTTTTAATCAAGTGATCATCCTTTATTTTTATGTAAAATAAATAATTTTTATCTCTTGAAGATGGGATAGAAACGTAGAAATGAAACTTTTTACCAACTTACTCAGAGAACAGAAGCATAGAAAAGTAAGAGTGTCAAGAGAAATTTATTAACAATATCAACGAAAAGAACAAAGTTTACCGAACGACAATAGAGTAAGAATCACTTTGTTCACTCCCAGTGGTAAGATTTTAAGCTCGAAATCTTTAAATTCAATCTCCCTGGCCCCTTCAGCTCTTCCTTCTTAACCACTTCTAATAATAGGGAAGAGAAAAGGAAGCCCAGATTTCTGATCTCTCTTCCTCACAGCAAAAATCTCTCCTTCTTTTCTCTTTTCTTTGTATCTTTCCTCTCTATCCCCTTTCTGATCTTTCGTTTTCTTTCAAGAACGGTGTTCAACCCTCCTTTCTCCTTTCTCACTAAGAAAATATCAGATCATAAGTAGTCCTTCTCCGAAAAATGTTCTCCCCTTAAAAATGTCCTCCCTTACTTTCTCTTTTTCCTCTCCTTTTATAGACGGAGGAGAGGGCTTCTTGCTTCTTCTCCGTTGACTTTAGGGTCGGCTTGCACGGATACCCAAGGCTTGGGCAATTCTGAACAGCGGAAAGGAGGGGATTTGATGTGAGGGTTGCACGCTTGAAAAGGGAAGGAGATGGGGGGGTTTTGCCTGATGGGTATGAAGGCTTTTTAGGGTTAGAAGTGAGGCTGCCCGGTTAAGGCGAGGGAGGAGATGGAAGAAAAAGAAAAGACCAATGGGTAGAGGAGGTGCAAAAAAGGGGGTTCGGAGCAGAGATAGCGTGTGTCCAGATGGGGTGGTATGAGTAGCAGAAAGGTGGTGATTTGATGTGAGGGTTGCACGCTTGAAAAAACAAAAGATATGGGGGGTTTTGAACAGAAATAGCATGTGCCCAGACAGGGTGGCATGAGTAGCAGAAAGGTGGTGATTTGATGTGAGGGTTGTACGCTGGGAAAGAGAAAAGAGATGGGGGTTTTGAGCAGAAATAGCGTGTGCCCAGACGGGGTGGCATGAGTAGCAGAAAGGTGGTGATTTGATGTGAGGGTTGCACGCTCGGAAAGATAAAAGAGATGGGGGTTTTGAGCTGCTGTGCATGATGGCTTTTTAGGGTTAGGAGTAGGGTTACCAGGTTAAAACAAGGGAGGAGGTAAGGAGGAAGGAGGACCAATGGGTAGAGGAGGAAAAGAGGTTTTGCCTGGTATGTAAAGTAGGTAGGAGGCGTAATTCAGCTTCCTTTCCTTTTTGTTGATTGTCTTTTCTCCTTGTTTTCTTCGTCCTTTCTTCCTTATCTTCTCATTCTTCTTTCTTTATTCTTTAGCCTTCAGCCTGAAAATGAAGTTGCAGTGGACGGAATCTCTTCGTCCCAACGGAAAATTAGATATGCAAAAGTGGATATACACTGGATGGACCTCCTCGTTCAACAAGAAAAGATAGTTGCAGTGGACGGAACCTCCTCGTCCAACAGAAATTAAAATAATTGAAGTGGATGTAACCCCCTCGTCCAACAGAAATAAAAAGGAACAGGACTGGACGGGATCAACAGCAGGTCCAAAGCAATGGATGGGACTACCCTGTCCATCAGCAAGTGTAAAGCAATGGACGGGAACACCCCGTCCATCAGCAAGTGGAAAGCAATGGACGGTACCACCCCGTCCATCAGTAAGTGGAAAGCAGTGGACGGGACCACCCCGTCCATCAGCAAGCGCAAAGCACTGGACGGGACTACCCCATCCAACAGCAAGTGGAAAGGAGTGGACGAGACCACCCTGTCCATCAGTAAGTGTAAAGTAATGGAAAGCATTGGACGGGACTACCCCGTCCAACAGCAAGTGGAAGGCATTGGACGGGACCACCCCGTCCATCAGCAAGTGCAAAGTAATGGAAAGCATTGGACGGGACTACCCCATCCAACAGCAAGTGGAAGGCATTGGACGGGACCACCCCGTCCATCAGCAAGTGCAAGACAATGGACGGGACTACCTCGTCCAACGAGTGAGTCCGGTGCAATGGACTGGACTGTGTCCAACAGCCAGTCCAAGGTAGTGGACTGGATGGGACCACCTCGTCCAACAAGTGAGTCTAATGCAATGGGCTGGACTGCGTCCAACACAATGGCCGAGACCATCCCGTCCACAGCAAGTTCAAGGTAGTGGACTGGACCGCGTCCAACAGCAAATTAAAGGGGCTGGCCTGGACCGCGCCCAACAGCAACTTAAAGGGGCTGGCCTGGACCGCGTCCAACAGCAAGTCCAATGCAATGGACGAGATCATCCCATCCACAGCAAGCGCAATGGACTGGCCTGAACCGCGTCCAACAGCAAATTAATAATGTGATGGACAGGACCTCTCCGTCCAACAGCAAATGCGATGGACTGGGAGTGATCACCCCCTCCTTTCTTCATATTATTAGTCTCCTGGAAACACGATATCATAAAAGTTAGAATAAAATGAAGCGGACAAAAATGGGTGTTCACAGTTGCCCCTCTTTACTTGTTATATGCTAGATGACATGATTAGTCGTGACTTTTCATGTATTGTAGTAATGAACAAGTAAAGAAGGATGAACACATATTTTGTCCGAAAAAACAGGAGGAGCTCAGAAGAAAACCTTACAGTTTGAAAACAGAATTGCAGTGAGTCTCAGAGGTTGGAAGTAAAGATGCAATGGACGGAACCCCCTCGTACAACAGGAAAGTAAATATGCAGCGAGCCTCAGAGCTCGGAAATAAACTTGCAATGAGCCTTAGAGCTCGAGAATAAAAAGTACAGTGAGCCTCAGAGCTCAAAAATAGAATTGCAGTGAGCCTCAGAGTTCGAAAATAAACTTGCAGTGAGCCTCAGAGCTCAAAAATAAAATTGCAGTGAGCCTCAGAGCTCGAAAATAAAGAAATGCAGTGAGCCTCAGAGCTCGAAAATAAAATTGCAGTGAGCCTCAGAGCTCAAGAATAAAGAAATGCAGTGAGCCTCAGAGCTCAAAAATAAAATTACAGTGAGCCTCAGAGCTCAAGAATAAAGAAATACAGTGAGCCTCAGAGCTCGAAAATAAAATTGTAGTGAGCCTCAGAGCTCAAGAATAAAGAAATGCAGTGAGCCTCAGAGCTCGAAAATAAACTTGCAATGGACGGAACCCCCTCGTCCAACAGAAAAGTAAACATGAAATGGACGGAACCTCCTCGTCCAACAGGAAAGTAAATGCAATGGACAGAACCTACTCGTCCAACAGGAGTAAACATGCCATGAGTCTTAGAGGTTGAAAATAAATAATCAGTAATCTGAAACAAATGAGAATACCTTCCTTTTGAGGTCAAAGGAACTAATTGTTCCCTAGGAAAACTTCGACCAAACAATCCCTTGTTCATCGGCCACTCTGGGACGAGGCATCACTCATTCTTTTAACAACATTGGTCACCCACGAATCCGATAAACTCCGGATGTTATGTAAGCTTATTTGCATCATTCTTTTGTCGTCCAGTGCATGCTGCCTCTTCCACTAAATCTGAAGTATTGAGCCCTCTTGGTTTAAACCATTCATTGGTGCTACCATTAGAGTTATCAAATCATACCATTAAACTTATATTTACTTTTATTGAGACATGAGAGTGAACACGATAGGGGAGTGTGGGAGAAAACCTCTTGCCTTAATATGAGAATTTAGGTTGTTAAAAGACAATAACAGTGAGAACAAAGCTACAAAAGGGATCATGAAGATTAAAAGAACAAAGATAAGCAAAGAAAATTACGAAAATAACATAAAATTTGCCCAAGTGATGGTCCCTTGATTTTCATTTAATTGATTCCCCTCAGCCTTTTGATTACACTGATCTTGGCTCCTGTTTCTGATTCTTCAAACACACCTTCTTCGATCATTCCTTTATAATTTTGCCCCAGTATACTCAGCCAGATAAAATTGCCCCAATATGGTGGGTGCTTGCAGAAGTGTTGGACCCTATCCTTCTCCTAGGCTGCCCTTGCAGGTTTTCAGCCTAAGGTTTATTTGCCCTAACTTTTGCCTAGGTTGTCCTCTCGGGTTTTCAACCTAGCGGGCCTTTACTTTTCTATTGTTCTTTTGCCCTAACTTTTGCCTAGGCTGCCCTTCGGGTTTTCAACCTAGCGGGCCTTTGTTTTCCTTTTGTTTTCATTGTTCTTTTGCCCTAACTTTTGCCTAGGCTGCCTTTTCGGGTTTTCAACCTAGCGGGCCTTCAAGTGTAGAATTTTTTCGCAGCATTAGAGTTTACTGGCCTTGGTAGCTCTTCCCCATCCATGTTTTGCAGAATCAAAGCACCTCCCGAGAACGCTTGTTTGACAATATAAGGGCCTTCATAATTTGGTTCCCATTTTCCTCGGGCATCCTATTGACTAGGGAGGGTCTTCTTTAAGACCAGGTCTCCTACGTGATATTCTCTAGGATGAACCTTTTTATTGAAAGCTCTTGCCATTCTGTTTTGATACAATTGCCCGTGATAGATAGCTGCCAGCCTTTTCTCTTCTCTATCATGTTCAACTGCTCATATCGAGTTTTCACCCACTCAGATTATTCTAAGTCTGCATCCATCAGGACTCTTAGCGAAGGGAGTTCTACTTCGATAGGTGAGACAGCCTCCATCCCGTATACCAGGGAGAAAGGGGTTGCCCCAGTCCTTGATCGTATGTTAGTCCGATAAGCATGTAGAGCATATGGCAGCATTTCGTGCCAGTCTTATAGTTTACAACCATCTTGGCCACGATCTTCTTGACATTTTTGTTTGCTGCTTCAACTGCACCATTCATTTGAGGCCTATAAGGAGCCGAATTGTGGTGTTTGATTTTGAGACCTTCGCAAAACTTTTGAATCTCGGTACCATTAAGATTGGGAGCATTATCTGTGATTATCCTCTCCGGGATCCCGTATCTGCAGACAATGTCCTTTTTGAGGAATTTGAGAAACACCCTTTGAGTTATGCTGGCATACGAAGTAGCTTCTACCCATTTAGTGAAATAGTCTATCGCCACCAAAATGAAACAATGACCATTGGAAGCCTTGGGATTAATGGGACCGATGACATCTATTCCCCACATCTAAAAAGGCCATGGGGATGCTAAACTGTGCAGTGGAAACGCAGGTGCATTAACCCGGTCTGCATGCATCTGGCATTTTTGGCATTTACGAACATGCTCCATGCAATCTGACTCCATAGTAGACCAGTAATAGCCACTTCTTAAGATCTTCCTGGCCATCATGTGACCATTGGCATGAGTCCCACAGATCCCTTCATGAACTTCAATCATGATCCATTTAGCTTCGCGCGCATCCACACATCTGAGTAGGGTACCATCATATCCTCTTTTGTACAAGACTTCCTTGTTTAAGAAAAAGGCCATGGCCAGTCTTCGGATGGTATTTTTATTTACTTCGCTCGCGTCTACCGGGTATTCCTTGGTCTAAATATATCGCTTGATATCATGATACCAAGGCTTATCATCAGGTTCTCCTTCCACATGAGCATGGTATGCTGGTTCATTGGTCGCGCTGTCGCGTACGCGCCAAAAAGTGAGCGGTTTGTAAAAATGTAGTTTAGGGAGCGACAACTCGGATATCGTCTCACAAGGACTCTTAGGTTGTTGTTAACAGAAAAAGTCAGAATTGGGGGGTTTTGGAATTGAAACTAAATTAAGGAAACAAAGCAAAAACAGAGCAATAAAAGCAAAGCAGTTAAATGATTACCAAATAAACTAAAGCGATTAACCTACTGTTCTCGGTTTCCCACTATTATCGGTTTATATAATTCCAAGCCCTAAGCAGATTCTAATCCCCTTTCGGTTGTAGTAACAATTAACAAACGAAATCGCTACTACGAGATATATGTTCCTATTCCCGAATTAAACAAACGGGGTTAAGCCCTCATGAACTAAACGAACATGAACGAACACACGCGAATTAAACAAACACGATTCAATATAGGAACATAACATCACCGAAATAAATCAACACAACACTATACACTCCTGAATTAAACAAACAGAAATATATAGCATAGTATTGAAAAGATAAAAGCAAATAAAACAGGAATTACAAAACCTCAAGTGTGGATGGAAATCGATTACAGTAGACTAATCCAAGGAGACTAGTTCTCCATTACAAAGGAAAAACAAAGCATTAAACCTAATTCTACAGCCATCTAAACTAAAGAGAAAAACAAAAGATCCCTGTTCTGTCCTAAAACAGACTTAAATACAGCTTCTGGATTCCGCGGGCTCGCGATGCGAGCATACCTTCGCGAGGCGAATAATACGAACAGTCTTCAATGTTTGGCTCTCTCGCGAGGCGAGCTTATCATTCGCGAGGCGAGACTCTTCAAATTCCAAACTGTCACAGCTGTGACCTTCAACACGCGTAAGCCGTGATGGCTTCTGGTCTTCCAGGGTTGGATTACTCGCGAGGCGAGTCATATTTCACGGGGCGAGACAGAAAGGTTTGTAAATTCTGGCACAGTCAGCCTTCTGGTTCGCGAGGCGAGTAGCCTCTCGCGGGGCGAAGAATCCCAGAACTGCTTCTTTTTATTACCTGAAAACAAGGATTAACAGTAAGTACTTTATTCGACTCTAAATCAACTAAATTAACCTAAAAATACTTTAGAGACTCAGAATGATGCTTAAAGACAATCAAGTCTAATTTGGGTGAAAATGAGATATAATTAGCACAAAACCCTGGTCATACTAGCCATAAAACTAGATGAGTCAGAGGCTGATCATTCATCCTGCACTCTAACTTGGATGGGTTGGACATTGATATGGATATCCAATTTGGTCATGGCAGCTAGTGTGGCTAAAGCATCAGCAAATTGATTCTTGTCTCGACTTAAATGCGAGAAAGTAATCTCATCGAACCTTACAATCAACTGAGTCAGGTATTTCTGATATGGAATCAACTTGGAGTCCTTGGTCCGCCACTCACCATTGACTTGATAAATGATTAAAGCTGAATCCTCTAAGACTCTCAAATGCTTTATACCCAGTTCAAGTGCCATTTGCAATCCACCAGTACATGCTTCGTATTCTACAATATTATTTGTACTTTCGAATTTCAGTTTTACAACCATCGGGTATTGCTTGCCACTTGGAGAGATAACCACTGCTCCTATACCACTGCCATGCATATTGACTGCTCCATCAAAATACATTTCCCACACATCTCCCTGTTCTTCGTCTTCCTCTAGGGACATTACCTCTCCCTCCGAAAACTCGGAATCGACAGGCTGTCCATCCTCAAGAGGATTCTCTGCTAAATGGTCAGCAATTGCACTTCCTTTGATGGACTTCTGGGTCACATATTTGATGTCGAATTCTGACAATATCACTTGCCATTTCGAAACCCTTAAGGAGATATAAGGACTTTCGAAGATATACTTCAAAGAATTCATTCGAGAAATTAGCCAAGTGGTGTGATATAACATGTACTGTTTGAGTTTTCTGGAAGCCCATACCAGTGCACAACAAGTCTTCTCGATTGCCATATAAAGAGCCTCACAGGTGTTAAACTTCTTGCTCAGATAATAAATTGCCTGCTCCTTCCTGCCAGATTCATCATGTTGTCCTAGCATTGCCCCCATTGAGGTTGGCAATATGGTGAGGTAGAGTAATAATGGACGACCTTGGGTAGGTGGTACCAACACTGGGGGATTCAGTAGATATGCCTTTATCTTATCAAAGGCTTCTTGACAGTCATCATCCCATCTTCCTGGATTATTCTTCCTGAGGAGTTTGAAGATTGGTTCACATGTGCTAGTCAGATTTGCAATGAAGCGCGTAATGTAGTTCAATCTTCCAAGAAAACCCCTTACTTCTCTCTCGTTCTTGGGTGCTGGCATATCACGTATTGCTTCCACCTTGTTAGGGTCCACCTTTATTCCTTCTCTACTGACAACAAAGCCAAGTAAATTCCCCGCGGATGCACCGAAAGTACATTTTGCAGGGTTGAGGCGTAACTTGTACTTTCTTAGCCGCTCGAACAACTTTCTCAAAACTGCCACATGGCTTTCTCCTTCCTTGGACTTGGCCACTATATCATCAACGTATACCTCCACCTCCTTATGCATCATATCATGGAACAATGCCACCATAGCACGTTGGTAAGTAGCCCCAGCATTCTTTAATCCGAAAGGCATCACTTTGTAACAAAAGGTTCCCCAAGTGGTGATAAAAGTTGTATTTTCTTTATCTTCATTGTCCATGAGGATCTGATTATACCCAAAATACCCATCCATGAAAGAAAACCTGTGACTTCTGGCTGCACTGTATACAAGGACATCAATATGAGGTAGGGGGAAATCATCCTTTGGACTGGCTTTATTCAGGTCTCGGTAGTCCACGCACATTATGACCCTTCCATCCTTCTTTGGTACCGGCACAATATTAGCTACACATTCTGGGTGTCTAACTACTTCCAGAAAGCCAGCTTCCAGCTGCTTAGTCACATTTTCCTTGATCTTCAACGACATCTCAGGATGCATCCTCCTTAACTTTTGCTTATTTGGAGCCACATCTGGGTATAAGGGAATTTTATGCGTTGCTATCTCAGGATCTAAACCTGGCATATCTTTGTAGGACCATGTAAAAACGTCCAGATATTCTTTGAATAGTGTGACCATTTCTTCTCGCTCTGGGTTATCCACTATTTTCAACTCCTTCTTATCTTCCTCGGTTCCCATATTGATCACTTCTGCAACCGCATCATTCGAGCTAATCCCTTCCTCCGACCGTTTCACCCCTTTTATGAATTCTTCAATGTCTTCTTCCTCCTCATCAGATTCAGGATTGTATTCATTAGCGGCCTCGAGGGAATCAATAAATGAACTTTCAACGTTCCTCTCCTGAGGTAAATCTTTAGTGGAAGAAGTATTCCTGGAAGAAAAAAGTCAGGAATAGGGGAAGTATAGGCAAGAGTTTTATTTATGACAGAAAAGCTTAAACTAAGTAAATGAATGAAAGAGAGAGAAGAAACGATGGAATCAAAAGGAAAGCACCAGACAAAGTGCTACATTCTCATTCATGTCTCAAAGAGAGTAAACATTAGTTCATAATTAGTACAATAAGACAATTACTTCATGGAAATAACATCAACAAACGATTCAGATTGCCAATTGTTGAGAACTTTATTGCTAGCAGGGAGATAGACGACATGACTCTCGTCCAGCTCTTCTTAAAGTGTGCTGATAGTGAAGTGAGGGGAGAATGACTTTACGGGACTGATAACTTCAGCAGCCACTGGGAAAGTCTCTGTCAGGAGGGGAAGGTGCTTTTTCTCGCGCTCTCCATCTTCCTTGTTTTCAAGAGTCATGAATTTCATCCCTTCACAAAGTTTGGGCTGATAGCCCAATCCGCGCCTTCCTTCTCTCACAGCCGCTTCAATTGACCGAGAGATTCCTTGCAACTGAGGCCTTAGGCCTTTTCCTCTTTGATACCCGCTCTTCTCCATGATGCGGACTGCTACCTCATTCACATTCTTCATTGGGGGCTCCTTTTTCTCGTTCTCTGACTTCAGTACCTCAAAACTATGCAGTGAGTTATCGTCCACCCGCTCTGTGCTTTCCACATAAGGTACTGTGGTGGGCTTTGTCAGCATGATCTCCTCTTCACCAAGGACAGTAATAATGGATCCATCTTGAATATACTTCAAACACTGATGCAGAGTCGAGGGGACCACTCCTGCCTCATGGATCCAAGGCCTCCCCGGAAGCATGGTGTAAGCTGACTGGATTTCCATGACCTGAAAGAGGACAGGGAAAGAACTAGGCCCTATTTCAAGGGATAGAGTTATCTCTCCTAAAATTCCTCTTGCCGTCCCATCAAAAGCCCGAACAATCATTTCTTGTGGTGTCAAATATGCCGCGCTTATATTCAGCTGCTTGAGTGTGGTCATTGGAACCACATTCAATGTTGAACCACCATCTACAAGCACCTTTGCAATCACAAACCCCTTACACTTTAGGGTGATGTGTAAGGCTTTAGGGCTACTGCGGGATTTCGAGGCCACTTCATCTTCCGAGAAAGTAATCATGTTGATATGCCTGATTGGGTCCACCATATTTACTACATTTTCTGGAGTGACGTCAGGTTTGACATATGCTTCATTCAACACCTTCAATAATGCCTTGCGATGCAATTCTGATGTCAAGACAAGCGACAAAAGAGATATCCTTGCCGGAGCTTTCTTCGACTATTCTACCACATCATATTCACTTTGCGTTATGATCTTCAGAAACTCTTCTTCTTCTGTCCCCCTTCTTTCATCCGCAATTTCCTCTTCTTTGGTTTCCTTCATCATTTTTTCCTCGGCAGGGGTGTAGCACCGTCCACTCCTTGTAATGCCTCCAACTCTCACAATATTAGTAACCTGGGCCTTCGAAGTTTCTCCTGCCCCTCCTACTAGCTCAACTTTCTGTTCATAATTCCATGGTACAGCGTGTGTATCATCATAAGCCAAAGGAGTTGGCTTTTTCACCTTTACAATCATTTTTTCTGGCGCCAACACATCATTCATAGGTGGTACCCGGAGCACAACTTTTTCAACCACATTAACTTCTTCAGTCGTAGCTGGCCTAGCTTGGATCACCCCCAAGGTAAGTAATCCTTGGACTCGGACCTTAAAGTCCCAACAAGTTTCAATATCATGCGCTGCCTGTCCATGATGATAATCACAACTTAAATCACCATCATACTTCTTTTTTTCCTTGACCAGCTTCACAGGTGCAACAATATCATATCCTGCCTTCTTAAGTCCCGCAAATATTTCTTGCATCGGGGTTCGTAATTCCAAAACCTTCTTAATTTGAGTCCCCTTCACTTCCAAGTTAGACACACTATTTCCCGCATTATGGTTTGGGATTGGGTTATTAACAATGCTAAGCCCAGAATCTTCTTCGAAACCCAATCTTCCACAAGCAATCAATTTTCTTACTGCTGTCTTGAAGGCCTCACATTCCTCAATGGAATGTCCCAGGGCATCCATGTGAATTTTGCAAGTCAAGTTTGGATTGTACCAAGCAGGGAAAGGTGGTTCCATAGGTCGCACAGGGTTTCCAGCGATTAGGTGACGATCAAATAATTGTTTGAACAAATCTGCATTGGAGATAGACAGTCTTGGGAAGGGTGGCAGATTTTGTGAGCATCCCTGATTTGGAAAACTTGGGCGAGGTCGAGGGTAGCTGTGATAGTTTTGTTGAGGTGCAGGTGGATAATGAGTATATGTTGGGCGAGTGGGGTTGTGTGGTTGAGAGGGAGGGATGTTATTTACTTGGTTTTGCTGCTGGGTGATGGTTGGCGAGGCCTGTTGAGGTGGGTGAAACGGTGTTTGGGTCTGATATGGTGCTTGGTACCTTGGGTATGAAGCGACATGACGAGGTCCAAAGTTTTGCTGGTGTTGCACATAATTTGCTTCTGCTTCCTTCTTCTTGGGCTGGAACCCCTTCTTGGATGCACTGCCTTCCACGTCCATTGGCAACGTTTGAAAACATCGGTGCTGTTGCCACAGAGGAAATTTGCTGCCTACCAGGTTCAATTGTCTCTCTATTTGCGCTGAGCATGCTGAGAGATTCCCTCATATCTTGTAATATGGCTTCTAATCTTGCTTGGGTTTCAGCCATCTCGCTCATTCTTCCCCTCACATCATCTATCTCAGCTTAGATTTCTTCCTTCCTCGGACGCATTGGCAGCCATCCTGGTCCGAGATCTGGTATCGTGAACTCGGGTTTGGTTGGTATTACCTTTCCTAGGTCGCGCAATGGTTCCTGAATCCTCAGAAGGATGAGACTCTGTGGAGTGAATAAGAACAACTTATTAGTCAATCCAAAATTTTGCGTGTGTGCATGCATGCATGTGCAAGTTAATATCCTTTGTTTGAGAGTACTCTTAGGAAGACTGTTGTATACACCAATAGCAATAAAACTCATCCTGCAATCAAATCTAGTGGTATGGTTCCCTCTAGTTTGAATACAGTTGGTGTCACGTCCATGGGAGAATCCACTCCTCGATAGACCACACCTGTACTAGCAATGTCCTCATTTTTACACAGAAAACACGTTGTTTTTAGGGTAAAAATACGATTGATGACGTATCTAAGGAAGAATGCACTCCTCGATAGATATCATCTAAAAATGCTTGACAGACATGGATGAAAACTTCCATTTCATAAATATTCTGATACAAATCATGAGTCTTTGACCAAAATAAAAGAAACATATTGATGGTTTCCATCCTCCTCTAAGGTCCACAAGGTTTTATGTTAAGAGCCTCATCTTCTTTTTTCTGAACCCTCTGGCAAGTCTCCCAAAATGTTTGAAGAACTCGGTCACCTTTGGTGGTAACTGAAGGAAATGGTTCATACACATGTGGATGGATGCCTCTTCAAAATGCTCCACCAGCTGGGAAGTGTGATATTGGAGCTTATCCATCACGTCCTCGTATTTTCTCTTCCATGCCTCCTTTTCATGCATCACATCCTCAACCACTGATTTCCATCCCTTTACCCATTCTGTGTGACGTTGAGCTTCAACCCTTTCAGAGTCTTTTACCTTGTTTCTGAGCCAATTTTCTCTCATGTTAGCTTCTGCCAGTAGCTCGCGATGCTTGGCTGCTTCATTCCACCCTTGATCAGAGTACACTTCTGTTTGGGCTAAGAATTCCTGCAGGGATTCAATCCTCTCTTCTAGTATTTGTATCATTTCAGCGTGATCCCCTACACTTGTCTCGAGCTCTTTTTTCTTCTTTTGAAGTTTGACAAGCATCTTCTCTTGACATCATATTTTTGCCAGCAGCTCTTGAATTTCTGCTTCTTTGTCTTTTCTCGCCCTTTTTGCACGACTCGGGGCTTCATGGGCATCGGCACATTCATCCTTCAAATGCTCAATCTGTAAACTCAGCTTCTGCACTTGTCTTTGGAGCGTGATAATAGTTACTTCGGCAGCTTGGTCATTCTTATCAAAAATCCTCATCTGAGCTTTTAACACTTCGATTTCTTTCAACATTTGATCCTTGGTCAGTGAATTATTTTCCTCATGGAGAGGAGCTGCAGGCCTTGAGGGGAAACCTCTTCTTGCTTCTCTCCATACCTCATATCTTTTCGTGTGAGCTATGACTCGCCTTCCTAATTCCTCCGGTCCTTTTATATGAATGTTATTCCATGCTGACCTTACTACTATCGTTTGGCTCTTGATGCCTTCACCTTCTTGGTATAGGAAGAATATCCCCTCGAGCAGTTCTTTGGGGGGTTCATCCTGCGTCCACTTGAGTTGACGCATTACCAAAGCTGGTGAGTATGATATACAACCTTTGGGACCCATCAACGGCACATTTGACAAACTTCCGCAACTGAATACAACTGAATCTCCGTTATACCATAGGCACATCCAACTAAATGACCGTGGGTCGATCTGATCAAACTCTTGCTTCCATTCATATAACTTACGTGACTTTAGTTGTATGCGAGTGAACCCTTTCAGCGGGTCATCTGCTCTATCGATTTTATCACGAGCGTACAAGTGTGTCATGATCCAGACATACAATATTGATGCACAACATCGCAGTTTGTCTTGTTGATTTTGATGACAAACCTGTAGGGAGAGGAAGGTTTAAGCTAAGATAGCAGGGACCGGGTTCACACCATATTCTTCGACCCTATAGAAAACATCCATGGTTGACTGATCAATCAGATCTGGTACAAGAGGAAAGAGCACCAACCCGTATATCATGAGGGCTAGTACTTTGTTGAAAGTAACCCATCGTTGTTGCTGGCCCAGCTTGTTGAGATACACCTCCAAAAATCGCCTCTTCCACCCTTTGGTGGTTCCCTTTTCTGTTTTCTCTATTTGTTCCGGTTGAAGCTCCAACAGGCTTGCTATCTTCCAATCTGTTACATATTGGCCATAATACATGTAGAAGCCAGTCTTCTTTTGAATGGGCAGTCTTAGCATATAAGCATACTCTTCCGTGGTTGGAGTGATGTCCAAGTTAGGCAATTCAAAACACCTCAAAGTTGAGTTCCAATATTGGGCCAATACACTCAGAGCGGGAGCTTCCACTAGAACACGCAGCAGGTCTAGTATTCTACCATACTTGCTGGCAAAGTCTGAGCATGCTTTTTCTGGCATTTGCTGGCTGAGTTCACATAACATCTTCACGTCATTGAGTGTCACATCGATCTTGATATTTTTCTTGGGACAACTCGCGTTGCTAGTACTCTTTTCTGAACCAAACTTATCCATGCTCTTGCTATAAGGTGAATACCAAAATCTTTCAACAAAGAGACACAACGAAAAAAATAAGTATAGTGCAACAAATGTATCTTGCGTGATTCACGTTGCATGGACCCAATGGGGTTGAAAACCCCGATGGGTATGCATTACCTTCATTATGACATAACGCCTATTAGGTGTGCAATAATATTCGAATATGTCATTCAGGTTTGGGGCAGCAATGTGATGCCTCTAGTCTTGTGAATATTCACAATGAATATGCATGACAATTTATGCTTATGATAATAGAGAGAGGAAAGAAAAGTACGCCCCCTTTTGCCCTGAGCCAGGTAAAATCTAAGGATGGACATGCCTTAAGGTTAGGACTCTAAATAGGTTGGCCACTAGGTCTGCTATATTAGTGAGAGTTGGGATGGGTCTAGACCTCTAAAAGTCATGGTCCCCATATTGCCCTCATAAGAGTATGATTCATGATTCTAGCCACAAGTAGGGATAAACCCTCTCAATATGACTATTCCACGATCTCATGTACAATCTGAGTGGTGAAATGACAAGTATTAGGGAGGTACATGACCTCTTCAATAACAACGTCAGAGCACCGCCTAATCCTTGGGTTTTTGAGCGAGCTCGGGTATAGAGCTAAGTGTATGTGCAAAATGTGATAGTGATGTGTGTGAAAGGGGGCATACAAACCTGTAACACTTAAAAGTCAAAAAAAAAAAGAAAAGACGAGAAAAACCTGCAAAGCACAAACATATATATATATATATATATATATATATATATATATATATATATATAAACGGTTATAAGTCCTCTATCCTATTGTTAAAACGTGGGAAAAGAAAAGAGAAAGGAGGAGGAAACAAAAACATTGTTTGTGCAGCATATATAATAATAACGTGAGTTAAAACACATGCACCACTATCTCTTCTTATTTCAAATAGGAGGAAAAGCTCAACCAAAAGGACAATCCAAACAAACAGTGTTGTAAAAAAACATTTTTGGTTTTGCCATTTAATTATTTCAAGGAGAAAAAAAAGGGTAAGATACAGCCATAAAAGGTAAAACAAATAAGCTACAAAATACTAAAAATTTGCAAAACCAATTTTTATGGGCTTGATTCACTTAAAAGAAGTCCCCAGTGGAGTCGTCATCTATAGCGACCTAAAGAAAAGACTCGTTTTCGCTCTTAGAGAGAAGACATGTAGTCGCCACCAACTTTATCTTGTTTCAAGGAAGTTGGAAAACCTTTTTAAGAAAAGTATTGGGTCCGGGAGTTGATTATGTCTAGGGAAGGCATGGAGACTTAACCCCACGGCACCCTAGAACATCCATAAAATGGTTACCCAAAATTAGTTGTGTAAATTATTAGTAACTTTGAGATATTTGTTTTACCCGTTATGAACCTCTTTATTAAAACTACATGAGGTTCAACATGGCACGTAAGTCCACAGAGCAACCTCTAAACCTGAGGGGTTAAACATGACACTTGTCATAGGGCAACCCAAAAAAGGTTGTTTTAATCAAGTGATCATCCTTTATTTTTATGTAAAATAAATAATTTTTATCTCTTGAAGATGGGATAGAAATGTAGAAATGAAACTTTTTTCCAACTTACTCAGAGAACAGAAGTATAGAAAAGTAAGAGTGTCAAGAGAAATTTATTAACAATATCAACTAAAAGAACAAAGTTTACCGAACGGGAGTAGAATAAGAATCACTTTGTTCACTCCCAGTGGTAAGATTTTAAGCTCGAAATCTTTACATTCAATCTCCCTGGCCCCTTCAGCTCTTCCTTCTTAACCACTTCTAATAATAGGGAAGAGAAAAGGAAGCCCAGATTTCTGATCTCTCTTCCTCACAACAAAAATCTCTCCTTTTTTTCTCTTTTCTTTGTATCTTTCTTCTCTATCCCCTTTATGATCTTTCGTTTTCTCTCAAGAACGGTGTTCTCCCATCCTTTCTCCTTTCTCACTAAGAAAATATCAGATCATAAGTAGTCCTTCTCCGAAAAATGTTCTCCCCTTAAAAATGTCCTCCCTTACTTTCTCTTTTTCCTCTCCTTTTATAGACGGAGGAGAGGGCTTCTTGCTTATTCTCCGTTGACTTCAGGGTCGACTTGGACGGATACCCAAGGCTTGGGCCATTCTGAACAGCGTAAAGGAGGGGGTTTGATGTGAGGGTTACACGCTTGAAAAGGGAAGGAGATGGGGTTTTTGCCCACGATGGGTATGAAGGCTTTTTAGGGTTAGGAGTGAGGCTGCCCGGTTAGGGCGAGGGAGGAGATGGAAGAAAAAAGAAAAGACCAATGGGTAGAGGAGGTGCAAAAAAGGGGGTTCTGAGCAGAGATAGCATGTGTCCAGATGGGGTGGTATGAGTAGCAGAAAGGTGGTGATTTGATGTGAGAGTTGCACGCTTGAAAAGAGAAAAGAGATGGGGGGTTTTGAACAGAAATAGCGTGTGCCCAGACGGGGTGGCATGAGTAGTAGAAAGGTGGTGATTTGATGTGAGGGTTGCACACTCAGAAAAAGAAAAGAGATGGGGGGTTTTGAGCAGAAATAGTGTGTGCCCAGACGGGGTGGCATGAGTAGCAGAAAGGTGGTGATTTGATGTGAGGGTTGCACGCTCGGAAAGAGAAAAGAGATCGGGGGTTTTGAGCTACTGTGCATGATGGATTTTTAGGGTTAGGAGTAGGGTTACCATGTTAAAACAAGGGAGGAGGTAAGGAGGACCAATGGGTAGAGGAGGAAAAGAGGTCTTGCCTGGTATGTAAAGTAGGTAGGAGGCGTAACTCAGCTTCCTTTCCTTTTTGTTGATTGTCTTTTCTCCTTGTTTTCTTCGTCCTTTCTTCCTTATCTTCTCATTCTTCTTTCTTTATTCTTTAGCCTTCAGCCTGAAAATGAAGTTGCAGTGGACGGAATCTCTTCGTCCCAACGAAAAATTAGATATGCAAAAGTGGATATACACTGGACGGACCTCGTCGTCCAACAAGAAAAGATAGTTGCAGTGGACGGAACCTCCTCGTCCAACAGAAATTAAAATAATTGAAGTGGACGGAACCCCCTCGTCCAACAGAAAAAAAAAGGAACAGGACTAGACGGGATCAACAGCAGGTGCAAAGCAATGGACGGGACTACCCTGTCCATCAGCAAGTGCAAAGCAATGGACGAGAACACCCGGTCCATCAGCAAGTGGAAAGCAATGGACGGGACCACCCCGTCCATCAACAAGTGGAAAGCAGTGGGCGGGACCACCCCGTCCATCAGCAAGCGCAAAGCACTGGACAGGACCACCCCGTCCATCAGCAAGGGGAAAGCAATGGACGGGACTACCCCGTCCAACAGCAAATGGAAGGCATTGGACGGGACCACTGATGAGTGTGATTTCACATCATCTTTGTCTATCATTTTGCATGCATTTTCATGTAGTTTAGGCATATTTTTATTCGATTTTAGGTTAATTTTCCTTTGGAATGGGTAAGGCGGTTTTCGTGTGTTGTTTTGCAGAAATCAAGGGTAAAATGCTCAAGATCAACCATGATGAAGTTTGGATGAAGATAGGGCTTTAAAAGTGAAGAAAATGAGCCAAACAGAGCCCATCACGGCCTAGCCGTGATGCCCATCATGGCCATGATCGAGCAAAACGAAAAGGAACAAAGGTCAAGTCGAGTGTCATCACGGCCGGCCGTGTGATAGCCATCACGGCCGTGACCCAAAACCACCACAAGTCGAGCACATCACGGCCTAGCCGTGATTCAGATCACGGCCATGAAATAGGAGGCTCGCGACGCTGAACATGGGCTTCGCCACGCGAGAGATGAAAAATTCGAAGTTCCGAAAAGCAGAAGCCGTCACGGCCTGGCCGTGATGGCCATCACGGCCGTGACGCGCATTACTTGGACCTGAAGAAACCGAATTGGATCAGAATTTGAGTTAGATTGGGACTCTAACTTCCCACATCTATAAATAAGGACCAGGCAGAGGCAGAGGATACATCATCCATCATCTTAGACTTGTACACACATAGAAGGACTCTAGGCATAGATCTCTCTTCTCCTCTCCTCCTCTCTTCTCTGATTTTTGTATTTTTCATTATGTTGTCAACCCAGCTTGTCATCTCCATGGCAAGACTGGAGTAGTAGTTTGTTTCTAGGGATTGGGGCTCTGCCCGAGTTTTGTAAATGTTGTTGATTTGATGTAAAATCGTTGTTGATTTCGTTATTGTTTTAGATCTGATTTCTAGTGTGTTAATCACTCGTAAATTCGGTGACCGCTTATTTGCGTGACATAGACGTTCTAAGGAGGAACCTAGCGGTGAACTTAGGATTTCTAGTGTGTTTCACTCGTAAAGTCCGACGGCCGCTTATCTGCGAGATGCGGATATTCTAAGGAGGAACCTATGGGTGAACTTAGGTTATTTGCATGACTGAGACATTCTAAGGAGGAACCTAGCGGTGAACTTAGGTGTCGGACCTATAGAAGTCAGACTTGGGACTGAAATCACGAGAGTTAGAAGCCGTCCCTCGAGGAGCAACGAAGTGTCACGAAGCACAAAGAGTCCAATCTGGGATCGACTACCACGAGAGTAGGGGTCGGGTCAATTGGGCACGGCTTTTGTAACCCGAGAGGGAGCTTAAGCTATCGGAGGATAAACTCGCCTTCAAGGCAATTTCGGTAATCAACAAAGGTAAATCGGATTAGTAACATAAACAGCCTCAAAGGTAACCCAAATCCCTAGGAATCCATTTAGATCAAAACCCCAAAAAGATTTGTTTTCTGTTTTAATTGTTTTCTGCTCATCTATCTTTTAATTTCAAATTCAAAACCCCTTTTAAAAAATAAAGATATCCTTTAAAACTGTCCAGATCTAATCGATTCGAAAACCGATTGCGATTCGAGAACACAGTCTCCGTGGGTTCGATATCTTTTATTAGTTGACGGCAATCCGGTACACTTGCCGGAATTGCAGAGCGCGGCGCGCAACAACACGCGCGCGTCGCACGAGACACAATCAAGTTTTTGGGGCCGTTGCCGGGGACTGTGCCTTTTCGAATTTCAATTTAGTTTTTAAATTGATTTTTCTGGACCCTTTTCTTTTTATTTGATTTTTATTTCTGAAATATAAAAATAAAAAAATTCAAAAATATTTCCTTCTGTTGTATCCATCTCTCTGTGTGTTTTATGCAAAGATCCCTAAGTCTTGGGAGCCTTGGTGAAGTTGATCCGGAGATCGAGAGAACCTTCCATAGACGTAGGCGACTACAAAGAGAGGGAGAAAGGTCGATTCCCATTCCACTCATGGCGAATCTTCCGGATACAAAGCCTTTGAAGGATTACGCAGCCCCAAATGCGAGAGGCTTGTGAACTGGGATTGCAAGGCCATAGATTGAGGCGGAGAACTACACTATACCGCCCATGCTAATCAACATGATTAGGCAACATCAATTCGGAGGATTGCCTTCGGAGGACCCGACCGATCACATAGAGACATTCTTAGAGTTCACCGATGCAATCAGGATTAATGGAGCCTCGGTCGATGTTGTACGTTTGAGACTGTTCCCCTCATCTCTGACTGGAAAGGCGAAGGCCTGGCTTAAGCAAATCCCCGCTAACACCCTGACTACTTGGGACCAACTGGAGCAGGCGTTCTTGGAAAAATTCTTCCCTCCATCCAAGACGGCCTACATAAGAACCCAGATCACCGGCTTCTTCTAAAAAGACGGAGAATCATTATCGGAAGCTTGGGATCGCTACAAGGGACTGCTGGAGTCGTGCCCACATCACGGACTCGAGAGGTGGTTATTAGTGCACACCTTCTATAACGGATTGGACTACTCATCGAAGGTGTCACTAGATTCTGCAGCGGGTGGAGCATTTATGAATAGGCCTCTCACTGAGGCATTCAATATCATCGAGAATGTCACCACCAACTACCACCAATGGGGATCCGAAAGAGGTAATAACCCGAACAAGATTTCGGGGGGTAAGTTTGAAGTTAATAGCACTGATCTTATAATGTCAAAAATAGACTCACTTAATAAACGTTTTGATCGGCTTGAAAGGTCTAATGTGAGTGCAATAGGTGCTACTAACCTTGTTTGTGAGATTTGTGGAATGCAGGGACATGACATGATGGAATGCCCACATGGTATCGCTCATGGATCCGGCGCTTCGGGTGAACAAGTGAACTCTTGTCACAACTTCTACGATACCAACCCGAAGCTGCCCAACTATGCTTCCCCAAATCCCTACAACCAAAGGAAGAACAACCCTTACCTCTCCTACGGCAACTACAGCAATACGCTCAACCATGAGTTCCAAGAGGGCCAGGGTAATAAGAGAGCAGCACCGGGGTATCCTCAGGTACAAAGATCTAAACTCGAGACTTTATTTGAAAGTTTTGTTGAAACTCAGACAAAACAGAATGAGGAGTTTAGACAACAAGGAAAGGTAGTGAGTGAAGCAATAAAGGAGCTAGCATCTAAGGTAGACAACTTAGCAACTCATAACAAGATGCTAGAAACCCAAATTGCCCAACAAGCCAGCACGTACTCGAGACCTAAGGGTACATTCCCGGGGCAACCCGAAGCAAATCCCAATGAGCATTGCAATGCCATACACTTAAGGGATGATAAACTTGGGGTGGGGGTAGCTGAAATGGGCGTGGAACCGGAGGAGGACACGAGCGAAAAGGAAGAGCCAGAACCAAAGTATGTCCCTCCACCACCGTACCAACCCCCGATACCTTTCCCACAAAGGTTGGTCAGGAAAAAGCAAGTAGATGTAGAGACTAAAATGCCTACTAAACTGAAAGACCTAGGTAGTTTCTCCATCTCTTGCTCGATTGAAAAAGTGCAAATAAACCAAGCCTTGTGTGACCTAAGGGCTAGTGCGAGCTTGATACCCCTCACTATCATGGAAAGGTTGGAAAGTAAAGAGTTGAGACCATTCAAATTCTCCTTACAATTTGCGGATGGCTCAACTAGGACTCCTCTAGGCATACTAGAGAATGTTCCTGTAAAGGTAGGTAAATTCTTCATCCCTACCGACTTCCTGGTATTGGACATGAAAGGGAATTCCAAATTCCCCATCATTTTAGGAAGGCCATTCTTGGCAAATCACTGGGGCAGTGATAGACGTAAGGAATGGCAAACTCTCTCTAAATGTAGAGGAAGGTAGGGTAAATTTTCAGTTGACTAACTCTTGTAACAACCCTCCTTTTGAGAGCCATGTGTGCGGGAATTGATGTAACGTCTCCAGTAGAGAAAGAACTTAGCATGGAAGCAACCCCAAAGATATGCATGGTTGATGATGCACCCAGCAGATGGTGAAGTTAGAATTGCTGTCCATGCGGAAAGCAGAACTTCCGCTGGAAGAAGGAAGGTCGAGGAAGCTCCGAGGAAAAGAACGGCGGAGCGCGATTGGCGCATGAGCAGAATCGGTTATTTGAAGGAGTTCCATGGAAGAGAAGTGTTCCGGCACATCTACGCCCAGCCGACCCCGGTTAACTGAAGGAAGTATGGTCAAGCTTAAGACCATAAATAAGCGCTTCTTGGGAGGCAACCCAAGTTTTCTTTCCCTTTTCCTTTTGTTTTTGAATTAACCTCTTGAATAATTTGAGAAGATCAAGAGGCAAAAAAAAAATATCATTAATAGGTTTGTCTAGTGTTTTCAGGTTGAGAAAGGGAAGAAGAGCAGAGAAAAAAATAAAGTCAGAAGCCATCACGTCCTGGCCGTGACAGTGGTCACGGCCGTGATGAACTAATACAAGAGCACAGAAAGGATCACGGCCTAGCCGTGATACACATCACGGGCGTGATGAGTAGGATGTCAAGATCAGAGAGCATCACGGCCTAGCCGTGATGTAGATCACGGCCGTGATGAAATTTCCACCCAAGTTTTGACTGGAATGTGAGCCAACACCCGCTACCGACTCGGTAAGTTGTTCCATTTTTCTCCTCTCTCCGACTTGATTATTTACATTGGAGACAATGTAAGTAATCAAGCTTGGGGTAGGGGTATTTTTGCATTATTTTTGCATTTGCATTGTTGCATTCATATTGCATTCTCATAGGCATAGATTGGTACGATCACATTCTCTAGATTGCCCCTCACTTAGAACATGCATCCAAATGTAAGAACTTGGTGCCAAATGAATTGAGATAGTGAATTTTGAACCCAATTTTTCATTATTCTTGTGATATTGCTAAAAATAAAAATTCTTGAGATAGTCATTTGATAGTTGATAATTAGCATGTGGTTCCTTTAACTTGTGTTTCTCACTGATTTTTGAACTACTAAATGTAAGATTTTGAGCCAAATAGGGGTACTCACTAAATTTACCCCATTTCTTGTGATAGAGTGTTGTAATTCCTCTTGGACTGTATTTTCTAGAACTTGACTTGAAACCGTTTTGAAACTTAAAAATTTTTGAAAACATTTTTGAATATGATTGAGGCACTAGGTATTTTTCCGGCCTCCCGAGCTTTGAATGTTTAAATGCTACCCCTTAGTTGCCCAGTTTTGAGCCTAAAGAATAAAATACTTTTCTTGGTACCATGAATTACTTTGATAAATAATGCTTGGTATGGCACCTTTTAAAGTATTACAAGAAGGGTAAATGGTAGTTTGAAAAAGAATGGGATGAAAATATTTCTCTTGAGCTAGAAAAATCTCCCCTTCTCCAAATAAATAAAAATGAAATAAACACAAAGAAAAAAATGGAGAAGGGGATGACAAAGAAAGTCAGAAATGAAAAGAAAAGAAAGAGAAAAATAAAAATAAAAAAAGAAAGAGAGGTGGAGAAGTAAATCAAAGCCCTAAAAGGTATTTTAGAAGGTGTCATGCTTTACACTGATTGATAATTTGTTTAGCCTTCTTGAATTTCCCTTCTCTTGATCTTCCCACCTAACAATTAATCCCATGGCCACATTACAACCAAAGGAAAAGACCTCTTGATTCTTATGTGTTTTCATTAATAAAGTAGAGATTTGGTTAATAGTCAAGCCTATGGTAGAGTACTTTCCTTGAGGAAATGGAGTGAATTGTCATATACCTTAAAACACTTGAGTGAGGTGAGATGAGGGCCCAAATCAGTCAGAATATGAACTTAAAGAACCTAAGCTTCTAATTGGACTTGAACTTGATTGTCTCTTGAGTGCTTATTGAATATGCCTATCACTTGGATTAGCTTCTAGGGTTCTTGGTTCACTATCCATGTTTTAATTGATTTATCTTATGGCCTGAGTAATTGCTTGAGGACAAGCAAAGTTTTAAGCTTGGGGTGATTTGAAGAGTGTGATTTCACATCACCTTTGTCTATCATTTTGCATGCATTTTCATGTAGTTTAGGCATATTTTTATTAGATTTTAGGTTAATTTTCCTTTGGAATTGGTAAGGCGGTTTTCGTGTGTTGTTTTGCAGAAATCAAGGGTAAAATGCTCAAGATCAACCATGATGAAGTTTGGATGAAGATAGGGCTTTAAAAGTGAAGAAAATGAGCCAAACAGAGCCCATCACGGCCTAGCCGTGATGCCCATCACGACCATGATCGAGCAAAACTGAAAAGGAACAAAGGCTGAAGTCAGAGTCTGTCACGACCGTGACCCAAAACCACCACAAGTCAGAGCACATCACGGCCTAGCCGTGATTCAGATCACGGCCATGAAATAGGAGGCTCGGGACGTGAACATGGGCTCGCCACGCGAGAGATGAAAAATTCCAGAAGTTCCAGAAACAGAAGCCGTCACGGCCTGGCCGTGATGGCCATCACGGCCGTGACGCGCATTACTTGGACCTGAAGAAACCGAATTGGATCAGAATTTGAGTTAGATTGGGACTCTAACTTCCCACATCTATAAATAAGGACCAGGCAGAGGCAGAGGATACATCATCCATCATCTTAGACTTGTACACACATAGAAGGACTCTAGGCATAGATCTCTCTTCTCCTCTCCTCCTCTCTTCTCTGATTTTTGTATTTTTCATTATGTTGTCAACCCAGCTTGTCGTCTCCATGGCAAGACTGGAGTAGTAGTTTGTTTCTAGGGATTGGGGCTCTGCCCGAGTTTTGTAAATGTTGTTGATTTGATGTAAAATCGTTGTTGATTTCGTTATTGTTTTAGATCTGATTTCTAGTGTGTTAATCACTCGTAAATTCGGTGACCGCTTATTTGCGTGACATAGACGTTCTAAGGACCTAGCGGTGAACTTAGGATTTCTAGTGTGTTTCACTCGTAAAGTCCGGCGGCCGCTTATCTGCGAGATGCGGATATTCTAAGGAGGAACTTAGCGGTGAACTTAGGTTATTTGCATGATTGAGACATTCTAAGGAGGAACCTAGCGGTGAACTTAGGTGTCGGACCTATAGAAGTCAGACTTGGGACTGAAATCACGAGAGTTAGAAGCCGTCCCTCGAGGAGCAACGAGTTGTCACGAAGCACAAAGGGTCCAATCTGGGATCGACTACCATGAGAGTAGGGGTCGGGTCAATTGGGCACGGCTTTTGTCACCCGAGAGGGAGCTTAAGCTATCAAAGGATAAACTCGCCTTAAAGGCAATTTCGGTAATCAACAAAGGTAAATCAGATTAGTAACATAAACAGCCTCAAAGGTAACCCAAATCCCTAGGAATCCATTTAGATCAAAACCCCAAAAAGATTTGTTTTCTGTTTTAATTGTTTTCTGCTCATCTATCTTTTAATTTCAAATTCAAAACCCCTTTTCAAAAATAAAGATATGCTTTAAAACTGTCCAGATCTAATCGATTCGAAAACCGATTACGATTCGAGAACACAGTCTCTGTGGATTCGATATCTTTTATTACTTGACGGCAATCCGGTACACTTGCCGGAATTGCAGAGCGCGCGCGCGCAACAACACGCGCGCGTCGCACGAGACACAATCAACCACCCCATCCATCAGCAAGTGCAAAGCAATGGAAAGCATTGGACGGGACTACCCCGTCCAACAGCAAGTGGAAGGCATTGGACGGGACCACCCCGTCCATCAGCAAGTGCAAGACAATGGACGGGACCACCTCGTCCAACGAGTGAGTCCAGTGCAATGGATTGGACTGCGTCCAACAGTCAGTCCAAGGTAGTGGACTGGATGGGACCACCTCGTCCAACAAGTGAGTCTAATGCAATGGGCTGGACTGCATCCAACGCAATGGCCGAGACCATCTCGTCCACAGCAAGTTCAAGGTAGTGGACTAGACCGCGTCCAACAGCAAATTAAAGGGGCTGGCATGGACCGCGTCCAACAGCAGCTTAAAGGGGCTGACCTGAACCACGTCCAACAGCAAGTCCAATGCAATGGACGAGACCATCCCATCCACAGCAAGCGCAATGGACTGGCCTGAACCGCGTCCAACAGCAAATTAATAATGTGATGGACGGGACATCTCCGTCCAACAGCAAATGCGATGGACTGGGAGTGATCACCCCCTCCTTTCTTCATATTATTAGTCTCCTGGAAACACGATATCATAAAAGTTAGAATAAAATGAAGATGGACAAAAATGGGTGTTCACAAAAGTAACGGGCCAATTGAACATCTTTTACTTGATAGTCTCCTTTAATCTGTCCAGTGACGAGTTGGGAGTCTGTTTTGCATCTTATTTTCTTTGCCCCCATTTCCTTAGCGAGTCTTAAATCTACTAGAAGTGCTTCATACTCTGCTTGATTATTGGAGGCCGAAAAAGTGAACTTCAGTGACTGCTCCAACACTAAATCCTCAGGCCCTTCTAGGATTACCCTTGTTCCACTACCTTTTATATTGGACGACTCATCCACATACAAAGTCCATCATCCACCATTATCTTCTACTCCTGGGGCGACTTTAGCTATAAAGTCGACCAGATATTGAGCTTTCATAGCCCCTCTTGGTTCATACTTTAGACCAAACTCTGACAACTCTACTGACCATGTTATCATTCGACCGGCCAGCTCCGGTTTTCTTAATACTTGTTTGATGGGGTGGTCGGTCTTTTCCACGATCTGATGAATTTGAAAATATGGCCTCGGACATCGTGCCGTCACCACTAAAGCAAACGCCAGTTTTTATATCTTTTGATATCTAGACTCTGTTCCTTGCAACACCCAACTTATGAAATAAACCTGGGTTTGAACCTTCTCTTCTTCTTGAACCAGGACCGCACTTACTGCTTCCTCCGTAACTGGCAAGTACAACAACAACTTCTTGCCGGGATATGGCCGGGTAAGGATTGGTGGTGATGACAGGAATGTCTTGAAACTTTTGAAGGCTTCCTCTCACTCCTCATTCCAGTGAAACTGCTTCGACTTCTTCAGTAGCTTAAAAAATGGTTTTCCTTTTTCAGCCGATTTTGGGAGGAAACGGGATAGCGCGGCTAATCTCCCTGCTAACCTTTGGACCTCCTTGATATTCCGTGGGCTCCTCATATCTATGATCACTTGACATTTATCTGGATTTACCTCGATCCCTCTATAGGTCAACTGGAAGCCAAGGAACTTACCCCCTTGCACCCCAAAGGTACATCTCTTCTGGTTCAGCCTCATGTTGTACTTGTGTATTTCTTCAAATACCTCCTGAAGGTCAGTCGGGTGATCTTTTGAATCATCCGACTTAACCACCATGTCATCCACATACACCTCTATATTCCTTCCAATTTGTTTAGCAAAGACCTTGTCCATAAGTCGCTAGTAGGTTGCACCCGCGTTTTTCAGCCCAAAGGGCATAACTTTGTAGCAATAGTTAGCCCTTTCGGTCATAAATGTTGCCTTCTCTTCATCAACTGGATTCATCTTAATCTGAAAGAACCCCGAGTATGCATCCATCAAACTGAGCAAACGGTATCCCGAGGCTCCGTCCACTAGCCGATCTATACTAGGCAGGGGATATGAATCCTTTGGACATGCCTTGTTTAGATCGGTGTAGTCGGTGCACGTGCGCCATTTTCCATTCGCCTTCTTGACAAGCACAACATTTGCCAACCATGGGGTGTATTTTATTTCTCTTATAAACCCGGCCTCAAGTAGCTTTGCTGTCTCTTCTTCAACTACCATTCTCCTTTCTTCCCCCAACCTTCTTTTCTTCTGGGAAACCGGCTTGGCCTTTGGATAGACGGATAGTTTATGGCTAAGAACCTTATGGTCTGTTTGATTCGCAGTACAGGAAGAACAGCACAGAACAGTACAGAACAAGCGATTGAGTTACAGCACAATTTTTTGTGATGTATGGTATTTGTTACTTGATGCACAGAACAATCGATTCTGTACAGTATGTTGTTTGATATGCTTACGTACTGGACAGGACAACGGAAAATTTACTAAAATACCATTTGTACTATATAATGTTTGATGTGCATTATAAAAATATAGGGAACAAGATTTTTATATTTTAAATACTTTTTTATTTATAATTAAATTATTATCAAGCTATCCTCTTATAATTTATTAATAATATATATTCTCAAGTTTTTTTATAAAAAGAATATATAGCAGTTATTGTAAAAAATATATATAGAAAAAAAAAATTGAACGTGAGTACGTGACTCACCATTATAGCCAGACTGCCAATTACATTTTTCGGTTGTTTTTAGACGTGGGTTTAATGGAATACGTGATGGCGAGAGAGGAGAATTAGAAGGTTATTTTTGTCATTTCATTTCTATTGTACTTGGGACAATCTTTTGTCCCTTGGTTAAGTGAGTAACAAAATTTTACACTTTTGTTCTGTCCTCATCTCTTTTCTTGTGCTGTCCCATCAATATTTTTAAAATCAAACATAGAAAAAGTTGTCTTGTTTTGTGCTGTCCTTTATTTTATAGAAAATCAAACGGACCCTTAGGGTATCTCCATGGCATGTCCGAGACCTTCCATGCAAAGAGGTCTATGTTTTTTCTAAGCACAGAGAGTATCTCTTCCCTCAAATTTGGGTCTAGCTGTACACCGAGTGTCACCTGCTGATCTGCTGGTCTCCAACCTTGAATTTTTGGGACTCCTCAACCGCCTCAGGTCTTGTATCTTTCATCTCTTCTTCGGGTCCAGCTCTACCAAACATACCGAACTATCTTTAACCTTCTTCCCTTTACTTTCCACTATGGAGTCCACCTTTGGGATTTCTTCCTTCACCCTGCCTACTCTCAAACTGTCTACGTAACATTTCCTGGCTTCTCTCTGATCAGCTCTGACCTCCACAATCTCGCCAGACGTTGCAGGAAACTTCATGGTCAAATATGGCGTGGACGATGGCACCTAGATCATTCAAGGCCGACCTTCCTATTAAGAGATTATAAGAAGTCGCGACGTTAATGATTAGGTATCGAACCGATATGGTTCGGGACAAACTTCACATCCCAAATGTAGTCAGCAGGTCGACATAACCCCACGTATCCACCTGCTCTCCTGAGAAGCCAATCAATTTATTGTTGTAAGGTTGCACTAAACTTTATGAGATTCCGAGCTTTTGAAAGGTCGGATAATATAAGATATCAGTCGAGCTTCCCTGATCTACCAATGCCTTCCGAACAGAGAAATTAGCGATCTCTACTGTTATTACCACTGGATCATCCTGGTTTGGACTTACCCCCTAAAGTCATCATCAGTGAAAGTGATGGACCTTGAAACTTTAGGTGGCTTGAAATTCACTGTATTTATGGTTCTCACTGCACGGAGATGTCGTCTCCGAGATGAACTTGTTGCACCGCCTCCTGCAAATCCTCTAGCAATGGTGTTTATCACCCTTCGCTCCTAATCTCCTTCAGTTCTACCCTCTGGTTCCTGATTTCTTCTGTTCCCTCGGTTCCATGGTCCTTTAGGACCTCATCTTCCATGCTCTGGGCCTGGCCCTTCTCTTCCACCTCGTCCTGGCTAATGATTGAAAGCACGGCCCTGAGGTGCTCTTTAAACAAATCGTCCGAGGTGACTGACCTATATGAGCTCTTCGATCTTATCTCACAAAGTGACACATTCTTCAGTAGTGTGCCCATAATTCCTATGATATCGACAATGTTTAGTTCGATCGGCAGATTCGGGCGTTCGACCCGACGGGGGTAATTTCAAAGCAACTCTGTGTGGCATATTTCCTCCAACACCCTTGCCCCTGTTAGAGTTCGGGGGAGTGTGAAAGTTGTATTTTGGCCCCTACATGGGTCTCTCTCTCTCGCTTCTTCCCTTCTCTCCGCCACTTATTTCCCCTTATCTTTTCCATCATTCCTCCCGGCTAGACTAGCTCGAGCCTTGATTTGGAAATCAGTGAGCTCCTCCATCTGAATGTACTCGGTTACCTTTTTACGAAATTCATCCATGTCCAGAGGTGGCTTTCTGCATATGTGATCAAGGAAGGGTCTTGGTTTCAGCGCCATCAGCATGGAATGTAATGCTACTGCCGGGTTGAGGTCTCGGATATTGGCCGAGACAGCTGCAAATTGATCCATGAAACTCCTTATAGATTCATCCTTTTCTTGTTTTAGGGTTACCAGGGTCGCCGAGGTCGTGTGGTGAGCTCGACTAGTTGCAAACTGAGAGCTGAACCTGGCAACTAAAGCTTTAAAGTTGTCAATAGAGGCTGGGGGGAGCCGAGTGTACCAATTCAAGGCTGCCCCCTTTAAAGACGTAGGAAATACCTTACACATGATAGAATCATCATCAGTAACCGTGTTTACCTGGCTTACGAAGTCATCTAAATGACTATCCGGATCCGTAGTTCCATCGTACCTTTCAATATTCAGAGCCTTCCATCCGAAGGGGAGGGGAGTTATCATGATCCGATTTGTTAACGGGCTCCTCCTTATGACTGCGCTGGGCAGAGGAGGGCGGGCATGTTGCACTTCCCTATCTCGGTACGCTCGCCCCCCTGAGCGAATTGTTCCTCCTGGAATTCCGCAGGAGCAACTTGAGCAGAATAAGCTCGCTCGCTCTCTCTTTTTTGGGGATGCTCTTGTCGTGTGCTCGGTGTCTCCCTCCGTTGGCATTGTGTTGGTGTAGGTTTCTGGATGATAACCGGGGACGTATTCCTCATATCTCCTTGATGAGGCAGTTCGTTCCCTACTTCAACTCCATTCTCTCTATTGGCTTTGATCGCGCTCATCCTGGAGGCATTGGTAATCCTACCTCATTTCCTCATTCTCCCTCCTCAACGTATTGGTTTGAGCTCTCATCTCCCGAATAAGTGGGTGGTTTTCCCAGGCTGGTGGATCCCCCTACTCCTGATCATCTTCCGACTCCCGATCTCGCCTCCCTCCACCAGTGGTGCTCCTAGTTAAAACCATATTGTCCGTAACAGGTAGTGTGGCCGAAGGAAATTTACCTCGGTCCCACGGTGGGCGCGAAATGTTCCGTCCAAAAAACCTCTATAACGAGATTCAGGAAGAAACTGATCACTCAACTCACTTTTCTCTCACGATTTGGGTGTTTCATATGTTAAGCTTGACAGAACTGAAGTTCTGCTCCTACATATCCTGTGTGGAATCAAAGCTTAGACGTAGTTCTTTGAGGTTGTCCCTTATTTATAGAGTGGTTCAATTCTTTGATCATGGGTCTTTGGAAATGTTTTCAACGTGTCCTAAATTAGCTCCCTGATCAAGGCTCAATAACACTCATTAATGTGAGTAATATTCGTTAATAATGAGCAGCCAGGGCGGAGGCGCCTCCTAGGCTTCCTCTGTCTTAATTATCATCCCATGATTATAGGGATTTGGTCATTAATGACACCTGTCACATTATAGATGTCCACGTCTCGGTATCTTGCACTAATTAGGGCCAATTCGAGCCTCCTCAGTTAGCTGGTCGCGTTCCTTTCGGTTAGTACTCGGTTCTAATCGACGCGGGGTTCCTCAATGGGCGATGTGACCTGCTCGACCAAACCCTTAGTGCTATACGGGGAAGGTATTGATATGCTCGACCCTTTATGGATTAGTTTGGTAATTTGCCCCTATATTTTGATGTTAGTATAAGATCCTTAACCAATGTCCTTAGGATACTGTTTAAGAAAATGAAAAAAAAGTAAATTTCATTGGAGAACTAATTTATCACACTTCATAATATAAAATACACAAAGATCCAATAAATTTTTTCCTATTTTAGATTCTTAACCAATATCTCGAGGACGCTCGTTTTGTCTCCAAACAAATATAGTAAAAAATGATATTGAAATATGAACCCAATCGTCGAGTTAGAACTATTTTAGCTCCCAAACATGTGTTAGGTATTATTTGGTTAGAGGAGAATGGAGGGGAGGGGAGGGGTGAGGAGCAAAATCCCTCCCGGGTCCATTTTAGCTCCCCTCTAATATTAGGGGGATTTGGAGAGGAGGGGAGAGATTTTAAAACATTCCATGTGTATTGATTAAAATATCCCCACTTTTTTATTTTTAAATAAATAATTATAAGGTTTAAAAGTAAAGTTGTTTTAAAATCCCTCCATTCCCCTGAACCAAACATGAAAGGTGTTATTTCCCCCTCTCTCCCCTCCCCTCCCCTCCTCTCCACCAAATACAATGTCTAACTAAAATCTATCCCCTCCCCTTCTCTCCATTAAAATCCCTCCCCTGCCCTCGCCTCTTTTGAACCAAACACACCTTTCACCTTTCAGTTATGATAGCTGCACACCTAAATTGACATCGAAAGTTGACACCTGGTTAATGTGTTATGAAACTTATTTTCCATGATCATGGAAACATTTGATTAATCACATGTAAATATCTAGTTAATTCAGTTTTTTATATGATTAATGCATCATCATAAATTAACCAAATATTTATATAAAATTAACCATATAATAAACTGAATTAAACAAATATTTTTACCGATTAATCAATATCTCACTTTTGGGTGGGCATATTTCATTTCTCGACACCTTTAAAGCAAGCAATCTGAGAAGAAGCTTCTGCTTCTGCATCATCAAACGTAGTAACCTGAAGAAGGATGACCACTCAAGAAGTAGGGGCACCTTCAACCTCATCAACAGCTCTTCTCACTCCCTCTCCCACTTCATCTCCATCTTCCTCTTGGTGGAACAAACCCGCCACTGCCATGGTCTTCATCTCCCTTCTCATCGTCACCTGCATTTCTCTCTCCTCATCCTTCGCCTTCGCCTACCTCTTCTTCTCTTCTTCATCAGCCTCGACCCCAACCTTCGCCCGTCCCCTCACAAAGCTTCAACGACCCGTCGTTCTCCTCATCTCCTCAGACGGCTTTCGATTTGGCTACCAATTCAAGACCTCCACCCCCAACATTCGTCGTTTGATCTCAAACGGCACCGAAGCAGAAACCGGCTTGATCCCCGTCTTCCCAACAATAACATTCCCCAACCATTACTCCATCGTCACTGGACTCTACCCTCCTTACCATGGCATCATCAACAATTACTTCTGGGATCCCGTCACCGGCGAAAAATTCACCATGCAAAGCCACGAACCCAAGTGGTGGCTGGGCCAACCCTTGTGGGAGACCGTGGTCGACCATGGTTTGAAGGCTGCTACCTATTTCTGGCCTGGTTCTGAGGTAAAAAAAGGATCTTGGACTTGCCCTTTACACTATTGTCAGCATTATAACGGTTCTGTTCCCTTTGAGGATAGGGTAGATACTATTTTGAACTATTTTGATATGCCCAGTGATGAAATCCCTTCCTTTATGACTCTTTATTTTGAGGACCCTGATCATCAGGGTCATCAGGTTGGACCTGATGATCCTGATGTCACTCAAGCTGTTGCTAGGATTGATAGCATCATAGGGAGGTTGATTCAAGGTTTGGAACAAAGAGGGGTTTTTGAGGATGTTAGTATTATTATGGTGGGCGATCATGGGATGGTTGGTACATGTGATAAAAAGCTCATCTTTCTAGATGATTTGTCCCCTTGGTTGGTGATTCCAGAGGATTGGGTCCATTCCTGTACTCCTTTACTTGCAATTCGCCCGCCTCCCAATTACACGCCACAAGATGTTGTTGATAAAATGAACCAAGGATTGAGCTCAGGGAAAGTTGAAAATGGGGATAAATTGAGGGTGTACCTGAAGGAAGAACTGCCTGAGCGGCTTCATTATGCAGCAAGTGATCGGATTCCGCCGATAATTGGTTTGGTTGAAGAAGGTTTTAAGATTGAGCAGAAGAGAACAGATAAGAAAGAATGCGGTGGCGCACATGGTTATGACAATGCGTTTTTCTCCATGAGGACCATTTTCATTGGACATGGTCCTCAATTTGCAAGAGGGAGGAAGATACCATCATTTGAGAATGTTCAGATTTATAATTTGGTTACTTCCATCCTCGAGATAAAGGGTGCACCTAATAATGGGTCTGCCTTGTTTCCGGACTCTGTCCTTGTACCTCCTGCACACTCAAAGTAAATATTTGATGGCTAAGCTTCTTCATTGTGTGTTCTCGATTAGAGATGCTCAGAATTATGAACATGACGATGACATGTTGCAGAAAGAATTGGTATCATCTACCTGATTCTGCTTGTATTAAACTGTTTCCATCTTTAAATTGCTTTCATTTTTCATATCTGTTGGTATGTTCTCCTTATTTCACAGTTTCACTTCCACATTACTGTTATTTCTGTAATAGGGCTGACCTCTGATAGCTGCACGCCTCATACAATTAAGCAGGATTAAATATGGGTTTTGAGTCGACTCACATATTGTCATACTCTTTCTTATTGTGCATGAAGATGACCAGGTTTTTAGTGATTATTATAAATTTCAAAATGCATGGTTGCTTATAAAAAATTGAAGATAAACGTCTTGCTACTGACTTATTTGCTAATTGTAAAAGAAACTTGCGCTTAACCTTTGCCATTATCAGCATACTTGAACCTTCATGCTGCTGAGCATTGTTGAATACAGGCTAGTCTTGACTTCGTGTGATTAGATAGTGCTACTTGTGTACCTCTGCTCTGTGCTTTTACACTCTTGTTTTTAACTCTTCTTGATGTTTGTTTGTAAAATGCTTTTGCCATGTATTTTGACAACACGTTAGCTGTAATAACAATGTTATCAACATAAATTTTCACCTTTTAAGTAGGTAAAAAATGTGCGATAAGAAAAATTATGCAAACAGCACTATCCCATTTAAATTCAAGTCACTGTCATAGACTCATATATTCGGTTCTAGCCCCAACAAATTTATTGGATCCGTTAACTGGATAGGATACACATGCAGGATGTTTTCATTTTAGCTCTTGCTAAGTCCTGTAGCACCTTCCTCTCCCATTACCTTTCTTGCGTTTCAAATTTTCAAAGCTCGTTGTTGTCTCTCAAATACCAACTAGTGATTTCTTGGAAGTTGTAATAAGGCTACTGATATATTCTTGTTAGGCTATGTGTGAGAATGTTAATTCTCAGGTAGTTAAATCAGTTTTATGTTACATACAATTACAGTTACACCTACCTAAAACAGTTAAGCTTAGACTCTGCATATATAAGGTCTGTTGTGGCAGATCTAGCAGCAATGTAATCATTTTCACTCTCAATTCAGATTGATCGTTTCACATTTTCTCTCAACTTTCTGTTCTAGTAGGTTAGAACATACTGGGATGTTGTAGATGGAGCATCTCTCTTGGACCCAACAACAATTATTCCAATTACGGTATATCTCTGAACATACTCCTAGTTTAGTTTGAAAAGAGTTCATCACGACTTGGATGTGGTATATCAGGTGATTAAGCTTCGCATGTAAATGATTTTGAGGAGATATTGTTAGGAAAAGTGGGAATCCTAGATTCCACTTGGACTGTCAGAAATGTTTGGAACAACCCAAATGTGTGTCAACAGATTTGATTTGACTGAATAATTTGAATTGATAGCCAAGATGTTAGCTACTATTAAAGCAGATTTGTTGGCCTTATTTCTGCATTAATTGTAGCAGATTTGTTGGCCTTATTTCTGCATAATTGTGAGCAGATTTGTTGTCCTTAGGATTAGCATTTATAGCATATTAATTGTAGCAGATTTGTTGGCCTTATTTCTGCATAATTGTGAGCAAATCCGTTGGCCTTATTTCTGCATAATTGTACGGTTATGATTATGTTTTTATTAGCTGTAGGATTAGCATTTATAGCACATTAATTATAGCAGATATAACAGATACTGTACGGCTTGTATCATCCCTATTTAATTGAGAATTCTCCAGCAGGAGTACATGGGTTTCTAACCTATATTCCTCTGAGTTTGACATGGTATCAGTCTAGGTTGCGATTCTAACCTAGCTCTGTCCGAATCATAGTCCTTTTTTCTCTCTCTCAAGTCTCTCCTAGTTACCTCTTGTCCCTTGTCCCTTCTGCGTTTTCTTCCTTGTGATTTATTCTCAGTCTCATGTCTACTGAAAAGTATGATGTCTTGTTCGTTCGCCTTAATGGCAAGAACTATCCATCCTGGGCATTTCAGTTTGAGATCTTTGTCAAAGGTAAGGACCTTTGGGGACATGTTGATGGTACCAGTACTGCTCCTGACAAAGAGAAGCAGAAGGCTGACTATGCCAAGTGGGAAGTCCAAGATGCTCAAGTCATGACATGGATCATAGGGTCTGTTGATCCCACTATTGTTCTCAACCTCAGACCATTCAACACTGCAGCTAAGATGTGGGTCTATCTGAAGAAAACATATAGCCAAAATAACACTGCTCGTAGGTTCCATCTTGAACATGACATTGCCATGTCTCAACATGATAGTCTATCAATTTCTGAATTTTATTCTTATTTCATGAATCTTTGGGCTGAATACACTAACATTGTTTATGAGGATTTGTCTGCTGAAAATCAAAGTGCAGTGCAGAAAGTTCATGAAACTACTCAAAGAGATCAATTCCTTATGAAATTGAGACCAGAATTTGAGGGTATTCGGTCCAACCTCATGAATAGGGCTCCTGTTCACGCCTTGGATGCATGCCTTAATGAACTTCTTCGTGAAGAACAACGTCTCCTAACTCAAACAACCATGGAACAACATAAATCAACCTCTCTTCTAGCTGCATATGCTGTCCAAGGCAAGCCTAGAGGACGCGACATGAGTGCTGTCCAATGTTTTTGCTGCAAAGGATTTGGACATTTTGCTTCACAGTGTCCTAAAAAGTTCTGCAATTATTGCAAAAAAGATGGCCACATCATTAAGGAATGTCCTATCCGACCACCAAGAAAACCCGCAACAGCATATACTGCCTCTGTTGGTTCTTCTGCCACTGGTTTTGCGGTTCAAGATGCTTCTGCCCCTGCACAAAACTTGACCCCCGAAATGGTCCAACAAATGATAATTTTAGCTTTTTCTGCTTTAGGACTTTCAGGTAAACCTTCTACTTCATGTTCTCCTTGGTATTTTGACTCCGGGGCATCAATCATATGACCAACACTACTAATACTCTTACAAACATCACCAAATACTCTGGTAATCTCCAAATTCATACTGCTGATGGCAATAGTTTACCAATCACAGCAATTGGTGATATTTCCTCATCCTTAACCAATGTTTTTGTTTCCCCTGGTCTTACTAGTAACCTTATTTTTGTTGGTCAATTAGTTGACAACGATTGTCGGGTTGAATTCTCAAAATCTGGTTGTCTTGTGCAGGATCAACACTCAGGGAAGATGATCACGAAGGGGCCTAAAGTTGGATGTCTTTTCCCTTTGTCTCCATGTACTTTCCTTCCTTTTGTTTCTTGTAATTCCGCTATTTCCAAATATGACATAAGCGTCTTGGTCACCCAAACTCATATGTACTTCATGACTTGATGAAATCTGGTGTTCTTGGTAATAAAATTCCATCTTCTCTTAGTACTGTCCAGTTTGACTGTAACTCATGTAAACTTGGTAAAAGTAAAATTCTACCATTTCTGATTCATCAATCACATGAAACCCAACCTTTTGATATGATCCATAGTGATTTATGGGGAATAGCACCTGTTATATCTCATGCTAATTACAAATATTTTATCACATTTATTGACGATTATAGTCGGTTCACATGGGTCTATTTTTTAAGATCTAAAGATGAAGCATTCTCCGCTTTTAAAAATTTTCATGCCTATGTTGAGACCCAGTTTTCCTCCAAAATTAAAATTCTATGTTTTGATAATGGGGGGAATACACGTGTAATTTATTTCAAAAGTTCTTGCAAGAAAATGGCATCTTATCTCAAAGGTCATGTCCTTCAACACCCCCACAAAATGGGGTAGCTGAAAGAAAAAACCGACACCTTCTTGATGTGGTCCGAACTCTTATGTTGGACTCCTTTGTGGCATCTCGTTTTTGGTGTGAAGCCATCTCCACTGCTGTCCACCTTATTAATCGATTGCCTTCTCCATCATTAAACAATGATTCTCCTTTCTCCCGATTATTTGGCCACAAACCAGTGTTGTCAAAAAACTGCCATGGCAGCGCCATGGCGGAAATCGGTGGCGGAATTTGGAGGAACCGCCATCCCGAGGCGGTGGCGTGGCGGCCGCATGGCGCATGGCGGTCATGGCGGTCACGGCGGAAATGGCGGGCTGTTTGGGTCTTTTGTCGCAAACCCGACCCGTTTAGCCGACCCGACCGG
The DNA here is from genome assembly GCA_030762895.1 of Sophora flavescens. NCBI lineage: Eukaryota > Viridiplantae > Streptophyta > Magnoliopsida > Fabales > Fabaceae > Sophora > Sophora flavescens. The sequence continues at coordinate 15,486,011 of CM061066.1, forward strand.
GCCCAAATGACAAATAAACCCTAAAAACGATCGGAGACACAGACGCAGACGCAAACCCTTTCCTTCCAAACACGATTGCAGACGCAGACCCTTCCCTTCCTCCCATTTCGTTCTTCTCCCACACGGCCACCCACTCTCCGGCGACACCCACTTTCGGCCGACCACCGTCCGCTGACCACTGACCTCCGGCGACCTCCCTTGGACCGGCGACCAGCAAGCATCTCTTCCTTTCTCCTTTTTTCAGCCATTTTCGAAAATGGCAGGCGAACCACCTTCTTCTGATGCTTCAAGGGCCTCCTCCAGAGCTGATGTTGGATGGAAATACTGCTTTCCATTGCAAGAAGGAGACACAAACTCGGTTGTGTGTACTTTCTGTTCAAAAGTCATGAAGGGAGGGATCACTAGAGCCAAACAAAGACTTAATGGGCAAGAAGGGAATGTAGTTGCTTGTACCAAGTGTCCAAAATAAGTTAGAGAAGAGCTTTGGGCACTTTTCAAAGAGAGGAAGAATCTAGGCAGCAACTATGTTTATGTTCCAAGTGATGGAGCTGAAATTGAGAGTCTACTCTATGTGGAGAGTAGTGAAGATGAGATGGAAATGACACCTACTAGTCTTTCTTGCTGCAAGTTCCGCTTCTACGGGGAAGAAAAAAGTTGCTAAAAAGGGGCCTATTGATCTCTTTGTCAGGAAACCAGCAAAGACCAAACTGCAATTGGTAAAAGGAAGAAGGAGGAAATGAGGCAAGCTAACATTAGAGAGGCATGTGAAAAGAAAGCAGTTCTTCTGGTCCATCAAAAAATTGCTCGTTTTTGGTATCAGGCTGGTTTATCATTTAATTGTATTAAGTTGGAAAGCTTTCAAGAAATGCTTGAAGCAGTTGGTGCCTTTGGTAAACATCTACCAGCTTCTACTTATCATGCTATTAGAGTTCCACTCTTACACATGGAGATGGAACACACTGAAGATTTGTTGAAAAATCACAAGGAGCAGTGGAGAAAACATGGTTGCTCTATTATGTCGGATGCATGGGTGATAGAAAGCAAAGATGCATTATTAATTTCTTGGTGAACTCTCCAAATGGGACGATGTTTGTGAAGTCAATTGATGGCTCGGCATTTGTGAAGACCTAGGTGAGAAAGCTGTTTGAGTTGCTTGATTCTATTGTAGAGGAGATTGGAGAGGAGAAAGTTGTTCGAGATCATTCCGAGATAATGGAAGCAACTATGTTCTAGCTGGAAAGATGTTAGAAGAAAAGAGACCAAATCTTTCTTGGACTCCTTGTGCGACCCATTGCCTGGACTTAATGCTTGAAGACATTGGAAAGATTCCTTTGATAAAGAAGACAATTCAAAGGGGAATTGGTCTTGTTGGTTTTATCTACGATCATTCAAGTACCTTGAGTTTGTTGAGACAATTCACAAACAAGAGGGAATTGGTAAGGCATGGGGTTACTCGATTTGCTACCTCATTTTTATCATTGGAGAGACTTCATGGAGAAAAAGCCAATCTTAGAAAAATGTTTACTTAAGATGAGTGGAGCAAAAACAAGCTATCCAAGGAAGCAAAGGGGAGGCAAGCATCGAAGGTTGAACTTATGCATTCATTTAGGAAAAATTTGGTTTATATTCTTAAAGTCATGTCTCCTCTTGTACGAGTGCTTCGACTTGTTGATGGTGAAAGAAAACCAGCCATGTTATATATTTATGAAGCAATGGACAAGGCCAAAGAAGCAATTATGAAGTCTTTCAACTACAATGAAAGCAAATACAAAGATGTTTTTGAAATCATTGACAATAGATGGAATTGTCGACTTCATCGTCCATTGCACGCAGCTGGTCACTATTTAAACTCCTGAGTTCTTCTATTCCAATCCTGGCTTGGAGTTTGATTTGGAGGTTCACAATGGGTTGTATGCTTGCATCTCTAGGTTGGTGCCAAGTAAGGATGTGCAAGCTAAGATACTAGCCGAGTTGCCTATTTATAAGATCGCCAGCCGTCTCTTTGGTTCTGAATTTGCAATAACACGAGAGAAAAGTCGTTGCTCCCGGTGAGAAACTAAGACCCCATCTTCTAATAATTTCACTATTTCAATTCTTTTAAGTTTAATGTTTAAATTCTAAGTCATACACTCGATTTTGTAGCTCAATGGTGGCGAATGTATGGCTTCTCGGCTCCAAATTTGCAGCAATTGGCTATCAAGATTTTGAGCTTGACATGTAGCGCATCCGGATGTGAGCGCAATTGGAGTGTATTCGAGCAAGTAAGTATCTTGAGTTTATTTTATAAGTGTGGTCAAGCCTAATTAAGTATTAACACTTCAATTATATTTATGTTTCCGATTCACTCAAAAAAAGAGAAATAGGCTTGACCATAAGAAGTTGCATGATTTGGTTTATGTCAAATATAACCAACAACTCCATCATAGACATAGTATTAAAGATGAAATTGACCCAATTACACTCAATGACATTGATGAGTGTAATGAGTGGTTAGTTGGAGAGATGGATGATAATAATGATGATGCTGGGAATGAGTTGGTTTTTGATGATGATGACACACTAAATTGGGGAACTGTTTATGAGGCTTCGGGGTTGGAGAGCCTACAACACTTACTAGGCGAAAAACAAGGAAAAGAAAAGGAGCATCAAGTGTTGCATTGCTTTGCCAAAGCTTCCAACAAAGGTCCAGGTGCTAGTTCAACCTCTAAGGGGAGTAAGGACAAGGGGAAAGAGATAGCAGTTGATCCAAGTGAAGAATCAGAATTTGAGGATGGTTCTGAGGCATCTGAAGATGAACAAGAGTTACTTGTTTTTGAGAAATCTGATGGAGAAGAGGAAGAGGGATATGCCCCATTAGATAACCAAGAAATTGATTATGTTGGGGTTGAGGAAGAAGAATAGCCATTTACTTTGTGTTTGTCATGTTGTTTTTATCATTTTGTTGTTATTTTGAATTATGAAGTCTTGAACTTGATGGTTTATGACATTTTCTATTTGAATTATGAAACTTATATGACATTTTCTATCAATTTAGTTTATGGTTCTTTACTTATGTTGATAGTGTTTTGGATTTTATATTTATTTATGTAATTTTTGTTATGTATATGTATATATATATATAATTTTTTTTTGTCCGCCATGACATCCGCCATATGGTTGCATCGTCATCCGCTATGATGTATGGCGGATTTTTGGCCGGCCGCCATCCGCCATCGATAACACTGCCACAAACCCACCTATTCCAGTCTTCGCACTTTCGGTTGTGTGTTATGTCCATCTTCCCCCACATGAACGCACAAAGCTCACAGCTCAATCTGTTAAATGTGCTTTCCTTGGTTACTCAGCCCACTAAAAAGGTTTTATGTGCTATGATCCTAATCTAC